>CM055816.1:2916190-3017207 GCA_029582265.1 Zoroaster sp. YZ-2022
GGAATGTGCAAGTTGGCTAAAATAGCTTACTTTGGACTTACGTAACGCCCACTTATATTTTATCAAATCTAGAAACACCAGAACTCTAATATAATGTTACCAAGTTATACATCCGTGAAATTAATGTATTTTCCTTATTGTAGCGTGGTGATAGAATGCTGCCATTTCTAACTCCTGTGTCTGAATTTATGACCATTTAGTCAGTGGTTTTTCAAAATAGTGGGCTTTGAACATGGGATCAGCTTAAATAAATGGTTCGTTGTCACTGTAGAGAAGTCCAAATAAAAGGCGTTTTGAACTATATATAAGCTGTAAGACTAAATGATCCGTCAGAAGAAGAAAAATTAAATAGAGTAGTCTGAAATAAGCTTTTGGAACAGTGGGCCGTTGGACTTGTGTAATAACCTACATGCAATAGTGTTTGACAAATTATATTTTATTTAGACAATTGTCAGACCATAACGGGCATGATCAAACTATCGACTACAAACACTATACAATTACCAATAATTATAAGGCTTTGGGTCACATGCTTATCAGAGGGGTAGGGCGTGTTGTGGAGCGAACACGGAGGGAACTTGTTTCTGACGTCAAATTCTTGACCAGAAACATGTGCAGAAACATGACATTATTTTACAATGCCAAATGTAACTTACTCGTGAGCAGTAAACTTGTGCAGAAACGCGACATTTACAATGCCAAATGTAACTTACTCGTGAGCAGTAAACTTGTGCAGAAACGCGACATTTACAATGCCAAATGTAATGCTAGGTTCCCACTGTCGTGCGATCTGTTACGAACATACGATTGGCCATTCGTCAGCTGATCGTTGGAATTTTGTTTCCTTTTCTGAAATTTCACGTTTGGATGCGAGTTGATGCGAGTCGATACGTTCTGGTACGATTTGGTGCGCTTGGATGCGATATAGGCACGATTGGTCAATTTCAGATGACACGATCTGTCACGATCTGGTCTCCCGTTCAGATACGATCAGATACGTTCCGATAGGATTGTCCCGATTGAGTCCACGATTGTGTCCCGATCTGACACGATCATCACGATCGGGGTCCCGATTTTTGGACGATCTGATACGTGCAGATACGTTCGGATACGTTCCGATACGATCATCACGAACCGATGCGCTCTTTTGCGATCGGATACGATTGTGGTGGCGATGTCTTTCACGATCGGGATGGAGAGTGATCACGATTTGAGCCACGATTGAACCCCGACGGGTACATAGACAGCCCGACTGACCATGGACTTCATTGTTTCTTCAACTTCTACAGAGTGAAGACTACAACCCACAATCATTGATGATGGCAGGAGTTGAGGATGATGACAACGTGACATTTGCAGTATTACTGTATGCTTACATTATCGCCAGAGAGGAAGAAGAACTCGTAACAGATCGTGAGCGCCCGTGAAAAAGCGTTACTAATCGTATCTACTCGCATCTACTCGCATCTACTCGCATCTACTCGTATCAACTCGTATCAAATCGTGAGTCAATCATGTCCGGTCGTGAGCGATGGTACCCGACAGAGCGTAACAGATCGTGGGAGATCGCAGCGCATCTCAACAGAGCGTGGTGTTTGTCTTGTCCAAGGTTGTTCCCGATCACCACGATTTCGAAGCACTATTAGATGCGATCTGTCGCGCTTTGTTACGATCCAATACGATCTCATGCGATGATCACGATTAAAAATTTATCGTGTAGAAACGCGACATTTACAATGTCAAATGTAACTTACTCGTGAGCAGTAAACTTGTGCAGAAACGCGACATTTACAATGCCAAATGTAACTTACTCGTGAGCAGTAAACTTGTGCAGAAACGCGACATTTACAATGCCAAATGTAACTTACTCGTGAGCAGTAAACTTGTGCAAAACGCGACATTTACAATGCCAAATGTAATGCTAGGTTCCCACTGGTGCGATCTGTTACGAACGCCACGATTGGCCATTCGTAGCTGATCGTGGAATTTTGTTTCATTTTCTGAAATTTCACGTTTGGATGCGAGTTGATGAGTCGATACGTTCTGGTACGATTTGGTGCGCTTGGATGCGATATAGGCACGATTGGTCAATTTCAGATGACACGATCTGTCACGATCTGGTCTCCGTTCAGATACGATCAGATACGTTCCGATAGGATTGTCCCGATTGAGTCCACGATTGTGTCCCGATCTGACACGATCATCACGATCGGGGTCCCTGATTTTGGACGATCTGATACGTGCAGATACGTTCGGATACGTTCCGATACGATCATCACGAACCGATGCGCTCTTTGCGATCGGATACGATTGTGGTGGCGATGTCTTTCACGATCGGGATGGAGAGTGATCACGATTTGAGCCACGATTGAACCCTGACGGGCACATAGACAGCCCGACTGACCATGGACTTCATTGTTTCGAACTTACAGAGTGAAGACTACAACCCACAATCATTGATGATGGCAGGAGTTGAGGATGATGACAACGTGACATTTGCAGTATTACTGTATGCTTACATTATCGCCAGAGAGGAAGAAGAACTCGTAACAGATCGTGAGCGCCCGTGAAAAAGCGTTACTAATCGTATCTACTCGCATCTACTCGCATCTACTCGTATCAACTCGTATCAACTCGTGAGTCAATCATGTCCGGTCGTGAGCGATGGTACCCGACAGAGCGTAACAGATCGTGGGAGATCGCAGCGCATCTCAACAGAGCGTGGTGTTTGTCTTGTCCAAGGTTGATCCCGATCACCACGATTTCGAAGCACTATTAGATGCGATCTGTCGCGCTTTGTTACGATCCAATACGATCTCATGCGATGATCACGATTAAAAATTTATCGTGTAGAAACGCGACATTTACAATGTCAAATGTAACTTACTCGTGAGCAGTAAACTTGTGCAGAAACGCGACATTTACAATGCCAAATGTAACTTACTCGTGAGCAGTAAACTTGTGCAGAAACGCGACATTTACAATGCCAAATGTAACTTACTCGTGAGCAGTAAACTTGTGCAGAAACGCGACATTTACAATGCCAAATGTAACTTACTCGTGAGCAGTAAACTTGTGCAGAAACGTGACATTTACAATGCCAAATGTAACTTACTCGTGAGCAGTAAACTTGTGCAGAAACGTGACATTTACAATGTCAAATGTAACTTACTCGTGAATAGTAAACTTGTGCAGAAACGCGACATTTACAATGCCAAATGTAACTTACTCGTGAGCAGTAAACTTGTGCAGAAATGCGACATTTACAATGCCAAATGTAACTTACTCCTGAGCAGTAAACTTGTGCAGAAACGCGACATTTACAATGCCAAATGTAACTTACTCGTGAGCAGTAAACTTGTGCAGAAACGCGACATTTACAATGCCAAATGTAACTTACTCGTGAGCAGTAAACATGTGCAGAAACGCGACATTTACAATGCCAAATGTAACTTACTCGTGAGCAGTAAACTTGTGCAGAAACGCGACATTTACAATGCCAAATGTAACTTACTCGTGAGCAGTAAACTTGTGCAGAAACGCGACATTTACAATGCCAAATGTAACTTACTCGTGAGCAGTAAACTTGTGCAGAAACGCGACATTTACAATGCCAAATGTAACTTACTCGTGAGCAGTAAACTTGTGCAGAAACGTGACATTTACAATGCCAAATGTAACTTACTCGTGAGTAGTAAACTATAAATAGCTTGTACAAACAATCAGTCAATCATTTTTGAACAAAACGTTTTTACTTTTTATAATTCACTATCATGAAACCAATCATAACCTCGCAGGAAGTCAGTTCAAGCTTGCTCGAAACAGTCACGTGACTATAACACATCGTAACTCGTGAAAACATTAAATACACTCAACCAATGATCAAAACCAAAACTTGTATCTGATCGTGATCGCGAAAACAATGTATCACAAACAGTTGGAAAATGTCCGTAAAATACTACAAAGGCTTTATTGGAGTGTAATCTCTTGTCTGTAAAAGTGTAAACATTACATTGTTCAAGAGTGACAGATTTATGTTCACTCTACTCAAATGTTAAGTCCGAATTTTAAAAAGTCGTTTTCGGGTAATTGGAACCGAAAAATGGAACCGGGTAATGACAGTTTCGGTCGGGTATCCGGATACCTGGATACCCGGCACAGCCCTACCCCCGACCACCATTATGGATCCGTCGCTGATTAATAATATTGATGTGATAAAGTGGCTCAAATACATTGAATTCTTTATTGATAGTTGTTCAATATTACTGACTTGTAATACGGTAGGTGATTCAGAGGCGAGAAGATGGGTCTGAGAATTTCACTCGAAACTGGAACGAGTACAAGGACGGATTCGGCTCATTGATGTCAGACCACTGGATAGGAAACGATGCACTCCATCATCTGACAAGAGATGGAGAGTGGATGATACGTGTGGACCTGACGGATACAGATGGCAGCAGGGGTGTTCGGTATATTAAGCCTTTCAGCATAATGTCCTCCAACAACAATTACGAACTAAGTATTGGGACAGAAAGCGCGTACTACGGCAGCGACATTGGTATGCAACAAATTTACTTTTCAAGAATGATCAGGCACATACTCTTAACAGTCATTACTCTGATTGGTTGAAATTTACAAATATAAATTAATTAGTCACGAGTTTGGTCCTTTTTGCATTGCATTAAAAAAATAAAATAATTGAAATGTATTTTTAAAAACTCCAAAAATGTATGAATAATGTTCGATGAGTTTACTTTAATTATTGAAATGGAGCAATGCAAAAACTATCAAATAATAATAAAACATCAAATTTCACCTGCTAGATTCAAACATTACACATTTCGTTTTAGGGTTGATGTTGCTGGTTGTATTCCGTTTCCTAATGTTTTGTAAAGGTTACTTGGTTTGGTTGACAAAGGTAGTTAGCAATACACAAAGCCAGTGGCAGCGATTTGTTATGATTGAGGGGATGGTATGGAGTTGGACCAATGACCCCACCCCCACCCCTGCACCCCACGCCACCCTCCCGCACCCCATTTGGGCTACTAGTGTAGTGTGCCCATAATGGGAACGGAATAATTTATGGAAGCAAAATGGCATAACTACGCTGATACGGGTGTCTGTAATAGCAACAAAACAATTGAATAATAAAACAAATTAGAGAGACGACAATTATTGGGGGACATTACCGTCCCCGTCATAAATATTGGGGACATGTCTCCCGTCCCCCGGATCGCCGCCCTTGCAAACCTAATATTAGACATTATAAATTCATTCATTTTGGGAACTATTTTTTTTCAAAAAAACATATGTTTAGATGAAGAACAAAAAGGCTTAAAACGTTTAAAAACTTCAATTAGGTTACTTTGTATCCTGATAAATGCAACGAGCAATACACAAAACATCTAATATTAGGTAAAACTTGTAGCTTTGCATGGTGAGGATGATAAGTAAGACTAATTGCGGTGACACCATGTGGAATCTCAACTGAGTAGTAATTAGTTCTGAAAAGAACTGGTGGTACAACTCGACGTTTCGATCAGTATGCTCTGATCGTCCTCTAATATTATAGAACTTTACTCATTAATTGACATCATTATGTTTTTTTCCTGTCAAGGTACACAACCTCTTCAGTCATTACGTGGTCTACAGTTCTCAACATACGATAGAGACAATGATAAGGATCCTGATTCTAATTGTGCAGGGTTATTACAGGGAGGTTGGTGGTTTAATCGTTGTACAGGGGGCAATCCTACATCTGATACACTTAATGGTGAATACCCCAGCGGAATTAGATGGAATGGGAAGAAAATAGTGAAGAGTAAAATGGCAATAATGCGCTGCGGCAACGGAGTCTTAAACTATAACGGATTTTACTGTTGAATGGTTGAATGGACTAACAAGTATCAGGGCATTAGGTGGGATTCATGGTATGGACATCAATTAATAGTGAACAGTGACATAAAAACAAATCTGCTACACGGGAGTCATTTAATGTTATGGTGTATTTAAACATTTCTGTTGAGTGGTTGAATCTGTTTTTGCTCTGATAGAATTTTGACAGAAAATTCACCGACATTATTTCAGCAGATGCTGTTTTATTTTCGTTTGATTTGTTTGCCTATAGTAAGGATCACTGAAAGGATTTCTTACATAATCTTGTGTTTCAGTTATGTTGTATGCATGACTGAAAAAGATTTACGCAAAACGTAAAACAGGGGAAAAAATCACACAAACAGACTTATCCACCAACAGCAGTCATAACCACATCTGTATCACTACGGTATGTATTTAGTTATGGCAAATATTGAGCAAGAAAATGCTCCAAAAACCAAGCATAAAAAACACTAGGTTTTAAATTGTATGCAGTGGGTTCAACTATAAACACAAATCATTTTTATACATGTAGATACTGTTTTAAAAGCATACATTTTCTTATGTTAAAACAACAGTTGCACCAATCGGTCATTGGTGTGTTAAAAGCCATGCACAATTGAAGTGTCTTGAACCTGATACCCGTACATTTCCTGGTTTTGCACACACTTTATTTTGACAAAATTTTCAGTGCGTTTTTCACAAAGGACAGTTTAGAAAGTTGTGTTGGCAAAAATAAACCGTTTTCTGGTTTGAGCGTTTTCACGAAGGGATTATTCTAGGAGGTTTCACACATAGAGAACAAATGCAGTTTAACATTAAACCTAAAGGGTAATTCCATGGTTACTCACGTTACATTATTCTTTTTCACAGTAGTTGCATTATATCCAGACCAGCACAAACAAATAATTTCAGAAATGTCTTATAATGTACGCTATATAAGAGAACAATGCTGGTAACTGACGCTATATAAGAGAACAATGGAGGTAACTCACGCTATATAAGAGAACAATGCTGGTAACTGACGCTATATAAGAGAACAATGGCGGTAACTGACGCTATATAAGAGAACAATGCTGGTAACTGACGCTATATAAGAGAACAATGGTGGTAACTGACGCTATATAAGAGAACAATGCTGGTAACTGACGCTATATAAGAGAACAATGCTGGTAACTGACGCTATATAAGAGAACAATGGAGGTAACTGACGCTATATAAGAGAACAATGCTGGTAACTGACGCTATATAAGAGAACAATGGAGGTAACTGACGCTATATAAGAGAACAATGCTGGTAACTGAGGCTATATAAGAGAACAATGCTGGTAACTGACGCTATATAAGAGAACAATGCTGGTAACTGACGCTATATAAGAGAACAATGCTGGTAACTGACGCTATATAAGAGAACAATGGCGGTAACCGACATTACATTTTTCGAACATGCATAAAATGTCGCTGTTTGTCTTATATAGCGTACATATAGCACTGAAGTAAGGACTGGATACAATGCAACTACTGTGAAAAAAAATGATAAGTGAAATATATATTATGACATTAAAACCCTCCTACAATCAGTGCAATTTTTGAAACAACCCATTCAGGCCACTCCAAGCCATTAGCTGTTGCAAGTGGCCTCATATGGTTACCCCTCTGTGCACTCCTCACACCACTGAGATTGCAGGGTAAAGTGGTCTCCCATCCATACATTTACAGTGGCCTTGGGTGACAAACAGTTGATTTTGTAAGATTACTTGGAAAGGACAGCAGGCTTGTACATGTATGTACCGAAGGTTGCTAAAGAGCAGAATTTTGTGGATCGGAGTGGCCTCCATGTGTAGGAGGGTTAAGAGTGAGCCCAAAACCTCACAATGTAACGTGAGTAACCATGCAATTGGATTTTATGTAATTTTTATTACATAAAATATATTAATGAAATTAATCATAAATTTATTCTATCAATGACATTTCATATCGTTTGGTTCATTTATGAGAGCCCGATGCACAAAGATGTGATTGAAGGTGACACAGCGCTATTGTTGGGCGATATTGGGAGTCTGTTATTTTATTGCAAGAAATATTGACATAAAACTAGTCGAAATGTTAACAAAGAAGTCAGGTGGTCTTGATATTAGAACAAAGACTTTTATCATGGTACAGCCATTTTGTTTTTCTTCAATACAAAACCACGTAACCAAACCGAGGCTGGAAGGAAAATAGTCTGGTCACTAGTATGCTTTAGCAATAAATAGTCGTACTTGCGTCAAGGAACCTGACAAAGATGACCGCGGCGTGATAAAGGCGTGTGTACTTGTAGATCTTTCCAGTAATGTACATTTCAAGTATGGCTGTGAAACAACATAATTGTGATATGACAGGCGCTCAATAACTCGACCAACAAAAGCGTTACTGAAGAGATCATAGATCTATAATTTACTGTTTAAAAGATTATAATTATTAAATGAATAAGTACAGTGTTCATGTGTATGGTATAAATTGCATTTATTTTTCGAGATTTAAATCAGATTAACTTGAAGAAAAAAAACCTATATATTTTTTCCAAGATGCCTTTGTGATATTTCCGATTTCTGAAACATACAAATTGATTATAATATTTGAAAAGAATCTTGCAATTACATGCAGAAAAATGGAAAAATATATTGAACTTTTAAGAAAACGCGCCTGCAAAATGAATCGTGAAAAACACGTTATTTTTTGAGGATTTAAATCTCGAAATCAATTTAGAAGTGATTGTTATAGAGATACTCGTGTGTTTTTATTTAAATGAAATATCATAAATTAATTGAAAATGTTTAAGTGACTTAGTATATTGCACAACATCATGAGTTTGCCCCGTCCACCGGTGATTCCCAGCATTTTTTTGTTTAACCTAATAATTTATATTTTTCTGAAAGAAAGGGGGAAAATAGTTTAAGTAAATACTTAAAAACGTCAAAAATCATAGTTTAACGGTATTTCAGTGCCTAAATGAATTTATGACGGACCGCCATCAATTTATTTGGTAATTTTATTACATTAAAAACATACATCTGATGATTTGTTTGCCTGTCTTCAAGTAAAAGGGTAATTTAAAAATAAAACTGCTGGGAATAACCAGTGAAAGTATCAACCACAAGGGCGATGCATCTTTGAGTAGATTGCACAGGAATTTTATCACTGGAGATGGAGGTCAATAAACGTTGAGGCATTATAGAAATGTGTCTATTAATTCGGTAAGGAATTGATGGAAGGATGTTCTTTCTGATAAATCATTGAATGAATTCATACAATTCATTCAAAGATCATCTGTGTTTGACCAAAATTAAATATTTTACAAAAACATGTGGCTTTAAAAGCAAACTAATCATTTCTTCGGACCGAAAAAAAATGAACGATTGGTGATTGTCCTTGCCCAATCCGATTGTTTTCCCACCAATAAAGTTGCCCCAGCCCAGCCCCATTAGCACCTCCTCACCCCACCCCTCCACACCTTCAGCGGTTTTGGAGATATTCATGTTCAGGGAAATGGATACATGTGCACGTTTTTCACATTGGTACAAATTCCTCCCACCCTCCTCCCCCTCCCATTATATGGAGAATTATGTGTATGTGTATGGAAAGACTATAATAGGCTAATTGGGGTCAGTGTTTGTTATCAGAACAAAATGAAGTCATGTCACAATTCATATCGCTTCTCCCTCACATTTTATATTTGGAACTAACATTATCTCCAGGTTGGCCATTTTCTCTAAACGAGATGGTAGTGTGACCACAAAGAAAATAAAATCTCCCGGATGTTTGGGTTTTTTAAGGACGATCACCAATGTTTTGTTTTTGTATGTGTAACATTGGCCTTCTGACTTTAGTGTCTATCAACACAGCTATATTTTGCAGTTCAAATTTAAAGGGACGAATATTCACGACCTCTTAGAAGACATACAGTCTTATATTTTAATCTTTTCTCAACCATTTTGCTTACAATCGATGTGCTTGATATATTAGAATTGAATATTTCGTCAATAATGGATATGTCTTAGTGGTAATGATTATCATGGTATATGTGAAGATGTATTTTGCAGTCACTTTCAGTTTCATTAAGAAATAATCAAGGGAAATTTAATACAAACCTCATCTCTATGGACAAACAATAATTTGTTGCATAGGCATAACATATGCGTTGAGAACATTACATAATATTATTCAACATCACAGTTTATAATGAATCTTAAAGATATCAGTGTAGGAATATATTTTGAGATTTAACTGATAATGAAAACAAAATATTAAAAACTAATTAATTTTGTTTTTTCAAACAAAAAATATCAAAATCGCTAAAGAAAATAATGAATTTCATTAATATAATGAATCGAAAATAAAATAACAGAAAATTCTAGGTTTATAACGGAAGTTAAATTTTATTAAATTAGAAACGAATTGAACAGAACAAAAATGTAGGGGAAGTTCAATCTCGAAATATATTTTAGAGTTTAAAAGTAATTGTTTCAAAGATCGTGTGTCTTTAATTGTATGCAATATTATATAAAATGTTTAACTTTCATTAGTTTTGTTTAGTATTTCACAGTATTCAGCCCTGTATCATCACAGATTGAATATTACACAATATTCATTTATCACATTAGTCTTGGGGAATGCAGGGCGCCAACATTGCAAGCGTAATGTTTTGTTGACTATTAACAAATAAGCATTCTCTTAAAATTACAAACAAAATAATGGGAGATATTTATAGCCAACTTTAAGACAAACATTCTCTCTACGGTATGGAAAAACAACAAATTGCAGCATTTGCATTGCGAACATAACCAAGTATTCAACAACACAGTTCAATAATTATTGAAAGTTATCACTGTATAAAGTTAGGATATATATTGAGATTTAACTTACGAAATACAAAATATTAAAAAAAAATATTTTGATCGGATAAAAATCAAACCAAAAAATTAATTTTACTTAAATTGAATTTGAATTCAATCGAACATTTTAAGTTTATAGGGAGAATTGAAATTAACTGAATTTAAAGTGCCATTTGAATCGAATTGAATCGAAAAAATGTCTGGGGTAGTTAAATCTCAAAATATATTTTAGAATTTACAAATATTTTTTTCAAAAATATTGTGCCTTTAATTGTATACAATATTTATATAAAATATTTAACTTTCATTAGCTTTGTTTAGTATTTCACAGTATTTAGTCCGGTTTTTGGTCTTCACAAGTATCGCCTCAGTGCCGCGCGTCAACATGTTTTATTTATTTATTTATTGCTATGAAACGATGTCCAATTGCAGCCAAAATTGCTGGATCGACTGGAATTCTGCCGCTCTGTGTTTGAAACGACATTTTCACATAGAGGTATGAACATTTGCCCGATTTGTGCAGAATCTCTTAGCCACCATGCTTTGCTATGGGAAATTCGGTCTGGTTACAATAGCTGCGTATACATGTTAACATGTATCACTTAAAACAAAAATATTACTAAAAAAAACAAAAACGGTTTTGAAGCTGACCTCTGACCAGAAACCGGAGACATTTGTATTGATGGCCTTATCAAAGCCATCATATATTCATCGATACACATCAGTATATTTTCCTCTTGGGGATGCAGGGCGCCATCATTGCGAGCTTAATGTTTTGTGGACTACAAACAAGTGTATAAGCATTCTCTAAAAATACAAACCAATGGAAAATAAGGTTATGTTCCATTATACTTCATGAGGATTATGAAATTTAAAAAAAATAAAGCTTCTCCTATAAAATGAAAGTTCGCTTTCTGATAAAATTATGAAAATGTACAATCAATTTCAGACCTAGCTAAAATACTGCTAGACATGATTATGGTTTACAGCAATCATACATCGATTAGAGCATATTTGGGCGATATTTGGCGCCCCTTGTGTCACAGGACGAGATGTACATTGGTTACAAAATATAAGGTACAAAGTTTATTTTCAGAATTGAAGCCATAATTGTACATAGCACTTTTATTGTGTCAGTATGATGTGAAAATTTGGGCTCATAAATTGTTAACCTATGTTTTTATTTCTCACTGCAATAATCTGCTGTTGAAAAATATGTGAAATATTGGGATGTTGCTTTTTTAAATTCCGTGAGTATACATTGGTTACAAAATATAAGGTACAACGTTTATTTTCAGAAATGGTTCACTGAATGCTGAAACATGACTTTCTACCAAGAAAAGTAATGTGACAGTGTCCGTTCACCATTTAGGCATATAAAACAAAAACAATTGTAAGGGTGAACATGTTTACATAATTTCATACTAATTTTAATTCACAATTATTTGATATTTTCAGATTATTATTTAAGATCAACTAGTATGCTTATTTTTGCTCGTAAGTAATACTTTCTTTAGGAATTCCTTTGCTAAAAACAAAAGAAAGAATTTGTTTGCTTAAAGGGAAGGTACAACATTGGTATTCTGTCTGATTGCCCAGATATACCAAATTATTATCTGAAAGCTAACTTGATATGAAGTTGGTCAAGGTATCAATCAGTCTGAACATTATTCTATCAAAGGTGTTCTCATTTCAGAGAAAACATGACCAAATATGCACATTTTGTGTTTTCAGTAATAATTATGGATGTTTTTTAACACTTGTCTCATGACTTAGACTCCGTATTGAGCTGAAACTTTCACATGTTGGTTGAATAATGTATTTATTGGTACAAAAAGAGTAAGAATACTATAAGAAGTTTTGCCAACATTATACAATGTTGTACCTTCCTTTTAATGATGTACCTTCGTTTAAAGGGACAATGACGTCAACAAAATAGCTGACTTTAAACAGGGCATGGAATCGGTGTCCTAGTTTAAGATGAACACAGTGACTGAAATTATGCGCATTTATGCAGCAGCAACAGTAATATGACCTTATCATGTTGGGTATAATTTGTTTAGTCAATGAGTAAATCTAAAACTAGCAGTCCAATTCCATGCTCTGTTGATCGTAACGAGATTGTCCCTTTAAAGCAAGTGATTGAACCAGTGACAGCTATTTCTTGAATACGATTTGGGGTAAGTAGGGAGCAGGGCACATGATGTAACTCCCCACCATCCCGCCACCCCACCCCAATGTAAAATTATACAAATTATTTTCAGTGAGGAAACATAACGCAAATGCGAAGGAATTTCTGGAAAAATACTTCTTCTTGATTAAATCTCAAATATGTACAAAAATATATAACTTGCTATTTCTATTTAAATCTGCTAAAAAATATTATCAATGTTTATCCTATCTGAATGTGTTAATGTTAAAATAAAATCAATGGAAAATATAATTTGTGTGGAACATGCGTTATTGATCTGGATGACTTGATGATTTTGCTAATGTAAACAACTTAATTGATTGGTGATCGTCCTTACCCAACCTACTGGATTTGACTCGACCCGATTTGGCATTAATTGTTTTATTTCTTCACTTAGTCAAATTATTGGTCTAATGATAAAAGGAAATTCTGATCGCGCCTCCCTCCAGAAGATTTCAACGGAATATTATCCCTAGACCCGACCGACTGAAGAAATCCCCCCAAAACAAAATCGCAGTAAAAGTAACGTTTTTGTAACTGGAGAAAAAATCTCCCTAAAGACACATTTGTTTTGTGAGGACAATCACCAATTTATTTGTTCACATGGCATAACCTGCTTTATATAAAGAGTACAAATCATTTATAATTGATTGTATTACTCGTTTCATGTACACAGATGCTAATGACCGTTAATGACCTAGTATGACGTCAGAGTCACTTTTCCCGCTATTTCTTACTGGCTATATACATTATGATATTAATGTGTATTGTATACGGAATGGATATGTGTACAAAGGGGAGGGTCAGTGGCACTGTATCCAAACCCTGAAATGCTTGTACCATCAACCCTCACCCTAAAATTAAATATTATCTCAGAGCAAATAAGGATTACCACTTTAGTGCCGTCAAAATGCCCTAACAAATGCCTCGCCAACCCCACCCCACCCCACCCCACCCACACCAATATACGAACTCAGCGGAGTGGGTAAGCTGTTATTATTTATATACGATATTATTTATTCAGAGAAGAATTGTCATTACGTTCTATAAGCTTTTATATAAATGTACTTCTATAATTACTTCAGCCAAGGTTTGGATTTGCTTGGTAGCATAGTGGTAAACACGCTCGCATCTGAGTATATGTATAAGGTATAGTAATACCTTCTATAAGCTTTTATATAAATGTACTTCTATAATTACTTCAGCCAAGGTTTGGATTTGCTTGGTAGCATAGTGGTATACACGCTCGAATCTGAGTATATGTATAAGGTATAGTAATACCTTCTATAAGCTTTTATATAAATGTACTTCTATAATTAATTCAGCCAAGGTTTGGATTTGCTTGGTAGCATAGTGGTAAACACGCTCGAATCTGAGTATATGTATAAGGTATAGTAATACCTTCTATAAGCTTTTATATAAATGTACTTCTATAATTACTTCAGTCAAGGTTTGGATTTGCTTGGTAGCGTAGTGGTATACACGCTCGAATCTGAGTATATGTATAAGGTATAGTAATACCTTCTATAAGCTTTTATATAAATGTACTTCTATAATTACTTCAGCCAAGGTTTGGATTTGCTTGGTAGCATAGTGGTATACACGCTCGAATCTGAGTATATGTATAAGGTATAGTAATACCTTCTATAAGCTTTTATATAAATGTACTTCTATAATTACTTCAGTCAAGGTTTGGATTTGCTTGGTAGCATAGTGGTATACACGCTCGAATCTGAGTATATGTATAAGGTATAGTAATACCTTCTATAAGCTTTTATATAAATGTACTTCTATAATTAATTCAGCCAAGGTTTGGATTTGCTTGGTAGCATAGTGGTATACACGCTCGAATCTGAGTTCATTTCAAAGTCTGTCTGGAATTGTTTTATTGTGGGCGTATAAATATAATTTGTTGTATTTTCCTGTTAATTATTTATTTATTTTTTACTTATCAAATTTATTCCGAAGCAAATCATGTCTGCTGTTGATTATTAAGTCCAACATTCAATATTAGAATACGAATGCTTAATGGGAAGTGTACAATGGCAATTCTTGTTTGCAGAACAAAAATAGAAGACAAAAACAGAAGCCGTGGACACTGTGTTCCCCTCGTGGGCGTAACTCCCGAGGGAAGGGGGATATATCCCCCTCACTTTTGGCCCGGGGGTGGTCCATAGGATCACCCCAACCCCTTAATTTGTAATGCGTTGATAAATAATAAGCTAATAATGTGGTTTGTTTAAATATTTATGATCCGTTTGTTTCGTTGACCGTCTGGGTGTTGTCTTTGTGTTAGCTGTGGCGTAACAACGGGAGGGTTCAGGGTTCAGGATTATAATTGTCTGTATTAAAACAATGCAAACAAATTTCAATATCATAGCCCCCCCCCCCCCGCCCTTTTTTTCGACACGGATTTACGCCACTGGTTCCCCTCCATTATCATGTGCTTTTTATTATTCAACTATCAAGTAATCGGTCATCGTTACATGGCGCTTTTACACTCACATTAAGTTTTTTCCCCCACAAACATGTGTTTGTCGGTGTTTTTGGCCTGATATTCAATGATCAACTTGGTTTCACTGGGAAAATCTGTAAGACGTCTTAATTTTATGTTTTACCGCCGTACATGTTTTACCACAAGGGGGCGCTATCACCCAATTTGTTGGCACTTGTAACAGTCTCGTGTATTGCTTGCCCGATTCCTAACTACAGAAGCTTCAGGTCACACAGAAATCAGCGGCTCGGTTTATGTGAACTTTATATGTATCATAACTCCGGTATTATGTAGCCTTCATTGGCCGCCTATTCGATCTCGCATAAAGTACAAAATATTATTGTTAACATTCTATTGTCGCCATGGACTAGCTCCTGCATACCTAGCAAATTTGATTTGCGAATAGAGGACTACACAAAATCTTAGGTCAGCTGATAGAGATCTTTTCATTATCCCTTTTGTTAAAACTAGGTCCTACGGTGAACATATTTTTGCGTATGCTGCTCCCGAACTGTGGAACAACATCCCCGATGTAATTAAAGGTTCAAACACTATCAATAAATTTAAGTCCCAGGTTAAAACATACTTGTTTAATAAGTAAATGTGGGTTCATTGTAGTCGGTTATTGTAAAATCTTGTAATATGATTTTGAGAGTCAGTTGGGATGTGTAATTTTAAGCGCATAGAGACTGTTATTCGAAGGTATTATGCGCTATATAAGAACTGTCCATTATTATTATTATTATTATTATTATTATTATTATTATTATTATTATTATTATTATTATTATTATTATTATTATTATTATTATTATTATTATTATTATTATTATTATTATTATTATTATTATTATTATTATTATTATTATTATTATTATTATTATTATTATTATTATTATTATTATTACGTATAGAGATAAATATATGCCTATATGAAACAATTGTTTTACTCTGTATTTACTTACGCAATAAAATATTACGTTTTTCGCAAGGGGATCCTATAACTAAAATTTAATGTACTTTTTGTTCAAACAATTATTTGGAGTAAGCTTTAGAAAACATATAATAATTCATGCAGAAAAACAAAACAGATGACAGACACACCTCCCAATTACAGATTCGAATATAATCTATCCGATATAACGAAGCCTAAGAGGCGGTTTTGAGTAAGGGAGGAGACACGGCAAAAATTAATGGGGCACAACAAAAACCTAAGGTATATAGGACTATATATTCACACGGCGATTGAAACAAGGGTTGGTACGGACTTCCCCCACTCCCCCACCCGATCCGTCATTGCCTAGAATTACAATTATCTAAACAATGTGCTCTTTCCGGCCACGGTAGCCTTATAAGCAAAATGCAGATGGGAAGAAACTACTCTAATTGTATCATGATAATGGCTATATTTTAAAACCGGATCCGCTCAAATAGACCAAGGACCCAGTGTTAAAATAATAACCAAGACTGTCTATTATAAGTAGTTTTTTTAATTTTATTATTACACATTTTATTCCATCCACTGGATCATAATTTCATCATTTTCAAATTAATATGCTAGCATCATGAAATTCAAAGAAATATTCTCTCATAAACAAGGATTTTTCGACGTGAACAGTCTCCGACTCTTTGTCCTACCTCCAAAATACTGGGGAAAGAATGTCTTATGCACAATGTCCAAGTTCTATGGTCAAAGCATACAAATATTTCAAACCAGGAATGTTCCTGAGTAATATGCTATACATGTAGCTAGGATAAACATTTCAACAGTTAAACTACATACGTACTTGATAAACAAATGTCAGTGAATCCTACAAAATGAGTCTAAATTAATTGTTTTATTTTTGAATTAGATGCACTCATCAGTAAAACAATAACGTAATCATCATCTTAAATTTGCTACCAAACAAGTTTTATAGGGTGAATTCATTGGGGCGATACCATGGTTACTCATGATACATTTTTGAGGTATTGGGCCTACTCTTAATTCCATAACTTCCTTACTTATATAGGCCTATATTTTATTCATGAATAATCTCTCTTTTTTTCAAAGTAGTTGCATTATACCCAGACCGTACTCGGCACAAAAAAATTCAGAAATGTATTATAATATGTACGCTACATAAGGGGAAAATGCTGGTTACTCACGTTACATTTTTTCACATACATAGATTGTCTTTTTCTCTTTATAGCATAGATATAACAAATTAGTAAAATTCGTATTTTGTGCTATTGTAAATAAGCGCTAAGTAAGACTAATTGCGGTGACACTATGTGAAATTCTCAATAGAGTAGTAATTAGTTCTGAAAAGAACTGGATGTTACAACTCGACGTTTCGATTCAGTATGCTCTGATCGTCCTCAGGAGAATGAGAATTTCTCCTCTTTTTAGAATTTCACATGGTGTCACCGCAATTAGTCTTACTTATCCTCTTCACCATGCAAAGCTATTAAGTAAGGTCTAGCTATAATGTAACTACTGTGAAAACCGATGAGTGAAATATATAAATGTAAAGTGAGTAACCATGAAATTGCCCACTCACATATTTTTATTGATTCAACTTGAAAACAGGAATGTTTTAGGGTCTGTTCCACAAAGCAGCTTTGGCTAGTTCAGATTCAATGTGAAAGATTGCTTCACAACAGTTCTAGTTATTGTTGATAAATTGCTGCAGACAGCTGTTCCTGTTATCACTTAATCATGTGATCACTTCAGCACCAGCAAAGCTGGTCCTTAGTTTTAAACCAAGACGTAGTTACTGTTACATTGTACATGTACATACGTTGACGATAATACGCAAAACTTGACTTACTCACAACCCTGACGTCTCTACCAAAGTTCCAAACAACATCTTGATTATTTAGTTAGTAATGGGTATTGGATACACCATTATAATGTGGGTAATATGATTTGTCTGTAGTGTTAGACTTTTATCGAATTGATTTAATATTTGTAAGGTTGCCATATAATTTTTACTTTTGAAACAAACAATTTGATACAAAAAGAACAAATGTTTTGGTAAATTGTTCCATTCCAGTTTCTATTTAAAATCTTACATGTATCCAAAATTAAATTGCTGGTAAATCCAGAGCAACATATACACGAAATAATCAAGATGTTATTTCAGGTGGTCAGTATCTTGGTGTCTGGGTTGTCGTGAGTCAGGTGTGCAGACTAGACAGTGCTTGCTCGTGGTGGATCCTGTGAAGCGGATTGTGTGGTGCATGCAATGTAACACAAACTACATCTTACATCAAGACTAGCTGGTCCTATGCTAGTAGTTGTATAACATCATTCTGTCTCCCCAGACAGTACTTCTAGAGCTCTATAATGTAGGCCTATATCAACCCTATAATCTTATATCAAGACTAGCTGGTCCTATGCTAGTAGTTATATAACATCATTCTGTCTCCCCAGACAGTACTTCTAGAGCTCTATACTGTAGGCCTATATCAACCCTATGATCTTACATCAAGACTAGCTGGTCCTAATGCTAGTAGTTGTATAACATCATTCTGTCTCCCCAGACAGTACTTCCAGAGCTCTATAATATAGGCTTATATCAACCCTATAATATTACATCAAGACTATCTGGTCCTATGCTAGTAGTTGTATAACATCATTCTGTTTCCCCAGACAGTACTTCTAGACCTCTATAATGTAGGCCTATATCAACCCTATGATCTTACATCAAGACTATCTGGTCCTATGCTAGTAGTTGTATAACATCATTCTGTCTCCCCAGACAGTACTTCTAGAGCTCTATAATGTAGGCCTATATCAATCCTATAATCTTACATCAAGACTAGCTGGTCCTATGCTAGTAGTTGTATAACATCATTCTGTCTCCCCAGACAGTACTTCTAGAGCTCTATAATGTAGGCCTATATCAACCCTATAATATTACATCAAGACTAGCTGATCCTATGCTAGTAGTTATATAACATCATTCTGTCTCCCCAGACAGTACTTCTAGAGCTCTATAATGTAGGCCTATATCAACCCTATAATCTTACATCAAGACTAGCTGATCCTATGCTAGTAGTTATATAACATCATTCTGTCTCCCCAGACAGTACTTCTAGAGCTCTATAATGTAGGCCTATATCAACCCTATAATCTTACATCAAGACTAGCTGGTCCTATGCTAGTAGTTGTATAACATCATTCTGTCTCCCCAGACAGTACTTCTAGAGCTCTGTAATGTAGGCCTATATCAACCCTATATCAACTGTCTTGAACAAATGTCTCAAACGTGCAGCCAGAATAATACTGAAATGCGACTTTCTGACTCCATCAGCTGACATGTTCAAAAAGCTCGACTGGCTTGCCTATCCAGAGAAAGTTAAATACAAGAAAGCTATTCTTGTTTTTAAAAGCATTAATTACTTGGCCCCGCAGTATATGGCAAATTTATTTACACCACATGTACAAACTCGAGAAACTCGTCAATCTGCCGAAAAGATACTGAAAATTCCCTTTGCACGAAAGGAGTCTTACGTCTCGAGTTTTGCTGTAACTGGTGCCGCAATTTGGAACAACCTTAGTACACAACTTAGAACTATGTCTTCTCTGAGCTTATTCAAATCAGTACTTCGTCAAACATAAATACATTATATTCACATGATCAACTTCAAGGGAAAAATGCTAATTTACGGAGTCGTGTGACTTGACTAAAAAGGAGTTTTTATGGGTTTTTCGCCCTTCCTGTAATTAGCGTAAATTTCAGTGTCACATACATGTATAATATTTTTTGTACTGTTGTCTTTTGTAATCTTTATTTTTGTCCTTATTGTACGAGTGTTGATGTTCAGTAAATTTTGATGTTTGTTTTATACGATTGTGAAGTTGTTTAATTTAATATATTATTCTATTGTTTTATGAGTGTTTGCAGGGCCCTAATGGAAACCAGTTCTTAACTGTTTGGGCACACCCTGGGTAAATAAATGGAATAAATAAATAAATAAATAAATAAACCCTATAATCTTACATCAAGACTAGCTGGTGTATTATAACATCATTCCATCTCCCCAGACGTCACTTCCAGAGCTCTATAATATGTACAGTGTAGGCCTATACATATATCAACCCTATAATCTTACCTTGTGCAAAGACGACAACAACGCCCACAAAAAAAACTATAAAAGAAACAGATAATAAGTAATTTGTAAATAAATACAAACAAAGCTAAAATCTTATTGGGTTTTACATTAATGTTAAAGGGAAGAAACATGTACAAACCTTGGTAATGTTGGCAAAACTGCTTTTACAAGTATAAATATTCTAACCAAATTGGAAAGTTACAGCTTATTACAGTGTGTCATTTGAGTTAATTTATTTAAAGTGCATTTAAAAGATTTTTCATATTTATTCTGACACAGAATACATTTGAACTTTTATTTAAATTGACTTAACCCTAACCACCCTGAATCCATTAAAATCCATCCCCCTGTTTTGGAGGATTTCGGCGGATTCAGGATATCTCCACATTGAGCATATGGCGGATTTTGATGGATTCAGGATTTCAATAGTTTTTAACTGTCATGGTCATGTTGGTTGATGTATTTTGATGGATTATAGTTACATGTACTGTACATGTACAGCCAACACTTGTATGTGTTAGATTTTGATGGATTCTATGCAGCAACATACTATACAAATTTTCATGTGAGCATGGTATCCTGAATCCGCCAAAATCCGCCAGAAATTTAGTGGTGGATTTTGGATATGTCCAATATCTACACTGGCGGATTCTGATGGATTCAGGACACCAGCATTTTGTGTGTGACAAAAATGGTGGATTTTGGTGGATTCAGGATACTTTCTAATAAAAATATCCAAGAAGTTAGGGTTAATGGAAAGGTACAACATACGTTCACCTCAACACTCATTTTCAAGATCATAAAATGTGCAATTTAAAATAAGGATTTATTGCAGTCTTAGAACAACTTGGAAAGGGTTTTGACTAGTCCGGCTTAATTTTAACTGGATTTTATTCGTTCATTTTAATCTACTAGTTTTCAAAGAAATACATGTAAAAAAACAAATATTATGACAAATATCACAGATTTTCGTTTAAAAGTGTAGTCAAGTGAAGATGTAAACGATATTTTGGGAGATATTCAGCATTGAATGCATTCACATCCTGTAAGATGTTGGTCATGTTGTCTGCTAAAAAACAGTTAACAGTCATTTCTTACAAAGACGTGGATGTTGGGTTCGACATACTTTCCAAACATAGCCTACTTTTACAATACAGCGATTTATATAAAGTACACTATGTAATCCCATACCTCTGTGACCAAACTGCAGTTATTGACTCAATCATTGTCGGTGTCTTCATCACTTCATGCTCTACGAATCAGTATCATCCAACGAATGGGGAATGCAATAAACCATACCTCTGAGACCAAACTGCAGTTATTGACTCAATCATTGTCGGTGTCTTCATCACTTCATGCTCTACGAATCAGTATCATCCAATGAATGGGGAATGCAATAAACCATACCTCTGTGACCAAACTGCAGTTATTGACTCAATCATTGTCGGTGTCTTCATCACTTCATGCTCTACGAATCAGTATCATCCAATGAATGGGGAATGCAATAAACCATACCTCTGTGACCAAACTGCAGTTATTGACTCAATCATTGTCAGTGTCTTCATCACTTCATGCTCTACGAATCAGTATCATCCAATGAATGGGGAATGCAATAAACCATACCTCTGTGACCAAACTGCAGTTATTGACTCAAGCATTGTCGGTGTCTTCATCACGTCATGCTCTACGAAACAGTATCATCCAATCAATGGGGAATGCAATACACCATACCTCTGTGACCAAACTGCAGTTATTGACTCAATCATTGTCAGTGTCTTCATCACCTCATGCTCTACGAATCAGTATCATCCAATCAATGGGGAATGCAATAAACCATACCTCTGTGACCAAACTGCAGTTATTGACTCAATCATTGTCAGTGTCATCATCACTTCAGGCTCTACGAATCAGTATCATCCAATGATTGGAGAATGTAATAAACCATACCTCTGAGACCAAACTGCAGTTATTGACTCAATCATTGTCGGTGTCTTCATCACTTCATGCTCTACGAATCAGTATCATCCAATCAATGGGGAATGCAATAAACCATACCTCTGAGACCAAACTGCAGTTATTGACTCAATCATTGTCAGTGTCTTCATCACTTCATGCTCTACGAATCAGTATCATCAAATGAATGGGGAATGCAATAAACCATACCTCTGTGACCAAACTGCAGTTATTGATTCAATCATTGTCAGTGCCTTCATCACTTCATGCTCTACGAATCAGTATCATCCAATCAATGGGGAATGTAATAAACCATACCTCTGTGACCAAACTGCAGTTATTGATTCAATCATTGTCGGTGTCTTCATCACTTCATGCTCTACGAATCAGTATCATCCAATGAATGGGGAATGCAATAAACCATACCTCTGTGACCAAACTGCAGTTATTGACTCAAGCATTGTCGGTGTCTTCATCACGTCATGCTCTACGAAACAGTATCATCCAATCAATGGGGAATGCAATACACCATACCTCTGTGACCAAACTGCAGTTATTGACTCAATCATTGTCAGTGTCTTCATCACCTCATGCTCTACGAATCAGTATCATCCAATCAATGGGGAATGCAATAAACCATACCTCTGTGACCAAACTGCAGTTATTGACTCAATCATTGTCAGTGTCATCATCACTTCAGGCTCTACGAATCAGTATCATCCAATGATTGGAGAATGTAATAAACCATACCTCTGAGACCAAACTGCAGTTATTGACTCAATCATTGTCGGTGTCTTCATCACTTCATGCTCTACGAATCAGTATCATCCAATCAATGGGGAATGCAATAAACCATACCTCTGAGACCAAACTGCAGTTATTGACTCAATCATTGTCAGTGTCTTCATCACTTCATGCTCTACGAATCAGTATCATCAAATGAATGGGGAATGCAATAAACCATACCTCTGTGACCAAACTGCAGTTATTGATTCAATCATTGTCAGTGCCTTCATCACTTCATGCTCTACGAATCAGTATCATCCAATCAATGGGGAATGTAATAAACCATACCTCTGTGACCAAACTGCAGTTATTGACTCAATCATTGTCGGTGTCTTCATCACTTCATGCTCTACGAATCAGTATCATCCAATGAATGGGGAATGCAATAAACCATACCTCTGTGACCAAACTGCAGTTATTGACTCAAGCATTGTCGGTGTCTTCATCACGTCATGCTCTACGAAACAGTATCATCCAATCAATGGGGAATGCAATAAACCATACCTCTGTGACCAAACTGCAGTTATTGACTCAATCATTGTCAGTGTCTTCATCACCTCATGCTCTACGAATCAGTATCATCCAATCAATGGGGAATGCAATAAACCATACCTCTGTGACCAAACTGCAGTTATTGACTCAATCATTGTCAGTGTCATCATCACTTCAGGCTCTACGAATCAGTATCATCCAATGATTGGAGAATGTAATAAACCATACCTCTGAGACCAAACTGCAGTTATTGACTCAATCATTGTCGGTGTCTTCATCACTTCATGCTCTACGAATCAGTATCATCCAATCAATGGGGAATGCAATAAACCATACCTCTGAGACCAAACTGCAGTTATTGACTCAATCATTGTCAGTGTCTTCATCACTTCATGCTCTACGAATCAGTATCATCAAATGAATGGGGAATGCAATAAACCATACCTCTGTGACCAAACTGCAGTTATTGATTCAATCATTGTCAGTGCCTTCATCACTTCATGCTCTACGAATCAGTATCATCCAATCAATGGGGAATGTAATAAACCATACCTCTGTGACCAAACTGCAGTTATTGATTCAATCATTGTCGGTGTCTTCATCACTTCATGCTCTACGAATCAGTATCATCCAATCAATGGGGAATGCAATAAACCATACCTCTGAGACCAAACTGCAGTTATTGACTCAATCATTGTCGGTGTCTTCATCACTTCATGCTCTACGAATCAGTATCATCCAATCAATGGGGAATGCAATAAACCATACCTCTGAGACCAAACTGCAGTTATTGACTCAATCATTGTCGGTGTCTTCATCACTTCATGCTCTACGAATCAGTATCATCCAATCAATGGGAATGTAAAATAAACCATACCTCTGTGACCAAACTGTTTTACTGTGTGGTAAGTCATGCGCTTGCAAGGTTGCTCTGCGATATAAGCGATTTTGGGGGATCTAAATAGTTCAGTGTAAAGACAATTACAATGTAAAATTGGAAATAATTATTTTAAATAATATCCTGTCCCAAAAAGGTGGTTGACCGCAACTCCCCCATGCACCCCCACCCCTCGCGACACACATGGCCTACCCCTCATATGCCTATAACGCATTTAGTGCCTTTATCTTGCTTTTAAATAACTCTATTTTTGTTTACATTTGCAGCGTTTTTCGAATGGCGTAGCTCGGATTTTTTTCTAGGCGGCGTGGGAATTAAATTTCCGACTTAATTACGCCCAAAAAGTTAGAACCAAAATAAAAAATGTAAACACTTATTGTCACGTGAATGCTGCACTGTTGCCTGTTTATTTTGGCATGATTTATTTATGGTTTATGTTAATTTTCAAATTCTCAAAGGAATGTAAATTTTTCCGAAAGGAATAACATTGGCGTTTGAAAACGTATGCAACTTTTTCTGTGCAGCCTGTATATCTAGTCGCCTTTATCGATCACGATAATTAATATGAAAGTGAAATTCTCACAACCACACTCTGTAGCTTACATGCTGCATGTACCAGCGAGAAGGCCCAATAATCTGATAGTTCCAATGAAAAGTTCATTCCTGACATAAGGAATAAATAAAATAGATTTCCATTAATTTACTTAATCAATGACATTTGAAAACGAGGTTGCCCCTGCAAACAGACATAGGCAGGTTACTCATGAGCATGGTACACAACTTCTTGTCAGATTCAGTTTGTAAAATGCTGCCACAACTCAAAATTTAATATAATCTAGGATGATCAACACGGCATTGAGTCATTCAAGTTAAGAAAAATCTTTTCAAAAAGATGTAGTTCATTATTTGACAGCCCGACATGCAATGGCGAATACCGCTTTATTGACACACTTTGTTATAATAGTTCTGACGCCTACAACCAGCGCTGCTTGATCGAAAACAATGATTAATTTCCGTATACGACGGGAGCTGCTTCTTTTGTTGCTAGCGCCATCTTTTGTCTGGTAGTGGCTTCTAACTTTCCAGCTCAATGTTATGCCTGACGCTATGAAGATGCATGCTTGTGTCAGTACGAACTTAAACGAGGGCATACACTTTTAGAGTGTTTTTAATGTTTCAGGCATTTCAGGTTTGCAGCATGATGCCAAAATAGCTTGGGGTCCGGGACCCATCTAAGGGCCCAGAATATTTAGGGTTCTATGCTCAGTGCTGGGATATACTTCGGGATATACTTCGGGATATATTATTCGGGATATATTCGTACACATAAAATAATGAACAAAAAATATTCAGATTCTTATGTTTTGACATTAATTTTCTAATGCTGCTTTTTATTTTGCTTGATGCCCCTCCTTCATTGTGTATAGTGTCCATGAATTATTCGATTATTATTTTTTACCGCTTGAAAAATTCCAGGAGATGATCCCCTGGGCCAAAAAGTGGGGGTTGTATCCCCCACCGCCCCCCCCCCGCCCTGGATTTACGCCCGTGATGATTGACACCTAGGCATAAAAGCTGTAGGTAAGGTCATCTTATAGACAACTGTGAGAATCTTCGAGCAACTACCGTACCGCTTCATATAACGTCTATGCCTGTGGGGATCTTCGAGCAACTACCGATTCGTATAACGGCTATGGCTGTGAATATTATACTGAATATTATGCATAATTCTGCCTAATCCTTGCCATATTCCCAACATCAGTTGACACATTTAAAGCCTTGAGCGCAAACAGGTTCTATTGAAAAGGGTGTTTTTGCAAAAAGAAAATACAACAAAAGTCACAATGAGGGTGAAATGGTTGATCCAGCAATGCCCGAAACCCACTGAGAATTATTATTCAATGTATTTGCGAGTATAATCTCACGTCTAAAATCCCCCGTAAAGCGTGTTCAACCTAAAGTTCAAACACCGTCATGGTTTGTTGATTTGTATTGAATTTGTGTTATGCCCCCAGGCACCAAGTACCTATGCTAGTGAGATTGAATACATGTAGTCGCGAATCATTATGATCTATTGTTATGCCCCAGGCACCAAGTACCTATGCTAGTGAGATTGAATACATGTAGTCGCGAATCATTATGATCTATTGTTATGCCCCAGGCACCAAGTACCTATGCTAGTGAGATTGAATACATGTAGTCGCGAATCATTATGATCTATTGTTATGCCCCCAGGCACCAAGTACCTATGCTAGTGAGATTGAATACATGTATAGTCGCGAATCATTATGATCTATTGTTATGCCCCAGGCACCAAGTACCTATGCTAGTGAGATTGAATACATGTAGTCGCGAATCATTATGATCTATTGTTATGCCCCCAGGCACCAAGTACCTATGCTAGTGAGATTGAATACATGTAGTCGTGAATCATTATGATCTATTGTTATGCCCCCAGGCACCAAGTACCTATGCTAGTGAGATTGAATACATGTAGTCGCGAATCATTATGATCTATTGTTATGCCCCAGGCACCAAGTACCTATGCTAGTGAGATTGAATACATGTAGTCGCGAATCATTATGATCTATTGTTATGCCCCCAGGCACCAAGTACCTATGCTAGTGAGATTGAATACATGTAGTCGCGAATCATTATGATCTATTGTTATGCCCCAGGCACCAAGTACCTATGCTAGTGAGATTGAATACATGTAGTCGTGAATCATTATGATCTATTGATGTACTTATAGCAACAGGTTTAACACACATAACAGTGTATGGCTAATTGTGATTATTTCCATCGATAAATTATTAAAACATTATTTATTTTAACCAATTCTAAATAGAAACACTGTTCTCATTTAGGACCGTCAGTCACTTCTTCAGCGAGCAAAACATATTGTTTGATTTAATTAAAATTAATTTCATTATTTTACATAATATTTCACATACAAAATCACAAAGCTATAACATACATATACATTTTAACAACAAAACGTATTAAAATTGCATAAATCCATAAAATAACGAATAAGAAAACAAAAATCAACAATCCGAGACAAAATAAAGAGAGAGCACGGCCTATTGGTTAACCAAATAGCGAA
The DNA here is from genome assembly GCA_029582265.1 of Zoroaster sp. YZ-2022. Taxonomy (NCBI): domain Eukaryota; kingdom Metazoa; phylum Echinodermata; class Asteroidea; order Forcipulatida; family Zoroasteridae; genus Zoroaster; species Zoroaster sp. YZ-2022. Next base: position 2,943,961 of record CM055816.1, read on the forward strand.
CTTAATAACCTAGCACTGTTTTTATTTGTTCTTCAATAGTGTCACAGAACAAACACGCTAACCAAATAGCAAACTTAATAATCTATTACTGTTTTTATTTGTTCTTCAATAGTGCCACAGAACAAACACCGGCCTATTGGTTAACCAAATAGCGAACTTAATAAACTATCACTGTTTTTATTTGTTCTTCAATAGTGCCACAGAACAAACACCGGCCTATTGGTTAACCAAATAGCGAACTTAATAACCTATCACTGTTTTTATTTGTTCTTCAATAGTGTCACAGAACAAACACCGGCCTATTGGTTAACCAAATAGCGAACTTAATAATCTATCACTGTTTTTATTTGTTCTTCAATAGTGTCACATCTTAAATTATTTTGTTTTACGCTTGATGACCTTAATTACAAATATTTTAAATGTTATAACTTTACTGAGTTGATGTTCTCAATTTCAAACTAGATCAGTCTTTTTCCATGTTCATTTTATTTTTGACATATTCAGAATCTTATGTTTTAATTTTTACTTTTGTTTATTTTATTCGTTTTCCTATATTTCTATTTACTGCTTTTATTTGTTTTATTTAAATTTTTATTTGTAGATTGGTTTTACTTTTACTAATTGGTTTAATACAGAGCCCTCAAAGAAAGCAGTTCTTTAAGAGGCTACCCTGTTCAAATAAAACAGCAAATAAATAAATAAATAAATTAAGAATTATATAAAGTGCACGACAAAATAAAATATTGTCATAAATTGTCCTAATCTTTTTGAAAAAGGTACACAGACTGGATGTAAAATATGGCAAAATGTTTTTGGCTTTTTGGGGGGGGGGCTGATGTATTCATCGCTCACCCCCTTTAAGATTATTAGAGGTCTAAAACCCCTGCTTCATATTTCTCTGGAAATTGAGATCCTGAATAAAACTACAAAATCCAAAAATAAAATCAAATACCAATCAAAATCCAAATACTAGGTACAAACAAAACCTTTAGAGTAAAATGAAACGGAAAACAAATAATATAACAATGGACTTAAAATAATATTATGCATGAACACAAACTGATTGTTTACGTTTTTAAATGTTCGAATAACTCTTAAAGACTTAATTTGCAAAAAAAAGCAAAACAAAAACAAAAAACACACTGTATTATCTATATCAATTCCATCAAATATTTAACCGGATTAGGTGAATGTACAGCCAACATCAGGCCATAGTCTTGGTATATATTTTATTGAAATCATCTTTGGTGAATCTGTGTCCAAAGAGTTCAAACTATTGATCTTTCCTTTCTACTCATTCAGAATTTTTTTTCGGTTAGATCGTCCAACTACTTCACAACGGATATTCCTATTCATAACGGAGTCTCAACAGAACTTAAGACACATGAGTACCGAACCCACGTTTCCCATTATTATGATAATGTCATTATAAAAAATAGAACATTTCGAAAAAGTTTTCAACGAAAACCAAAACATCTCGATGATTTTGACAATAATTTAACATATGATAAAATCATTTCCTTTTCTAGCTTCATATACATAAGACAAAAAAGCCTCCGGTTTCTGGTCATAGGTCGGCTTCAAAATCGGTGCGGTGATGCGCTTTTGTTTATTTAATTTAATTTTTTAATTAATTAATTTATTTATTATATTTTGCCAACAGGGAAATACGTGATACATGTATACGCGGGGACCAAGTTTCACATATACAAAGTATGGTGGCTAAGAGAGGCCTCGCAAATCGAGCAAAAGTTTATACCCTATGTGGTAAAAAAAAGTTATTTGAAACACAACATGGCAGAATTCCAATCGATCCAGCAATTTTGGCTGCAATTGGACATCGTTTCATAGCAAAAAAAATATTAAAATGCCAACGCGCGGGTCTGATGCGACGCGCGTGGAGACAACCAGAGACTTTTTTATCATTTAAATCAATTGTAACTGAAACTTTTACATCTTAAAATATATTGTATATACAACATATTGAATCCAAAATATTGTATCCTATCTATCTATCTGTCCATTCAGTTTAGTAACTTCATGGTCAGACGATATTTTCATATAAAGGGTATTTTGCTTTAATATTATACAGTATATTATGTATACTATGAACCGGTACTGTACATGTATGTATGCGTACTCCAAACACTTATGTCAAATACACATCATCAAGGACAGGGACAGGGAGGGAGGGAGGGGCAGGGAGGGAGGGGCGGACCTGTGAGCATGAAAAGCTCATTCATGGCAAGGAGTCTAAGACCTAATAAGGGCCTTCTTGGAATATTTTTATTTTATTTTATGCACTCCGTAATGGAATATCAACATTTCCAGGGTCAAGTTGTAAATATTGTATGTAGCTCATGATGCAGTTGGGGTGTTAAAAGTTTCAGGGGGGCCATGGACCCCTTTTGGATACATTTGATTAAGGATGATCAGACGCGATCATTCTCCTGAGGACGATCAGAGCATACTGATCGAAACGTTGTAAACTCTAGTTCTTTTCAGAACTAATTACTACTCATTATAGAGTTTCACATGGTGTCACCGCAATTAGTCTTACTTACATTTGATTTAGATGATTTGATGGTGTACATACTTGAAAAAGTCATAACAAGTATTTGGAGTATGCATACTACACGTACACTATACAGCACGTATACCATATATTTATCAAAATACCCATTATTTGACATATCGTCTGACCATGAAGGAGAAAAGATACCGAATTAAATTTTCTTACACATATAGATTGGACAAATATATGTTAAGATGTGAAAGTTTCAGTTACATGGGTAGTGGCCCACCTGGTCATCCATCCATTAGAAGGGGGTATTTTTTGACATTTTTTTTCTGCGAACCTCCACTGAACATATGATTTCTCCATCCTTGTTTGGGGGCTGACATACGTACTTAGTTTGTGCGCATATAAAATATAAAAGTAATCTAACCACTCGTGTGGTCACCAGAGGGGCCCAAAATGGCAAAAAGTAACCTTTGTGAGTTTTAAAGGACACCTAACTTGAAAAGGAGATGTTTTAATTAATTATACTACTTTTGAAAGCAGATTTTAGCGGATGGTGTCTTTCACCCTGTGCAACAATTTTCAGCAAAATATCTAGACACAATTGTGAGATATAGGCCTCTGAAAATGCAAAAAAAATCACAGACGCAATTTCGAGGGAGAAAAGGGGTATATTTTTCAGGGGTACATATCTCTGAAACGACTTGGAGTTGGGAGCAAAAATTTGTTTTGTGTTTTGTTTGTTCGTAAAGTCATTTGTTTGACAATGAGTCTCTTTGCCTCGTATTATCCAAGGACGGATCCAAATGGGGGAGGGGCATTAAAGGCAAAAAGAGGGGCACATTGCCAAAAAGGGTATCATGGTCAATATACATTCTTGGATTTACAGTTGGTTTTATCTGTCTGCTTGTCAGCTAGGGAATTACTGCCGGCAACTAACTCGCAAAAGCTCATAATATTCTGCATGATATATCCAATGGAAAAGTAATTTTTACAAGAGTTTGCTCATTTTCCAGAAGCTTCTCTGTAAATATCAACGAGATAATACACGTGTACGATTATCAGTACCTAAACCTGCCTTTGTCTTCTTAATAACATACAAGACCTACAAACGCGCATAAACACAATAACTTGTGTTTCATCTCATCCTCCACGCCTTGGCTATATTTGTCTTTCTATCCCTGTGATCGTGCCTGCCCACGCAATGTTAATGTTGTGTATAGTATTACAAATATAGATAGGCTTTCTTTTGTGTTTGATCGTGTCAGTCGGCGCCGCGAACCAAAATAATGAAAATCCCGTTTAAAGATCGAAAGTTGATTTCGCTGACTTGTCCTTATTTATGTATCATATCTGACAGTTTGTCTGTATGTCTGTTTGTGCATGTGATTTAAACACTGCTTGTTGATTGGTTGATCTCGATGGTTTGGACTTTGATTGGTTGTTTGTTTGTTTGCTTGTTCGGTCCATTTGTTTTTCTATAGGTGTGTTTTAGGGCTGTCCCAAAACAGTCCAAGTGCGCCAAAACTAAATTGTCCATTATTTTGATTGCATATTAGACCCAGATATGTTTTCGGACCCGCAGATGTCAATTTATGGTAAGAGTTTTCCAATGCACCCTTGACAAAAGGTTTTCAGGTGCTGGAGTTAATTTAAATACAAAATCAATTAATTTTGATTTTGAGACAAGAGATCCAGATCTTCTTTTAACTTATGTATTTTATTTCTTTCCTTTTTATTATTTTATCAGCTTAATTAAATTTAATTTTGCAAATGGAATAACGTGTATAGTTTTAAACGAAAACATCAACAACTTCCAACAATGATTGTTTAATAACCAATGTAGCAGAAAAAGCGTCTAGAACAACAACATTGTTAGTAACTTTTTCCAAAATTGTTGGGTATTTATTTTTAAATATTGGTTTTGGTTAGCCGGTTAGCAAATTTCTAAATGGTTAGTGCAGGTTTTTTTCATTTTAATTTATGCAATAACTAAATGATATGTTTCATTATATTTTAAGTCTTTGATATATATATATCTAAAAACAGTAAAAATAAATAAATAAATAAAAAGATTAAGGCCTAAAATAAGTATTATTGTGGTGTTTGTAAAAGTAAGTTTGTTCTTCATTCATAAAGTGACTAGTGATTTTTCTAAAAAATGTTTCATGACATCATCACAGATCACAACGCCCCCATCTCAGAAATTGAACCAAACTATTAATGTTATTTTGTCATGATCATGAAGAAGAATAGTTGTGTCATTATGGACAGTTATCGATAGTTTAGTGTTGATGTTTCCAGATAATTAATACTATTATTGTTATACTTTTAGACTTTCTATTCACAGACCGAGTGGTACTGATGATGGATGTGTGGGCAATGTGCCCAGTAAGTGTTGGAGGATCACGTGCCTCTTTCTGCGGATCGTGATTGGGTAAATTTCCATCGTAACAAATTTATATTGTTCTTATTGCCTATTCGATTGCTCATGAATTATGTTCACCGTGTTACATTTAACTGTTATACCTTGTCTGTACGAACGTAGGCACCCTGTAAACTACGAAAATGGACTGTACATGTATAATAATCTGTAATTTGTACAGTCAAAACATAGTTGCGGAGTTCAATGAACCTTAAATTAGCTTAACAGATACTTAGACCTTAACATATAGTTGCAGGTAACGTTGTGACGTCATGGTGAGGTCATCTAATAAATTATTACGTAATTAATTATAATAAAACAATATATTTTATATCTTGTGAACCACAATGGATAATTTCTTGATTCCTTCATAATCATACATAACATGGTTGACTCGACATTTGATACAAAGACATGACCTTATTGACTCTTACTTCCGGTCCAAACTGGAATTTAAAATTTAAAAACAGTGGCAGGTTTAAAAAACCTTTAGCTATCTTGAGAAAAGATCAGACAGAATTTTACCAAATTTGGCACAATTGACACCCATATTATGAAGAAAAAGTGTGTGTGAATGAATGACGTCACATGATTGAACCGGAACTTACAGTTAAAATAAATTAAAATTATATGGGATGACTGAACCGGAAGTTAATGTATTCAGTATACCACATTATATGTTATTTTAATTATATTTTATTAAAACTCATATATCTCCTGAAGTAACTCTTGTCTTTTAACAACTTTAGGTAATGACGTCTTCACATATGACGCACACTCAAACACCCTGAGATTGCATGTTTTCTACAAACTCAATACCTCTAGTATTTAATTTATTTTCTTTTTGGATAATTGTTTTAATCCGTTCTCCCCACAGCGTCTTGTATTAACCCGTTCTCTTTTCGGGTATTTGTTTTAACCTGTTCTCTCCACAGCTTTTTGTTTTAAACCATTATTTTTCAGGTATTTGTCTTAACCCGTTCTCTCCACAGCTTTTTGTATAAGCCGTCTTCTTCACAGCTTTTTGTATTAACCCGTTCTCTTTTCAGGTATCTGTTCTAACCCGTTCTCTCTGCAGCTATTTGTATTAACCCGTTCTCTCCACAGCTTTTTGTATTAACCCGTTCTCCTCTCTTCAGGTATTCGTCTTAACCCACTCTCTTCACAGCTTCTTGTATTTAATCTATTCTCTTTTCAGGTATTTGCTTTAACCCGTTCTCTCTTCAGCTTGTATATTAACCCTTTCCCTCTACAGTCTTTTATTTGAACCCAATTCCCTTTTGCAGCCCTTTCCATGCACGTAATAATGCCCATTACCATTCTATAAGTCATCGCTTAGGCCTAATACTAAATGCCTTTTCCAAATGCTGCGCAAACTTGAGGAAAAGAGAGTACGTTACCTATCTCACCTTGATAACTTCCGTTTCTATCGTTCATCCCGTCTCAAAATCAAATGTAGTCCCTCCTTTGGGGACCTAGAACCCGCATTCAGTAAGAAATGGAATGACACACTAACCGAGACTTCCTTCCATTTACTTGAACTTCTCGAAGTCCAGTGCCTAAAATGCATTGACAAGCAGTCACTTGATACTGAAAGTACAGAATCTCAATTGAAGTGGCTTGCCCTAATGATCATGAATGGGACCATTTCCAAGCCATTCTATAGTCCATCATTAACCACCTTCAGTCCTCCCTACAGCACCAACAAAACAAGAAACGCCGTAATGCCCAAGCTGACCATAAGAATACATCTACAAGCGTTTCCATACGGTCACCACTGAACCCTGTAGTGGAAATACCCCTAATCCACCAAAACATACTGTAGTTAATTTGTCTGATATTGTACTCGATGATCCCCAGGTTAAACTACTTTCACGAGATATGGCTCAATTCAACCGCAGACTACGACTCCGTGAATTCGTTCACGTTGAACCCTCCACAGACGACGGGCCCCCAGATGACAGTCCCTCTGGGTCCCTCGGCCGCAACTGCTTCAAAGAAAAACGTGTATGGGTACCCTGTAAGAATCGGGATGTAGCCCTTGATAATTACATCAACTCAGTCAATTCTGCGGTTCACCAGATGTGCCAGCAACATTTCCCGAGCCGAACGGGACGCCATCCGTGAACTCCACCAAGCCACCAACCTAGTCATCAAGCGGACTGACAAAGGGTCTGCCGTTGTGGTCATGAACAGAGATGACTACATAGCCGAGGCCTTTAATAATAATAATAATAATAATAATTAAAAAAATTATATTGTGCTCTTTACATAGAAATTATCAAAAGCGCAAAACAATGACTTGAAACAGAGTTAAAACAGACATGAAAAACACAAGAATTGAGATAAAGTCAGGTCACCGGGCCAGAGCCCAAACCGCAGTATGGAGATACGTCTGTCCTGCCGACAGGGGATTAATAATTACTTAAGCCTACCCCTGCCGACATCGATAATGTCTCGACCTTTTAAGGAGACAGACGCCTCTAACCCTACCTAGGTAATTTATACATGTGATCTAACTACCTGACATGGCGACCCTAGAAGTAGAAATATAAAGAGAAGGCAATGAAACCAACATTACATTTTAATCTTACAATCACACATTAATTCACACCAAAATTACACCCACATATTAATTTACAAATGCTACATTAAAAAGAAAAGTTTTTATCTTACATTTAAAAGTGGCAAGTCTGTGTTCACTACGTATGTGCCATGGCAATGCATTCCATAGCTTAGGGGCTGCCACGGAAAACGCCCTATTACCAAGTGTAGACAACATTTTACCGCTAGGATATTCCAAAAGGGATCCATTGTTCCCTGACCTTAAATGATATCTGGATTCTTTCCGAACGGTAAGAATATCCTGTAAGTACCTTGGAGAAAGGCCATGAAGAGTTTTGAATATTAATAGAATGATTTTAAAATTAATCCTATGCAAAACAGGCAGGCAGTGTAATTGACGTAGTATTAGTGTTATGTGTTCAAACCTGCGTGTATTTGTAACAAGTCTAGCCGCAGCATTCTGGACCCTTTGTAATAGACGGCTGGTCACAAATGCATGAATTAGTGTTAAAAGAGAGTCTTGCGACAGGAATTTACTGATCCGTTTAATATTGTGAAGATGGAAAAAAGCCGCGGAACAAGCCTTAGTAATGTGGGTGTTCATTGTCAGTTGCGAGTCAAACCATGACCCCAAATTTCTAACACAGGTGGTTGGAGAGATTTCAACATCACCCACAGTGATGTTGGCAATGTTTATTTTCTTCAACTGCTGTCTAGTTCCGATGATCAAGAACTCACTCTTAGTATCATTGATCATGAGCCTGTCATGCAACATCCACTGCCTGATGTCCCGAATACAACTTTCCATTGCAGCTACAGCAGCTTGACAAGAGGTATCATCAGGTCTAAAAGATAGATACAACTGTGTGTCATCAGCATAACAGTGAACATCAGGCAAATGATGCTCAATGATATCGAACAATCTAGAAGCATAAACAATGAATAGAAGTGGTCCTAGGCAAGATCCTTGAGGAACACCACAGTTGAGATCAAACCTCTCTGACAGGGTACCTTGGATGGATACACGTTGGCTCCTATCTGACAAATAAGATGAAAACCAGTCCCTGCCCTGCCAGAGATTCCGGTTTTAGACTGCAGACGTTTCAGTAAAATACCATGGTCAACAGTATCATCAAATTGCCGAAGCAACTTTTTTGATGCTCTAAATAGTTTTCCGTGATCAGAACTGTTACTATCGATAAAGTCTTTGTAAAAGTCGCAACGAGCTTTGTTCAGAAGAGAAGTGACCTTATTTCTATGAGTCTTATAATCTAAAAGATCACAGACCTTGTCAGTTCGCCGCCACTTCCTTTCTGCCCGTCTCCTCACCCTTATTGCAGACTTGATTTCTTGATCAAACTAGGGCAGACGGGGCCTAACAGTGATCGTCTTGGATTTCAGTGGGGCATGTGTGTCAAAGGTGGCAGCTAGTGTGGTACTGTAACACTTCACAAGCTCTTCAAGACCACGAGGAGCATCCATACACAACCTGGAAGATTCCAAGTCAATTTTCAAGGAGCCAATATTGATAGATTTAACATCCCTATAAACAACCTGTTTAACGGGAAAAGAAGGTTTATTTTGTTTCAAGTTGCAAAGAACAGACGAGTGATCAGAGAAAAGATGGTGTGGAGTTGGAGGATTGTCCAAGACTATCTCTGATTGCTGGGTAATTATAAGATACAGTATGTGACCCATCTCATGCGTAGGCTTGTTAACATGTTGCTGAAGACCCATAGATTCAAGAAGCACTAAAAAACGATTAGTGTTTGGATCATCTGAAAAGTCAACATGGAAAAATCTCCAGTTATTAGAAGTGGCTCAGGTGATAAGACAATCAATTCCAAATAATTGGCAAAGTCAGTGATAAACTGATTTACTGTAAAAGGGTGATTTACTGAGTATGGTGGCCTATACATGATCACAAGTCGTAGTTTATAGGAATTAATCCCCACAGACCATTCTGAATACTCAAAGGAGTCTACTTCACCCCAGCAATCTTCTTGACATGCAGATGATCTCTGAAAAGTAAAGCAGTACCTCCACCAACCCGATTTTTCCGAGGTTGATCGAATAATCTAAAACGAGGTGGAGTGGCTTTAACTTTGTCGGTAACATCCATATCTGTAAAACAAGTCTCTGTAAGAGCAAAGAGATCTGCTTTGCAATTAATAGCATATGCAACAAAATCAGCCGTTTTGTTTTTTAGAGATCTTGTGTTCAAGCAACAAAGTTTAAGGGGATTATCATAAGTGTTCATGGAATGTAACATAACAGGTTTCAGAACAGAGACACGGTTTTCAAGAACTGGGAAATGATGAACATAATCCAATCGTTGGCCCAAATGAACAGAGATTTTACGTGTGTTGTTACGACAACCTGCTCTCCTTCCCCTGAACCGAAGAATTCCATTTGCTTTTAGAATCTGAAATAATTCAGTCTGAATAGTGCAATGAAAAGTCTTTCGAATTCTAAACAGCTGACTGCGGGAGTATGTTTTTGTTTTATTTGAACTATTGGGACCTGGGTTAACCGAAATATCCATAAATATCGTTATATCCTGCGGAGGGTCATGATCAGGTATGACTAGACTAGTTTGTCCATGTTTGGACCATTTAACTAGTGGCATCTTAGAGGAATTAAATCCTGTACGGCTCAGCCTCCATACCACATGACGAGGCAAAACTGATTTGACTACAAGTGTGACTGAAATGTATAAAGATGTGAAGTTACATAATACTCAACTAATAGACAAGTAAGTAACGCTGATCACTATATCGAATGTAATACTGATCCTACCCACTCCTTCCCACTCCTTCACCCACTCCTTCACAAAGGAAACTTCTGACACACTCGTTAGAATTCATCTACTCCCACAGGATCCTCGTACGGCCCGTTTTTATCTGCTACCCCAAAAAACAAGTCAGGTAATCTGGGTTACGCTCAGCCATCTCCGAGCCCCTTTGATTGCTTTCCGTCGCCCCGCAACCTCGGCGATATATTTGTTCGGGCTAGACTCCCAAGCACCAACAGTGACCTTAACATTACTGACCGTGAATCACCACAGGGAATGCTCTAATTGTACCCGCTCGAGATACAAAACCTGTTTGTATCCCAAACCTGCTCAGAAGGTGAAAAGCCACAGTACTGCCTCACCTACGCGATCAGAACTAAATCCCAGTGTGACACACCCAATGTTATATATGTAATCTCATGTAAAAGATGTGGTAAACAATATGTTGGGGAGACAAAGACCAAATTGTGTCTCTTCTGCTTCTGCTTCTGCTGGATACTATGCAAACACCACCAGATGGTGGTTATAACGCTTTGCCAACCATGTTTCCTTTGTGAAAACAAAAAAAAACTACACTGTCTCTTTTAGGACAATTTTAATTTAGCTATTTACACCCACACACCAACTCCTCAATTCGTATGGTGTAATTACCCACACTGTAAACATAAGTTAGTCACTGGGCTCTTTAATTAGTCAAAATGACTAATTTAGATTAGGCGACGTTCTATGACTAATTAAATCAGTGCAGTACTAATATGAGGTCGACAATGACTAATTTATTCTAGTCCATGTTGATGCTGGTGACTAATTGAAATAAGTCTTGTTTCATTAACAAAACGTCTTGTTTCATTATAAATGTTACATTTAAATGTTTTTTTTGCATGTTACTTTGATCAAATTAATATTTATAACAATGCTACATCACAAAAATCAAAATGCACAAATTTTTGATGCAATTTATTACATGCAGATGTGGTGAAAATATAATTCATCATTTTCTTTGTGTTGTGCATGAGATAGTATTACATAATATACATTTAACTGTTCCAACTAGCAAAAAAAAATCGATTTATCACGGCTTTACCACCTTTTTGTGTTATCCGTAATTACTTTGCTGTTAGTCCACTGACTCAGTGGCTATAGTCAAAACCGCGATGCCGCGCTTCCTTTCTATTGGTTAAAAACTACTGCGGTACTCGGCACTGCGCTATTCGAATATGAGGAGCTGGGAACCATCGAAAAATGCAACGTGTTATACGTTACTAGACTACTCTGCACACTGACCCGCTCAACCGTGTGGCAGCCATTGTTCTTTGCACACACATCGGGTACCGAATGCTGCACACATTAGCTGAAATGTCTTCTAAAGCGAGGTAAGCAATTGTACTCCTGATAAGAGAATAATGGATATAAAAGCCCGTAAAAACAGCAATCGAATTCATGATCTGGAACCGCATTGTGTGATTAATTCTGGGCACACATTCTGCACGAACATAACGTTAGGCATTTACCCGCGAACAAGTACACTGCCAGTACTGGACATCCTCCGTAACCACCTCACCGCCCTGCTGTGATGTGCATGCAGTAAAACTTGTAGACTTTTTCCCAAACATTTTGTGTACAAAATTAACAAAATTATTGATGAAAATTTCACCAAAACTAACCATCGGATCGATGCCTTCTTCGGGAGTATTTTTTGACTTGGGCAAGTGAGTCTTTTGGCAGAATATTAGGGTATGAAGTTGCAGAACATGACGAAGAAAAAAAATACATTTTGGGGAAAATGTCAACAATTTTTACTGCACACCACAGCAAGGCTACGGACGAAGTCCAGTACAACTGCACTGTTAACGGGTCTACCGTCTAGTTACTAGTTAAGCAATAAATTTAAGCAATAAAAAAGTATCAGACTCGGGGTCACGTTAGTGCAGTGACATTGGAGCTTGTTTTGTAGTAAACCGCAACCACATCTGTAATTTTCTGCCCAGGAATTTCACATGGGCCTAGCTAGGCTATATAGGCCTAAGCTATCCAGCAGAACGAGCACTTTTTTTTCAGCCAAAAAGCTTTTGCCTTTAAACAAACTTTTGAAATGTGTACATTGTGGTTAATAAACATGGCATGGGGTCTGATTTTGAGGTGATCATGATTTAACATAATATTTAACGTTTTTTATTAAATTTTTTCATGTCTTTTCCCTCAACATTCCATTTTTCAACCTTCTGCTTTTTAGGTTACATGTTGAATGATGTTTTCACTGACCGACTTTGCACCTTTTGCCCTGAATTCACCCTCACTAAGTACTTGGCTAATTGTTTTTGTTACTCAAATATAAAAAAATATCATACTTTATACATTGTCTTTCTAGATGCAACCGCAGCTGCAGCAGTTGTTGGAATTCCAGCTTTGTTGAAGGAGAAAGTTGGAAGCCTACTATTACTTGCAGAAGAGCTGGTAAGTACATGTATGTTTATTTTGAGACTTCCAACTGGGAAAACCTGAATTGAGCCAGTTTGTTACAAACTATTTGATTGTTACTACTTAGGGCAGTCCCATTTACTGCACACCGATAGTAATTCTACATGCTTGCCATTTGGAGTGTCGTGGCCGAGCGGTCTAGCGCACCGAACTCAAGTTCTGGTGTTGCCAGCAGCAGGGTGTGGGTTCGAGCCCCGGTCGTGACACTTGTATCCTTGAGCAAGGTACTTAACCATAATTGCTTCGTCCTTCGGATGGGACGTAAAGCCGTAGGTCCCGTGTGTTGTATAATGCACGTAAAGTGGATTGTCGTGGCCGAGCGGTCTAGCGCACTGAACTCAAGTTCTGGTGTTGCCAGCAGCAGAGTGTGGGTTCGAGCCCCGGCCGTGACACCTGTGTCCTTGAGCAAGACACTTAACCATAATTGCTTCTCTCCACCCAGGGGTTAAATGGGTACCTGTGAAGGCAGAGATGGTTTGCTCTCTATGCGCTAGAAATGGCAGCAATTGAGCTGTATACTCCCCAGGGAGCTGAGATGGTTTCAGGAATGATTTATGAGCCTTATGAGCCTTATGAGCAGGGATAATAATATAATGCGCCTTGAGCGCCACTTAGTTGGTGGATACGTGCGCTATATAAATCTATACATTATTATTATTATTATTATTTGGCCTGTTCTTGTCAAGCATTTTTTTTACGTTCGTCAGAGTTTGTAAAAAAATATGCTAAAAAGACAAGTGTGTCAGAGACAACTCAATAAACCTTTTCCACCAGCTCAAATCACAAGCACTTGTGAGATAGTGGTCGAGGCTTAAGTTGTCTCCAACACGTACATAGCTTCATTAATGTCAAATTTGCTGAACCGACAAAATATGGGTAAATATTGCGAGTTATAATTAATTATAGTTTCACCTGCATACAACACTGCATAATCTGGATATTTTTACCAAGACATTTAGGCCAACAACAAAGTCTCCGGTTTCTGGTCTCCATGCACGTCACAAAAGATAGTAGTGTCATATAGTGACATGTTTTTCTGCATTGTCAAAAATCTCTCTTCACCACACCGATGTTGAAGCCAACCTACAGACAAAAACCTTGGACTTAGATTTTTGGCCTTATGGAATGAAACAAATTTGCTTAAATATGAATTGTGCATGATGGGGTAACTTTTGTTACAACATGTAATGTTGAACACTTTTTTCCTTTCCATTCCTTTGTTGATGTACAGGAAGGTGTACCGTACATCTGAGGGGACATGACTACTCTGGCGGACTGCAAAGCGTTTGCTGTAATGGTTGACGGAATACAAGTTGGACATACCACCAAGCTCCTGTCAGCTGTAGCCGTCTACTTGGCATGTTTCTATATTTTCAATTTAGCATACCCAGCTTCCCTGAAGAAAAACCTTAACTTTCTTTCAGAAGATAATTATGAATGTCCAAGATAACGTCAAAATTGAACGGGGAGTAGTAAACCTTCTCGAAAAATTAAACGGCATCTGTGCAAATAATTAGATCCCCCCCCCCCATAAGTATCCCGTGTCTGATCCCAGCACTTTTCACCTCTACATTTATTTGTTTTCTTTTATTTTTTCTGGACACATCTTTTTGCATATTGTTATAAGCCCGCTGCACACTACACGATCTGACTACGATCCAACTGATTTTCGGTCGGATCACAAGGTTTGCGGTTGTTTCCAACTGCGATATTCGGAGTCGCAAGCCAGTTTCCAACCGGTCGCAGAATGAGTCGTAAAGATTCAACAGTCAAATCTTTACGACCGAGTCGGAGACTGATTTTTCGAAGTCGGATCACATTGTGTGCGCCGGCCTTTAATTGCAGGGTTAGGATAGTTTTTTTTACAAATTGGCAGAACTCTTTAAACGGACCTCCCCGTCCATCAATGCTGGATGTGGTTGTTATTTCTAAGCATGTATTCCATTAAATTCCAAACTAGCAACACATGCAGTTCATCCCCTTACCGCAAGAGGGTGATTCCTTTAAGAACAAATCAAAGGCGATCCTGACCATTTTGTTGTTTTTGTGTCTCATGTTGACAGGTTAATTCTCTTTCTTGATGGATTGTATATTGAGTTACAGCTGAACACTAAGTGGAGATATATCCACCTTTTTCAAAATTATTTGGTGCTCTGATTATGCTTTACGTCAAATTTTGTTGTATTTTTTAACCATACATTATAGCAAAAGTATGAAACAGTCTTTCAACTTAATCCGATTTGTATTTCATGAATGCAGTTTTAAGTGGAGATCAAGATGCCCACCTTTTTAAAGTATACTTGGTGGTCTGATTATGATACGTATATTTTGCCAACTTTTCTTGCAATTTCATATTTCAAAATGGATAAACACAAACGAAACAAGATTTGTAGGTTAATGACTGATGTATATTTATATTATTGGTTCACCTCATAGAACTCAAGTTTTTTTTATGTCAGGTACACAGCATAATGCATTTATTTCATTTATCATATACAGGCTTTACATGTGTTGTTAAAGGTGCTAATCAGGATTTTATCCAGTTTTATGGAAATAAATCATTTTGGATTGGTAACATCATTTGATTGCTTCAGTGTCTTTATTTTACAGGAAACAAAGTCTTAGTCATTTGACTAAATCCATGTAGTCATCACTTTGAATTACTAAACTGAAAGTCAGTGGACTAAAGACTAGTCCTATGGAGCAAAAATGTATTTAGTCAGAAGACTAATATTTATTAGTCGGTTTTTAACTAATTTACATTAGTCGACCAAATTTCTGACTAAATTTAATTGGTCCTATGAGACATCGTGCTGGACTAATTTTTATAAGTCAAAACGACTAACTTATGTTTACAGTGCACCTCCCCTTTTGTTGTCATATCCTTTTGTGTATTGTCCTATTTTTACCCTAACTTTACCACAAGCTGCCGCATCTACTTATTGTTTGGCTTACTAATCCCTCCTTTGTTCACTTCTGATACTCCTATTGGCTTTTCTAGACGGATGCTTATCTTTAATTGGCTACAATTTTCCCGCTTATTTGGATCCCGCCCATGATCCTTTGCATTCCCTTTTCCCTATAAATGGATGTGTTTTTTATGTTTGTACTTTGTCAAAGCCTCTGATGAAGGCCACCCTCCCGATTTAATTTATATATATGGCATCAGCCATCTTTGCTCTCTACCCGTTTATATAATATTCAGGTCAGTTTCTCCTAGTGTCGTGGCTGAGTGGTCTGGCTTACCGGACTCAAGTTCTGGTGTTAGCAGCAGAATGTGGGTTCGAATCCCGGCCGTGACACTTGTGTCCTTGAGCAAGACACTTAACCATAATTGCTTCTCTCCACCCAGGGGTTAAATGGGTACCTGTGAGGGCAGAGTTGGTTGATTAGCCCTATATGCGCTGTAATGGCAGCAATTGAGCTGTACACTCCCCAGGGAGCTGGGATGGTTTCAGGAATGATTTATGACCCTTATGAGCAGGGGTAATAATATAATGCGCCTTGAACACCACTCAGTTGGTGGATACGTGCGCTATATAAATCCACTTATTATTATTATTATTATTATTATTATTATTATTATTATTATTATTATTATTATTATTATTATTATTATTATTATTATTATTATTATTATTATTATTATTATTATTATTATTATTATTATTATTATTATTATTATTATTATTATTATTATTATTATTATTATTATTATTATTATTATTATTATTATTATTATTATTATTATTATTATTATTATTATTATTATTATTATTATTATTATTATTATTATTATTATTATTATTATTATTATTATTATTATTATTATTATTATTATTATTATTATTATTATTATTATTATTATTATTATTATTATTATTATTATTATTATTATTATTATTATTATTATTATTATTATTATTATTATTATTATTATTATTATTATTATTATTATTATTATTATTATTATTATTATTATTATTATTATTATTATTATTATTATTATTATTATTATTATTATTATTATTATTATTATTATTATTATTATTATTATTATTATTATTATTATTATTATTATTATTATTATTATTATTATTATTATTATTATTATTATTATTATTATTATTATTATTATTATTATTATTATTATTATTATTATTATTATTATTATTATTATTATTATTATTATTATTATTATTATTATTATTATTATTATTATTATTATTATTATTATTATTATTATTATTATTATTATTATTATTATTATTATTATTATTATTATTATTATTATTATTATTATTATTATTATTATTATTAATGTACTTTGTGTACAACCACGTGAAAGGCTTGTGTCCTAAGTTGTGTGATCCCCGCTACTACGAGTAGTCTAGGTCATAATAAATTGTTGACAACTTTTGAAAATGTGCCTATGGTCTGTCGTGAAATAAGAGCAGATTTACAGGCATCGGTTGGGGGAACTACCCCCCAAACTCCACCCCCCCCCCCCGTTCGCCCATCTCCCATCCCCAGTATTTACACTACTGCCCCTGAGCATCATTTTGAAGGTTTGGAACTTTCAGTTTTGTGTTTCCATTTATGTCATTGAAATTTTGTATTTGGGACAATTACTTTGACTGTAATTATAAGTTTCACATATTTTGTTTCAGTTGATGCAATCATAATAACAGTAATCGATGCGAATACCATGTTTTTTTTTTGTTTTTTTTTTACTGTTCATGTGCAATCGAATTAACATTTTGAGTATTCAAACAAGGATATGATTAGGCTTGGGCGGTTACACAATTTCTGGAACCGGTTCGTTTAAAAAAAAAGACTCAGTTCCGAGTTGGAACCGGTTCCAAGAGACTCAAAGAAAAACATAAGGATTACAGAAAATAATAAAACATACGGTCCTTGTTGTGTCCCAAATATGAAACGAAGGAGTTTCAATTTTCAATCGCAAATGCAGTGATGATAATGTTGTTTAATTTAAAATATGTTTCAGAAACTGGAATGAAATATGTCTCGTACTGAATGGTCAAATACTCAGTGCCAAGTTTCCTGCTGATTGGTTTACAATGATGGTACTCATGCATATGCATATATTATGCAAGGAAACCTTTAGCTCTCATTGGTTAAGATGTCTGTCATACGTGTGACGTCAGGTCTATCAACTAAGCCCTGGCTCTGGATTTATACAATCAGTAATAAGCAAATAATGTATTGTGTGAGTTTGATTATGATCACGTGCAGTTGACTCTTCAAGATAATTGGTCAAATTTAAATTATCAGCAAATCATTATTTTAAATAACCTCACTTGGTGTGAAAGTTGTGAACAAAATTCATTTCCTAAATTCGTAATTGTTATTGAAAAACTTTCAACAACCTTATCTTTGTTCACAACCTTAAATAATAAATCAAATTTTGAAAATTGTTCACAACACTTCTTCTCAGGTTGATCAATCTTAATTAAACCTTAAGATGAAACATGCATTACAAGACAAATTACCCACAGAAGTCCAACCTGCTGCGCCAGATTTGGAGGTTATTTAATTGCGGATATAATTTCATTTCATTTCATTTCATTTTAGTTTATCAATTTATATTTTTATTAAAATTTTGTTTGGTTTGAATATCAAAATAAATACAATATAAAAATGTAATTGGTCATGGTTTAGTGTCCGTGATTGAAGATAATATAAAAATCAGCTTGGAAAAAACAAGTTCAACCAAAATCACGTTTGACCAGAGCTGTACATGTATCGCCAAAGTTAACTGTAATTGGTCACATTTGAATCTGCTTTATATATTTACATCAGCTGACTGTCTGAAGGATCATGATGACGTCATTCCATAAATTAAACTCTACCAGCAGTCTTTGGAAATCCCTCATTGGATGCTCTGACTGGTCAGTGGTTGATCTTACACAAGAACGTTGTACGCACACACTTTAAGTCCAATTATTATCATCATCGGCAGCTCAGTCTCGAGAGACCATGCTTGATGCGCCTCTGGAGTGATGTCTGTTTGTAGGGTCTTGGCATCGTCTGTTGTGGCTATGCAGTCCCTGTTACACTTGGTACAGACGTACTGAGAAACCTGGGATGCATAGATTGCTGCAGCGCGTTTCTTCCGATCCCTCTTCTCTTCACGTCTGCACCTGCAATGCCCCTGTGGACAGTCTGACGCCAAGCATCTCGATCCTCGACTTGTATCTCCCAGCTGCCTGGAGAGATATTACAGGCTTTCAAGTCTCTCTTGCAGGCGTCCTTGAAGCGGAGTAAGGGGCGACCAACTCGTCTGGGGCCAGTAGCTAAACTGTCCGTACAGGATGTCTTTTGGCAGCCTCCCGTCCTCCATGCGTCGAACATGTCCCAGCCATCGAAGGCGGCGATGACTCAGTAATAATAATAATAATAATAATAATAATAATAATAATAATAATAATAATAATAATGTGTGGACTTATATAGCGCACGTATCCACCAACTGAGTGGTGCTCAAGGCGCATATTATTACCCCTGCTCATAAGGCTCATAAATCATTCCTGAAACCATCTCAGCTCCCTGGGGAGTATACAGCTCAATTGCTGCCATTACAGCGCATATAGGGCTAATCGACCAACTCTGCCCTCACAGGTACCCATTTAATCCCTGGGTGGAGAGAAGCAATTATGGTTAAGTGTCTTGCTCAAGGACACAAGTGTCACGGCCGGGATTCGAACCCGCATTCTGCTGCTAACACCAGAACTTGAGTCCGGTAAGCTAGACCGCTCGGCCACGACACTCCAGCAAGGAATACATGCTGGGAATTTTGGCGCGCTTCAGGATGCCACTATGTGGGACATCCTGCCAGCTGATTCCGAGAATGCGCTTGAGGCACCGCATGTGGAAGGCATTGAGCCGGCGCTCTTGCCTCATGCAGGTGATCCATGACTCACTTCCATAGAGTAAGGTGCCGAGAAGGTTTACTCCTTTACACTTAGCCGTTGAGTCAAACTTGAACCTCTTCCACCCTGGCCGTTGACTGCCTGTTGCAGGTCATCCGCCCAGTGGTGCAGTGTAAACACCACCCCCTCACGTGGTTTAGCCCGCCAGCTGAGGCGTACCGGGGTGTGGCGCTTGGAGCCAGCACGTGAGAGATTTAGGAGATGGATGAGAACCAGTGATGCCCGACCACTCTACTAGGTAGGCTGCAGCTGGCAGACAACAAAGGTACTATCCAAAGGTACAAATCCAGAGCCCCTTCCACCCCTTACACCCCAATTATTATATACCAATACATTTGTATGGATCGAATCCTGCCTAAGTCGCCTGTGGGTTTTTTCCCCGCAGACACTCGGAAAGCACCGAGTACGTATACAGTGCTTCATACAGAGTCGGTATAGGGCAAAAATCAAATCAATTGTTTATCACCTGACGTTTAAATAAACTCTGTATTAGCATAGGAGCCAACATTGATTTGTGGATTAAATACCAGCTGTATTATACCTGTGAACAAATTATTATCAGGTGGTCGCTAAAGTGTTTCCTTTACACTTTTGACTTTTTTGTAATGCCATAAACGCACTCCTGGGAAAATCGATGAATTGCACGGTCTCCTACACTGAAAATGGAGCCTACTTTATTAATTATTTCCCTGGTTTCCTCAACAGTAAGCTCAGTCAAAGAAAGGCAAGACAGGCAGATTGTGTAGGAGGTTACCAGTGAACAGTTAGAGACTTGTGGGGACAATCCGAGCAACATAAAGTACAAATCCTGATGTATATTCAGTGTGTTTCGTACGGAAGCTTTAAAGGGACATCGTAACAAAAAAGTATTGGATGAAGTCATAATTATGACTTAGCATGCACTGTACAAAAAAAAATCCGTAATTTTACGCCGAAAAGTTATCGTAATCATCCCTTTCTCAGTGTTTTACGGCCGAAACCCGTATTGTGGCCGCTCCCATTGCACTCTGGGGTATATCCAATATGTAAATGATCTGACCTTACTTTGACATAGCTTTGCGCTCGAATCATTTCCAATGTTTAAATATGTGAAAATGGGTGATTTTAGGGCATTTTCAAATAATTTACTGTTAATTTTATGATTAAAAAGGTACGATTTTGATGTTCTCTTCTATGTTTATGTAAAAAAGTACATTACAAATTTAAAATATTGAAATATAGATTATAATTGCATGCCACCATGACTAAAACGAGTTTCGAAAAGACAGTATATATAAAGGATACATGTTTTGTACATTAGTGACTGGAGAGGATCATGAGTGGTTGAAAAAGAACCAGACTACGCGTACGTGTAGGTAAGTGAAAAACATTGTGTACAATGAACAGTTGCATTGATTAACTACACTATTTTATGGTGCTCCAAAAAGGCTGCATGCACATTGCAAGAAGAGTGTGAAAGCGTCGCATTAGGATTCACGCGTCGCAGTAGAAGTGTTCACCATTGCAGTTTTTTCTCGTATGAAGAGCCGTATGTGACTAAATTTCGACTAATTAATATATAAGACTAAAATAAATGTAAATCCATATTGCAGTTTTATTCTCGTATGAAGAGCCGTTTGTGACTAAATTTCGACTAATTAATATATAAGACTAAAATAAATGTAAATCCATATATTTACTAGAAAAAACTATTATACAAAAGCGGCAACCAGACTGGTTGGCAGCTAGCATGCATACGGTACTAAACATGAATTTTGGGATTTATATTCCTTTAAGCCCGGTTCATACTTGACGCGAAAGCGAATGCGAATTTTACGTCATCAAATTCGCGGCGAATGATTCGCGCAAGTTGAAATGGGTTAAACTTTTGCAAACCTTCGCCACGAATATTTGCCGTGAACCATTGTCGACGTCACGAATTTCGCTTCGCTTTCCCTTTCGCGTGAAGTATGAACCAGCCTTCAGTCTATCATTTACAAATTCAAACTAACCATATAGCACAATATAGGAACTGCACATTTAACTTTAATTATCGAATTTTGGCGACAAATGATTTGATAAATTATTGGACTGTGCTAAAAATGGGAGGCACCCAATTTGAACTGCATATTTCACTTATTTAATTATTTGAAAATAAATTATAGGACCAATACTGAAATAGTTACATGGGCGTTGATCGGTGGGGGATGGAGTGGGGCATTACATCAAAAGTCTACCAGCTGTCCTAGGTTAAGATGAACATAGTGAACGATTTTTTTGCTCATTTATGCAGCAGCAACGGTAATATGACCTTATCATGTGGGATATTATGTTAAGTGACCAATTGCGCAGCAGGTCTTTCAGAGCAATGCTTCACACACTTCAGCACGTACGTGGCATTATAATCAAATTCTAGAATCATCGAACTGTGAAGAAAGAGCGTGAAATTAACAAATTAACAGCGTGAAATTAAACTGTGGCATTTTGTATGCATGGAATCAACTAGGCACGTACTTGACATAAGAATCAAATTGTAATAATTGTTACCAAACTGGATATGGAAACAAGAAAACCGAAATTAAAAAAATAACTATATTTTATTGCTCTGTATGGCTTGGCGACTATATCGGGTATAGCCTTTTTTGGTGAACAATGTATCCAATATTGCATGAAAGGACCCGTTATTGAGCATTTCGGTGAGGATTGAGTGTGTCATTAATAACGTTGTGCATTATTATTATTATTATTATTATTATTATTGGTTTATTAAAAATCTGAATGCGGCAGGCGCAAAGCTGAATTGTGTTCAAACTTTACATTTAAAAGATGCAATAACCTTAAGCGTGTAACCTCTCACATAATATGGTACACTGACTCAAGTCAGTGACAAGTGTATTTAATTATTTTTTTATTTTTTTTGCAGACTAAACACACTGTTGCTTTATCACGTGATTTGGGCAAGATTTTGCATACACTGTAAAGTGTGTAAATTCTGCGAAAAATGTGAATTACCGTGATCATCCCTTTCTCAGTGTATTTTCAAATATTTACTGTTATTTTTATGACAAAAAGGTAAAATTTTGATATTTTCTTCTATGTTGATGTAAAAAAGTATAGAATATTGAAATATAGATTATAATTGCATGTCACCATGAATAAAAAGAGTTTTGAAAAGACAGTTAACTACAACACTAATTCAGAAACAAAACCTTTCTGTAAAATAATAATGTATGGGATGTGGAGGACTTTTTTATCGCGTCGCACTAGAAGTGTTCACCATTGCAGTTTTTTCTCGTATGAAGAGCCGTATGTGACTAAATTTCGACTAATTATATATAAGACTAAAATAAATGTAAATCCATATATTTACTAGAAAAAACTATTATACAAAAGCGGCAACCAGACTGGTTGGCAGCTAGCATGCATACGGTACTAAACATGAATTTTGGGATTTATATTCCTTTAAAAAAGTCCTCCACAGCCCATACATTATTGTTTTACAGAAAGGTTTTGTTTCTGAATTAGTGTTGTAGTTAACAAAAATGTTGCTAATCCTGTTGCATATATTTACAACCTAAACCTAGCCTCGATCCCAGCTACCTACATGGAAGGTGAGCATTCTAAACCACAACACTACCATGACACTCGAATTTGGCGGTGAATTAAGTACAGAAAAACCTTTGTAAAATTGTATTCATAAAATTATTTATTGCTCAGGCCTACAAATAATTTTATGAATACAATTTTACAAAGGTTTTTCTGTACTTAATTCACCGCCAAATTCGAGTGGCATGGTAGTCTTGTGGTTTAGAATGCTCACCTTCCACGTAGGTAGCTGGGATCGAGACTAGGTTTAGGTTGTAAATATTTGTAACAGGATTAGCAACATTTTTTGTTAACTACAACACTAATTCAGAAAAAAAAAACTTTCTGTAAAACAATAATGTATGGGCTGTGGATGGCTCTTCTAGGGCTCTTCATACGAGAAAAACTGAACGGTGAACACTTCTAGTGCGACACGACAACACTTCTAGTGCGACGCGACAACACTTCTAGTGCGACGCGACAACACTTCTAGTGCGACGGTGAACCGTAAATTATACGGCACATTTTCACAACGGTGCCCGTAAATATTACGGGCACAACACAAATACCCTGTTAAATGTGGTTGAACCAAATTGTGGTTGAACCATGGATGAACACAAAAAAAGTGTTGGTCACATAACTGTAACATGATCAGTGGCGTAGCTACGGTTGTTTCCAGGGGGAAGAGACAAGCAAATTTTCGAATTATCTAACTAAAACAGAACCATACATCGTTCTGAATTATTTTCTTCTCCTCGATTATCACGGTAGTTTGTCCCCAAAACACAAATTTCCGATTGTTGTCAAAATCTCATTGGGGGCGGTAGTTTCCCTGCCCCCTTTAACAACGCCATTCCTGCAGCGTGATAAAATAATCTTTACATCTGAATTTGTTTATCACAAAACACATAGACACGTTGAAATTGGTATGGAACCATACGGTTAAATTCCCAAACTAATCCATCATACCGTAATAATCGAGGAGATGAAAAAATAACTCAGAAGATGTGTGTTTTCCGGTTCCTCACCCCCATCTATCACACCAAGCCGTTCATTCATTGCAATACACATGTACATATTTACACATTTTGGGAACATTATATAGGCCTATGCCATGGCATGCAATGGACATTTAAACCTTCTTGTTTGGGTTGGTGCCCAAACACCTCTTGATATTGTTCGTTTTTTTTTAGGTGTTCGAGCGACAGCGCGAACACCTGTTGATATTGTTCTGGTTTGTTTAGGTGTTCGAGCGACAGCGCGAATGAGGTTGTGCCCTAACATGTAGTTGTGCCCTATATCGAATTACACTAAATCAAAGTTTAATTTTGATTCCGCAGTTTTAAGGCAAAGATGATGATAGTATTCCCTATTGTCTAGGTAAAAATTTAAAATAGTGAAACGTTCAGTTGTTCTCGACACCAGCAGATCAGGTATTTGAAGGCTGTATGAGAATACGTCGTTCAACTGCAATACAGATATGAAATTTGGTTCCGTCTGACTTTGAGCATTGGTGGCTTGGTTTCTCTCAGCCCACAGAATGAAATATGTCTCGTACTGATTGGTCAAATACTCAGTGCCAAGCTTCCTGCTGATTGGTTTACAATGATGGTACTCATGCATATGCATATGCATATATTATGCAAGGAAACCTTTAGCCTTCATTGGTTAAGATGTCTGTCATACGTGTGACGTCAGGTCTATCAACTAAGTCCTGGCTCTGGATTTATACAATCAGTAATAAGCAAATAATGTATTGTGTGAGTTTGATTATGATCACGTGCAGTTGACTCTTCAAGATAATTGGTCAAATTTAAATTATCAGCAAATCATTAATTTAAATAACCTCACAATTCGCAATTGTTATTGTGAAAAACTTTCCACAACCTTTTCTTTGTTCACAACCTTAAATAATAAATCAAATTTGGAAAAATTGTCACAACACTTCTCAGGTTGATCAATCTTAATTAAACCTTAAGATGAAACATGCATTACAAGACAAATTACCCACAGAAGTCCAACCTGCTGCGCCAGATTTGGATGTTATTTAATTGCGGATATAATTTCATTTCATTTCATTTCATTTTAGTTTATCAATTTATATTTTTATTAAAATGTTGTTTGGTTTGAATATCAAAATAAATACTACATAAACAATTCATTGGTCATGGTTTAGTGTCTGTGATTGAAGGCAATATAAAAATCAGCTTGGAAAAAACAAGTTCAACCAAAATCACGTTTGACCAGAGCTGTACATGTATCGCCAAACTTAACTGTAATTGGCCACATTTGAATCTGCTTTATATCTTTACATCAGCTGACTGTCTGAAGGATCATGATGACGTCATTCCATAAATTAAACTATACCAGCAGTCTTTGGAAATCCCTCTTTGGATGCTCTGATTGGTCAGTGGTTGATCTTACACAAGAACGTTGTGCGCACACACTTTAAGTCCAATTATTATAATATACCAATACATTTGTATGGATCGAATCCTGCCTAAGTCGCCTGTGGGTTTTTTTTCCCGAAGACACTCGGAAAGCACTGAGTATACAGTGATTCATACAGAGTCAGTATAGGGCAAAAATCAAATCAATTGTTTATCACCTGACGTTTAAATAAACTATGTATTAGCGTAGGAGCCAACATTGCTTTGTGGAGTGAATACCAGCTGTATTATATCTGTGAATAGGTAAATTGGCATGTATGGCCCCTTTGCAGTCGCTTAACTCATATGGTTGGTTTAATATGTGGGCAATTGGAGAGTAGAACCAGGATTTTCAAGTCCTTTTGAATTTACCAGTGACCATATAGAAGTATTGTATTCAACACAGTGATGACTAACCTCAGACTAACTCACTGGATTTCTTCTAAACCCAGTCTAAATAGCAACTATACACTCATTAAAAGAACTATTGGCAATCTCATAACAAATCAATTATAACAGTTTTACTTTAAAACACACTGTATAAATTCCCAGAAAATATCTATCTCAGGTGCTATCGTGTTAGCAAAATTTGATAAAATTATTTTTAGTAAAATTTAGTAAAATTATTAGCGAAATTATTGCCAAAATTAATTTGTCATACAAAGACAGAAATTCAATGAACGAATACGAACAACCTGATTGCATTCTCACTATTTTCTCGACGACACAATGAAATAAGCTGAAACATTAACAGATTGGTTTTTATACATAATTATATCTTAGTAAATTAGTATAGATGCATTTACATACATTTTACAACAAGTGTATACTAGTTTTAATATAATTATTATAACTTAGAACAAGTATGGACTTTGCTATTTTTCTACTGTTGTTAATGCTGCTTTGTCAATTATAACGATGGTGGTCCTATGCCATGAATATTATAATGTTTCAACCATAGGTAGGCGGAGCACACATGCGTAGTATATGCCCATAAGAAGGACCAAGCTATTACGTACATCATATCCACATGCCGGCCTCAGATTGGATATCTCATCTTGAAAATATCTGGTATCATCAAGCGTGTGGACGCGATTGTTTTAATGAGCGAGAGATGAGCGGTTTCAGTTAGATTGGACCAGCGCGGCACGGAAAGGAGACGCAAACCTGGAGTTCCAGAAAGCTTTCTTTCATCGTGGATAGAGTTGTTCCTGAGGAGATTGCATCCTCGACGAGATGACCACCTTGCAATGGATGAGATTCTTGGTCGCTGTGCTGTGGGGTAAGTAACATTTGTGATCGGATCCTACAAAAAGAGTCTTTTTTTGATCTCAGTAAAGCAAGCACAATATATTGTAAATAGATTGTTATTGGAAGAGATACATTGATTCGTTTTATGAAAAGGCAGTTTGGCCACTTCAGACTCTTTTTGTAAGATTATATCACATTTCAGTCGTTTAATCAGTGAAAAGTCCGAGATTCATTCGTATATAAACAATAAAATTAAAAAAACTGACGTTTGGCAGCAGCAAACAATAATTTTCACTGATCGAACGACCGAAATCTGTTATTGTTTTAGCAGTGTGCCCCATATTCACAGTGTACCCTAATTTTAAGCAGTGTACCCGCTTTTCACAATATCCAGTTTTGGGCAGTGTTCCCCTTTTCTTGCAATGTACCCTTTTTAAGAAGTGTGCCCCCTTTTCACAATGTTCTCTCTTTGGCAGATTGTTCCCTCTTAACAATGTACCCTCTTTTTAGCAGGTTACCTCTCTTAAAAATGTACTTTTTTAGCAGGTTACCCCTCTTAACAATATACCTTTATTTAGCAGGTTACCCCTCTTAACGATGTATCCTTTTTGATGCAGTGTACCCGCTATTTAACATGTACCCCTATTTACCGTGTACCCACATTTGCAATGTAACCCTTATTTGCTGTGATCCCCTTTTCACAGTATAAAACTTTCTTGACACTTTGACTATTTTTTTGTAACGTATCCCATTTTTAACAGCATGCCTCCGTTTCACAATTGTACTCCTTTTTGCAGTGTGACACCTTTTCATAATGTAGCCCTTTTGTCACACTGGATACGCAGAGAGAACCAAAATAAGCAAACATATATCATAATAAATGAGTTCACCAACCTCTTCATTTCAACTGTACGCCTTGGCAATATCTAAACTATATAAATAATGTATAACTAGAAATTACTATATTTGGTTCATTAAATTACTGTAAATTATTTATTATTACTGTATTTAATTTACAGTAACAATGGCACTACTGCTCAAATTTTACAGTGCTTTACTGCATGCATTTTACAGTATCTGTGCTCTTCCTGTTAAAAAATACAGTAATATACTGTTTTACTGCGATATAGTTTATCGTTTGATACTGTAAGATTTACAGTAAGTTACTGGCAACCAGTTGCCAGTGACTTACTGTAATGTTTACAGTAATTTATGTACAGTTATTAATGTAAAAATTTACAGTAAGTTACTGGCAACTCAGCTATTACATGGTTATTCATGCTATTACATGGCTACTACATTACAGCTATTACATGGCAACTCAGCTATTACATGGTTATTCATGCTATTACATGGCTACTACATTACAGCTATTACATGGCAACTCAGCTATTACATGGTTATTCATGCTATTACATGGCTACTACATTACAGCTATTACATGGCAACTCGGCTATTACATGGTTATTCATGCTATTACATGGCTACTACATTACAGCTATTACATGGCAACTCAGCTATTACATGGTTATTCATGCTATTACATGGCTACTACATTACAGCTATTACATGGCAACTCAGCTATTACATGGTTATTCATGCTATTACATGGCTACTACATTACAGCTATTACATGGTTATTCATGCTATTACATGGCTACTACATTACAGCTATTACATGCATGGCAACTCAGCTATTACATAGCTGCCAGTAACTTACTGTCATTTTTACAGGCATTTTTTACAGTGTACACACACACACACACACATCTCAAAACAAATATAAAATTACGAGTGTCAGTCAGTAAGTTATAACGAACAGTAAATTATCAGATTGTACAGACAAAATAAGAGTAATACCGTAATAGTACCAAAATGTACAAATGCAGGGATTTGTCACTGCTGCCGACAACAAGTACATCAAACTGAAGAAACAAAATGGCGTCGGGTCAACTTTTTTGAGCGCGAAAATTGCGGGCGTGTCAGTGCCTGCAGCATTGCCATTGGTCGACAATGTATGACGCAATTACAGTACGATACTGTAATACATTTTACAGCATAATACCGCAATGTATAATGTTTGCATTTTTTCGGTTAATGCAATAATTGTTTACAGTAAGGTACTGTAAAATAAATATACAATACACTACTGTAAATATATACAGTAAAATACTGCCAAAAGTACAGCAATTTTTTTACAGTGTACAAATGAGATAATTTTCAAAACGATTGACCGAAGCATGTTTAACATCCCTTGGGTAACATTATAACACCGGTAATGAATTTATCACGCTACGTCATCAATTAATTTATTCACAGTGACGTAGCCAGGATTTTCAGATTGGGGAAAACATTTTTGAGGGTAAATTTACAACTCACAACTCAAACGAACAGACAAATAATGTAAAAAAACAGACTAAATTGTCAAGATCGGAAATAAAATAGTTTGTGACTTCTTAAAGGAAGGTATACAACACTAGTAATGTTGGAAAAACTCTTTTAATCAAGATATACATTTAAAAATAAACAGTAAATACAAACAGAAAATAGTTAAAATACATTCAGATATTCTCTATTCATTCTAACACGAAATTGAAGAAAGAATATTCAGTCCTAAATTTGAAATAGAAATTATTTCACTTTTCTTAAAACTGACATCACCCCAGACAAAATTATTTTCTTAGGAAGATTGATACCGTCATCCTCTTTAAACCAACTAAGTTTCACATTTTATTTCGAAAATCTTGTTTTTTTAAGGAAAGGTACAATGCTGGCAATATTGGCAAACCTGCTTCTGTATACGAGTATGCTTATACACTCTTTGAAACATGAGATACATTAATTAACCTGTAACAATTACAGCTTATTATGTTGTGTCATTAACCGTATTACTCCGGCTGCTAAGGATTCTATGGGGGACACATTATACACTTTTTGGTAAAAGCGTGATATATTGGGTCCAACATTGAGGGCGGGTTCTGAAAAGTGGAAGAAGCCCCAAAACGAGCCTTCCAACGTCATGAAGTTTAACATTGCATCGTTTGTTTGCCTGATTAGATAATGGCATACATGTTCGGGTGGAGATCGAACGTTTTTGAAAAGTTGGGATGGGTGAGGGACGCAAAATACCAAATCTGACCCTAGTAGCCCCAACTTTGTGTAATTATTTATCTGAAATTGACAATTATAGCCGGCGTTGTATATCTAGATGCACACCCATATTGTATTTTACAATATCGATACATTAAAAATCATCAATAAAAGTGTTTAAATACGGTCAGGGGAGTCAATTCGTCCCTAATTTGCCATAGTGACTAATCCGACTGTTTTCATTTTAAGTTTTCCCGCCCATTAGTACATTCAGGAAGAGACCTACCATTGTATCTAATCCACGTGCATGTATTCCTTATAGTTTTGGAGATAGACCATGCATTCAAATGATGAATGCTCTAACTATTTAAAATTATTCCCAAATGTGGTTTGTGGCGATTTGAAATTTGCGTTTTATAATTGTAATTTTATTAAAGGTTTTCTCGGCCAATTTAAAAACTTTGTTAATTTTCGTTAAACAACATTCAAATTCACATCGTTTTCACTGATCCGATTAAATTATTTGTTTTTATATTAATGCGTTCAAACTTATTTCCGAGCAGTCAGTAGTTCGTTCCTGTCATTCACAACTGCGTTTAGTTAGTTCTATTTCATTTTTAGGCATACACGACTTCAAATAACTCATCCTGAAATTAAATGTTTCGCATCTTTTCGCGATTGATGCAGTCAAATTAACAATCGTTGATGCGCAATGGATTTCGAAGAAGTTTTATTTTCGCTTTCGTTTATGGGTAATCAAGTTCATCTTAAGAGTATTCAAATGCGCCCTTGGCAAGTTTGGCAAAGTCACTAAGGCCTATCTTTTTTAATACTTCTTTTGTATCGCTATCAAGATTCTCGATTTTGATTACAATGTCAAACATTTTAACAGATTTGTGCCTTTTTGCAATATTATCAAGTCATTCTTTCACCTTTCCCTTAAGATTTGTTTATTTATTTTTTATATTTATTTTTATTTATTTATTAATTAATTATTTATTTATTAAGTTTGCCTTTGAGAAAGAACCTGCTAGGTTCAAAACGTAACGCCAATAACAATTGTTGCATTTATACTATACTACAGGTCCTTTAGGGTTAGTAAGCAATTTGCAACAGCTAATTCTCTATTATTTATTTTTATTTATTTATTTATTTATTTATTTATTTATTTATTTATTTATTTATTATTTTTTATTAATTAATTAATTTATTTATTTTTATTTATGTATTATTATTTTTTTTTAAATATTTTTTTGCCCTGCAATCTTCTAGGCAAATTAGAGAAATATCTCATACCCATGGCTTAAGAACTTAAGTAAAAATGTGACAAATGAATGTCAATTAATAAAATTGAATTCTTAATCAACCGCTTGCGATTGGTTCCAATGAAATTGAATGAACTTATCGACACTTTTCTGATGTACGTACTTATTTTGCCGAGTTGGGTATTAAATTGAATGAAAAAGGTTTTAAAAATACACTATTGGGAGACCAAGGTCCAAGAACCAATAAGTGTTTTAGTTTTCAGATTCTGTGCCCTCCCCATACATCCGTGGTGAAAATACAAGTACGATAAATTAAGTAAGAATGACCATTTATGACAACAATTACAGTTTTCTAAGGAAGTTCCAACCTAACACCTGTTCGCAACGACTGAATCGCAATTACAATATTGACATTTCAGTGCAAATATCTTTGTTTATTTAAATCATCCATTGTTATTTTACACACTTAGAAACACAAGAAGCATGACAAAAAAAGAAGACAGTACTTGTGTTTTATATATAAATTACTTGTATATCATATAGAGATGCTAATGCTGACCTTGATAACAGAACAATAAATTAATTTATTGATCTCAGTCTTGAACTTACTGACCCTGCTCTTATACATACTGGGATGCCTGGCGCAGTGACCCACACATTCCCCGTGACCCCAAATTCAAATTTAAGATGAAAACCCAACAACAAACGGAAATAATAAGGGAATAAAGGTTTGTCGGGCGGTCTTTACCGAAGGATAATGGGTGATTTTGGGCATGGTCATGGGCGATAGCGGAACCAAGCGGAAGCTGATGACCTTATCGCCCGTGACCCACACACAAAACAAGTCATTAACCTGCCGTAAAGACAAAGCGTCAAATTGTTAGTTCCATTCATAAAATGGCTGTATCGATTTAGTTTTCAAAACAAATTGTAATTTATGTTGAATATAGCCCAATAGAAATGGGCAAATTCATACACGAAATACCCCAGTGATTACGTTTTGTCCAATCAGATTGTCATAAAATTTCCATCAACCTACAGATTGTCTGAACTGTCTTGGGCATTTATGAATAAGGTTTAATTCCATTGGAGTGTTGTTGAAGAGCACCTCTTAAACATAGGTGTATATCCCATGACAATGGGGTATGGCTTACACCCCCCCCCCCACACACACACACGCTGTCCGTGGTGATGGTCAATATGATTATACTCCCTAGCCATACCCGTTGGATTCTGTAAAAACATTGATGGAATTTTTGCGTCAGGATAATGAACAATATTGATTTAATATTTGCCGTGTATACTAATTTTGCCTTTATATAGTTAAGACGTTAAGTTAGCTTTATAAAGTATTCAATTAACAACTTGACATTCTTGAGTCAAGTATTTTCTAATATAATTATGCGAAGTGTACGATAATTAAATACGCATGCACATTTACTGGGATATAAAAAAAAACACCCTCAGTATGGCAACTCTCCCCATCCTCATTGCTATACAATACAATACTTCGTGTAAACCTGGTTTTGGTATCAATACTTCGTGTAAACCTGGTTTTGGTATCAATCTTCCCTATAAATAATTCTATCTGAGGTGTTATCAGTTAAACAAAGAAGTAAGTTGATAACCTATACGTGTATCCAAATACTCTTCTCATAATTCCTCAATACAACGAATACAACGAATCTCAATGCATTGTCAATTGTTTTGTTATAGACACAATGTAATATGAAACCTGATTGTTAAATGTGTATCTTAATTCATAGCATGTCAGTTTACTCGTAGAAATAGTTTTGCCAACATTACCAATGTTACACCTTCCCTTTCATGTATATATCTTTACTCAAAGAGAGTACGTATACTTTTAGAAGCAGTTTTGTCAACATTACCAATGGTGTACCTTCCCTTTCATTATATCTTTACTCAAAGAGAGTACGTATACTCTTGAAAGCAGTTTTGCCAACATGACCAATGTTGTACCTTCCCTTCAATGTATATTTTGATTCAAAGAGATTAAGCATACTCGTAGAAGCAGTTTTGCCAACATGACCAATGTTGTACCTTCCCTTCAATGTATATCTTGATTCAAAGAGAGTAAGCATACTCGTAGAAGCAGTTTTGCCAACATTACCAATGTTGTACCTTCCCTTTAATGTATACCTTGATTCAAAGAGAGTAAGCATACTCGTAGAAGCAGTTTTGCCAACATGACCAATGTTGTACCTTCCCTTCAATGTATATCTTGATTCAAAGAGAGTAAGCATACTCGTAGAAGCAGTTTTGCCAACATTACCAATGTTGTACCTTCCCTTTAATGTATACCTTGATTCAAAGAGAGTAAGCATACTCATATAAGTAGTTTTGCCAACATTACCAATGTTGTACCTTCCCTTAATGGGTGGCTTTAAGCGAGGGGTGTAGCCAAAAGGAGTGTAGGGGTACGACAACTCCACCCCTTCCAATATTCAGTCGGCAAATAAAACACCAAATCAAACCATTGAATCAGCACGTATGTTCATAATGTATGGGTCACCCAGCTCTAGATGTCATGATTGCACAATGCATTACACTATTAACGTTCACCATAGCAAACGATGCTTTTGTAATGAGCAAGGACTAAAATCAAACATCGTTTACACACGTTTGACATGCAGGAAATATTTTTAAAATTCTGTTTATATAAAGAATATTAATTATATTTAAATATGTTTGACTCAAACAATTCAAAACAATTTGCAACGAAACAAAATCGAAACTTAGGCCGAAGTGAACAAAAAAGTTTTCTATTCACATAATTAATTACTATTTTGAATTATCTAAATAAAACAGGCATACTGTCGTATAAACCAGCACAACATGAATAGAATTTTAGTGTTTTTAGGTGAACAAAGATTGTACAGTTTTAAAACGAATACATTTTACACGATAGTATATTTCGTCACTTTCTGCACAGTGATTGGCATACAACAATGTTAAAACGGCGTTGTCAAAAATATGAAATAAAATATTTTTGTTTTTAACATCATTATCCAATATTGTCGATTACATGTGCTAAGTCAATGACAGGAAATGAAATCACAAACATGCATGTACGATAAGACCATAGATGGTAAGGCGTTACATTGTGCTCGTACATTTACAATAGGCCTACATACACGTTCTCCCGCTGGGTCGCACAAAGGTATACCGCGGTGGAGCATGAGTGCGACGAATACGTGCACGGCGAGAGGTCGTCTGCCGACGCGGTCGATACTGCATGGCGTACTGAAAATTAGCAAAGCACCATTCTCCACATGTACAATCATTGTTCGTATGAAAAGTAATGTATGACTTTGATTAACAGCGTTAACATAAATAAAGAACAAATGTAAAAATGCATAAGAATAATGTTCATTTACCCAATATTTTGGAAAAAATTTGAAAGGTTTACAACGCGCTATATTTGTAATTTATAAAAATTTAATTATTCATTTTCAAGAAACATTTCACTGAACTTAAACTTAAATGTAATTTAATTTTCAAGACAAAAATTCACCAAACTAAAAATTAAATGGCATATTTTTCTTCAAAACTGCCTAAATAACGATGATGATGTTTGATGAAAATCGAAATGTGACATTGACACATCCGCAGCAAGGATGTAGTCGAAGGAATTATTGCGCAATCATGACAAGGCGGCAGATATAGGCTTGTATTTGTTGTACCTTGCAAGGTGAATTAATTTCTGGGGAAAAACACCTTGTCCCGTAATTAAATAAATATATTTTTACAGAAAATCGCGAACGAGCTGCGTGTGAATTCGATTTTTAGAACGCTCTCATAACCTTTTATACAAATAAAAGTATCTAGAAACGTGAAAATGCACAGTAACTGATACACGTATCAAAATAATTAGTAATTTAAATGTATATCAATCAATGTGGAGAACTTGTAATTGTAATGATTACATCTATATTAGAATTAGTAAGCGAGGTGCGTGCGCTGACAACACTTATGCTAGACATACACTGGATCCAAAAAGCCAGTCCTTCATAACCTTGTAAATATTTTCTAAAGATTGTACTGAATTATAGCTTCAATACTATTAATTTCCTGAATCCCGGTGAACATGTTGTCATTGAACAATATGGCTCGAAATAGGTTTGATTGGCATATGAACGACAACTGAAATAGCCGGGACATTGGCTTTACACGCATGTTGATGTTGTCTACAGTTTCCTTATTGCTCTAGTAGCTATGACGTATGAACGACAATAGAAACAGCCGTGACATTGGCTTTACACGCATGTTGATGTTGTCTACAGTTTCCTTATTGCTCTAGTAGCTATGACGTATGAACGACAATAGAAACAGCCGTGACATTGGCTTTACACGCATGTTGATGTTGTCTACAGTTTCCTTATTGCTCTAGTAGCTATGACGTATGAACGACAATAGAAACAGCAGTGACATTGGCTTTACACGCATGTTGATGGTTTCTACAGTTTCCTTATTGCTCTAGTAGCTATGACGTATGAACGACAATAGAAACAGCCGTGACATTGGCTTTACACGCATGTTGATGTTGTCTACAGTTTCCTTATTGCTCTAGTAGATATGACGTATGAACGACAATAGAAACAGCCGTGACATTGGCTTTACACGCATGTTGATGGTTTCTACAGTTTCCTCATTGCTCTAGTAGCTATTTCTGGGTCAAGGTTTTCTTTGCATCTATATACGCCTGATTATATATTTACTATATTTTTGTTACAATCAATTGTAATGCAAACAGAATAAGCTCGTCCTGAGCGAGTTTTGCATGAACGTTCATATTTCATATTTGTAATAAAATATTATTTCATTTAAAACTTTCACCAGAAATATCGACATTTAAAGGAATGGATAAAATACAAAAATAAAAAGATTCAAAAATGATTTTCAATACGGATAAAATGATTTCACATCGACATTTGTTAATCACACAACATTTCTTAATGAGCAATCTACAGAAAATAAAAAGAAATACTTAGACATTTTATAATATTCTAGAAAGTACTTCATACAGAGATAATGATAGTCAGGGTTGGAAAGATAACAAAAAAAACAACAACAACAAATATTTAAGCACGAAACTAAAATTTACAGTTGGCCAAAACATTCCTACTTTTCTAATCACTTAATCTACCATCTTCAAAGTAAACCTGGAATTGACGGAGAGTAAGATGATGGTTCGTCACTTTGGTCCCCCGCCGGATATGGGTCCTGGACCACACGGTAAATACGACTGGGTGATAAAAGTCATGCAAAGCATACCGAACAGATGCCCCAATGCCCGAACAGGTGAGAAATCCTAAACTACAGATGTAAAGTGATCGTTTACTGCTCGGGTCCATTATTATCCGTGGCCACACCTCCATGGGGATTTATCCAGCAGTAAAGACCAAGCAACAATTCATTATTGAAACAGTTTGATTTGATTTTAAGGGGAAGTTTTCATAAAAGTAAATTTTGTGAAGTAAATCAGAAAGTCGTTTTCGACCAGGTCATGTGTTTGTAATATCAATAATTAATTTCTACACACATTTCATTATCCGCATAAAGTATGATTAGTAATAATATGAAGAAATCTCCCAAAAATCATTAAATGAATCATGTTGGATCAAATATCATTAGGCAGCTCGCCAAATTCTAACAAACCAGTCAATATCATCAGGCAGCTCGCCAAATATAAACACCATAGAAGAATCAAGTTGACATTACTGGTGTTATATTCTAACAAACCAGTCAATATCATCAGGCAGCTCGCCAAATATAAACACCATAGAAGAATCAAGTTGACATTCCTGGTGTTATATTCTAACAAACCAGTCAATATCATCAGGCAGCTCGCCAAATATAAACACCATAGAAGAATCAAGTTGACATTACTGGTGTTATATTCTAACAAACCAGTCAATATCATCAGGCAGCTCGCCAAATATGAACACCATAGAAGAATCACGTTGAGATCCCTGGTGTTATATTCTAACAAATCAGTCAATATCATTAGGCAGCTCCCCAAATATAAACACCATAGAAGAATCAAGTTAACATTCCTGGTGTTATATTCTAACAAACCAGTCAATATCATTAGGCAGCTCGCCAAATATAAACACCATAGAAGAATCACGTTGACATTACTGGTGTTATATTCTAACAAACCAGTCAATATCATCAGGCAGCTCGCCAAATATAAACACCATAGAAGAATCAAGTTGACATTACTGGTGTTATATTCTAACAAACCAGTCAATATCATCAGGCAGCTCGCCAAATATAAACACCATAGAAGAATCAAGTTGACATTCCTGGTGTTATATTCTAACAAACCAGTCAATATCATCAGGCAGCTCGCCAAATATAAACACCATAGAAGAATCAAGTTGACATTAGTGGTGTTATATTCTAACAAACCAGTCAATATCATCAGGCAGCTCGCCAAATATAAACACCATAGAAGAATCAAGTTGACATTCCTGGTGTTATATTCTAACAAACCAGTCAATATCATCAGGCAGCTCGCCAAATATAAACACCATAGAAGAATCAAGTTGATATTCCTGGTGTTATATTCTAACAAACCAGTCAATATCATCAGGCAGCTCGCCAAATATAAACACCATAGAAGAATCAAGTTGATATTCCTGCTGTTATATTCTAACAAACCAGTCAATATCATCAGGCAGCTCGCCAAATATAAACACCATAGAAGAATCAAGTTAACATTCCTGGTGTTATATTCTAACAAACCAGTCAATATCATTAGGCAGCTCGCCAAATATAAACACCATAGAAGAATCAAGTTGATATTCCTGGTGTTATATTCTAACAAATCAGTCAATATCATTAGGCAGCTCCCCAAATATAAACACCATAGAAGAATCAAGTTGATATTCCTGGTGTTATATTCTAACAAACCAGTCAATATCATTAGGCAGCTCGCCAAATATAAACACCATAGAAGAATCAAGTTGATATTCTTGGTGTTATATTCTAACAAATCAGTCAATATCATTAGGCAGCTCCCCAAATATAAACACCATAGAAGAATCAAGTTAACATTCCTGGTGTTATATTCTAACAAACCAGTCAATATCATTAGGCAGCTCGCCAAATATAAACACCATAGAAGAATCACGTTGACATTACTGGTGTTATATTCTAACAAACCAGTCAATATCATCAGGCAGCTAGCCAAATATGAACACCATAGAAGAATCACGTTGAC
This sequence comes from Zoroaster sp. YZ-2022, assembly GCA_029582265.1. Lineage (NCBI taxonomy): Eukaryota > Metazoa > Echinodermata > Asteroidea > Forcipulatida > Zoroasteridae > Zoroaster > Zoroaster sp. YZ-2022. Next base: position 2,982,545 of record CM055816.1, read on the forward strand.
ATTACTGGTGTTATATTCTAACAAAGCAGTCAATATCATCAGCAGCTCGCCAAATATAAACACCATAGAAGAATCAAGTTGACATTACTGGTGTTATATAAGGGGAGCTTTTCATAAAAGTAAATTTGGTCATGACACAATACGTACTGTGATTTAGTGAAGTAAATCAGAAGGTTGCTGCATTTTCGTTTCAACCAGGTCATGTGTTTGTAATATCTATAACTGATTTCTACACACATTTCATGATCCGCATAAAGTATCATTAGTAATAATATGAAGAAATCTCAAATAATTCATAAAATTAATCTTGTTGGATCAAATATCATTAGGCCGCTCGCCAAATATAAACACCATAGAGGAATCACGTTAACATCCCTGGTGTTATATTATAACAAACCAATCAATATCATCAGGCAGCTCGCCAAATATAAACACCGTAGAAGAATCAAGTTGACATTACTGGTGTTATATTCTAACAAACCAGTCAATATCATCAGGCAGCTCGCCAAATATAAACACCATAGAAGAATCACGTTGAGATCCCTGGTGTTATATTCTAACAAATCAGTCAATATCATTAGGCAGCTCCCCAAATATAAACACCATAGAAGAATCAAGTTAACATTCCTGGTGTTATATTCTAACAAACCAGTCAATATCATTAGGCAGCTCGCCAAATATAAACACCATAGAAGAATCACGTTGACATTACTGGTGTTATATTCTAACAAACCAGTCAATATCATCAGGCAGCTCGCCAAATATGAACACCATAGAAGAATCACGTTGACATTACTGGTGTTATATTCTAACAAACCAGTCAATATCATCAGGCAGCTCGCCAAATATAAACACCATAGAAGAATCAAGTTGACATTACTGGTGTTATATAAGGGGAGCTTTTCATAAAAGTAAATTTGGTCATGACACAATACGTACTGTGATTTAGTGAAGTAAATCAGAAGGTTGCTGCATTTTCGTTTCGACCAGGTCATGTGTTTGTAATATCTATAACTGATTTCTACACACATTTCATGATCCGCATAAAGTATCATTAGTAATAATATGAAGAAATCTCAAATAATTCATCAAATTAATCTTGTTGGATCAAATATCATTAGGCCGCTCGCCAAATATAAACACCATAGAGGAATCACGTTGACATCCCTGGTGTTATATTCTAACAAACCAGTCAATATCATCAGGCAGCTCGCCAAATATAAACACCGTAGAAGAATCAAGTTGACATTACTGGTGTTATATTCTAACAAACCAGTCAATATCATCAGGCAGCTCGCCAAATATAAACACCATAGAAGAATCAAGTTGACATTCCTGGTGTTATATTCTAACAAACCAGTCAATATCATCAGGCAGCTCGCCAAATATAAACACCATAGAAGAATCAAGTTGACATTACTGGTGTTATATTCTAACAAACCAGTCAATATCATCAGGCAGCTCGCCAAATATAAACACCATAGAAGAATCAAGTTGACATTCCTGGTGTTATATTCTAACAAATCAGTCAATATCATGAGGCAGCTCCCCAAATATAAACACCATAGAAGAATCAAGTTAACATTCCTGGTGTTATATTCTAACAAACCAGTCAATATCATCAGGCAGCTCGCCAAATATAAACACCATAGAAGAATCTAGTTGACATTACTGGTGTTATATTCTAACAAACCAGTCAATATCATCAGGCAGCTCGCCAAATATAAACACCATAGAAGAATCAAGTTGACATTCCTGGTGTTATATTCTAACAAACCAGTCAATATCATCAGGCAGCTCGCCAAATATAAACACCATAGAAGAATCAAGTTGATATTCCTGGTGTTATATTCTAACAAACCAGTCAATATCATCAGGCAGCTCGCCAAATATAAACACCATAGAAGAATCAAGTTGACATTACTGGTGTTATATTCTAACAAACCAGTCAATATCATCAGGCAGCTCGCCAAATATGAACACCATAGAAGAATCACGTTGAGATCCCTGGTGTTATATTCTAACAAATCAGTCAATATCATTAGGCAGCTCCCCAAATATAAACACCATAGAAGAATCAAGTTAACATTCCTGGTGTTATATTCTAACAAACCAGTCAATATCATTAGGCAGCTCGCCAAATATAAACACCATAGAAGAATCACGTTGACATTACTGGTGTTATATTCAAACAAACCAGTCAATATCATCAGGCAGCTAGCCAAATATGAACACCATAGAAGAATCACGTTGACATTACTGGTGTTATATTCTAACAAAGCAGTCAATATCATCAGCAGCTCGCCAAATATAAACACCATAGAAGAATCAAGTTGACATTACTGGTGTTATATAAGGGGAGCTTTTCATAAAAGTAAATTTGGTCATGACACAATACGTACTGTGATTTAGTGAAGTAAATCAGAAGGTTGCTGCATTTTCGTTTCAACCAGGTCATGTGTTGGTAATATCTATAACTGATTTCTACACACATTTCATGATCCGCATAAAGTATCATTAGTAATAATATGAAGAAATCTCAAATAATTCATAAAATTAATCTTGTTGGATCAAATATCATTAGGCCGCTCGCCAAATATAAACACCATAGAGGAATCACGTTAACATCCCTGGTGTTATATTATAACAAACCAGTCAATATCATCAGGCAGCTCGCCAAATATAAACACCGTAGAAGAATCAAGTTGACATTACTGGTGTTATATTCTAACAAACCAGTCAATATCATCAGGCAGCTCGCCAAATATAAACACCATAGAAGAATCACGTTGAGATCCCTGGTGTTATATTCTAACAAATCAGTCAATATCATTAGGCAGCTCCCCAAATATAAACACCATAGAAGAATCAAGTTAAAATTCCTGGTGTTATATTCTAACAAACCAGTCAATATCATTAGGCAGCTCGCCAAATATAAACACCATAGAAGAATCACGTTGACATTACTGGTGTTATATTCTGACAAACCAGTCAATATCATCAGGCAGCTCGCCAAATATGAACATGATAGAAGAATCACGTTGACATTCCTGGTGTTATATTCTAACAAATCAGTCAATATCATTAGGCAGCTCCCCAAATATAAACACCATAGAAGAATCAAGTTAACATTCCTGGTGTTATATTCTAACAAACCAGTCAATATCATTAGGCAGCTCGCCAAATATAAACACCATAGAAGAATCACGTTGACATTACTGGTGTTATATTCTAACAAACCAGTCAATATCATCAGGCAGCTCGCCAAATATGAACACCATAGAAGAATCACGTTGACATTACTGGTGTTATATTCTAATAAAGCAGTCAATATCATCAGGCAGCTCGCCAAATATAAACACCATAGAATAATCAAGTTGACATTACTGGTGTTATATAAGGGGAGCTTTTCATAAAAGTAAATTTGGTCATGACACAATACGTACTGTGATTTAGTGAAGTAAATCAGAAGGTTGCTGCATTTTCGTTTCGACCAGGTCATGTGTTTGTAATATCTATAACTGATTTCTACACACATTTCATGATCCGCATAAAGTATCATTAGTAATAATATGAAGAAATTTCAAATAATTCATAAAATTAATCTTGTTGGATCAAATATCATTAGGCCGCTCGCCAAATATAAACACCATAGAGGAATCACGTTGACATCCCTGGTGTTATATTCTAACAAACCAGTCAATATCATCAGGCAGCTCGCCAAATATAAACACCGTAGAAGAATCAAGTTGACATTACTGGTGTTATATTCTAACAAACCAGTCAATATCATCAGGCAGCTCGCCAAATATGAACACCATAGAAGAATCACGTTGAGATCCCTGGTGTTATATTCTAACAAATCAGTCAATATCATTAGGCAGCTCCCCAAATATAAACACCATAGAAGAATCAAGTTAACATTCCTGGTGTTATATTCTAACAAACCAGTCAATATCATTAGGCAGCTCGCCAAATATAAACACCATAGAAGAATCACGTTGACATTACTGGTGTTATATTCTAACAAATCAGTCAATATCATCAGGCAGCTCGCCAAATATAAACACCATAGAAGAATCAAGTTGACATTACTGGTGTTATATTCTAACAAACCAGTCAATATCATCAGGCAGCTCGCCAAATATAAACACCATAGAAGAATCAAGTTGACATTCCTGGTGTTATATTCTAACAAACCAGTCAATATCATCAGGCAGCTCGCCAAATATAAACACCATAGAAGAATCAAGTTGACATTCCTGGTGTTATATTCTAACAAACCAGTCAATATCATCAGGCAGCTCGCCAAATATAAACACCATAGAAGAATCAAGTTGACATTAGTGGTGTTATATTCTAACAAACCAGTCAATATCATCAGGCAGCTCGCCAAATATGAACACCATAGAAGAATCACGTTGAGATCCCTGATGTTATATTCTAACAAATCAGTCAATATCATTAGGCAGCTCCCCAAATATAAACACCATAGAAGAATCAAGTTAACATTCCTGGTGTTATATTCTAACAAACCAGTCAATATCATCAGGCAGCTCGCCAAATATAAACACCATAGAAGAATCACGTTGACATTGCTGGTGTTATATTCTAACAAACCAGTCAATATCATCAGGCAGCTCGCCAAATATGAACACCATAGAAGAATCACGTTGACATTACTGGTGTTATATTCTAACAAACCAGTCAATATCATCAGGCAGCTCGCCAAATATAAACACCATAGAAGAATCAAGTTGACATTACTGGTGTTATATAAGGGGAGCTTTTCATAAAAGTAAATTTGGTCATGACACAATACGTACTGTGATTTAGTGAAGTAAATCAGAAGGTTGCTGCATTTTCGTTTCGACCAGGTCATGTGTTTGTAATATCTATGACTGATTTCTACACACATTTCATGATCCGCATAAAGTATCATTAGTAATAATATGAAGAAATCTCAAATAATTCATAAAATTAATCTTGTTGGATCAAATATCATTAGGCCGCTCGCCAAATATAAACACAATAGAGGAATCACGTTGACATCCCTGGTGTTATATTCTAACAAACCAGTCAATATCATCAGGCAGCTCGCCAAATATAAACACCGTAGAAGAATGAAGTTGACATTACTGGTGTTATATTCTAACAAACCAGTCAATATCATCAGGCAGCTCGCCAAATATAAACACCATAGAAGAATCAAGTTGACATTACTGGTGTTATATTCTAATAAACCAGTCAATATCATCAGGCAGCTCGCCAAATATAAACACCATAGAAGAATCAAGTTGACATTCCTGGTGTTATATTCTAACAAACCAGTCAATATCATTAGGCAGCTCGCCAAATATAAACACCATAGAAGAATCAAGTTGACATTCCTGGTGTTATATTCTAACAAACCAGTCAATATCATCAGGCAGCTCGCCAAATATAAACACCATAGAAGAATCAAGTTGACATTACTGGTGTTATATTCTAACAAACCAGTCAATATCATCAGGCAGCTCGCCAAATATAAACACCATAGAAGAATCAAGTTGACATTACTGGTGTTATATTCTAACAAACCAGTCAATATCATCAGGCAGCTCGCCAAATATAAACACCATAGAAGAATCAAGTTGACATTACTGGTGTTATATTCTAACAAACCAGTCAATATCATCAGGCAGCTCGCCAAATATGAACACCATAGAAGAATACGTTGAGATCCCTGGTGTTATATTCTAACAAATCAGTCAATATCATTAGGCAGCTCCCCAAATATAAACACCATAGAAGAATCAAGTTAACATTCCTGGTGTTATATTCTAACAAACCAGTCAATATCATCAGGCAGCTCGCCAAATATAAACACCATAGAAGAATCAAGTTGACATTCCTGGTGTTATATTCTAACAAACCAGTCAATATCATCAGGCAGCTCGCCAAATATAAACACCATAGAAGAATCAAGTTGACATTACTGGTGTTATATTCTAACAAACCAGTCAATATCATCAGGCAGCTCGCCAAATATAAACACCATAGAAGAATCAAGTTGACATTACTGGTGTTATATTCTAACAAATCAGTCAATATCATCAGGCAGCTCGCCAAATATAAACACCATAGAAGAATCAAGTTGACATTCCTGGTGTTATATTCTAACAAACCAGTCAATATCATCAGGCAGCTCGCCAAATATAAACACCATAGAAGAATCAAGTTGACATTACTGGTGTTATATTCTAACAAATCAGTCAATATCATTAGGCAGCTCCCCAAATATAAACACCATAGAAGAATCAAGTTAACATTCCTGGTGTTATATTCTAACAAACCAGTCAATATCATCAGGCAGCTCGCCAAATATGAACACCATAGAAGAATCACGTTGACATTACTGGTGTTATATTCTAACAAACCAGTCAATATCATCAGGCAGCTCGCCAAATATAAACACCATAGAAGAATCAAGTTGACATTACTGGTGTTATATAAGGGGAGCTTTTCATAAAAGTAAATTTGGTCATGACACAATACGTACTGTGATTTAGTGAAGTAAATCAGAAGGTTGCTGCATTTTCGTTTCGACCAGGTCATGTGTTTGTAATATCTATAACTGATTTCTACACACATTTCATGATCCGCATAAAGTATCATTAGTAATAATATGAAGAAATCTCAAATAATTCATAAAATTAATCTTGTTGGATCAAATTTCATTAGGCCGCTAGCCAAATATAAACACCATAGAGGAATCACGTTGACATCCCTGGTGTTATATTCTAACAAACCATTTTGTACTGGGTGCATGTGCACAAACATGTTTCCATCAACATTTGGTAATTATTGTAACGTTACAACTATTACCAAATTATTAATTAAAAATCAACCAGATAAATTACTCCTCCGGAAGTGCTTTCATTTTACAGAACTGGAAAATGTGTATAGCCGAACAATTCCAAAAGTCACCTGTTTCAGAAACGTGCCATCCAATTGAGATGATCTTCATGAAGTATGATTACCTAATAATCAGAAGACAATTTTACGTCATTTTAAGTTTAAATTCTTTAAATACTTTTTAACCATGACAAAAAACCTTAACTTTAAACTAGTGATGAAACGGAAGTGACATGACATGTTTTGTAAAGATTTTCTTTGGGTAAAAACCGCTTAATTGAAACAATTACAGTAACCTGACGTGCCAAAATAAATACTACATTTGACTTGGCCTTTTGACTATTTATCTTTTCAGAGTGTACACTGACCTGTGTGAATAGTGGTACGGTGGATAATGGCACCTGTCAATGTGATTGTGATCCAAATCAAAACTGGAGTGGTAAAAACTGTAGTCGTAAGTAAAATCATACGGATTATTGTGTAACTGTTCCCCGAAAATAAACCAACAAACGATGGAACAGACAAACGAAAAAATATTTGACGCGTAAATGTGCCAGCTGTTCGCCACCTGTTCTATTTAGCTGGGGGTATCCCCCAATGAGCGACGTTCGATATGCAGTACTTTGTTGACTCAAGATCACTGTAAAAAGGATCACTGTAAGATGTGCTCTAAGCAAATATCAACATTTGACATATCACCATTTTAGACAGGTTTTATCATAAGGAAACTAAACCACATCAATTTTATTATCACAAAACCGTCATTTTATCCGAACTCCTTTTGTCTCGATTTCAGAAAGCCTAAGGTCCACTGAAGGAAAACAAATGACTCTCTTACATTTACACGAGCAACAACACACATATTCCTCGTGTTAATTACACAACTTTTGGACAATACTTGGGTGATTTTGTTTACTAATGGCATGACTTTGCAAGGGAGACATCTGAGAAATGAGGCGATTTTCTTAACATAAGAGGATCATTTGTTTTCTTCCAGTGCACCAGACCGCATTATATCCTGTGAGAATATCCCGACGTGCCATTTGTTTTTAAAGAGTAAAATAAATAATACATTCGACTTGACTTTTTTGACTATTTATCTTTTCAGAGTGTGCACTGTCCTGTGAGAATGGTGGTACGCTGGATAATGACACCTGTCAATGTGAATGTGATCAAAACTGGAGTGGTGAAAACTGTAGTCGTAAGTAAAATAGCAAAGAAACTTGTGTTGTTGTCCCCCGAAAATAAACAAACAAACGAACGAACGAACGAACACTATAATGTGACAAATATTTGACGAGAAAGACATACTCAGAATACAATAAATGTAGTCAGCCATTGCTCTAAATGTTATCATCAAAATCATATAAAAAACTCAGTTATGGAGAATAATGGATGACCAATTCCATATTAAACTCTTGCTCTACCCTTCTAAAACAATGGACATGCATGTTGCATGTTGCTCTTTGAATATTCTTTTATTATTATGAAATAGCCATCAAGACCATTGTTATTGATGCATGGGTTCTTACAGAAAACTACACATGTGTAACATGCCACTGAAGCAATGCTTTGTACTGCAACTTTTTTTCAGCTGAATTTTCATTCAAATCACTTTCAATTGTGCATGCATGATTGAATTTCAACCATTTCATTACGAGCTGTATAGAACATGTCATTCTGTCATTTGCTTTTTGATTTTTTAAATTCATGCAATACTTGTTGAGATATTCTAAAAAATATTAGGGGGAACTTAAAAGTTGTGATGGGTGTATATTGCATTAACAGATTATCTCATAGAGTAAACTTGGCCACGATACAAAAGACATTATATTATAATGTACACTTTGTAATAAGACTTTGTGATTTACCGAACTAAATGATCGCATCATGTACGTCTAAGTGATTCTCAGACTGCCGCTTCCCTTCAGGTTTGGCATCGTAACATTGGGCTTGAACCCTGACTCCCTAACATGTATTTTGGCAGCGAATTTCGATTTTTCGAATAGCAAATAACTAATTAAATACATACTGAACACTTTTTAGTTAAAATATCAAGGAACTTTTTACCATATTTAATGGAACAATGCGCTTCGAGTTTTTGTTTCCACAGATGATAAGCGTGTCAATGTGAAGAAATCTCTGGAAAATAAATTTCATTAATTATGTTGTAAAAAGTTTTGGTGAACTTCCAAATAATTATTGCAAACTCACCTTGAGTGAACTATACGGAAAATACTAAGATTTTGAATGTGGCAACGCTTTTGCGGAAAAAACGTGGCCAAAATACCAAAAATACAATATGATATTGGTCTTTATGATAAGAGGAACATGATGTAAACTTTGTGATGAGACTTTGTGATTTACCAAACTAAATGATCTCATCCATACTTGTGATGAAATCGTATCCTGTCCTAGTGATCCCCAGACTGCCACTTCCATTCAGGTTTAACATCGTAATGTGTGATCCCTGGCTACACGAAATGGGTTAAATGACTTCTGACAAGCACCCCCTGAACAAAGATATTGACCAAATCGGTAGACCGCCTACATAGGTCTAGATTACCCAGCTGGTATAGAGTATTGGTACGGTCATCGAGAGGCCAGCGCAGGTCAGTGTAGAAGCCAGGATTTGAAAATAGGGCGTCCAGATTTGTTATTCTTTGAAAAACAGTGTCCAAGTGTTTAACTTCCAATACTTTTTGCATGTGTTTTACAAATAAAACAGGGTGTCCATTTAGCAAACAGGATGTCCAAAAGACACCCAAAGGTATTGCTGGCTAATACTATGGCGCAGGTTCATATCCTGCTGCAGTCAAATTTCGTTGTTCACATTCGCGTTTTGGCACGTTATCATAAAGGATCCTATTCTTAAACCACAGTCATCGGCAAAGACATAAGAAGTTACGATAATGACAGCTAATTGTTTCATCGAACAATTAATTATTTATGTCACTGAGCTTTTGGAAAGTGGTCAACAGAAACACTAAAATGGATGCACGCTGTACAGTGGTAATTTTTGTGACCATATTTCAATAATAATAACTGCCATTTCTACAGCGCCTTTTCCAGAGAGTATATTGCGCTCATAATTGCATGAATCACTCAATGACAAATCTACAGCATTTTCTCTATGTAGCCAAATGTAGTATAAAGGACACAGCTTTTATAGTTCCGTGTTTAAGGGAACATTGCACTTTGAGCTGAAATTATTTTTGAATGTTTCCGTAGATAATAAAGTTGTCAATACAATCGAATAGAATTTAATCAGAGTGTGCACTATCCTGTGTGAATGGTGAGCTTAATGATCAGAAATGTCAGTGTGATTGTTACGGCAGCTGGAGTGGTAATTTATGCGCAGGTACGTACAACATGTGTGATATACACTGCAAAAATTGGAAGAGTTAAAACTACCCAAGTGGTGTGTAGGTAGTTCGCTCAATATGAACAGCATGGAAGAACAACGTTGATATCACTGAAATAGAATCTAATTTAAACCAATAATAATGTACAACCCTGGCTTTACTTCCAGAGTGTGAACTATCCTGTGAGAATGGTTCGCTCAATGATCAGACATGTCAGTGTGAATGTCTTGGAGACTGGAGCGACGATTTATTACAAACACTGAATACCGTTAACATGCATCACTGGTGTTATTTGACCGAGGAACATTTAAAGGGACAATATCGTCACGATCAGAACAGACATTCCACAGGGCATGGAATCAGTGTCCTAGATGAAGACAGTGGCTGAAAATTACTGGCTCATTTATGCAGCAGCGACGATAATATGACCTTATCAAGTGAGGTATTATTTTCAGTCATTGAGTTAATCTAAAACTCGTACTCCGATTCCATGTGAACCGTTTTAAATCTCTGTTAAAAACTCATTTGTTTGAATGTGCTTATTTGTAATCTTGTTCTCTCTCATTGTATTTTTCTATGCTTTTTTTCCCCCACGTATGCGCTTAGAGGCTTTGGCATTAGGCGCTTTACAAATGTCTATTATTATATTATTATGCCCTGTTGATCGTGACGATCCTCTTAAACTGTCACATTTACATTTCACATTAAAACCAAAGAACACCAATTGTTTTCTATATTGTCTAAATGTTACCCTGACAAATTATTCCTCCTAAAGTGCTTTCATTTTTGAGAAAATTTCTAAAATCGCCACTTTGTCCAACAGTTTCTCAATTTCAGTCGTGCCAATCAAATGAGCTGAAACAATAAATATTTTTTCACACATTTCATGATCCTCAATGTATGATTCTATGATAATCAAAATCATGAATTTATCATTTCATAAATCAAAATTTGATTTGGTGAACTTGCAAAGAATGTTCACATACTCACTCAGAGTAAACTGAACAAACAAATAAATATTTCAAATCGACAAATATTTGACGGAAAGACATGTTCAAAATAGATGTAATAGATGTAGCATAATACTTAACATGAGTAGGTCCTATACACTGATCTCTATACTAACTGGATAGGAGATCGCGCCGATTGGCTGAAGGTCGTTGTTTGCCATCTTTGTTCCCCACAAGAAAGAAGGCGCATGCGTGATGGCCGGACAGGTTTACTGCTACCTGACCTTTTGGGGGAACTAACATGGCGGCCGGTTGCTTCAACTTTTTATAGGCCAATCAGTTAGTATAGAGAGTGTTCTATACTGATTATACACCATGTTCAATATCTAATGAGAATGGAGGCTTGCTACATAGCTACATATGGTCACTGATCAAAATAGAAAGGCATGGCCTGTTTCACTGAGTGACAAAAATGGTTATACATTCATAACAGAAGTAATACGAGTCTAAATTTCATCAAATTAAGTGACTCGTATTGTCATACGAAAAATCACATCGTTTTCACAACATAATTCATGAAGGATAATGTTAAGGGATAAGGTACATCATTGAGAAATACGTTTTTAAGAAATAATAATTACATTTTTAAGAAAGAAGAAATTATTAATGTTTTTTAATTGTAACTTTTTGAAAATCGACAGAATAATTCTAATTTCAGTATGATAGAAGCAATCTGGACGGAATCTTTTCTTAGAATGATTAATGACTGTTCTATCAACGTAACACCAAGTATGCTTTAGATAATAATTTGTTAAGTTGATAATCTGGTCATTACCAATGTTGTACCTTCCCTTTAAGACTCAATACAATATTGTAGAGCTTATTGTATAATGACTGCATCAACTTAACACCAAGTATGCTTTAGATAATAATTTGTTAAGTTAATAATCTGGTCATTACCAATGTTGTACTTTCCCTTTAAGACTCAATACAATATTGTCGAGCTCATTGTATAATGACTGCATCAACTTAACACCAAGTATGCTTTAGATAATAATTTGTTAAGTTAATAATCTGGTCATTACCAATGTTGTACTTTCCCTTTAAGACTCAATACAATATTGTCGAGCTCATTGTATAATGACTGTATCAACTTAACACCAAGTATGCTTTAGATAATAATTTGTTAAGTTGATAATCTGGTCATTACCAATGTTGTACCTTCCCTTTAAGACTCAATACAATATTGTAGAGCTTATTGTATAATGACTGCATCAACTTAACACCAAGTATGCTTTAGATAATAATTATTTAAGTTGATAATCTGGTCATTACCAATGTTGTACCTTCCCTTTAAGACTCAATACAATATTGTCGAGCTTATTGTATAATGACTGCATCAACTTAACACCAAGTATGCTTTAGATAATAATTTGTTAAGTTGATAATCTGGTCATTACCAATGTTGTACCTTCCCTTTAAGACTCAATACAATATTGTCGAGCTTATTGTATAATGACTTATGGGGTATTATTTACTGTATTTTCCAGATTGTGAACTAGAATGCGACAGTACCCGTTTTCTCCACGGGTCTGATTGTGAGTGTACACTTTGCATTAACGATGTACAGTGTTCAGGTAGGTCAAAACATGGTTTTCACTATTTTTAAAACTTACTCCTTCCCGAATACTGTGTGGAATTGTCCCAATACGGTATACATTTCCCCGTATGATGACAATGAAAGATCGTGATTTGTTTGTTAATCAAACAGGACTGATAGCCGAGAAAGGAAAAATAAATAATTTAATAACAAAAACCAGTAAAATGTATCAAACCTTCCATTGCTATCCTACGAAACAAAAACGAATGCGGCATACGGAATGTTACATGCAGTTTAACGAGAAGGTGAGAACTAGATTTATGCTTTGAAAATACTGAGAATCAGCAGAGAGTAATCCAAACTTGTCACATACGACTCTTTGAATAGTGCCCATTCATGATTGTCCATTGACAAACTGCACATTAAATATAAGGTGAAGCTTTATTTGCAGTTAAAGGGACAATATCGTCACGATCAGAGCAGCCTTTCAACAGGACATGGAATCGGTGTGCTAGTTTAAGGTGAACACAGTGACTGGAAATGACTAGATAATTTACACAACAGTAACGGTAATATTACCTTCATGTGGGGTATTATTTTCAGTCACTAAGTTAATCTAAAAACTAGCACTCCTATTCCATGATCCTGACTATAATTATTAACCGAGATGCGGTCACCTTCTGGCAAATAATTTTCTGTTTTTAGAAAAGAGTACTCTTTTCTAAATTTCGTATTAGAATGAATACGAACAATCTCAATGCATGTTCAATATTTTCTCGTTGAAGATACAACGTAATAAGCTGAAACTTTCACTGATTGGTTGATTGATAGATATCTTGATTCAAAGAGAACAAGAATACTCGTAGAAGAATTTTGACAATATTATTATTATCCAATGTTGAGCCTTCCTTTTACTTTACATATCACTATTATTGTTGATCCCTTCCCACTGCACCGTCCTATATCTACCATGTATGAGTATTGTGACGCGACAGAGGTAGACTTCGTGCGCCATGAAAATAGCCAGCGAAGTTAGACAGCGTGTATAGCGTGCAGCAGCGAAGCTCCGCCTAGTGCGCGCTGATTGGCTAGGGCGAGTCACTGCGCTTATGACGTGTAGATGCGCACTGCGGATAGGGCTGGCGAGCGGCTATATAAGGCGCTGCTTTCTAGCGTATGAGGCAGTTGGCCTAATCTGGCATAGTTAGCATGATCTGATAGAGTTAACACGAGCTGACTGAATCGTAGTTGGCATCTACTGATGAACCGGTAAGACACCTTTAGCGTGTAAGCTGGTTATTTAAGCAGTGTGTATGCGCTGTACGGCCGGGTTGGGTCGAGGGGTTGTTATACGGTTGTGCGGTATAAGTTCCTTGGTAGGAGCTTGCGGTAAAAGGGCGAGTTGCTGGAACTCTCGCATGGAAACACAAAATTACAAAAACGCAAGTTAATAACTTAATTATACCCCAAGCCCTTCGCATAACATATATGTATATGAAAAATCTACCACTGACCATTTATTTATAGCAGAAATATAGTGTGGAATTACTCTAAGAAACTTGTCTCACGCCCGCAATGACTCAAGTGTGTCATGAACTAAGGCATGATCCCTTTAACGTGTTTCTTCTCTCAAAATGTTGTACACGTTCGTCCCTAATAGTCCGCATTATGTCAGGACAATGGAAGAGCTTATTATTTTACCAGAGATCGTACGTTGGTAAACTTGGCCGGACAAGACCTTCCTGAATAAGGACACAAAGCATACGACCTTATAACATAATGGGCTTGGTATCATACACTTTGTCCAATCAATTTACCAGTTGGTCTGAATCCAAAATGTCATTTACAGACCAACCATGTGGAATGTTTACTGATACATTTATATGTGACGTCACTGATCTAATAGCTTGACTTTAGCCATATTCTAATCTACGACCTTCTGAATGACCACACTACCACTCAGCCTACTGGGTTATTATACATGTATTACACGTGTCTGTCGTTATTTTACCGGCAATTTGTATATCAACGGACATTTTTTCCATTTCCCTTTAGAAAGGTACGGAAGCGCATTGCTGCCAAATTGAAGGGTAAAAACATTTTTTTTAAGTCGTTCGAACGAGATAATAAGTCGCTCGAACGACATAGTAAGTCGTTCGAACGACATAGTAAGTCGTTCGAACGACATACTAAGTCGTTTGAACGAGATAATAAGTCGTTCGAACGACATAGTAAGTCGTTCGAACGACATAGTAAGTCGTTCGAACGAGATCATTACTGAGTCGTTCGAACGAGATAATTAAGACGAAATCGCACTTGATGGCTTAATGTGTCTAAAGCCGTGTTCGCATTGGACTTTTTTTGGTTAAGTTTCAGCCACGTCTTGTCAACTTAACAATATTAAGTCCAATGCGGACGGACGGTAATCTTCCGCGACTGCTAACTTACCGCGACAAAATTGTCAAGTTAACAGGCCGAATCGAGTAGCGGTAAGTTAACAATGCTAACTTGACAGCGATGAAAAGTCCAATGCGGACAGGCTCGTTGCGGTAACTTAACAATGCGTTCACGTGACTTCCTGTGTATTGCTGTGAGTGACCTCTGACATCTGACTTTCGCGCGTAACTGTGTACAGCAAGCTGCAGTCCAGAGCTGTTGTTTGTCAGAGTTCCCGCGTAAGGTCAGAGTCGCTTCCGGAAAGGTCAATGGAGAGCGCCCTCTAAAGAGCGCCCTCTCGAGGTTTGCCTTGCCGAGCAGTTAAGTTACCGCGCCTCGAAATAATCCAAGTGCGGACATTGATAACTTAACAGGAAGGAATGTTGACAATCATCCGCGGTAAGTTACCGCAGAATTTAGTCCAATGCGAACACGGCTTAATAATTGGCCAAGGAATTTGAATACCCATACCCTTTTTACAGTTGCGAATGAGGGTAATGCCTGAAAGAATATTGTGAAGGACTTGGGGTGCCAGGGCGCCCTCTTTCCAGCCAGATAACCATTGACTCAGAGAATAACTTTAAACTGCTTTATTATCCTCTTCATCGTGTGTGTGTGCCACATGAGGTAAAACTGGAAATACAGAAAATAAAATATAACTAAGTACAAAAACAATGGATCTAAGTACGTAAAGGTTGACAAGAGATTTAGCACAATAAATTCAGAAATACATGTATTAAAGTCAAAAGGTCAAAAAATAATGCCCACTTATTTAAAGAAACATCAGAAATCAAATGCATGTAAACATCCTAAAAAGTTATTAAATTTTCATCCCATAATCCACGTGAATTCTCCTACAGAACTGTTCTCTCTATAGCTCAAGATGTCCTCAACCTAATAACACTGCTTTTCTTGTCTGGAAAGGTCAATTCAGCAACCTAAAAACAAACAACAACGCATACATTCCTTAAATGCACTGCTGACTTACAGCGAGAGTAAACTCTCCATTCATAACTACGCGATGCCCAAATATGGTAACAGATTCATGAATATTCATGACGTCGAAATACAAATGGCGAGTGGACGTCTTTAGGCAGGCCTCGTTTAACACAAACACTAAGTTACTAGTTCACAATATCACACACTTAAGGTAGTTATAGAAACATAAAATGGCCAATAATAAACTTTCTCTAAAGCAGTAGACATTACTGAACATAAAGGCCTTGACATCTAGCTTTCTGGCTTCGAACATTTAAGGAAATTCCAATGAACAAAATAAAGGAAGTTCTCGTGAATCAGAGCAAACAGTAGGAGCGGTATAAAGTTCTGGCGGGAAAACATGTCTGAAAATTACACTACAAATTATGAACAATAATCCGTAACACAATTAAGAATAGAATCCTAAACTCACCAGTATTCTTCTGGTGTCTAGTTAATTCAACAAAAGGTTTCCAAAAGTGGAAAAAATTGCACATTTTTTAAGGCAGCGGTTCGACAAGGACGAACTTTAGAAAAAACGACTGTAGCGAAACCCGGGGAAACCCGAGAGGGCGCTAGACCAAAATTAGTGTCACTTAGACGGGCGGAGAAGAACATAACAAATATCGAATGACATCCCAGTATTTTATGTAAAAATCAAGCTGCAACGTAGTATTGAACGTATTTCCCCCGATATGTATTGGATGATAAATATTTTGAAGGTATTCAATAACCAATGAAAGTTAAAATGAAAGACACAGGTGATTTTTAAATGTTATCACTATTTATTAAATTTATTACAGAAACATTTATTACAGAAAATTCACGTTCCTTGTTCGCTTATTTGTGTTCGAACCATTTGAACCATTAAAACGATGTTCTTGTTAAAATAATTGTTTGCTTGTTTTCGTTTGTTTGTTTGTTTTGGTTGTCTGCAGTTTGTACAACTTATAGATAGCCCACAGCGGTGGATCAAGAACTTAGTGGGGGACACTTTTTCAAAAATCAAAAACTTTCGCGGCTTTAATATTTCTAAGTACTATTTATTTCACCAGTGGGCCCTTACAATTTATTATGAAACATTTCCACTGGGAAAAAATAGGCCTTGTGGTTTATATTAATTCAAACTAACATTGGGATATCACAAATTCATTATGATGGCGTTTCGGAGGAAGTTGTAGAGCTCAGCTGCCTCATCTGGATAAGACGGCTTGTTCCAGCCAGACTCTTCCATCAGAAGACAACACAAATAAAACACAGTTTTATCGCATGGGTAGCAGCTTTTGGAGGTACGTTCATCTCGACACAGACGAATCTCACCGTCGGTGATTCTGCACAAGTGGTTCTGTGCTCCATGGAGGTGTGGAAGGATGAGCGAGGTCTAACACTTGGATTCATCCGATTCCGATAGGGACGAATACGATGAGTATTCCATAACAGAAGACTTCGTCAAGGTTATCCTGATGAGAAAGAGTGTTATGCAAAGACAATGTTAAAATCATGCTTTTAATTTAACGCTCTTTGAACACATGTATTTTAAGTTTGTGTATGGGGCACAATGTAACAATTTCAGGCGCGACCAACCCTTACTTTTACTGGGAGTTCGTCGGCTGGAATTTTTAATTAAGACCTTTCTTTACATACGTTTTGAAAAACCCAACGCATTTGACGTTTTTTTTTATGATAATACATTAACCAACATTATGCAAAACGAAAAAGGGCAGATCAGCGACCACATTTGTGAGAGAGGGAGAATCGTCGAGAGACGACTCACCTTCAATGACCGTCTTCAATATTTTCATCTAAGTTCAAGTAATATCATGTGAAATGATTCCCATAGCTTGGGAAAACGATTATTTTATAGCTGTATCCCCTGGTTGGGATGTCTTGTCCTGCATCATGTACACTTTTGCTTGTATACACACGGGTCAATCGTGGGAGGGGAAAAGGGTAGCACGTTCCATGTTTTTCTCGCAATTTGTACAAATTTCCAATAACGTTTTGTTATCCTCCCTTTTTTGGCAGTGTGTTCCCTTTTTCATCGTGGCCCCACATTTTACGAGATTAATTCCATAAGTAGTATGTTAGGAGCCGAAGGGGGCGCAAATATCAAAAAAGATATTTTGGTATACCAAAAGATATTTTGGTATGTTAAAAGATATTTTGGTGTGTTAAAACCTCGTCAAAAAATCGATGAGGTTTTAGCGTAGTTTTTAAAAAGTGATGACGTAACGATGAGATAAAAATAAACCCTTAAACAAAAAAGAGACTTAAAAAAGTGACATAATGAATCTATATTATCTAGTTGTATAATAAAGATGACTACAACGAAACATTTATCGAAATGGACATTGAAAGAATTGAAAACGTTTATGCGAGAGCAACAACAACAACAACGCATTGGCCGAATATTTCTCGTGAAAAACAGCAATAATAGAGTAAATAAACGCAGTTATTACAACGCGGTTAAAAAGTATATAAATCACCAAAAGAAAAAACCACTATATAAATTAAATTTGGTTGAATTGAAAAGGCGCTCATTACATCTTGAGCTACCGCTACACGGCTCTGGGAAAAAAGAGAAATTGATTAAAAAAGACTACTTAAACGCTATTAAAAGGTTTCGCAGTTTTGGATGGATAGTAGATCGTATCGAAGAAATGCGTCTAAACATTGATATTCCTCAACCTCTGAGAAATGGTTCTTATAATAAAACTTGTTCCAACGACGAGATGAAATGGGCTTTACGCGCTCATCGTTTTCAACTAATAATCGCGTTGGAAGATCTAGCGAGCGTGTGTTTATCAACGGTCTATCCCTATCGCGCAATCTCCCCCATAAATTTTTATAGATATAAAAAAATAAAAAAGTTTATTAAACACTTGTATGATACTCTGATGGATTTTTAACGTAGTTTAAAAAGTGACATAATGAATTAATATTATATTGTTGTATAGTAAAGATGGAGAGAACGATGATTTTGTGTGAATGGCTTTTAGTTGGTAAAAACTGCAAGTGTTGTAGAATGAGTATTCGTGATGATGTCTATTGCCCGATGCATCGATACCGTATTCGGCTAGGAAAAAGTATTCCACTTGCATGTTATAGATGTAAAAATGGTACAAAGGCAAAGTCAGGCTTTTGTACCAAATGTGCGAGTATATTATATGTAGCGAGAGGAAAAACTAAACGTTGTTACAATAGAGTGATGAAAGAATTATCAGAAAGATAAATTACATCGCTGGGGCGTACGGAGGAGGTCTATCGAACGTTTTTACACGCTCCGCTACTCGCGAAGCGTGTTTTTGATTACGCTGACACGAAGCGTAATAGTTTTTATTTATCGTCAAAGCTACTTTAAACTCAAAAGTTTTTCTATAAGAATTTTTTTTTCTGCATTTACAACATCAGAGTTTACTTGCTTTTTAACCTCTGGTTCACTCTTCGCGACGGTGAAACGGATTTTTTCTTTCATTTTATAATATTTTTCTCGCTCTTCAGTCACGAGTACAAATTCTTCTTGGTTGATGTAACCGTCTTCTAAAGCTTTACTAACGTGGTTTTCGATCGTGTTGAGTTTACTCAACGCTAAAATTCGTATTTCATCGTGTTTTTTTGCTTTTTTATAACATTTATTTTTCGCGTATCTGATAGCGAAAGCTGCGCCACCCAACCCCAAAGCTAAACCTTCTAAAGTGAATCCTACCGGTGACGATACGACGGTAGCGATACTGGCTATTCCGATGGCTCCCGCTCCCATACAACCCAATTCTGCGAGAGTTTCTACGACGCTACAAGCGTTTATGATTTTATTATATTTTTTATATACACCTTCACGTTCGTTTATTTCAATTCGTAATTCTTTTTGAATATCGTCGATTTTTTGCAATCGAAATGATTTAGCGTCATTCGTCAAAGGTGGTAAAGGTGGTAAAGGTGGTAAAGGTGGTAAATTTGGATAAAGTACGTTCGTCGATTCTATAGGTGCGCTCATTATATGTTTTATTAATAGAAAAGATTTTAATTTAACATAATAGTTCTAACAATCAACTCGTAACAGATTCCTTCATAAAAAGAGCCGAATAAATTTAGAGTTATATATTTTTTAATTTCACGAGCATTTACATTAAAAACGTAGCATAATGTATATTCTAAAAATTGTGTTCTACCGCCAAAACTAAAACCACCAATATTGTACAGATCTGTATTGTTTTTACTGTCATAACGTATAATACTTTTCTCTAGAGAAAATAAAATATTTTCACCCTCATTAGTTTTAGCGCAGTACGAGAAAAACAACGGGTCTGTCCATATATAAAAACCTATTGTATTCGGGATCCAAAGCAATTCAATTTCTGAATCTCCATAAATAGCGTATTCACTCAAGCCATCACTAGGTTTGATGTGCCCAAATTTAACATATCTTTTCGGCTCGTTATCAACAACATTTTCAACAACAACATTTTCAACAGCATTTTTAACAACATTACCGCTTCGACTCGGTCCGTAAATACTCGCCATATTTATATTATAAATTATTTAATTTGACGGTAAACTTGCAATTTTTATATTGAAACAGATTTTTGAATTTAGCGAACCGAAAAAACTAGCTTCAACAAAAACTTTTCTAACGTTTCGTATTTTAAAACACATTTCGTATTTTAAATGTTGAATTTCATCATCGAGAAAATGAAATTTTTCATTTCGTTCCGGAGAAGGAATATAATAAATGTTGGGAGCGTAATCTCTAGTCGCTGAATGCGTAGCGAAACTATTAGTTTTTATAAACTGCGTAAAAATGCTACAATACGTGGGCGCGGTCGTAAACAAGAAAAAGGGTTGTTTAAACGTATCCTCCCATCCGAGTACAACGTCGACTTTTTCGATTAAAACTAATCGCTGTAAAATTTCATCTCTGTTTAGATATCCGTGATGTTCGTAAATTTCACCTTTCGATTCATCGCTAGCGATCGTTCTAATATTCGTTGTACTGATTCGACTCGGTCCGTAAATACTCGCCATTTTATATTATTTCTACATTTAAAATAATGGGGAAACCGTGATTATGTATATCTCTACTTTTGCTATCTCTAACTCGAAAACTCAACTCGTTAAAAGTTCCGAGTCGCAATTTTTTTGCTAACGGATTTGTATATTGCATGTACATGCTTTCACCAAACGACGCGCCTTGCAAAGGCAGCGAGTTTAAAATTGTGCAAGCTTTTCCGTTGAAATAATTATCGGTCGTAGAAATTTGATCGCAATGAATGTATAAAAATTTAAAAAGTTGTACGTCAATTTTGTTGGTGTATTCTCCCGCGGTTAGAGATTCGCTATGCAACCCCAATAAATTAGCTAACCCAGATGTAAATTTAACGCTCTTGTTCGCTTGAGCTAATATTAACGTGTATTCACCCTTGGATTTATCGATTCTAAACGTTATCCAAGGCTCATTTTTCGTTATAATCTCGATAATTTCGGCAATGTTGTAAAGGCCCGCTTCGATAAATTTTACTTCACCTTCCGATTCACCAACCGTACGAATTAGTATTCTTTCTTTTTTACGTATGTTGTAATATCCCACCCAAATGTTTACGCTGTGTAATATAATCGAGAGATTGCCTCGCCGATTATCGATAACGTTTTCTAATTGAATCGATCCACCTTCTTTACCAATTTCGATTTCAAACGTATGATACATTTTATTATTAAACATTATATATAACTTTTTCTAATAATAAATGACGTTTCCATTAGCATTCGAGAGTAATTTTACGTATTCATACGAGCAATCTGGAAATTTTAAAGCGCCTCTTAATTTTAACGATGACGATTTAACGAGTATAAACATTTACGTAAACAAGAACGAGTTTTTTAACGTTCGTTTTAATAATGTTTTCAACGACTACAAGCTGCCTCGCGTAACAAGCGACGACGTTGTAGACGATTGGTATTTTAACCCGCTCAAATTTTATCAAAATCAAATAAATTTTACGACGTACTGCGCTACGACGAGGTGCGGCGTGAGTTATCAACATTTAAACCATTTAAACCCAATGATTCGTAGTTTTTTTAGATTTCACGTCTATTATCAAATTAGACGATTGCTCAAAGAAATGAGCTGCCCCGCATCTTTTCAAAATTTCTATAACCCGTTTGCCAATAATATAGACGTGGGCGCGTACAAAAGACTATGCAAAGAATTTCACCTTTCTCAAGCCTCCAATTGGAAACAACGAGTCGATTTAAATTCAAACGGGTTAGGAACTGCTTATTATTACGACTCTGGTTACAAAGCGGTACCCGGAAACAACTACGATAAAAGTAGTTTGAACGTTATTTCTACCGAGGTGACCGATTACGATTATTACAAAACCGCGACTAGGATGAGTTTTGGAGACCATCCTTCGACCTATACGATCGCATTCATTACACAATCTTCAACCAAGCTCGCTTGGTCAAAATTTATAATCAGCGAGTCTAGAGGTTTTACGGATGTGGGTACGCAACGAATAAACGATTCTATAAGAACGTACGTTTACGCGTTATTGGGAGCTCAAGCGCAAGTAAAAAGCTCATTTTTAGCGGGTGGTACGGGTTTAGACGCGAAACGCGAATTTATAAATATAGTAAAAGCAGAGATCGACTCTCCGGTCGATTTACAATCTTCCATTCAACGATATCAAGATGTTTTACAATACGCTCGCAGTCGTTTAAACTTTTGTCTAGGAGAAAATTTATACATGATGCCTAGCGATATGAATTTACAAATAGGCAATTATGTGGGATACAACAATAATCTATTAATCGCGACGCGCGGTTTATCTTTAGGTTCAAATTTAGATACAAATTCAACACCCGTTGTTCCTCCTATTTTACCTTTGCTTAACGACAGCGAATCAATTACAAAACATGTAAAAGAAGATTTAGAATCTTCTTCTACAATAACGCACGGGCAAGACGCTACGCCGCGCAAGCGCTCTTTAGAAGATGCGATAAAAGAAGTTAGCGATGCTAGTCATCAAGAAGAAAAAAATTCTTTAATACTTGGTTTTGCGATTTTAGCCGGTGTAGGCGTTATGATTTACGAATTGTTTTAAAACACACTATCACGTCAGCGTTTTCTGCGTATAGGCTAAAACTAATACTCCGGCTCCACTTAGCGCTAACCATAAATGTTCCGCCGTCCACGCAACAATGTTGGAAGCTGTTTTTAATAACCAACTTACAACTGTGCCGATAATAGCTGGCAAAGCGGCTAAAGCTTTCGCTCCCAGTTTAGATAATACATTCGCTAAATTTTTTAATGTTTTTTGTATCCACTCTTTTACACCGCCGCTTGGTGTTGGTTTTGGAGTTGGTTCTGGTGCAGGAGTTGGTGGAACAACAGAACTTACAACATTACCGAACGCTTCAACGATAAAAGCAATGGTCATACTAAAAGCCGTTAATAAACTGACGATCGTTACGCCTTGTTCTCTAAATAAAGTTTTAATTTTATCACCCAACGTAATATCCCTTTCTAACATTTTTTGAGCCGTTTCTTTAATTCTATTAATTTGACTACGAATAATATAATCATGCGCATCTATTTGCTCTACGATTACTCGTTTATCATCTACTAGTTCTCGCAATTCTTGACGATACTTTTTTATTGATTTTTTATCAATCTCTCTTTCTTCAGCGTCGCTAATTACTTCTTTCATATCATAAATTCTTTGGTTTAACGTTTTTAATTTACTTAAAATATTTAATTGTTCGCCTCGACTCGTAGCCATAATGTTATCAAGCGCTATTACTTCTCGCCATTGGATGTTTAATTCTGTTTGAGTGTTTTGATCTCTCGAACGTTCGATAGCTTCTTGAACTTGTATTGATTTTTCTACGCGTTGTTGTGGTATAGATGGTAATTTTCTACGACCATCTCGTTCTTTTATTACTATTTCTGTTGTGTCTATAATGTTAGAAATAGATGGGGAGCCGAAAGCTGTTAAATCACTTCTAACGATACCTTTGATCGAACCTAATTTTAAAAATCCACCCGTTTTTAAATTAGTTAATCGTATTTCTGTATTACCTTTTATAAAATAAAGTAAACCCACTCCTCTTTCATTTAGTTTATACTTGAATTTCGTATAGTCTTTTATAGAGTTTAAAAAACCTATACTTGTATAAAAATCATCGACTATATCTTTACGTAATCTATTTTCTTGAGATAAAGTCGGTGTACTAAAAGAAGTTTCTCGTTCCATCGGAATATCACCCAAGTTGTTGACACGCATTTCATCATCCAAATATTCATCTTCGGGTTGATTAAACATTGGGTCTAATTCTATATATGGTTTTCCTCCTTCTTCCATTTTATAAACATCTTTATTTTAATAGTTTATAACTCGCGTAACCAACTACACTCATACCAATAATGATAAATAACATTTCTCCCGTTTTTTGATCTTCGCTAGGAACGTAAAAATCTTCTAATTGCGGTTCTTGTCGTAAATCGAGAGGTAAATTTACTCGTGTATTGGTAACTCGCGAATATTCTTGCATCGCTTCGTTAATGTTATTAAACGTTCTTATCGCGCCCGATTCTTTTTGTATTTTCTCATTTAAATAATCTATATATTTTAAACGTTTTTTACTAAATTCGTCTCTAGCTTTCGAAAGATGTTCCAACGCTAAATCGTGTCGCTCGCGTTCTTGCAACGCGTCGTTGCTACGCAAATTACTAAATAAAAAATTCGATCCAGTAAACGCTAACGCATTGATTACCGCACCTCCAACCATCATCGCTACAGATACCATTTTTCTTTTACAGTTGTTAAATATAGTTTTACGCAGATTATATAAAAAATTATTATATTTAACAACGTTAAATATGACGAGTAATACGTACGGAGATACGCTAGATCCAAACAGAAGACTAAGAGAACCTCGAGGCGTAAAAGGAATGCGCCAAAAAGTAGTCATTACAAACAATCCGAGTACCATAAACGAAAATCAAAATCTGGCGGTTCGTTTTCCAAATTTAGGAATGAACGACGTCATCGTTCCGAATACAACGCGATTAGCTTTCAACATTGAACTCGTTAGCTCAAACGATGAAAATAGAACGATGGTGCAAAACATCGGTAGAGCTATCGTAAAACACATAATCATTAAAATGGAAGGAAATGAAATATTTAGTTTAGACGATGCGGATGTATTCAACTGTTTTAAAGACGAATGGTTGACCAAAGATCAGCGCGAAAATTTAGTGTACCAAGGAATCGAAACTGAAAACGTAACTAAAATGAGAATAGACGCTAGCGATAAAGTTCCCGCGGGTAACGGTGGAGCGGATAAAGCTATCGCAGACGCGTATAAAAATAGGTATTTCATTCCGCTAGATTTTGAATTGTTAACCGATCATCAACCTTACTATCAGTCGGGTATAGGAGATCGATTGACTTACGAACTCGTGTTTAATAAATTCAGTAACGTGATTAAAAGCACCGACGACAATGCAAAATATGTCATAAGCGGAATTTCTTTAGAATTTGAGGTTGTTCATATGCCAGAACTCGCTAGAACAATTAGAAATCAATACAGCGATAGAACGAGTATATTGTTTGATCGCGTACTGAGACAGAGCGTGACTCCGTTAAACAAAAAAGATACAATGTGGAATATAAATTTAAATACCCCAGCAAAAAGTATGAAAGGAATATTGTTTCTATTCAAAGAACCCAACGTGAAAGAAAGCAACAAGTTTTATAATCCGAAAATAACAAAAGTTAGTATTACGATCGAAGGCGTTCCCAATCAACTCTACGCGCATGGAATGAAAAGATATCAACAATGGGAAGAGATTTCAAAATATTTCGGTGATTCGAGAAAGCAACACGCTATACGAGTTGTACAAGCTCTAGATTTAAGTAACATCAAAATAGCGAATTATTTACTTGATAAATACGGTTTATTTTTAGATTTAAGAACGAGTACCGATAATGTATTACACGGAAGCGGAAGACGAGTGCAAAACTTGTCCGAAGGAATTACCATTCAAATTGAAAAAGAAGCCGAGAGTGAGGGTGTACTAAACATGTATACTTTTATTATCATGGACGCGCAACTAAATATTAGAAACTCGCGTTTTGAATCGGTCGATTATTAACTCATCGAGTGAATATTATAAAAACGTTTAATATTAAAAAGAAAATGTTACCTAAATATCCACACGCTGCGTTAATTTGCGGACAAACGGGATGCGGTAAAACTGAATTTGTTTTAAATTTATTACAAAATGAATATTTTAAATATTTTAAAAATATCGTTATATTATGCCCTACCATTTTCAACAATGATGCGTACAAAAATAGAAAATGGGTTCTAAACGACGATAACGTGTACGTTGATGATTTAAACGACATATCGCTGAATAGGGCTATAGAAATTTATAGCGACTTTTTCAAAATGGAAGAAACGTTGTTTATTATAGACGATTGCAGCGCTAATAAACAGTTGCATTATAAAAAATACGACGAGAATAATAAATGTATGATCACGCAATTGGCTTTTAGCGGTAGACACGTTAAACACAGCTGTTGGATTCTTTCGCAAAAATATAATAGCGTATTGAAAGATTTTAGAGAACAACTCAAATGGGTGTGTTTATTTTATTGTAAAGATAGAGACTCGTACGAGAATTGTCTTAGAGAAAATGATGTTGTACCTACTCGCGAGTTGAGAATGGAAATTCATGAAAAATTAAAACGAGTTAAACGTCGTAAATTAATTTTAAAAACGGATCAACCTACCGGTTATGAAATACGTGACTGAGAGATTACCGTCAAGTCGTTGGCGATCGGTCAAGGGCAATTACCCATAGGTCAAGAGCAATTACCCATAGGTCAAGAGCAATTACCCATAGGTCAAGGGCGATCCCCCCATAGGTCAAGGGCGATCCCCCCATAGGTCAAGAGCGATCCCCCCATAGGTCAAGAGCGATCCCCCCATAGGTCAAGGGTAATTTAATAAATATTATAAAGCATATTTATAAATATGAATGCTGAACGAGTATTTACGAATATATCCGTTGAACGAGTAAATGATTTTATATATAATCTTAACCAACTCGTAAATACCGCGAAAGAAAGACAAGAATTAGTACAAGTATTAAACGATAATACTGAAAAAGTAAAAGGTATATTTAATAGTATAGATGCTGAACGAGTAAAAGATCTAATGTTAAATCTTAACGAGCTTTTAAACGTCGATGGGTTATCTAAAACTAATTATTGGTTCTTATATTTTTTAATAAATTTAATAGATTATTCTTCGAGTACGTATAATAAATGGAAGAAGTACATAAGGTATTAAACGAAAATATACAGACGCCACTCGTTAACGACGTTAGCGTCAACGACGATAGCTTATTATTTAAAAAAAAATTACGTCTTTTATCGGTTGTAATAGGAGGAGACTCGAGCAAGTATTTCGGAAAAGAACTAAGCGTTGGCGATATTGAAGCTTTGAGCGAGCAAGAGCGAGATGTATTACACGCGCAATACGAAACTAAATTAGGTCGCGATATTACTCAGTCTTTAGGTAGCACCATTATAACGCTATACGCTAAACTATTGGGGCTTAGTTTAAATCGTATTGATTTGTATGGCCATAAATTTCAAATTGATGATGAAGGTAAATTAATTTCAGATTTAGAAAAAGATCCGTTCATTAATAGCATGCTTAATACAGTGTTGTGTGAAATATACTACAAGTACGGTATGTTTCTCGCTCCGATCAGCGTTTCGCTGATTACGGCAAAACATTTAAAAAGAAAAGAAGAAACATTATCTTCAATTGATAATAAAAGCGATGGAGACCAACGAGCAAACGACTGTGCCTCAGGAGATTGCGCAACCTCAAGAAACACCAAAGACAGTGACGAAACCAGCGACTAAGTTAAAAAACCCAAACAGAGTTGCGGCTGGAAAAAAACTCGCCGAACTTAATAGACAGAAAAAACTACAACTCGCAAAACCCGCGAAAAGCGTTAAAACGTCTCGCGATAGCGAAGGTTATAAAGAAAACAACTCGATGAGCAATGAAACGAGTTACAATTTTTTTTATATTGCTATTGGAGGTATTGCTATTGGAGCTTATTTCTTGTTTAGAAGCAACTCTAAAGAAACATTTAAAAACGAAACCGCTAGAGTACCCGTTAAACTCGCTACACCACCCACCGCGCTAGAGAATGTTTTTGAAATGGAATAAAAAGTTTTTTTTTTTATATTTAACGATTATAAACATGTCTTCAATGCCTATAAATACGAAAACGATCGCCGATACAATTTATCACAGCTCAGTTATGACTCTTTTAGTAATTTGCTACAGCATGCTAGGTGAAAAAATATTTAAAATGAAACCAGCCGATTTAGGAAAATTGGATATAAAAGACGGGTTAAAACTAACCGCGACGATTACATTAAGCGGTGCGACGCAAATGTGGTTAGTTAAACAAGGAATTTTACCAAATTCGCTCATGCCCGCCGAATAGAATGTTAAGAATAATATTTATAAATATTAAATGGATGAACGAAAACTATCCAACGCTTATTATAGTCCGAGAGGATACTACAAAGGTCAATCCGCAATCAGCAAGCTAGCTAAAGAAACTAAAGTAAATGTAAAACTCGTTCGACAATGGATAAAAAAGCAAGCGCTGTGGCAAATTTATTTACCCTATCCTAAATATATTCCGAGACCAACTAGTAGTAATAGCTCGCTCGAAAAACCAAACGAGGTTCATCAAGCGGATCTATTGTTTCTTCCGCACGACAAAGTCGGTAGAATTACGTACAAGTACGCGTTAACGGTTGTAGATGAAGCCAGCAGATATAAAGCTGCACAACCTTTAATCGATAAAACAGCCGCGCGAGTCAGCGATGCTTTTGAAAAAATTTACAAACGATCGCCGTTGGTTTGGCCTAAAATTATAAAAGTCGACCCCGGAAAAGAATTCATGAGCAGCGTTAATGCTTTGATGAGCGAGCATAATGTAAAAATTCAGCGAGGAGAGGTTGGAAATCACAGAGCTCAGGGTGTCGTTGAGAGATTTAATAGAACTTTGAGCGAAAGATTATTTTCGCATCAATACGGTCAAGAAATTGTTACCGATACGAGAAATAGAGAATGGGTTAAAAGATTACCGGCGGTCGTAAAAGCGTTAAACAACGAGACGACGCGACTGATTAACTCGAAACCAAAAGACGCTATTAAGAAAAGTAGCGTTGAGCAAAATCCAGCCTCACCGGGTAAAAAGAATGAAAAAAGAATTCCATTAAACTCGCTAGTTCGGTATTTATACGCGCCGGGTGAAGCTGAAAAAGATACGAGACGTAGAGCGACCGATCCTATATGGAGTTTAAAAATTTATAGAATATCTAAAACGATGAAGGCTGCGAATCAACCCATATTGTATTATGTAGCTCCTGCGTCGCTAGGTGTAGAAGGAGGCCCCGCTCGTAGTTTTGTAAGAGAAGAAATACAAATTATTCCTAGAGATACAATGAATCCCCCGATCATTCATCGTTAATCAGAGATTGATCACCGTAAGCTAGAGTGTCTATTCCGTTTTCTAAAATGTATTTCTTTGTGTCTAGAGGAGATAGCGATATTTTATTTATTCGAGTTGTATATAGTCTATGTTTTTCGTGCCTAATAAAATTCATAGGGTGATGTAGAGTTTTTTTTAATGATAAAACTTGTTTATATCGCTCGTGTTGGATATCTTGTTCTAAAACTTGTCTTTTAACGCCTTTAGCTTTTCTTATTTCAGCTTTGTCTGAAGTAAGTATCGAATACATTTTGGGTCTTAAACAAACAACTTCAGAAATTACAGTTTTCGCACACTCGTCTTTCATTTTACCGATCACTTTTTTGTTTTCTTCAGAAAACAGAAAATGACTCTTGTCGTAATTACTAAAATCGTACAATCGTTTGTCTTTTTTCATATCTTTGTAAACATCTTTCGTTTTAATTTCCAATAGGAGGCTATCTGTATCCGTGTAAATCAACTCACAATTATTTTTATACTTGCTTTTTAAATGATTGTAATAAAAATCGTACATGAAAACCTTGGATAAATCTAGTATACTCATTCCTACGTAAATCGGGCGGTTGAGTTTGAGTTTTGTTTTGTGCATGTGAATCGCGACTAGATCGTTATCGAAAATCCTAGCCTCTGCGAAATGTGGTCTCGCGATGAGCTTGCGAATTTCATTTTCCGATTTTGGATCGTTTAATCGCTTCAAATTTACGTTAACGCGATTTCGTACATTTTCCATCGTTTTTCCAAAAACTGAATTGTTCATGAGTTTGTACAAATCTTTTTCAAAATCACTCTTGGCATTTTTTCTGAGTAGAGTGTTTTTATCAATGTACGATTTCATCCAACGCGATTCGTTAAATTCTAAAACTTTGTGAATTTTAGTCAGTTTCATGCCGAGTTGTAAATACAATAGTAAATTACGATAATGAAGCACGTAGTTTTTCTTGTCGTATAAATTTGGAACCAGTTTAGTAACGTTTGGAGCGGGTTTATCTTTTAGTAAATTCTTTTGATAGTCGCTCATCCATTCTTTCGGTACTATCAACGACTCTGGCGCGAGTGGAAATGCGTTGTGAGAATCGTGTAATTCTTTGGGATATTCTAAATCTACCTCTAAAATGTATCCTTTTTTGTTTTTAAACCCATCGAGCCAGAGTTTGTTAATTCGTTTTTCGCTCAACCATTTAAAATTACCGGTCGGTAAAGGTTGACTCATGGCATAGCCGTATAAATTATTAGCGTCCAAGTACGTAATGTAACTCGACGGTTTTGATTCGTCGTAATCGTCTAAATATACATTATTTGCTTTAGCGTATCGTTTACTCACCATGCACGTTCCTCCTCGTGTGCCTTTTTCTATAAACAAATGCATGTCGATATCGGTAAACAAATCTAAAGTTTGTTTTGAATGTTTCAATAAAGCGTCCCAACTCAGACCCGGACTCGTATAATAATTAGCCGGATCTAAACCGTACTGTTTTAAACAAGTATTACGAAAGTTTTCAAACACATCCGCCAACAAGCAAACATCGGTACGCACGTACAAATCGTGATAATCACCCAAGTTTTTACAATCAAACTTGTTGTAAACGTTTTTAGCATGATCGTATTGAGAGGTGGTAATGTGACTATCGTTTAAACTGCTGTAAAACGATTCTATCGGTGGAAGGAGCGTTTCTTTGAAACGCTCGAAAGAGTCCATGTACTCGTAAGGATAAATACCCTTGCTTTTTAAAAGATTAAATTTTTCAGAGGAGGGTTCTAGTTTACGAGTAATGTTGAAAGAATCGTTTGATTGTACGAGTTTGTCCAACGAAGCTAGTAAAAATTGAGCGCTGTCTATAAATCGTAGTTGATTAATACTAAAAGAAATATACTTTTCGATATTGTTTGGAATACACTTTATTTTTCCCCCGATGAGACCGACGATCTGCATAATGAGATGAGAGTCGTAGCCTCGCAAATTATGAAATACGACCGGAATAAAAGTTTTCTTTGGTTTTAAACTGAGTTGAAAATTACAACAATTATGAGCAGCGCCTCGATACTTTCCGGTAATGTGACAATGATCTCTAACTCTAGTATGCTTGCCTTCAGGGTCATTAAAAAACTTCTTTTCGCATATCCAACACTCGCTAGCAGAGTCGTAATCTCGCCAGTCTTCTTCAGTCATGTTTAATTTTTTAGGATTTTTAAATATCTCGCTGATCTTTTCTTCTTCTTTTTGTAACTCATTTAAAAAATGTTTAGATGCGTCTTCTCCCCTGTACGTGTGGGGAAAACTACTTGTACCATCGCAACAAACAACGACGTACGAATAACCGCAAACGATGTGTTCTTGTAGTCTCGTAGTATTAGTAGAGTTTACATCGGCGATCGTTTTAATAATACTTTCAAAGTCGGCGTATATTACGAATGAAACTTTCATCTTTTTATAAAAATTTGTAAACTTTAATTTATCGTTTTTACCCTTTTCAGGCATTTCGATAGTCGTCGGTCTGCCGTTTATTCCCTTACACATTTCTTTATGGTTTTCGAGATATAATTCCGTTGAAAAACCTTGCAAACATCTCAAACAAAAATGTTGGCGATGACCGTGTTTAGTTTGGTCAGAAAGTAATCTATTCACGTCTTTAATCCAAACATAGTGAGATCTAGTTCCTTCTTCTTCTTCTTTGTGAATTAATAGTAAATTTATGCGATCCATCTCTGCGGGTTGTGAGCTGAGCTCGTAAACCATAATCACGTTTGACTCACAACCAAAAACGTTTATCGCTATATTGTTTTGTTTCTCTACTCGTTTAATGTAATTGAGGGGTGTAGGAGCGTCGATATTACTAAAATTTAAACCGTCTTTTATCGGGTATTTACTCGTTCTATAACCATCCTTTTTCGCGGGAAAAAGAGCGCTGCGAATCGCCCACCGCAAACAATCGTCGTCTTTGTTTTTTACGTTGATGCACGCATTTTTATTTTTAATATAATCGCATAGAACGATATAAGAACCTCCTCTTAGAGGTTGATATTTACCTATTCTTATATTCATTCCTTCGATACGATCTACTACCCATCCACTACCCTCATTAGTGTCTTTTTCTAAAACTTCTTGAATTCGCGAAATGATTGTATTGAGTATATTTTCGATATTGTTTAAATTAAATAAAACAATTTGCCTATTATTATGATAAAACGATGTCTTAAAATCGTTCACGTTGTTTGGTTTTTCTTTGAATAATTTAATTTGTATGTATATCATAAACTTGAATGATTTAAAATCTCGTAAGTCTTTAGTCAACTCGGAGATTATCACTGAGTTTACAGCTCTCCAAAAAACATTTAAATCTTTTTCTTTGCTGTGATTCAACGGAACAATCATTAAATGTTGTCGTAAAAGACTACCACCTTCGATCGGTGGGTTAAACCTCAACTTGGTTTCTCTATTGAGAAACCTTTTAATAGCGTTTAAGTAGTCTTTTTTAATCAACCCCTCGTTCGCTCCCGAGCCGTGTAGCGGTAGCTCAATATTTTCGAGAGCTACGCGCTCTAGTAATTCCTCTAAATTTAATTTATATAGTGGTTTTTTCTTTTGGTGATTTATATACTTTTTAACCGCGTTGTAATAACTGCGTTTATTTACTCTATTATTGCTGTTTTTCACGAGAAATATTCGGCCAATGCGTTGTTGTTGTTGTTGCTCTCGCATAAACTTTTTCAATTCTTTCAATGTCCATTTCGATAAATGTTTCGTTGTAGTCATCTTTATTATACAACTAGATAATATAGATTCATTATGTCACTTTTTTAAGTCTCTTTTTTGTTTAAGGGTTTATTTTTATCTCATCGTTACGTCATCACTTTTTAAAAACTACGCTAAAACCTCATCGATTTTTTGACGAGGTTTTAACACACCAAAATATCTTTTAACATACCAAAATATCTTTTGGTATACCAAAATATCTTTTTTGATATTTGCGCCCCCTTCGGCTCCTAACATACTACTCCATAACAGGAATGGAGGCCCCCGATGGTATTGCACCACGGTGATTTTGCATGAAATCAAGATGAAGGTTTTAATAATGATACTGCCATTCGCTGGGGGAGAGTCAAGTCGAGATTATAAACTAAGTTAGGTATATTCCTCACCTGTATGTAAGGTATATTCCTCACCTGTATCATCTGTAGAAAGCAGAATTGTATCAGATTCTAACATCGGGCCAAAACTTGCTGCCGAAATACCTAGTGACAACAATAAATCCAACTGCAGCACTGACAATGGATGCATAAATGAGGGCATTAATGAGAGCTTTTATCTGGAACCAATCTGCCAGGATTTTGTGTTAAAACAAATTCAGGGTCTCGCGACCAATAAGGCCACAGGTTGTGATAACTGCCCAGCCAGACTGATTAAATTAGCTGCTCCAGTCATTGTTCACCAACTTACGTGCCTGATTAATCGCTCCATCACAACAGGCACATTCCCTCAAAAGTGGAAGAAGGCCAAAGTGACACCTATTCACAAGGGAGGTGACGTAAGTGAACCTAGTAATTATAGGCCAATATCTGTCTTGCCCATTTTCTCTAAAATCCTGGAGAGAGCCGTCTTCGATCAGCTTTATAAGTATATGAATCTCAATCAATTCCTCAATCAATATCAATCAGGATTTAGACCATTACATTCCACTTCGACAGCCTTAATCAACATTACTGATGACTGGCTCAACAGTTTTTGATAATGGGGAAATTACAGGTGTTGTTATGCTTGATCTGAAAAGGCATTCGACACAGTCGATCTGGATATCCTAATTCACAAACTCAAGCTATATGGTGTTGACGAAAGGGAAAA
>CM055816.1:3017707-3083880 GCA_029582265.1 Zoroaster sp. YZ-2022
TACATTATAAAAGGTATTTAAAATTTTTATGACTAAAAACATAAAACTGGAGGTGCTTTGTTCTAAATTGTTGAGACGCTTTTATGATAATGCGCTATTTTTAGGCTAATGAGGCTCGTTTAAATTAGCCCTTAATGACCATTTATGAAATGTAATGTCCATGACATTTTACGCTGTTTAGTTTCCCACTCTAAAGCCAATAAGAGATATTTTTATGAGACTTCATATGCAAAGCTAGTTTTTAGGGGCTAATCCTTTAATGTATGAAAATTTAAAAAAAATTAATTACAATTGTCCTAACGAGCGTCATGGACATTACATTTTTTTGCAAGCACTTCATATTACTGTTGAAAAACAATCACATTAGTTTGAGAAAATAAAAAACAACAAAGAGGATTACAATTGGGAATGATAATTAGAAGGAAAGATAAGATAACTATGGTAAATCACAAAGGAAAGAGTTATACTTAGCGTAAATATACAAAAAAAAAAGGGGGTGATCATGACGGGCGGGGTTTCAGTGAGATGCTAAGGGGAGTTCTGGTTCAAGAAATGTGTGAGAGGTTACAAATGGAGAAGAGAGATACTTGACAAAGTGTAATATACATATCAAAGGCAAGGGGTTACAGCATATTGTAAACAGCAGTGATAAGATGACGTACCATTAAACAAGTTGGTCGTAATGTCCATGACGCCAAAAATATGCCAAAATGTAATGTCCATGACACTTCATTAACATGAAAAACGACAAAGTTGAAAGTTGTTCTAAAATGTTATTAATTTTATGTTAACTGTTTCCCTGTTAACAAAATAAAAATGAGTTTTAAAAATTTGGAACTTAAACTTCACAGAGTTTTGAAATTGATTGTGTTGTTCAGAAACTCACTTCCGTTTTAAGCCAATGTCCATGACGCTCGTTTGCAATACTCATACTCATTAATTAATTAAAACTATTTAAAAGACATAGTATCATTTGAAGTATTAGAACACAGGTTACAAGTATCCAACACAAAACAATCGATCAAAACTTTTAATTTTTTTTAACTGACATGTAAAGTTTTAAAAATGTCCCAAAACGTAATGTCCATGACATGGAATTGCCCTATTAGGCTGCATCCATTGTCATTGGATAGTGGGCAATGTGTATAATACAGTATAGGACCTACGCGTAATAGGCTGCATCCATTGTCATTGGATAGTGTGCAATGTGTATAATACAGTAAAGGAGCTACGCAGGTCTAGTATTAGGCTACATCCATCGTCATTGGGTAGTGGGCAGTGTGTATAATACAGTATAGGAGCTACGCAGGTCGAGTATTAGGCTGCATCCATAGTCATTGGATAGTGGGCAATGTGTGTAACAGTGCCAAGGAGCTACACAGGTCTAGTATTAGGCTGCATCCATTGTCATTGGATAGTGGGCAATGTGTATAATACAGTATAGGAGCTACGCAGGTCTAGTATTAGGCTGCATCCATTGTCATTGGATAGTGGGTAATGTGTATAATACAGTATAGGACCTACGCAGGTCTAGTATTAGGCTACATCCATTGTCATTGGATAGTGGGCAGTGTGTATCATACAGTATAGGACCTACGCAGGTCTAGTATTAGGCTGCATGCATTGTCATTGGATAGTGGGCAGTGTGTATAATACAGTATAGGACCTACGCAGGTCTAGTATTAGGCTGCATCCATTGTCATTGGATAGTGGGCAGTGTGTATAATACAGTATAGGAGCCACGCAGGTCTAGTATTAGGCTGCATCCATTGTCATTGGATAGTGGCAGTAATGTATAATACAGTATAGGACCTACGCAGGTCTAGTATTAGGCTGCATCCATCGTCATTGGATAGTGGGCAGTGTGTATAATACAGTATAGGAGCTACGCAGGTGTAGTATTAGGCTGCATCCATCGTCATTGGATAGTGGGCAGTGTGTATAATACAGTATAGGAGCTACGCAGGTCTAGTATTAGGCTGCATCCATTATCATTGGATAGTGGGCAATGTGTATAATACAGTATAGGACCTACGCAGGTCTAGTATTAGGCTGCATCCATTGTCATTGGATAGTGAGCAGTGTGTATAATACAGTACAGGACCTACGCAGGCTGCATCCATCGTCATTGGATAGTGGGCAATGTGTATAAATGAGCCAGTAATTTTCAGTCAGTCTTCATCTTAAACTAGGACACCGATTCCATGCCCTGTGGAATGTCTGTTCTGATTGTGACGATATTGTCCCTTTAAATGTCCCTTGGGCAAATAACACCAGTGATGTATGTTAACAGTATTCAGTGGTGTTCATATTGAGCGAACTGTTGTCTCTCCCAGTTTGTACAGTGCATACCGGTATCCCATAGTTTGTACGTACTTGTGCATAAATTGCCGCCTCCAGCCTCCAATACATTCACACTGACATGTCTCATTGAGCACACCATCATTCTCACAGGATAGCTCACACCTCTGGAAGTAAAGTGGGGTTGTACATTATTATTGGTTTAAATTATGTATGAGATTCTATTTCAGTGATATCAATGTTATTCTTCCACGGTGTTCATATTGAGAGAACTACCTACACCACTTGAGTAGTTTTAACTCTCCCAGTTTTTGCAGTGTATATCCCACAGTTTGTATGCGTGCCTCCGCGCATAAATTACCACTCCAGCCCCGTAACATTCACACTGACATGTCTGATCACTGAGCACACCATTATCACAGGATAGCTTACACTCTAAAAGTAAAGTCATGGTTGTACATTATTATTGATTTAATACTTGAAAGAGTTAAGTAATTAGGTTACTTTCGGTACATTGCTATTTCAGTTGGGGGTCACAAAAATTACCACTGTCTAGCGTGCCTCCATTTTAGTGTCTGTTGACCACTTTCCAAAAGCTCAGTGACATAAATAATTAATTGTTCGATGAAATAATTAGATGTCATTATCGAAACTACTTATCATGTCTTTGCCGATGAGTGTGGTTTAATAATATGACCCTTTATGATAACGTGTCAAAAACGAAATCCGATATTTATGAAAACTAGAACATATTGAATGTGAACAACCTCCGCAGGTCTAGTATTAGGCTGCATCCATCGTCATTGGATAGTGGAGCAGTGTGTATAATACAGTATAGGGACCCACGAGGTCTAGTATTAGGCTGCATCCATTGTCATTGGATAGTGGGCAATGTGTATAATACAGTATAGGAGCTACGCAGGTCTAGTATTAGGCTGCATCCATTGTCATTGGATAGTGGGCAATGTGTATAATACAGTATAGGAGCTACGCAGGTCTAGTATTAGGCTGCATCCATTGTCATTGGATAGTGGACAGTGTGTATAATACAGTATAGGAGCTACGCAGGTCTAGTATTAGGCTGCGTCCATTGTCATTGGATAGTGGGCAGTGTGTATAATACAGTATAGGAACTACGCAGGTCTAGTATTAGGCTGCATCCATTGTCATTGGATAGTGGGCAATGTGTATAATACAGTATAGGACCTACGCAGGTCTAGTATTAGGCTGCATCCATCGTCATTGGATAGTGGGCAATGTGTATAATACAGTATAGGAACTACGCAGGTCTAGTATTAGGCTGCATCCATTGTCATTGGATAGTGAGCAGTGTGTATAATACAGTACAGGACCTCACGCATGAGCTGCATCCATCGTCATTGGATAGTGGGCAATGTAATGTATAAATGAGCCAGTAATTTTCAGTCAGTCTTCATCTTAAACTAGGACACCGATTCCATGCCTGTGGAATGTCTGTTCTGATTGTGACGATATTGTCCTTTAAATGTCCCTTGGGCAAATAACACCAGTGATGTATGTTAACAGTATTCAGTGGTGTTCATATTGAGCGAACTGTTGTCTCTCCCAGTTTGTACAGTGTGCATACCGGTGTCCCCATAGTTTATGCGTACTTGTGCATAAATTGCCGCTCCAGCCTCCAATACATTCACACTGACATGTCTCATTGAGCACACCATCATTCTCACAGGATAGCTCACACTCTGGAAGTAAAGTCGGGGTTGTACATTATTATTGGTTTAAATTATGTATGAGATTCTATTTCAGTGATATCAATGTTATTCTTCCACGGTGTTCATATTGAGATAACTACCTACACCACTTGAGTAGTTTTAACTCTCCCAGTTTTGCAGTGTATATCCCACAGTTTGTACCGTACCTGCGCATAAATTACCACTCAACCGCCCGTAACATTCACACTGACATGTCTGATCACTGAGCACACCATTATCACAGGATAGCGCACACTCTAAAAGTAAAGTCATGGTTGTACATTATTATTGATTTAATACTTCGAAGAGTTAAGTAATTAGGTTACTTTCCGGTACATTGCTATTTCAGTTGGGGTCACAAAAATTACCACTGTCTAGCGTGCCTCCATTTTAGTGTCTGTTGACCACTTTCCAAAAGCTCAGTGACATAAATAATTAATTGTTCGATGAAATAATTAGATGTCATTATCGAAACTACTTATCATGTCTTTGCCGATGAGTGTGGTTTAATAATATGACCCTTTATGATAACGTGTCAAAAACGAAATCCGATATTTATGAAAACTAGAACATATTGAATGTGAACAACCTCCGCAGGTCTAGTATTAGGCTGCATCCATCGTCATTGGATAGTGGGCAATGTGTATAATACAGTATAGGAACTACGCAGGTCTAGTATTAGGCTGCATCCATTATCATTGGATAGTGGGCAATGTGTATAATACAGTATAGGAACTACGCAGGTCTAGTATTATGCTGCGTCCATCGTCATTGGATAGTGGGCAATGTGTATAATACAGTATAGGAGCTACGCAGGTCTAGTATTAGGCTGCATCCATTGTCATTGGATAGTGGGCAATGTGTATAATACAGTATAGGAGCTACGCAGGTCTAGTATTAGGCCGCATCCATTGTCATTGGATAGTGGGCAATGTGTATAATACAGTATAGGAGCTACGCAGGTCTAGTATTAGGCTGCATCCATTGTCATTGGATAGTGGGCAATGTGTATAATACAGTATAGGAGCTACACAGGTCTAGTATTAGGCTGCATCCATCGTCATTGGATAGTGGGCAATGTGTATAATACAGTATAGGAACTACGCAGGTCTAGTATTAGGCTGCATCCATCGTCATTGGATAGTGGGCAATGTGTATAATACAGTATAGGAACTACGCAGGTCTAGTATTAGGCTGCATCCATTATCATTGGATAGTGGGCAATGTGTATAATACAGTATAGGAACTACGAGGTCTAGTATTATGCTGCGCCCATCGTCATTGGATAGTGGGCAATGTGTATAATACAGTATAGGAGCTACGCAGGTCTAGTATTAGGCTGCATCCATTGTCATTGGATAGTGGGCAATGTGTATAATACAGTATAGGAGCTACGCAGGTCTAGTATTGGGCAATTCCATCAAAAAGTGTCCTGGACCCAAAATTTTGGAATCAAATTCATGGCAGAATTGTTAACTTAGTACGTAAGAATGATAGCTGGGCAATCCAAATCTGCATTTTGTTTGTGTTTTTTCTTTTGTTTGCAGTATTTTCCGTCGTTATTTAAAAAATTAATTAATGAGGCTAATTCGTGATTTTTTGTCCTACTTTTGTTAAACTTTTCAATCCACTCCCCTGGTTACATTATAAAAGGTATTTAAAATTTTTATGACTAAAACATAAAACTGGAGGTGCTTGTTCTAAATTGTTGAGACGTTTTATGATAACGCTATTTTTAGGCTAATGAGGCTCGTTTAAATTAGCCCTTAATGACCATTTATGAAATGTAATGTCCATGACATTTTACGCTGTTTAGTTTCCCACTCTAAAGCCAATAAGAGATATTTTTATGAGACTTCATATGCAAAGCTAGTTTTAGGGGCTAATCTTTAATGTATGAAAATTTAAAAAAATTTAATTACAATTGTCCTTGAGCTTCATGGACATTACATTTTTTTGCAAGCACTTAATATTACTTTTGAAAAACAATCACATTAGTTTGAGAAAATAAAAAACAACAAAGATGATTACAATTGGGAATGATAATTAGGAAGGAAAGATAAGATAACTATGGTAAATCACAAAGGAAAGAGGTTATACTTATGTAAATATACAAAGGGGTGATCATGACGGGCGGGTTTCAGTGAGATGCTAAGGGAGTTCTGGTTCAAGAAATGTGTGAGAGGTTACAAATGGAGAAGAGAGATACTTGACAAAGTGTACATATACATATCAAAGGCAAGGGGTTTACAGCATATTGTAAACAGCAGTGATAAGATGACGACCATTAAACAAGTTGGTCGTAATGTCCATGACGCCAAAAATATCCAAAATGTAATGTCCATGACACTTCATTGACATGTAAAACGAGAAAGTTGAAAGTTGTTCCTAAAAATGTTATTAATTTTTATGTTAACTGTTTCCCTGTTAACAAAATAAAAATGAGTTTTAAAAATTTTGGAACTTAAACTCACAGAGTTTTGAAATTGATTGTGTTGTTCGAAAACTCACTTCCGTTTTCGTAATGTCCATGATTTTTTGCAATACTCATACTCATTAATTAATTAAAACTATTTAAAAGACATAGTATCATTTGAAGTATTAGAACACAGGTTACAAGTATCCAACACAAAACAATCGATCAAAACTTTTAATTTTTTTTAACTGACATGTAAAGTTTTAAAAATGTCCCAAAACGTAATGTCCATGACATGGAATTGCCCTATTAGGCTGCATCCATTGTCATTGGATAGTGGGCAATGTGTATAATACAGTATAGGACCTACGCGTAATAGGCTGCATCCATTGTCATTGGATAGTGTGCAATGTGTATAATACAGTAAAGGAGCTACGCAGGTCTAGTATTAGGCTACATCCATCGTCATTGGGTAGTGGGCAGTGTGTATAATACAGTATAGGAGCTACGCAGGTCGAGTATTAGGCTGCATCCATAGTCATTGGATAGTGGGCAATGTGTGTAATACAGTATAGGAGCTACACAGGTCTAGTATTAGGCTGCATCCATTGTCATTGGATAGTGGGCAATGTGTATAATACAGTATAGGAGCTACGCAGGTCTAGTATTAGGCTGCATCCATTGTCATTGGATAGTGGGTAATGTGTATAATACAGTATAGGACCTACGCAGGTCTAGTATTAGGCTACATCCATTGTCATTGGATAGTGGGCAGTGTGTATAATACAGTATAGGACCCACATGGGTCTAGTATTAGGCTGCATGCATTGTCATTGGATAGTGGGCAGTGTATAATACAGTATAGGACCTCACGAGGTCTAGTATTAGGCTGCATCCATTGTCATTGGATAGTGGGCAGTGTGTATAATGCAGTATAGGAGCTACGCAGGTCTAGTATTAGGCTGCATCCATCGTCATTGGATAGTGGGCAATGTGTATAATACAGTATAGGACCCGCGGGTCTAGTATTAGGCTGCATCCATCGTCATTGGATAGATGGGCAGTGTGTATAATACAGTATAGAGCTACGCAGGTCTAGTATTAGGCTGCATCCATCGTCATTGGATAGTGGGCAGTGTGTATAATACAGTATAGGAGCTACGCAGGTCTAGTATTAGGCTGCATCCATTATCATTGGATAGTGGGCAATGTGTATAATACAGTATAGGACCTACGCAGGTCTAGTATTAGGCTGCATCCATTGTCATTGGATAGTGAGCAGTGTGTATAATACAGTACAGGACCTACGCAGGCTGCATCCATCGTCATGGATAGTGGGCAATGT
Organism: Zoroaster sp. YZ-2022; assembly: GCA_029582265.1. NCBI lineage: Eukaryota > Metazoa > Echinodermata > Asteroidea > Forcipulatida > Zoroasteridae > Zoroaster > Zoroaster sp. YZ-2022. Next base: position 3,025,500 of record CM055816.1, read on the forward strand.
ATAAATGAGCCAGTAATTTTCAGTCAGTCTTCATCTTAAACTAGGACACCGATTCCATGCCCTGTGGAATGTCTGTTCTGATTGTGACGATATTGTCCCTTTAAATGTCCCTTGGGCAAATAACACCAGTGATGTATGTTAACAGTATTCAGTGGTGTTCATATTGAGCGAACTGTTGTCTCTCCCAGTTTGTACAGTGCATACCGGTATCCCATAGTTTGTACGTACTTGTGCATAAATTGCCGCTCCAGCCTCCAATACATTCACACTGACATGTCTCATTGAGCACACCATCATTCTCACAGGATAGCTCACACTCTGGAAGTAAAGTCGGGGTTGTACATTATTATTGGTTTAAATTATGTATGAGATTCTATTTCAGTGATATCAATGTTATTCTTCCACGGTGTTCATATTGAGAGAACTACCTACACCACTTGAGTAGTTTTAACTCTCCCAGTTTTTGCAGTGTATATCCCACAGTTTATGATACCTGCGCATAAATTACCACTCCAGCCGTAACATTCACACTGACATGTCTGATCACTGAGCACACCATTATCACAGGATAGCGCACACTCTAAAAGTAAAGTCATGGTTGTACATTATTATTGATTTAATACTTCGAAGAGTTAAGTAATTAGGTTACTTTCCGGTACATTGCTATTTCAGTTGGGGTCACAAAAATTACCACTGTCTAGCGTGCTCATTTTAGTGTCTGTTGACCACTTTCCAAAAGCTCAGTGACATAAATAATTAATTGTTCGATGAAATAATTAGATGTCATTATCGAAACTACTTATCATGTCTTTGCCGATGAGTGTGGTTTAATAATATGACCCTTTATGATAACGTGTCAAAAACGAAACCGATATTTATGAAAACTAGAACATATTGAATGTGAACAACCTCCGCAGGTCTAGTATTAGCTGCATCCATCGTCATTGGATAGTGGGCAGTGTGTATAATACAGTATGGGACCCACGCAGGGTCTAGTATTAGGCTGCATCCATTGTCATTGGATAGTGGGCAATGTATAATACAGTATAGAGCTACGCAGAGTCTAGTATTAGGCTGCATCCATTTTCATTGGATAGTGGGCAATGTGAATAATACAGTATAGGAGCTACGCAGGTCTAGTATTAGGCGCGTCCATTGTCATTGGATAGTGGACGGTGTGTATAATACAGTATAGGAGCTACGCAGGTCTAGTATTAGGCTGCGTCCATTGTCATTGGATAGTGGGCAGTGTGTATAATACAGTATAGGAACTACGCAGGTCTAGTATTAGGCTGCATCCATTGTCATTGGATAGTGGGCAATGTGTATAATACAGTATAGGACCTACGCAGGTCTAGTATTAGGCTGCATCCATCGTCATTGGATAGTGGGCAATGTGTATAATACAGTATAGGAACTACGCAGGTCTAGTATTAGGCTGCATCCATTGTCATTGGATAGTGAGCAGTGTGTATAATACAGTACAGGACCTACGCAGGCTGCATCCATCGTCATTGGATAGTGGGCAATGTGTATAAATGAGCCAGTAATTTTCAGTCAGTCTTCATCTTAAACTAGGACACCGATTCCATGCCCTGTGGAATGTCTGTTCTGATTGTGACGATATTGTCCCTTTAAATGTCCCTTGGGCAAATAACACCAGTGATGTATGTTAACAGTATTCAGTGGTGTTCATATTGAGCGAACTGTTGTCTCTCCCAGTTTGTACAGTGCATACCGGTATCCCATAGTTTGTACGTACTTGTGCATAAATTGCCGCTCCAGCCTCCAATACATTCACACTGACATGTCTCATTGAGCACACCATCATTCTCACAGGATAGCTCACACTCTGGAAGTAAAGTCGGGTTGTACATTATTATTGGTTTAAATTATGTATGAGATTCTATTTCAGTGATATCAATGTTATTCTTCCACGGTGTTCATGTGAGAGAGACTACCTACACCACTTGAGTAGTTTTAACTCTCCCAGTTTTTGCAGTGTATATCCCACAGTTTGTACGTACCTGCGCATAAATTACCACTCCAGCCGCCGTAACATTCACACTGACATGTCTGATCACTGAGCACACCATTATCACAGGATAGCGCACACTCTAAAAGTAAAGTCATGGTTGTACATTATTATTGATTTAATACTTCGAAGAGTTAAGTAATTAGGTTACTTTCCGGTACATTGCTATTTCAGTTGGGGTCACAAAAATTACCACTGTCTAGCGTGCCTCCATTTTAGTGTCTGTTGACCACTTTCCAAAAGCTCAGTGACATAAATAATTAATTGTTCGATGAAATAATTAGATGTCATTATCGAAACTACTTATCATGTCTTTGCCGATGAGTGTGGTTTAATAATATGACCCTTTATGATAACGTGTCAAAAACGAAATCCGATATTTATGAAAACTAGAACATATTGAATGTGAACAACCTCCGCAGGTCTAGTATTAGGCTGCATCCATCGTCATTGGATAGTGGGCAGTGTGTATAATACAGTATAGGACCTACGCAGGTCTAGTATTAGGCTGCATCCATTGTCATTGGATAGTGGGCAATGTGTATAATACAGTATAGGAGCTACGCAGGTCTAGTATTAGGCTGCATCCATTGTCATTGGATAGTGGGCAATGTGTATAATACAGTATAGGAGCTACGCAGGTCTAGTATTAGGCTGCGTCCATTGTCATTGGATAGTGGACAGTGTGTATAATACAGTATAGGAGCTACGCAGGTCTAGTATTAGGCCGCGTCCATTGTCATGGATAGTGGGCAGTGTGTATAATACAGTATAGGAACCACGCAGGGTCTAGTATTAGGCTGCATCCATTGTCATTGGATAGTGGGCAATGTGTATAATACAGTATAGGACCCACGAGGTCTAGTATTAGGCTGCATCCATCGTCATTGATAGTGGGCAATGTGTATAATACAGTATAGGAACTACGCAGGTCTAGTATTAGGCTGCATCCATCGTCATTGGATATAGTGGGCAATGTGTATAATACAGTATAGGACCCACGCAGGTCTAGTATTAGGGCTGCATCCATCGCCATTGGATAGTGGGCAGTGTGTATAATACAGTATAGAGCTACGGAGGTCTAGTATTAGGCTGCATCCATTATGATTGGATAGTGGGCTATGTGTTTAATACAGTATAGGAACCACGAGGTCTAGTATTAGGCTGCATCCATCGTCATTGGATATAGTGGGCAATGTGTATAATACAGTATAGGACCTACGCAGGTCTAGTATTAGGCTGCATCCATCGTCATTGGATAGTGGGCAATGTGTATACTACAGTATAGGAGCTACGCAGGTCTACTATTAGGTTGCATCCATTGTCATTGGATAGTGGTCAATGTGTATAATACAGTATAGGAACTACGCAGGTCTAGTATTAGGCTGCATCCATCGTCATTGGATAGTGGGCAATGTGTATAATACAGTATAGGAGCTACGCAGGTCTAGTATTAGGCTGCATCCATCGTCATTGGATAGTGGAGCAATGTGTATAATACAGTATAGGACCCACGCAGGTCTAGTATTAGGCTGCATCCATCGTCATTGGATAGTGGGCAATGTATAATACAGTATAGGACCTACGCAGGTCTAGTATTAGGCTGCATCCATTGTCATTGGATAGTGGGCAGTGTGTATAATACAGTATAGGAGCTATGCAGGTCTAGTATTAGGCTACATCCATTGTCATTGGATAGTGGGCAATGTGTATAATACAGTATAGGAGCTACGCAGGTCTAGTATTATGCTGCATCCATCGTCATTGGATAGTGGGCAATGTGTATAATACAGTATAGGAGCTACGCAGGTCTAGTATTAGGCTGCATCCATTGTCATTGGATAGTGGGCAGTGTGTATAATACAGTATAGGAGCTACGCAGGTCTAGTATTAGGCTACATCCATCGTCATTGGATAGTGGGTACGCAGGTCTAGTATTAGGCTGCATCCATTGTCATTGGATAGTGGGCAGTGTGTATAATACTGTATAGGACCTACGCAGGTCTAGTATTAGGCTGCATCCATTGTCATTGGATAGTGGGCAATGTGTATAATACAGTATAAGACCTACGCAGGTCTAGTATTAGGCTGTATCCATTGTCATTGGATAGTGGGCAATGTGTATAATACAGTATAGGACCTACGCAGGTCTAGTATTAGGCTAATCCATCGTCATTGGATAGTGGGCAATGTGTATAATACAGTATAGGAGCTACGCAGGTCGAGTATTAGGCTGCGTCCATTGTCATTGGATAGTGGGCAGTGTGTATAATACTGTATAGGACCTACGCAGGTCTAGTATTAGGCTGCATCCATTGTCATCCCTTACAAAAATGTCCCATGGTAACCCCATGGGTTTCCCATGGGAACGAATGGGGAATACATGGGGTTTAATTGGGTCGTCATGGTGCTCCATAAAAACACCATGGTGGACCATGTGAACACCATGGTCATCAGTGGCGGTTCCATGGGACCACCATGGGGTCCCAAGAAACACCATGGTAACACCATGGTGACAATTTGAACACCATACAAACATCATGGCGTCTCAAGAAAAGCCATGGGACCACCATGGGGTCCCAAGAAACACCATGGTAACACCATGGTGACAATTTGAACACCATACAAACATCATGGCGTCTCAAGAAAAGCCATGGGAACACCATGGGGATTTTGTTTACCCCATGGGGACAATTTGAACCCCATAGGAACACCATGGGGTCTCAAAAAATACCATAGATCCTCCATGGTGACAATTTGAACACCATACATGTACCATGGGGTCTCAAGAAATACCATGGGAATACCATGGGGACAATTTGAACCCCATAGGAACACCATGGGGTCTAAAAAAAAATACCATAGATCCCCCATGATGACAATTTGAACACCATACAAGTACCATGGGGTCTCAAGAAATACCATGGGAATACCATGGGAACACCATGGGGACAATTTGAACCCCATACATGCCATAGGAACACCATGGGGTCTTAAAAAAATACCATATATCCCCATGATGACAATTTGAACACCATACAAGTACCATGGGGTCTCAAGAAATACCATGGGGACAATTTGAACACCATACAACTTACAAGTACCATGGGGTCTCAAGAAATACCATGGGGACAATTTGAACCCCCATAGGCCATAGGAACACCATGGGGTCTCGAGAAATACCATGGGAACACATTGGGGCTCTTTGAGACTTTCATGGCAACAACTTCAACAAAAATGGAGGTTGATCTAATCATGGCCAAGACAGCAATTATGGAACAATGTTCTTCACCAAATGATAAAATATCGTTTGTACGTGGACCGACTCCGGGGGCGACCATGTCCATGGTCCATGCGGTACCGGTCATGGACGGTTAGTAAAAATAGTAATACTAGGCTCGACAAAGACTACGTGAGCATTTGAGCGACCGACTATTCGCTAAATTTAGATGGAATGTATATTCTTCTAATTCTTTATTTTTAAAGAAAGAAAATAAAAGGAAAACGACGATTAAGTTTTGTAACGGGGCTGATCATCATTTATAATATTGGACGCGTGTGGGTAGCTGTTTCGTGAATATCATTCAATGATGCGACATTAGGCGCCGTTTCCGGCGGTTTTTAACCTTTAACACAGGGATTTGTCATGAAGTTCAGCATTGTTCAATTTCATCAGGGCTGAAACGAGCATGTAAAACGAGGGCGCATTTCAGCGCACATATGTGCGTAAACGTCATCGACATGTGGGGCCACGTACGTACTGTATGTGTATAAATTGTATGCACGATGTGTATCCAGTCGTCCTCCACTGGTACCCGGCTACACGTATGCTGTAACCACGTTATTCACAAGCATACGCGCAAGCGGACCAGCACTTAGAAGCGACACACGTGCATGTCCATGTACATGTACAGTACACGTATACACGTACACACGTACACACGTACACACGTACACACACAGTATGTTCGTCAACCACTCAGTTTCTTTGTTTGAATTGTTGAATTGTGATTTAGATTTTTCGACTTTCGCCCCTTGAACCTTGTCCTTTGACAGAATTTGTTTTTAGAGTAATATTATTTAGTATTAACGTTAGAATGCCTGTGTCAAAGTACGCGTTGGTTCACTGCAACAGTATACGACGAGCATTGTGCCATCTTCAGCGGTTGTTGATCGAGAAAAGCTGCATGACGCCGGTAAAGTGGTAAAGGTTTTTGCTGCCATTTTACTAGGAAAAAAGAACCCCTCGGCGGTTGGAAGAAGTATGATGGCAGAGTTATCCAGACGGATGGTAAGTGCCCTTCATCAATTCATAACTCATAGAAAAAATATTCCAAATTATTTTCGTGATATTTCAGAAATACGAGCCATCAGAATCAGATCATGGAGGCATGATCGACAAAAGGCATGAAACTTTATAAAAGACTACAGTGTATCAAGTTTCACTATTTCAATTTTTCTCCATGATGTGATTTGACCAGGCCTAAAATAATTACGCACATTACAATTACCATTCTCTGTTTGTAGTTAAGTTTACCTGTCTGCCCAGAATGGTCATGTACATGTACCTAAACGTTCACCAAAAAATAAATAAATAAAAAATGAAAAATCTTTGTACTAAACATGAAAGTATGGTTGTCATTTTTTCCCACTTTCAGAACATGGAAATAAATTCCCATGAAATTGGTCAAAGACCAGAAGATAACAAAAAATGTTGAGTTCAAATTCTTTCTCATGGACGTGGTACAAAAGAAGACAAAAAATATCCCTCTAGTTTTCCCCCAATTTTTCGTTACTCAACTCAAGATTTTGTGGTCATAATCTTCATACATTTTTGGTTTTCAGATAAACTCAGTGTCCTGCGGGCAGAGGAGGATAAGTTCCTCACGGAAGTCTATTCTGATGAAGAGAACAGTCCGAGGATGTCACCGAGAGGTCACTGAAAACCAAATCCAAAGAGGAAAAGCCCATCTGATATTGACTTGGTATGTTCTTTTAATTGTAATATTTTTAGTATTTCATTCATTGTTGGAATTATTTAAACATTTTGTATGATTTGGGGTGAGCGCACAGATCAAACTCACAGCCCTGATGCAGCATGTAGTACTGGTTCATTGTCTTACTGCATTTAGTTTTTTCCATTATAAATAACATTCTTAAAACATCCCTTTAGCAAGGAAAAGGGCCTTACCCCTTTAAGTCCAGGCTGGAACTTTTAACTCTGTATTCGCTTCCATGCCACACAAATGTATTATACTTGTAAGCTTACTGGTTTTTTAACAAATTTTTTCTACCCGCAGCTGCCAGGAGTTTCGTTGCCTGTTCACGTGCTGAAGAGGTACACCGACTGTAAAAAATTGACGAGAGATTTAATGTGTGCCCTCTTCACACGTGAGCAGATGGCGACGTGCTCTGTGATGGACAAAAAGGGTATTGGTGCCCATTCGTCCAAACAGTTGTGGCCAAGCCTTCCCCAAGAAGAGGTCAAGGGTATCATATGTAAGTATGAATAGAGGATTCGATACACCATTGTAACATGTTCTTGCAAAATCAGATGAAACTTACCATAGGCAGTGACCGACAATACAATTACTAATTATTACATAACTAAAAATCCCTACTTTTAAAATTCTGAACTTCACAATGGAATGTGTAATTAGGTTAAAACAATTTATTCTTTAACAATCTACATTTGACCCTTGTCTGATTTTGCAAGAACACATCACAATTACGTCTTTATTTGGAATCCTTAGCAACATTGACTTACATGACTATCATAAATTTGATTAAGTAGGCATATATGAGGATATCCCCACATCATGTGTTACACAAAATAAAGCTTGATGAAGAACACCTTGTCTTTTCCCCAGTGCTGACAGTTTTCCTGAAAGCATGAGTGAACTGTAAATGAAAAAATAATTTTTTTTGAGACAATCAAATTTGTTGTTTGTCCTGCATGTGTATATTGTGTCTGTGTTTATTGTTTCGGTTTATTTCGTGAGTTACTAAAGTGATTTTGAATATTTTTTTTTGGTTTCAGATTATGTCAGCAAGACCTTCCCGAGTGTGGAACCATCGCAAATCCGGCAGGTCATCCATCATGGCATATAAATTAAAAGACACAAGGATGCCATCCATAAAAACTATAGGGAGGGGGTGTGGCAGCCAATTTGCCGACTGACAGGATTTGCAGAGTTGGGGGGGAACACTAACTTGTAACTTGTTAAACTTTTTTCCTTTTTTTTTAAATTGTTTTGTTCAATATACTTGCTAAAAGCCAAATGTTGTCTATCCAATAAATGTCTTACAGATCAATAACTCCAGAATCATGTCACATGTATCTGATCATTTGGTATCTTTTGTTTCATTTTACATTATATAAATCATGGATCATGGCTGATATATTGTTTGTCTACATGGGTTGTGTGAAACACCATCGAACTTCATGGAGTGCTTGTGGGACAAAACACCATGGGATGTATGGGGAAAAAACACCATGGGGTGTATGGGGAAAAACACCATGTGGTATGTATGGGGGAAAACACCATGGGGTGTATGGGGAAAAACACCATGGGGGTATGTATGGGGGAAAACACCATGGGGTATATATGGGGAAAACACCATGGGTGTATGGGGAAAACACCATGGGTGTATGGGGAAAACACCATGGGGTGTATGGGGAAAAACACCATGGGGTGTATGGGGAAAAACACCATGGGGTGTATGGGGGGAAAACACCATGGGGTATATATGGGGAAAAACACCATGGGTGTATGGGGAAAAACACCATGCGGAACATGGGAAATTGTCCCAGGTGCATGGGGAAATACCCCATGGGGAATTACCCCATGGGGAATTTTCCCATGGGTTACATGGGGTCCAAATTCTCCTTGGGTTCCCATGGGGATTTCCCATGGGAAATCGCCATGGGGTTTCCCATGGGAAATCGCCATGGGAAATTTTTGTAAGGGATAGTGGGCAATGTGTATAATACAGTATAGGAGCTACGCAGGTCGAGTATTAGGCTGCATCCATTGTCATTGGATAGTGGGCAATGTGTATAATACAGTATAGGAGCTACGCAGGTCTAGTATTAGGCTACATCCATTGTCATTGGATAGTGGGCAATGTGTATAATACAGTATAGGACCTACGCAGGTCTAGTATTAGGCTGCATCCATTGTCATTGGATAGTGGGCAATGTGTATACAGTATAGGAGCTACGCAGGTCCAGTATTAGGCTACATCCATTGTCATTGGATAGTGGGCAATGTGTATAATACAGTATAGGACCTACGCAGGTCTAGTATTAGGTTGCATCCATTGTCATTGGATAGTGGGCAATGTGTATAATACAGTACAGGAGCTACGCAGGTCTAGTATTAGGCTGCATCCATTGTCATTGGATAGTGGGCAATGTGTATAATACAGTATAGGACCTACGCAGGTCGAGTATTAGGCTGCATCCATTGTCATTGGATAGTGGGCAGTGTGTATAATACAGTATAGGACCTACGCAGGTCTAGTATTAGGCTGCATCCATTGTCATTGGATAGTGGGCAATGTGTATAATACAGTATAGGAGCTACGCAGGTCCAGTATTAGGCTGCATCCATTGTCATTGGATAGTGGGCAATGTGTATAATACAGTATAGGAGCTACGCAGGTCTAGTATTAGGCTGCATCCATTGTCATTGGATAGTGGGCAATGTGTATAATACAGTATAGGAGCTACGCAGGTCTAGTATTAGGCTGCATCCATTGTCATTGGATAGTGGGCAGTGTGTATAATACAGTATAGGACCTACGCAGGTCGAGTATTAGGCTGCATCCATTGTCATTGGATAGTGGGCAATGTGTATAATACAGTATAGGAGCTACGCAGGTCTAGTATTAGGCTAGTAGTATGTCAGATGGGGGTTCTGGCTCACCTACTAAAAAATCATTTTAAAAATCCATTTTTTTTAAATGTATTTCTAAAAATGGATTTTTAAAAGGGGAATTCCCTTCATGACGTCATTAAAAAGATTTAATGACGTCATCGTATAAAAAACCGCCGGTAACCCCCGGTTTTAAAAAGCAAGTTTAAAAAGTGAAGAAAAAATTTAAATAAAAACGAAATATTTATCGAAATGGACATTACCAGAATTGAAAGAGTTTGCGCGCTTACACATTGACCGAATAATTCTCGTGCAAAACAACAAGAATAAGGTTGATAAACGCAGTTATTACAACGCGGTGAAAAAATATTTGCAACGACAAAAACAAAAACCATTATATAAATTAAATTTAGCTGAATTGAGAGAGCGTATAGCGGTTGAAAATATTGAGCTACCACAACGCGGCGCGGGAGCGAGAGCGCGGTTGATAAAAAAAGACTACATCGCCGCCATTAAAAGGTTTCACGGACGAGAAACAGAGTTGAGGTTTAACCCACCTAAAGACGGCGGCAGATATTTACGCGAACGAACAATGACGGTTCCGATGAACCACAGCAAAGAAAAAGATTTAAATATATTTTGGCGAGCGGTAAAACCAAAGATAATCACCAAGTTGGGTATAGACTTGGCAGATTTTAAATCATTCAAGTTTATGATTTATATACGCGTTAAATTACGTAAAGAAAACCTAAACGGCACGATCGATTTCGCCGAACCAAATTTTCATAACAATAAACAAATTGTTTTATTGAATTTAGACGATATCGAAAATATACTCGGTAGCGTTTTTTCACAAATTCAAGAGGCTTTAGAAAAATACACGCGAAAGCGTAGTGGATGGGAAATAGATAGAATTATTGATATGAATCTCACTATCGCGAAATATCAACCTTTAAGAGGCGGTAGTTATATCGAGCTGTGCGACTACATAAAAAATAAAAAAGCGTGCGTCAACGTAAAAAACAAAGACGATGATTGTTTGCGGTGGGCTTTGCGAAGCGCTCTTTTTTCCGCAAAAAAGAATGTTGATAGAATGTCTAAATACCCGATTGAAGATGGTTTAAATTTTAATAATATCGATGCCCCTGCGCCGATCAGCCAAATAAAAAAAGTAGAGAAACAAAACAATATAGCGATAAACGTTTTTGGTTGTGAGTCAAAAACGATACTAGTTTACGAGCTCAGCGATCAACCAGCGAAGCTGGATCGTATTAATTTATTATTGATTAACGAGGAAGAAAAATCTCACTACGTTTGGATAAAAGATGTAAACAAATTACTTTACGATCAAACGAATCACAAAGAACGTAAACATTTTTGTTTGAGATGTTTACAGGGTTTTTCAGCAAAAACGTATCTCGAAAATCACGTAAAAATGTGCAAGGGAATTAACGACAGACCGACGACGGTCGTGATGCCGGAAAAGGGTAAAAACGATACGGTTAAATTTATAAATTTTCATAAAAAGATGCGAGTTCCTTTCGTAATATACGCCGACTTTGAAAGTATTATTAAAAATGTTGTAGATGTAAACTCTACGAGTACTACGAGACTACAAGAACACGTCGTTTGCGGTTATTCATACATCGTCGTGCGATGTGATGGTGAAACTAGTATTCCCGCTACGTATAGGGGAGAAGATGCGGCTAAACATTTTTTAAATGAATTACAGAAAGAAGAAGAAAAGATTAATATAATATTCAAAAATCCTCAAAATTTAAACATGACTGAAGAAAATGTAGAAGATTACAACTCTGCTAGCGAGTGTTGGATATGTGAAAAGAAGTTTTTTAAAGACGAAAAGTTTACGAGAGACGAAAAGCGTAACTCTAAGTTTAGTAAGGTTAGAGATCATTGTCACATTACCGGTAAATATCGAGGCGCGGCTCATAATTATTGTAATTTAAAACTAAGTTTAAAACCAGACAGAACTTTTATTCCGGTCGTCTTTCATAATTTGCGAGGTTACGACTCTCATCTCATTATGCAAGCCGCTGGTTGTTGCGAGAGAAAAATAACGTGTATAGCAAACAATATCGAAAAGTACATTTCTTTCAATATTGGGCAACTACGATTTATCGACAGCGCTCAATTTTTACCATTTTCGCTAGACAAACTCGCAAAACAAAACGATTCTTTTCCAATCACGCGCGGAGCGTTCTCTTCCGAAAAATTTAATCTTATTAAAATCAAGGGTATTTATCCTTACGAGTACATGGATAGTTTTGAGCGATTTGAAGAAACGCAACTTCCCTCGCAAGAATCTTTTTACAGTAGTTTAAACAACCAACACATTACCAAAGAACAATACGAGCACGCAAAGAACGTTTACAACAAGTTTGCTTGTAAAAACTTGGGAGACTATCACGATTTGTACGTGCGTACCGATACTTGTTTGTTGGCGGACGTATTTGAAAACTTTCGCGTTACTTGTTTACGAGAGTACGATTTGGATCTGGCTAATTATTATACGAGCCCCGGGCTGAGTTGGGACGCTCTGTTAAAACATTCGAAACAAACTTTAGAATTGTTTACAGATATTGACATGCATTTATTTATAGAAAAAGGCACGAGAGGAGGAACGTGTATGACGAGTAAACGATACGCTAAAGCAAATAATATCTACTTACAAGACTACGACGAATCGAAACCATCGAGTTACATTACGTATTTAGACGCGAATAATTTATACGGATACGCGATGAGCCAACCTTTACCGACGGGTAATTTTAAATGGATGACGAGTAAACGAGTAAACAAACTCGAGAAAGAAGGACTTAAAAACAATAAAGGATGTATTTTAGAAGTCGATTTACAATATCCCAAAGATTTACACGATTCTCACAACGCGTTTCCACTCGCGCCAGAGTCTTTAGTAGTACTGAAAGAATGGATGAGCGACTATCAAAAGAATTTACTCAAAGGTAAACCGGCTCCAAACGTCGTAAAATTAGTACCAAATTTATACGACAAACGCAACTACGTGCTTCATTATCGTAACTTGAAATTATATTTACAACTGGGACTAAAACTAACTAAAATTCATCGCGTTTTAGAATTTGACGAATCGTGTTGGATGAAATCATATATAGATAAAAACACACAACTCAGAAAAAAATCAAATAGTGATTTTGAAAAAGATTTGTACAAACTCATGAATAATTCAGTTTTTGGAAAGACGATGGAAAATGTACGAAAACGCGTTAATGTAAATATAAAACGACTAAACGACGAAAAAGCGGAAAATTTAATTCGCGCGCTCATCGCGAAACCAAATTTTGCCGAGGCTAGGATTTTCGATAACGATCTAGTAGCGATTCACATGCACAAAACAAAACTCGTTCTAAACCGCCCAGTTTACGTAGGAATGAGTGTACTGGATTTATCTAAGCATTTGATGTATGATTTTTATTACAACGAACTAAAACAAAAATACGGTGAGAGGTGTGAGTTGTTATACACGGATACAGATAGCTTGTTGTTGGAAATTAAAACTAAAGATGTTTATAAAGATATGAAAAAAGACAAAGATTTATACGATTTTAGTAATTATAACGAACAACATTTTCTATTTTCTGAAACGAACAAAAAGGTGATCGGTAAAATGAAAGACGAGACCGCGGGAACTCTAATTTCTGAAGTTGTTTGTTTAAGACCTAAAATGTATTCGATACTAAAAAAGGACGAAAAAACGATTAGAAAAGCTAAAGGAGTTAAAAAACAAGTTTTAGAAAAACAAATTAAACATGACCGATATAAACAAGTTTTATCTCAAAATCTTGTTCTTCATCACGATATGAGTTTTATCAGGCATGAAAAACATCGACTATATACAACGCGAATAAATAAAATATCGCTATCACCTTTAGACACAAAGAGACACATTTTAAAAGACGGAATACATACTCGAGCTTATGGTCATTACGGCGTTTGCGTTTAACGCACAATTACAATTACAATCTCTTACGCATGATTGGTGGATTTTCTGTATCTCGAGGAATAATTTGTAATTCTTCTTTTACAAAACTACGAGCGGGACCACCTTCTAAATAATACAAGATGGGTTGATTCGCACCTTTAATGGTTTTAGATATTCTATAAATTTTAATAATCCATATAGGATCTGTGGCGCGGCGTCTCGTATCTTTTTCAGCTTCACCGGGTGCGTATAAATATCGAACCAAACTGTTGTTTGGGATTCTTTTTTCATTCTTTACAACAGCTGGTGAGGCCGGATTTTGCTCGACGCTACGTAATTTAATCGCGTCTTTGGGTTTTAAATTGATTAGTCGCGTCGTCTCGTTGTTTAACGCTTTTACGACTAGAGGTAATCTTTTAACCCATTCTCTGTTTCTCGTATTGGTCGCTATTTCTTGCGCGTATTGATGCGAAAATAATCTTTCACTCAAAGTTCTATTAAATCGCTCCACCATACCCTGAGCTCTGTGATTACCAGCTTCGCTTCTTTGTATTACAACATTATGTTTACTCATCAATACGTTAACGCTGCTCATAAATTCTTTTCCAGGATCAACTTGCAGAATTTTAAGCCAAGACAATAAAGAACGTTTATAAATTTTCTCAAACGCGTTACCGACTTGCGTAGCTGTTTTATCGGTTAACGGTTGCGCTTCTTTAAATCTACTGGCTTCATCTACGACGGTTAATGCGTATTTGTACGTCTTTTTAACAACTACATCGTGCGGAAGAAACAGTAAATCCGCTTGATGAACCTCATTCGGTTTTTCTAACGTACTATTTGAACTGGTTGGTCTTGGAATGTATTTAGGATAGGGTAAATAAATTTGCCACAACGCTTGCTTTTTTATCCATCGTCGAACTAATTTTACATTTACATCTAGACCTTTGTAGTATCCAACTGGACTATAATAAGCGTTAGATAGCTTTCTCTCATCCATTTAATATTTATAAATATAGTTTGTTCTTACAGTTTATAAAATATAATTTGTGCAACATTTTATTCGGCGGGCATAAGCGAAGCTGGTAAAACTCCTTGTTTAACTAACCACATTTGAGTCACACCGGATAATCCAATCGTCGCGGTGAGTTTTAATCCGTCTTTTATATCTAATTTTCCTAAATCGGCCGGTTTCATTTTAAATATTTTTTCACCGAGCATGCTGTATAAAACGACTAAAAGAGTCATAACGGCGCTGTGATAAACCGAATCGGCGATCGTTTTCGTATCTATCGGCATTGAAGACATGTTTATAGTTATTAAATATAATATTTTTAAAAAAACTTTTATTCCATTTCAAAAACAACGCGTTCTCTCGTTGCCGGTGGCGAAACATATTCTCTAACGAGTTTAGACGGTTCGTTTTTAAACGTTGGTTCTTTTTTAAACGTTGGTTCCGCTTCGCTAGGTTTACTAAACAATAAATAAGCGATACCCCCAATAGCTAAACCAGCTACTATATAGACGAGATAACTCGTTTCATTTCTCGATGAATTGTTTTCTTCACGACTCGGCGCATCGCGAGGCATTTTAACGCTTTTCGTGGGTTTAGCGAGTTGCAGTTTTTTCTTTCTATTAATTTCGGCGAGTCTTTTTCCAGCCGCGACTCTGTTTGGGTTTTTTGGTTTAGTCGATGTTTTCGTTACGGTCAACGGTTTCTTTTCTACAACTTGTGGTTGTTCCGGTTGTGTATTCTCCATCTCGTTCGTTTCCATCGCTTTTATTATGTATACTAGATTCTTCTTTTCTTTTTAAATGTTTTGCCGTAATTAACGAAGCGCTGAGAGGCGCGATCAACATGCCGTACTTGTAATATATTTCACACGCCACGGTAGAAAGCATGCTAGAAATGAACGGATCTTTTTCTAAATCTGAAATTAATTTACCTTCATCGTCAATTTGAAATTTATGGCCGTACAAATCTATACGATTTAAACTATGTCCTAATATTTTAGCGTATAGCGTTATAATGGCGCTACCTAAAGACTGAGTAATATCGCGACCTAATTTAGTTTCGTATTGCGTGTGTAGCGCGTTTCGCTCTTGCGTAGACAAAGCTTCAATATCATCAACGCTTAGTTCTTTTCCGAAAAACTTTTTCGAGTCTCCTCCCACTACAACCGATAAAAGACGTATTTTTTCTTTCAACGACGTATCATCGTTAGTATTATTATCGTCCGCGGGCGGCACTCGTGGATTTTCATTCATTAATGCATGTACTTCTTCCATTTATTATACATATTTATAGAATAATCGGTTAAATTTATAAAAAAATATAGAAACCAATAATTAATTTTAGATAAACTAGCGACATTTAAAAGTTCGTTAAGATTAGACGTTAAATCTTTTACTAGTTTATCGTCTATACTCGCGAGTATACTTTTTACTTTTTCAGTATTATCGTTTAAAACTTGTACTAATTCTTCTCTTTCTTTTTTAGTATTGAGAAGTTGGTTAAGATTATATATAAAATCATTTACTCGTTCGGTGGATATATTCGCAAATGCTCGTTCAGCGTTCATATTTATAAATAGATTTTATAATGTTTATTAAAATACGAAACAACCTATGAGCAATTACCTATGAGTAACTTTTAGTCACGTATCTCATAACCGGTAGGTTGATCCGTTTTTAAAATCAATTTGCGGTGTAAGACTTGTTTTAGTTGTTCGCGCGCTTGATCTCGTAGTTCAGCCATTGGTATAACATCATTTTCTCGAAGACAATTTTCAAACGAGTCTCTATCTTTACAATAAAATAAACACACCCATTTAAGTTGCTCTCTAAAATCTTTCAATACGCTATTGTATTTTTGAGTAAGAATCCAACAACTGTGTTTAACGTGCCTACCGCTAAAAGCTAATTGAGTAATCATACATTTATTGTTCTCGTCGTATTTTTTATAATGCAACTGTTTATTAGCGCTACAATCATCGATTATAAACAACGTTTCGTTTCCTTCTAGTATGTCGCTATATATTTTTATCGCTTTGTTTAATGTATAATCTTTCAGATCATCAACGAGCACTCGCTCGTTGTTCCAAATCCATTTTCTATTTTGATACGCGTCATTGTTTTTTATGGTGGGGCATAATATAACGATATTTTCAAAATGTTTTAAATATTCTTTTTGCAACAAGTTTAAAACAAATTCAGTTTTTCCACACCCCGTTTGTCTGCAAATTAACGCCGCGTGTGGATATTTAGGTAACATTTTCTTTTAATATTAGGCGTTTTTTTTAATAATCGACAGATTCAAAACGCCCGTTTCTTATATTTAGTTGCGCGTCCATGATAATAAAAGTATACATGTTTAGTTCGCCCGCGGTTTCCGCTTCTTTTTCAATTTGAATAGTAATTCCTTCGGATAAGTTTTGTACTGCCTTCCGCCTGTAATTTATTGTCGGCGCTAGTTCTTAAATCTAAAAATAGGCCATATCGTTTGAGTAAATAATCAGCTTGTTTAACGTTTGATAAATTTAGAGCTTGTACGACTTGAATAGCGTGTTGTTGTTTAGAATCACCGAAATATTTTGAAATTTCTTCGAAATGTTGATACCTTTTCATCCCGTGCGCGTAGAGTTGGTTGGGAACGCCTTCGATGGTAATTGAAACTTTGTCTATTTTTGGATTATAAAATACGTTGCTTTCTTGTACGCTGGGTTCTTTGAATAAAAACAATATTCCTTTCATACTTTTTGCCGGGGTATTTAAATTTATATTCCACATCGTGTCGCGTTTGTTTAACGGCGTCACACTCTGTCTCAGTACGCGATCGAACAATATGCTCAACCGTGAGGTATATTGATTTTTAATCGTTCGAGCTAGTTCCGGCATATGAACGACTTCAAATTCTAAAGAAATTCCGCTTATGGTATATTTTGCATTATCGTCAGTGCTTTTAATCACGTTTGAAAATTTATTAAACACGAGTTCGTAAGTCAATCGATCTCCTATACCCGACTGATAGTAGGATTGATGATCGGTCAACAATTCAAAATCCAGCGGAATGTAATATCTATTTTTATACGTATCCGCGATAGCTTTATCTTTTCCTCCGTTTCCCGCGGGGACCTTGTCGCTAGCGTCTATTCTTAATTTAGTCACGTTTTCGCTTTCGATTCCTTGATACGTTAAATTTTCGCGTTGATCTTTAGTCAACCATTCGTCCTTGTAACAATTGAACACATCCGCATCGTCTAAACTAAATATTTCATTTCCTTCCATTTTAATAATTATATGTTTTACTATCGCTCTGCCTATATTGTGTACCATCGTTCTATTTTCATCGTCTGAGCTAACGAGTTCTATATTAAAAGCTAATTTAGTGGTATTTGGAACGATAACGTCGTTCATTCCTAAATTTGGAAAACGAACCGTCAACAATTGGTTTTCGGTAATGGTACTCGGATTATTCGTAATGACGACTTTTTGACGTATACCTTTTATACCTCTAGGTTCTCTTATTCTTCTGTATGGATCGAGCGCATCTCCGTACGTATTTATTAGCCATATTTTATAGTAACAAATATAGTAATTTTTTATCTTTTTTAAAATAAACTATATTTACAAACTATATTAATTTTTTATAAAAAAAGTAGTAATTGTAAATGGTATCTATAGCGATGATGGTTGGAGGCGCGGTACTTAACGCGTTAGCGTTTACCGGCAGCAATTTTTTGTTTAGCGGAGGTGGTAGAGAAGAACAAAAAAGACACGATTTAGCGGAAGAACAACTTTCGAAAGCCAGAAACGAATTTAGTAAAAAGCGATTAAAATATCTAGATTATTTAAACGAAAAAATACAAAAAGAATCTAGCGCAGTAAGAACGTTCAACAGCATCGACGAAGCGATGAATGAATATTCGCGAGTTACGGGCAAACTAATTAATTTACCGAAAGATTTATACGTCGAACCTCAACTATCCGACTACTACGCTCCTAGCGAAGATCAAAAAACGCGTGAAATTTTATTCATCGTAATTGGAATGAGCGCTGTAGGTTACTTAAGTTATAGATTGCTAAAGAAAGATAAAAAGTAATTGGCTACTTAAGCTAAAGAAAGATAAAATGTAATTGGCTACTTAAGCTAAAGAAAGATAAAAAGTAATTGGCTACTTAAGCTAAAGAAAGATAAAAAGTAATTGGCTACTTAAGCTAAAGAAAGATAAAAAGTAATTGGTTACTTAAGTTATAGATAAAAAGTAATTGGCTACTTAAGCTAAAGAAAGATAAAAAGTAATTGGTTACTTAAGCTAAATAAAGATAAAAAGTAATTGGTTACTTAAGCTAAAGAAAGATAAAAAGTAATTGGTTACTTAAGTTATAAACTATTAAATAAAGATAAAAAGTAATTGTAAAATGGCGGAAGGAGGTTATGATTATTTAGATATGGATCCAATTTTTAATCAACCCGAAGAAGAAGATGAAGATATTGAATTAGATAATTATGGATATATAGATGATGAAATTATTGATAACAACTTGCAGGTAGAACAAGAAACATCTTTTAGTATACCAACTTTATCTCAAGAAAATAGATTACGTAAAGATATAGTCGATGATTTTTATAAAAGTATAGGTTTTTTAAACTCTATAAAAGACTATACTAGATTCAAGTATAAACTAGATGAAAAAGGAGAGGGTATACTTTATTTTATAAAAGGTAATACAGAAATACGATTAACTAATTTAAAAACGGGTGGATTTTTAAAATTGGGTTCGATCAAAGGTTTAACTGGAGGTGATTTAACAGCTTTTGGTCCCAAACATAAATCTATTTCTAATATTATAGGTGCAACGGAAATAGTAATAAAAGAACTAGATGGAACAATTAGCCGTCATATGTTAGAAAACCCAGAGGCTCTAAAAAATCCAGATTTTTTAGTAAATTCAGATGGTACGTTTGGTCGTAGAAAATTACCCTCTATACCTCAACGTGTAGAAAAATCGGTACAACTACAAGTACAAGAAGCTATCGAAATGGCGGTTGAAACTCTTTCGAGAGATCAAGACACGCAAACAGAATTAAATATAGAATGGAGAGAAGTGTTGGCGCTCAAAGACGTTATGACAACAAATCGGGGTGAACAATTAAATCTTTTAACTAAATTAAAAGTAGTCAATCAAAAAATCAACGATATGAAAGAAGTAATTAGCGACGCTGAAGAAAGAGAGATTGATAAAAAATCAATAAAAAAGTATCGTCAAGAATTGCGACAACTAGTAGATGATAAACAAATTCTTGTAGAGCAAATAGATGCGCATGATTATGTTCTTCGTAGTCAAATTAATAGAATTAGAGAAACGGTTCAAAAAATGTTAACGAGAGACGTTACGTTAGGAGATAAAATTAAAACTTTATTTAGAGAACAAGGCGTAACGATAGTTAGTATATTAACAGCTTTTAGTATGGTAATTGCTTTTATCGTTGAATCAATCGGTAATGCTGCAAGTTCTGTTATACCGAAACCCACACCACCCACGCCTAAACCCATTCCGCCCGCACCCAAGCCTATACCACCTAAACCACAACCTCCTACTCCAACTCCAAAACCGAGTGGTGGGTGGATAGAAAAAACATTGAAGAATCTAGCGAACGTGTTATCTAAACTAGGAGCAAAAGCTTTAGCCGCTTTACCAGCTATTATCGGTAGTATAGTTAGTTGGTTATTTAAAACAGCGTCCGGTATTGTATCGTGGGCGGCTGAACATTTATGGATAGCGCTAACCGGAGTTGGAGTATTAGTTTTAGCTTATACGCAGAAAATGTTAAAATAACAATTCGTAAATCATGATGCCTACACCGGCTAAAATCGCAAAACCGAGTATTAAAGAATTTTTTTCTTCTTGATGATTATCACTAACGCCGTTTAAATCTTGAGATAAAGGGATTTCGTTAACGTCGGGCGTAGTTTCGTTAACGTCGGGCGTAGTTTCTAAAGAGGGGTATTCTAAATCATGCTCCGCGTCAGCGTCTTCCACGTGTTTAGCGATCATATTCTCTTCTTCCACGTGCTTTGCAATAATTGGTAGTTGCGCTTGTTCTAGCGGTAAAATAGGAGGAATAGTGGGTGTTGAATTTGTATCTAAATTTGAACCTAAAGATAAATCCTCCGTCGCGATTAATATATTGTTGTTGTACCCTGCGTAATCACCTATTCGTAAATTCATATCGCTGGGCATCATGTATAAATTTTCTCCGAGACAAAAGTTTAAACTAGAACGAGCGTTTTGTAAAACATCTTGATATCGTTGAATATTATATTGTAAATCAACCGGAGAATCAATCTCGGCTTCGGTTATATTTATAAATTCGCGTTGAGCGTCTAAACCGGTACCACCCGCTAAAAGCGAGCTTTTTGCTTGCGCTTGAGCTCCCAGCACGGCGTAAACGTACGTTCTTATAGAATCGTTAATTCGTTCCGTACCTATATCCGTAAAACCTTTACCTAACCCCAGCGATAATATAAATTTAGTCCACCCAAATGTTTCAACGTCGTCAGATTGTAAAATATATTCAACGAGATAAGATCCCCCAAAATCATCGTAGCTATTCATTTTATCGAGAGATACATTTTTTTTATCAAAATCCATCCTTTTTTTATTAGATTCATGACCCAAATCAATGATGTTAAATTTTGGAGATAATATAGGAAAAGGGTTACCACTACTACCTAAAATAGAATTATCGTAGTTACCCCCAGGTACTCGAACGTGCGCCGCGTCATCGTTTAAATAATAAGCAGTTCCTAATCCGTTTGAATTTAATTCAACTTGTTGTTTCCAATTATCAATTGTTGATAAATGAAAGTCTTTGCATAGTCTTTTGTACGCGCTTACGTCTATATTATTATCGAACGCGTTAAAATAATTTTGAAACGATGTAGGACAGCTCATTTCTTTGAGCAACCGCCTAATTTGATAATAAACGTGAAATCTAAAAAAACTACGAATCATCATATTTGGATGATATAAATGACCGTAACTTACGCCGCAACGAGTGGTGGCGCAATACGTTGCAAAATTTACTTGATTTTGATAAAATTTTAATGGATTATGATTCCAATCGTCGACAACCTCGTTGCTTTTAACGCGAGGCAGCTTGTAGTTGCTAAAAACATTGTCAAAATTCGTGGTAAAAAACTCGCTCTTGTTTATGTAAATGTTTATACTCGTTAAATCGTTTGCGTTAAAATTGAGATGTCGTTTAAAATCTCCGGATGTTGCGTACGAATACGTAAAATTACTCTTGAATGCTAATGGAAATGCCATTTATTATAACTTTTTATCTTTTTCAATAGTTTATAACCAATTACTTTTTATAACTTTTAATAATAAAATGTTTCATACCGTTGAATTAGAAATTGAAAGAAATGGTGGAGAAATTCAATTAGGTAACGTTATCGACAATCGAAAAGGCAATCTCACGATATCATTACTTAGCGCAAACATTTGGGTAGGATATTATAACGTACGTAAAAAAGAACGAATAACCTATCGTACAACGGGATTAGATAATTTTGTAAAATTTATCGGTCCGGGGCTTTACAACTTTTATGAAATTGTAGATATAATTTCAAAAAACGAGGCTTGGATAACGTTTACGATCGATAAATCAGCGGGTGTTTACACGTTAAAATTAAGCGATAGCGATAAATCAATTAAATTTAGTGGCGGGTTAGCTAATTTACTCGGACTACACAATGAATTTCTAACCATAGGAGAATATAGTAAAAAAATTGATGTACTACCTTTTAAAATTTTATACATTCATTGCGATCAAATTTCTACGACCGATAATTATTTTAATGGACAGCCTAGCACCGTCTTAAACGTTTTTCCCTTGCAAGGTAAATCGTTCGGAGATGGTATGTTTATGGAATATACCAATCCATTAGTTAAAAAATTAAAAATCGGCACTTTTAACGCGTTGAGTTTTAAAATTAAAGATTCAAAAGCTAGAGACGTATATAATCACGGTTTCCCCGTGATTTTAAATCTAGAGATTGTATAAATATGGCGAGTATTTACGGACCCGGTCGTATAACGAGTGATCGAACTACCTCTAACGCAAGTAGTGAAACTGCACGAGCGTCGTCCGAGATTTATCAACATTTCGGATATATAAACAGAGATGAAATTTTACAAACTGTACCTCTAGTCGAAAAATATAACGTCGTACTCGGATGGTGGGCCGCGAGCAAACTACCCTTTTTCATGTTTAATAAAGAGCCAACGTACTGCTCTCTTTTTGTACATTTTACAAAAACGAATAATTTTACTTCATTTTCAGCAACGCGTGATTATCGAGTCGGTGATTATTATATACCTTCTCCAGGGGGAAGTAATCATTTTTATTTTATCGATAATGAAATGTCTCATTTAAGATACGAAATGTGTTTTAAAATACGAAATGTTTCAAAAGTTTTTGTAGAAGCGACCTTTTTCGGCGCGCTCAATTCTAAAATCTGTTATAATATTAAAATAGCAAGTTTACCGTCGAATTAAATAATTTTATACTATAAGTATGGCGAGTATTTACGGACCCGGTCGAACGAGCGACAGTATCGCGGAGCATGTTGACGCCACGTCAGAAAGTTCTCTTCCATTTATAAAAACTGATCACCTCAAATCTAGTGAACTCTTAGGTGACCACGTTTTTTATATCGATTCAGTAGTTAGTTTGCATTGGGACGCATATATAAATTCAATAAATATTTATTTATATGATTATATAACATTTTATTCATTCTATGCTAAAATGAATATAGGTGAAAATAATTCTTATTCTTTAGTGAAAAGTGATCAATATGATGCCGTCGATAGGATATATATTAGTTTTCCCCCAACTGGAAACTTTTATTTTACGAATGAACCGCGATATTTAGAATGTATATTATGCTACGTTCTAAAAAATTTCAAACTATATGCAAATCTAAATTTTTTTGGCTCTTTAAACGCTGGAATATGTTACGAAATCAAAATTAAAAAGATTCCATTAGATTAAAATCTTTACTATTAATAAAACAATGAGCGAATCAACGAACGTACTTTATCCAAATTTAAAAGGTGAGATGTTAAATATTTATAAAGCGAGTGACGCTGTCGCGGAGCACGCTGACGCGAAGCATGGTGAAAACGTCGACGCATTTCGTTTGCAAAAAATTGACGATATTCAAAAAGAATTACGAATAGAAATTAACGAGCGTGAAGCCACGTTTAAAAAATATAATAAAATCATCAACGCTTGTAATATAGTAGAAACAATGGCCGAATTGGGCTGTATGGGAGCAGGAGCCATCGGAATAGCCAGTATCGCCACCATCGTATCGTCGCCGATAGGATACGCTTTAGAAGGTTTAGCTTTAGGGCTGGGCGGGGGAGCGTTCGCTCTCAGATACGCTAAAAATAAATTGTATAAAAAAGCTAAAAAACACGACGAAATACGAATTCTAGCTTTATCTAAACTTAACACGATCGAAAACCACGTTAGTAAAGCTATCGAAGACGGTAACATCAGTCAAGAAGAATTTACGCTCGTATGCGAAGAGCGAGATAAATATTACAAAATGAAAGAAAAAATCCGTAATGTACCAGTTTCAACAACTATACCGGTTAAAACGGAGGTTAAAACTGATGACGCTGACGCGGAGCGCTCTATCGAGAAGCGTGTAAATGCAGAAAAAAAAATTCTTATAGAAAAACTTATGAGTTTAAAGTGAGCGTAAATAAAAATTATTACACTGACGTGGAGCGTGATCAAAAACCCGCTTCGCGAGTAGCGGAGCGGGTAAAAACATTCGATAGACCTCCCCCGTATAATTATAATTTATAATCTATAAATAAATTTCTTTCCAACAATTCTTTCATCACGATATTAAACGAACGTCTAGCTTTTCCTTCTACAGCTTTTAAATGATAATAAGGATTTTTTCTTAATATCTTTACGCATTTTGTACACAAACCTACCTTTGCTTTTGTCCCTTTTTTACATCTTTTACACGCAATAGGAATACTTTTTCCACTATTAACCTTCCATCTATGCAAACTAGGAATACAACACTTGTCTGTTTTACCAACTAAAAGCCATTCGCAAGGAACTTTTTCATATTTCGTTGTCATCTTTATTATTAAACTAGATAATATTTTTAAATTTTTTCTTCACTTTTTAAACTTGCTTTTTAAAACCGGGGGTTACCGGCGGTTTTTTATACGATGACGTCATTAAATCTTTTTAATGACGTCATGAAGGGAATTCCCCTTTTAAAAATCCATTTTTAAAAATACATTTTAAAAAAATGGATTTTTAAAATGATTTTTTAGTAGGTGAGCCAGAACCCCCATCTGACATACTACTAGGCTACATCCATTGTCATTGGATAGTGGGCAGTGTGTATAATACAGTGTGTATCAAAATAAAGGAAACCCAAATTTAATCATCAATTACAGGAAAACTGCAAAATTATAGATAAAGCGTGATATGTCTTAAGAAAGAACTGGATGTCCTCTTTCCAATGACACCCTGACCAAGAATCCATTGTCACGGCTG
Source organism: Zoroaster sp. YZ-2022 (assembly GCA_029582265.1). Classification (NCBI taxonomy): domain Eukaryota; kingdom Metazoa; phylum Echinodermata; class Asteroidea; order Forcipulatida; family Zoroasteridae; genus Zoroaster; species Zoroaster sp. YZ-2022. The sequence continues at coordinate 3,051,005 of CM055816.1, forward strand.
AATGAGTAACAATGCATTGTTTACATGATATGAAAATCATGCCGCAAGTTCTCTCGGCATGATCAACAAATGGTAAGACGTGCTGTGAGAGACATGGAGAGACGATGCCGGCTTTGCATTGAGAGAAATGGTGGTCATGTGGAGGGACCGGCGCCATAATTACACACTGGTAAACTGTTGACTAAAACCAGTAACCAGTCTTTGTCAATGGAATCACTTTCCCATCGTCAAAAACAGCTTTTGTCCATCCGTTGAGAACTTGCCACAGCAAGGATTTTCATATCATGTAAACAATGCATTGTTACTCATTCAGCCGTGACAATGGATTCATGGTCAGGGTGTCATTGGAAAGAGGACATCCAGTTCTTTCTTAAGACATATCACGCTTTATCTATAATTCTGCAGTTTTCCTATAATTGATGATTAAATTTGGGTTTCCTTTATTTTGATACACACTGTACAGTATAGGAGCTACGTAGGTCTAGTATTAGGCTACATCCATTGTCATTGGATAGTGGGCAATGTGTATAATACAGTATAGGACCTACGTAGGTCTAGTATTAGGCTGCGTCCATCGTCATTGGATAGTGGGCAATGTGTATAATACAGTATAGGAGCTACGCAGGTCTAGTATTAGGCTACATCCATTGTCATTGGATAGTGGGCAGTGTGTATAATACAGTATAGGAGCTACGCAGGTCTAGTATTAGGCTGCATCCATTGTCATTGGATAGTGGGCAATGTGTATAATACAGTATAGGAGCTACGAAGGTCAAGTATTAGGCTGCATCCATCGTCATTGGATAGTGAGCAATGTGTATAATACAGTACAGGAACTACGCAGGTCTAGTATTAGGCTGCATCCATTGTCAATGGATAGTGGGCAATGTGTATAATACAGTATAGGAGCTACGCAGGTCTAGTATTAGGCTACATCCATCGTCATTGGATAGTGGGCAGTGTGTATAATACAGTATAGGACCTACTCAGGTCTAGTATTAGGCTGCATCCATTGTCATTGGATAGTGGGCAGTGTGTATAATACAGTATAGGAGCTACGCAGGTCTAGTATTAGGCTGCATCCATTGTCATTGGATAGTGGGCAATGTGTATAATACAGTATAGGAGCTACACAGGTCTAGTATTAGGCTGCATCCATCGTCATTGGATAGTGAGCAATGTGTATAATACAGTATAGGAGCTACGCAGGTCTAGTATTAGGCTACATCCATCGTCATTGGATAGTGGGCAGTGTGTATAATACAGTATAGGACCTACTCAGGTCTAGTATTAGGCTGCATCCATTGTCATTGGATAGTGGGCAGTGTGTATAATACAGTATAGGACCTACTCAGGTCTAGTATTAGGCTACATCCATCGTCATTGGATAGTGGGCAATGTGTATAATACAGTATAGGACCTACTCAGGTCTAGTATTAGGCTGCATCCATTGTCATTGGATAGTGGGCAGTGTGTATAATACAGTATAGGACCTACGCAGGTCTAGTATTAGGCTGCATCCATTGTCATTAGATATTGGGCAATGTGTATAATACAGTATAGGACCTACGCAGGTCTAGTATTAGGCTGCATCCATTATCATTGGATAGTGGGCAATGTGTATAATACAGTATAGGAACTACGCAGGTCTAGTATTATGCTGCGCCCATCGTCATTGGATAGTGGGCAATGTGTATAATACAGTATACGAGCTACGCAGGTCTGTATTAGGCTGCATCTATCGTCATTGGATAGTGGGCAATGTGTATAATACAGTATAGGAGCTACGCAGGTCTGTATTAGGCTGCATCCATCGTCATTGGATAGTGGGCAGTGTGTATAATACAGTATAGGAGCTACGCAGGTCTAGTATTAGGCTGCATCCATTGTCATTGGATAGTGGGCAATGTGTATAATACAGTATAGGAGCTACGCAGGTCTAGTATTAGGCTGCATCCATCGTCATTGGATAGTGAGCAATGTGTATAATACAGTATAGGAGCTACGCAGGTCAAGTATTAGGCTGCATCCATTGTCATTGGATAGTGGGCAATGTGTATAATACAGTATAGGAGCTACGCAGGTCTAGTATTAGGCTGCGTCCATTGTCATTGGATAGTGGCCAATGTGTATAATACAGTATAGGAGCTACGCAGGTCTAGTATTAGGCTGCATCCATTGTCATTGGATAGTGGGCAATGTGTATAATACAGTATAGGAGCTACGCAGGTCTAGTATTAGGCTGCATCCATCGTCATTGGATAGTGAGCAATGTGTATAATACAGTATAGGAGCTACGCAGGTCAAGTATTAGGCTGCATCCATCGTCATTGGATAGTGGGCAATGTGTATAATACAGTATAGGAGCTACGCAGGTCTAGTATTAGGCTGCATCCATCGTCATTGGATAGTGGGCAATGTGTATAATACAGTATAGGAGCTACGCAGGTCAAGTATTAGGCTGCATCCATCGTCATTGGATAGTGGGCAATGTGTATAATACAGTATAGGAGCTACGCAGGTCTAGTATTAGGCTGCATCCATCGTCATTGGATAGTGGGCAATGTGTATAATACAGTATAGGAGCTACGCAGGTCTAGTATTAGGCTGCATCCATCGTCATTGGATAGTGGGCAATGTGTATAATACAGTATAGGACCTACGCAGGTCTAGTATTAGGCTGCATCCATTGTCATTGGATAGTGAGCAATGTGTATAATACAGTATAGGAACTACGCAGGTCTAGTATTAGGCTGCATCCATTGTCATTGGATAGTGGGCAATGTGTATAATACAGTATAGGAGCTAAGCAGGTCTGTATTAGGCTACATCCATTGTCATTGGATAGTGGGCAATGTGTATAATACAGTATAGGACCTACGCGTAATAGGCTGCATCCATTGTCATTGGATAGTGGGCAATGTGTATAATACAGTAAAGGAGCTACGCAGGTCTAGTATTAGGCTACATCCATCGTCATTGGGTAGTGGGCAGTGTGTATAATACAGTATAGGAGCTACGCAGGTCGAGTATTAGGCTGCATCCATAGTCATTGGATAGTGGGCAATGTGTGTAATACAGTATAGGAGCTACACAGGTCTAGTATTAGGCTGCATCCATTGTCATTGGATAGTGGGCAATGTGTATAATACAGTATAGGAGCTACGCAGGTAGGCTGCATCCATCGTCATTGGATAGTGGGCAGTGTGTATAATACAGTATAGGAGCTACGCAGGTCTAGTATTAGGCTGCATCCATTATCATTGGATAGTGGGCAATGTGTATAATACAGTATAGGAACTACGCAGGTCTAGTATTATGCTGCGCCCATCGTCATTGGATAGTGGGCAATGTGTATAATACAGTATAGGAGCTACGCAGGTCTGTATTAGGCTGCATCCATCGTCATTGGATAGTGGGCAGTGTGTATAATACAGTATAGGAGCTACGCAGGTCTAGTATTAGGCTGCATCCATCGTCATTGGATAGTGAGCAATGTGTATAATACAGTATAGGAGCTACGCAGGTCTAGTATTAGGCTGCATCCATCGTCATTGGATAGTGAGCAATGTGTATAATACAGTATAGGAGCTACGCAGGTCTGTATTAGGCTGCATCCATCGTCATTGGATAGTGGGCAGTGTGTATAATACAGTATAGGAGCTACGCAGGTCTAGTATTAGGCTACATCCATCGTCATTGGATAGTGAGCAATGTGTATAATACAGTATAGGAGCTACGCAGGTCTAGTATTAGGCTGCATCCATCGTCATTGGATAGTGAGCAATGTGTATAATACAGTATAGGAGCTACGCAGGTCTGTATTAGGCTACATCCATTGTCATTGGATAGTGGGCAATGTGTATAATACAGTATAGGAGCTAAGCAGGTCTGTATTAGGCTACATCCATTGTCATTGGATAGTGGGCAATGTGTATAATACAGTATAGGACCTACGCGTAATAGGCTGCATCCATTGTCATTGGATAGTGGGCAATGTGTATAATACAGTAAAGGAGCTACGCAGGTCTAGTATTAGGCTGCATCCATCGTCATTGGATAGTGGGCAATGTGTATAATACAGTATAGAAGCTCACGAGTCTAGTATTAGGCTGCATCCATTGTCATTGGATAGTGGGCAATGTGTATAATACAGTATAGACCCACGAGGTCTAGTATTAGGCTGCATCCATTGTCATTGGATAGTGGGCAGTGTGTATAATACAGTATAGGAGCCATGAGGTCTAGTATTAGGCTGCATCCATTGTCATTGGATAGTGGGCAATGTGTATAATACAGTATAGGAGCTACGCAGGTCGAGTATTAGGCTGCATCCATAGTCATTGGATAGTGGGCAATGTGTATAATACAGTATAAGAGCTACGCAGGTCTAGTATTAGGCTGCATCCATCGTCATTGGATAGTGGGCAATGTGTATAATACAGTATAGGAGCTACGCAGGTCTAGTATTAGGCTGCATCCATTGTCATTGGATAGTGGCCAATGTGTATAATACAGTATAGGAGCTACGCGTAATAGGCTGCATCCATTGTCATTGGATAGTGGGCAATGTGTATAATACAGTAAAGGAGCTACGCAGGTCTAGTATTAGGCTACATCCATCGTCATTGGGTAGTGGGCAGTGTGTATAATACAGTATAGGAGCTACGCAGGTCGAGTATTAGGCTGCATCCATAGTCATTGGATAGTGGGCAATGTGTGTAATACAGTATAGGACCTACGCAGGTCTAGTATTAGGCTGCATCCATCGTCATTGGATAGTGGGCAGTGTGTATAATACAGTATAGGACCTACGCAGGTCTAGTATTAGGCTGCATCCATTGTCATTGGATAGTGGCCAATGTGTATAATACAGTATAGGAGCTACACAGGTCTAGTATTAGGCTGCATCCATTGTCATTGGATAGTGGGCAATGTGTATAATACAGTATAGGAGCTACGCAGGTAGGCTGCGTCCATCGTCATTGGATAGTGGGCAGTGTGTATAATACAGTATAGGAGCTACGCAGGTGTAGTATTAGGCTGCATCCATCGTCATTGGATAGTGGGCAGTGTGTATAATACAGTATAGGACCTACGCAGGTCTAGTATTAGGCTGCATCCATTGTCATTGGATAGTGAGCAGTGTGTATAATACAGTATAGGACCTACGCAGGTCTAGTATTAGGCTGCATCCATTGTCATTGGATAGTGGGCAATGTGTATAATACAGTATAGGACCTACGCAGGTCTAGTATTAGGCTGCATCCATTGTCATTGGATAGTGAGCAGTGTGTATAATACAGTACAGGACCTACGCAGGCTGCATCCATCGTCATTGGATAGTGGGCAATGTGTATAAATGAGCCAGTAATTTTCAGTCAGTCTTCATCTTAAACTAGGACACCGATTCCATGCCCTGTGGAATGTCTGTTCTGATTGTGACGATATTGTCCCTTTAAATGTCCCTTGGGCAAATAGCACCAGTGATGTATGTTAACTGTATTCAGTGGTGTTCATATTGAGCGAACTGTTGTCTCTCCCAGTTTGTACAGTGCATACCGGTATCCCATAGTTTATGCATTTGCTTGTGCATAAATTGCCGCTCCAGCCTCCAATACATTCACACTGACATGTCTCATTGAGCACACCATCATTCTCACAGGATAGCTCACACTCTGGAAGTAAAGTCGGGGTTGTACATTATTATTGGTTTAAATTATGTATGAGATTCTATTTCAGTGATATCAATGTTATTCTTCCACGGTGTTCATATTGAGAGAACTACCTACACCACTGAGTAGTTTTAACCTCCCAGTTTTTGCAGTGTATATCCCACAGTTTGTATGCGTGCCTGCGCATAAATTACCACTCCAGCCGCCGTAACATTCACACTGACATGTCTGATCACTGAGCACACCATTATCACAGGATAGCGCACACTCTAGAAGTAAAGTCATGGTTGTACATTATTATTGATTTAATACTTCGAAGAGTTAAGTAATTAGGTTATATACTTTCCGGTACATTGCTATTTCAGTTCGGGTCACAAAAATGACCACTGTCTAGCGTGCCTCCATTTTAGTGTTTCTGTTGACCACTTTCCAAAAGCTCAGTGACATAAATAATTAATTGTTCGATGAAATAATTAGACGTCATTATCGAAACTACTTATCATGTCTTTGCCGATGAGTGTGGTTTAATAATATGACCCTTTATGATAACGTGTCAAAAACGAAAACCGATATTTATGAAAACTAGAACATATTGAATGTGAACAACCTCCGCAGGTCTAGTATTAGGCTGCATCCATCGTCATTGGATAGTGAGCAGTGTGTATAATACAGTACAGGACCTACGCAGGCTGCATCCATCGTCATTGGATAGTGGGCAATGTGTATAATACAGTATAGGAGCTACGCAGGTCTAGTATTAAGCTGCATCCATCGTCATTGGATAGTGTGCAATGTGTATAATACAGTAGGAGCTACGCAGGTCTAGTATTAGGCTGCATCCATCGTCATTGGATAGTGGGCAGTGTGTATAATACAGTATAGGAGCTACGCAGGTCTAGTATTAGGCTGCATCCATCGTCATTGGATAGTGGGCAATGTGTATAATACAGTATAGGAGCTACGCAGGTCTAGTATTAGGCTACATCCATCGTCATTGGATAGTGGGCAATGTGTATAATACAGTATAGGAGCTACGCAGGTCTAGTATTAGGCTGCATCCATCGTCATTGGATAGTGGGCAATGTGTATAATACAGTATAGGAGCTACGCAGGTCTAGTATTAGGCCGCATCCATTGTCATTGGATAGTGGGCAATGTGTATAATACAGTATAGGAGCTACGCAGGTCTAGTATTAGGCTGCATCCATCGTCATTGGATAGTGGGCAGTGTGTATAATACAGTATAGGAGCTACGCAGGTCTAGTATTAGGCTACATCCATCGTCATTGGATAGTGGGCAATGCGTATAATACAGTATAGGACCCACGCGGGTCTAGTATTAGGCTGCGTCCATTGTCATTGGATAGTGGGCAATGTGTATAATACAGTATAGGAGCTACGCAGGTCTAGTATTAGGCTACATCCATCGTCATTGGATAGTGGGCAATGTGTATAATACAGTATAGGACCTACGCAGGTCTAGTATTAGGCTACATCCATCGTCATTGGATAGTGGGCAATGTGTATAATACAGTATAGGAGCTACGCGTAATAGGCTGCATCCATTGTCATTGGATAGTGGGCAATGTGTATAATACAGTAAAGGAGCTACACAGGTCTAGTATTAGGCTACATCCATCGTCATTGGGTAGTGGGCAGTGTGTATAATACAGTATAGGAGCTACGCAGGTCGAGTATTAGGCTGCATCCATAGTCATTGGATAGTGGGCAATGTGTGTAATACAGTATAGGACCTACGCAGGTCTAGTATTAGGCTGCATCCATCGTCATTGGATAGTGGGCAGTGTGTATAATACAGTATAGGACCTACGCAGGTCTAGTATTAGGCTGCATCCATTGTCATTGGATAGTGGCCAATGTGTATAATACAGTATAGGAGCTACACAGGTCTAGTATTAGGCTGCATCCATTGTCATTGGATAGTGGGCAATGTGTATAATACAGTATAGGAGCTACGCAGGTAGGCTGCGTCCATCGTCATTGGATAGTGGGCAGTGTGTATAATACAGTATAGGAGCTACGCAGGTGTAGTATTAGGCTGCATCCATCGTCATTGGATAGTGGGCAGTGTGTATAATACAGTATAGGACCTACGCAGGTCTAGTATTAGGCTGCATCCATTGTCATTGGATAGTGAGCAGTGTGTATAATACAGTATAGGACCCACGAGGTCTAGTATTAGGCTGCATCCATTGTCATTGGATAGTGGGCAATGTGTATAATACAGTATAGGACCTACGCAGGTCTAGTATTAGGCTGCATCCATTGTCATTGGATAGTGAGCAGTGTGTATAATACAGTACAGGACCTACGCAGGCTGCATCCATCGTCATTGGATAGTGGGCAATGTGTATAAATGAGCCAGTAATTTTCAGTCAGTCTTCATCTTAAACTAGGACACCGATTCCATGCCCTGTGGAATGTCTGTTCTGATTGTGACGATATTGTCCCTTTAAATGTCCCTTGGGCAAATAGCACCAGTGATGTATGTTAACTGTATTCAGTGGTGTTCATATTGAGCGAACTGTTGTCTCTCCCAGTTTGTACAGTGCATACCGGTATCCCATAGTTTGTACGTACTTGTGCATAAATTGCCGCTCCAGCCTCCAATACATTCACACTGACATGTCTCATTGAGCACACCATCATTCTCACAGGATAGCTCACACTCTGGAAGTAAAGTCGGGGTTGTACATTATTATTGGTTTAAATTATGTATGAGATTCTATTTCAGTGATATCAATGTTATTCTTCCACGGTGTTCATATTGAGCGAACTGCCTACACCACTTGGGTAGTTTTAACTATCCCAGTTTTTGTAGTGTATATCCCACAGTACCTGCGCATAAATTACCACTCCAGCCGCCGTAACAATCACACTGACATGTCTGATCACTGAGCACACCATTATCACAGGATAGCGCACACTCTGGAAGTAAAGTCATGGTTGTACATTATAATTGATTTAATACTCAAGAGTTAAGTAATTAGGGTTTATATACTTTCCGGTACATTGCTATTTCAGTTCGGGTCACAAAATGACCACTGTCTAAGCGTGCCTCCATTTTAGTGTTTCTGTTGACCACTTTCCAAAAGCTCAGTGACATAAATAATTAATTGTTCGATGAAATAATTAGGCGCCATTATCGAAACTACTTATCATGTCTTTGCCGATGAGTGTGGTTTAATAATATGACCCTTTATGATAACGTGTCAAAAACGAAAACCGATATTTATGAAAACTAGAACATATTGAATGTGAACAACCTCCGCAGGTCTAGTATTAGGCTGCATCCATCGTCATTGGATAGTGAGCAGTGTGTATAATACAGTACAGGACCCACGCAGGCTGCATCCATCGTCATTGGATAGTGGGCAATGTGTATAATACAGTATAGAACTACGCAGGTCTAGTATTAAGCTGCATCCATCGTCATTGGATAGTGTGCAATGTGTATAATACAGTAGGAGCTACGAGGGTCTAGTATTAGGCTGCATCCATCGTCATTGGATAGTGGGCAGTGTGTAATACAGTATAGGAGCTACGCAGGTCTAGTATTAGGCTGCATCCATCGTCATTGGATAGTGGGCAATGTGTATAATACAGTATAGGAGCTACGCAGGGTCTAGTATTAGGCTACATCCATCGTCATTGGATAGTGGGCAATGTGTTATAATACAGTATAGGAGCTACGCAGGTCTAGTATTAGGCTGCATCCATCGTCATTGGATAGTGGGCAATGTATAATACAGTATAGGAGCTACGAGTCTAGTATTAGGCCGCATCCATTGTCATTGGATAGTGGGCAATGTGTATAATACAGTATAGGAGCTACGCAGGTCTAGTATTAGGCTGCATCCATCGTCATTGGATAGTGGGCAGTGTGTATAATACAGTATAGGAGCTACGCAGGTCTAGTATTAGGCTACATCCATCGTCATTGGATAGTGGGCAATGCGTATAATACAGTATAGGACCTACGCAGGTCTAGTATTAGGCTGCGTCCATTGTCATTGGATAGTGGGCAATGTGTATAATACAGTATAGGAGCTACGCAGGTCTAGTATTAGGCTACATCCATCGTCATTGGATAGTGGGCAATGTGTATAATACAGTATAGGACCTACGCAGGTCTAGTATTAGGCTACATCCATCGTCATTGGATAGTGGGCAATGTGTATAATACAGTATAGGACCTACGCAGGTCTAGTATTAGGCTGCATCCATTGTCATTGGATAGTGGGCAGTGTGTATAATACAGTATAGGAGCTACGCAGGTCTAGTATTAGGCTGCGTCCATTGTCATTGGATAGTGGGCAATGTGTATAATACAGTATAGGAGCTACGCAGGTCTAGTATTACTAGGCTGCATCCATCGTCATTGGATAGTGGGCAATGTGTATAATACAGTATAGGAACTACGCAGGTCTAGTATTAGGCTGCATCCATTGTCATTGGATAGTGGGCAATGTGTATAATACAGTATAGGAGCTACGCATGTCTAGTATTAGGCTGCATCCATTGTCATTGGATAGTGGGCAGTGTGTATAGGAGCTACGCAGGTCTAGTATTAGGCTGCATCCATTGTCATTGGATAATGCCAATGTGTATAATACAGTATAGGAGCTACGCAGGTCTAGTATTAGGCTGCATCCATTGTCATTGGATAGTGGGCAATGTGTATAATAGTAGTATAGGAGCTACGCAGGTCTAGTATTAGGCTGCATCCATCGTCATTGGATAGTGGGCAATGTTATTGTATTCTGAGTATGTCTTTCTCGTGAAATATTTGTCACATTATAGTGTTCATTCGTTTGTTTGTTTGTTCGATCGTTTGTTTATTTTCAGGGAACAACAACACAAGTTTCTTTGCTATTTTACTTACGACTACAGTTTTTACCACTCCAGTTTTGATCACAATCACATTGACAGGTGTCATTATCCAGAATACTACCATTCTCACAGGACAGTGCACACTCTGAAAAGATAAATAATCAAAAAAGTCAAGTTAAATGTATTATTTATTTTACTCTTTAAAAACAAATGGCATATTTTTTATCAAACACAAATGCCATTATCCAGTGTACCTCCATTCTCATAGTAGGCCATTCCAATTTTATTAGTTGGTTTACGGAGTTTTTAGGTGCTGAAAAAGGTTGTCAGACAGGGAAAAAAAATTATGTTAAGTGTTGTATACATGTACATGTAAATCCATTGGACAACAATCATAAGCTTTTTTTTTTTTATACTGGGATTTGCCTGTCTCGCAATTCCATGTCAGTTATAATAAGCCTACTTTGGATCTTTTAAATTTCTGTTTAATACCCATTATAATTTATTTATTATTTTGTATTATTTTAATAATTGTTTCTGCGAATTGGAAAGGTTTTTTTTGGAATTGTTTTTACAACCACTAACCAGTTAAAAAATGATTCCATTGATTTTTGGGGTTACAGAAAGCGAAAACTATATTTAAAATCCACTTTTATGATGGTTTTCGGACTTGATTTCCCTTCTAAAAAAATCCTCCCCTTCAGAAAATAGAAGGAGGATTCCTATTATAGTTGCCACTGCGCATGTACGATGTCAATGACCATGTTGGTCACTTATGCCTATGGGAGAGTTGACAACTGAGGAAGTCATCGTATACCAAAAATGCCTGATTTTTCATAAAAAAATAATAATAATAATGTGTGGACATAGCGCACGTATCCACCAACTGAGTGGTGCTCAAGGCGCATTGAAATAAATATCCTGGAATAATTTGAACGATATGTCCATCATCATCCATATGTTCTCCACCTTTACTACGTCAGTTAGGCCTAGTACTACTCACTACTAGTACTACTAGTACCGGTACTGGGACAGAAATGAAAAATTTCAAACTGCTTTCCTCAGTCTCTGTTTGATGTTTTTCAAACAGATAGACATTTCTAAGTCATTTGACATTTGAATGAAAACAATCGGTCAAGGGGTTCCAGAATTATGGTCCAGTAAGTTCGGACAATATTCATTGTGTCCGTTCCATTTTCTCAATTGTATTTATGGTAAAACATTAAGACAAAATGCATGGTTTATACCTCATAAAGAAAGTAAACAAAGCAGTAAACAAATTATTTTGAGCATAACTTTGCATAGGAAGTTTATTACTTTCCAATTTTTTCAGGGTTGGTAAAAATGATACATAAGTATTCAACGGCAGAGTTTGATAACTAATCGACGCTAATTATTTTTAATTACGTTGCCATGGAAACAAAGAATAATCAATAATGTGTAAATGCCCTTTAACCATGAAATATGAATAATTAAGATCAAACAAACTAATACATCTATTATTACTACACATCTAAAAGTACATTTAAAACCTCATCTTCAAAATTTGATCAAGTTAATTAATTATTAAAGGTTTAATTTGTTTACCTAATATCGGCAACTCTCTTGTTAAGTAAACAAAGCAGTAAACAAATTGAAACATCCGTAACTTTGCATTCCAATACAGTGCTTACTTGATTTTTTCAGTTACTGAAGTGATATTACAGCAAAACATAAACACATAACAATTGATTAACGATAATTAAAGTAAATTATGTTGCCATGGAAACAAAGATAATCAATAATGTGTAAATACCCTTTAATCATAAATTATGATTAATTCTGATCAAACAAACTAATAAATCTATTACTGCACATCTTAAAGTACAACATTTAAAAAACTCATCTTAAAAATTTGATCAAGTTAATTAATTATTAATGTTTTAATTTGTTTACCTAATACCGGCAACTCACTTGTTACGTAAACAAAGCAGTAAACAAATTGAAATGTCCGTAACTTTGCACTCCAATACAATGAAGACTTAATTTTTTTCAGTGATTGTTATGTTACAAAAGCAACACATGTACATATACTAACAGAGAAAACTATGCAAGGGATGTTGATTAATAAAACAACCAAAGTACAAAATAAATAAAACTTAAAAATGGCAGCTTCACTAGGAAAATCCGTCACAGGCTTGTCCATTAGTTGTGCTAACCAAAGAATGACATCTGCCCATGTGATGCTCAGAATTGTCTTGTTTCTTGAGTTGGTACAACTGGTTGATGTGCTTGTTAAGCAGAGTCGATGGCTTCTCATTCAGCTCTTCCCCTCTTCTTAGAACGTTTAAGTCTTCCTCACTTAGAAGCGGAGATGGACCAGGATATTCCTCCACATCACCAGCCAGAAGAAGATTCAGCTGCAGATAGGGGATGAACGAATGCTCATTGGGCTCAAACTCATTTCCACTCATGTCTAGTGCACATGGATGACGGACAAAATGAACTGCCATCATTCCGATAAACAGGAGGCAAATCATCACACCGACTGATGGTCCTGACACATCACTCTGCCACTTGATGACTTGGATGGAGGCATTGTGAAAAGACCTACTCTCAGCCGCCATACGTCAACTGAAACAGGCATTCTGAATATGAAAGAAAAAAACAAAAGGCAAAATATTAATAAATAGTCGAGTTGGCACTGTTTCCTTTGATATTTGAAAATACCAAAATAAAAGTTTCATCATAATGCACACCATCAAAACTGAGCTTATAATCAAGTCAACCTTTTACTATAGTTTTAGTTTAAAAAAACTTACACAATTTGAAAATGGCATAATAATTTAAACTAAACAAATTAAAGCTTGATGAAGGGGAAAAAAAGCTATCCAAAACCAAAACAAAAAACCAATAAGGCAGCTGCCGGATGAATAAATTTCAAACCGTACTTGCCTTTGATTTAAAAAAAAATTTAAAAATTAAAAAATTGAAAAAAAAACATTTGAAAAAAAAATAAAATAAATAAAATAAAAATAAATAATAAAATAAATATGATAAATATCAATAAATATTGTCCATCCCCCTACGAATGATACTTAGAAATTGCTGAAATATTTAAAAAAGAACAAGATTGTCCCCTTCTATTTCATTTAGAAACGTTTTAAAGCCCAACGAAAAGTCCGATAAAATTGTTGCACACACAGCGTGCGCGAGCGTAAAGCCTACCGGGCTTCACACAGCTTCGACGGCAGTGAGTTACACGGACCGTTTCGCTACGTTCGGACCGCTCGTGGGCGAATGCGCTCGTAAGCACAACTAAAAGGACAAGTTTGATGGACAGTTTGAACCTTAAAATAATCAAATTTCACCCTTATTTTTACTTAGGTCATGTATAAACATTTAAATTTCAAGAAACAAATACTCACCGAATTGTAGATTCAACGAAAACAGAGAAAATTTTGCGATTTTGATCGGAACTTTCGTCGATGGTGAGCTTGGCTTTTCTGCTTCACATGGAACACGTGGGCATGCACTTTTACCCACAATCCTTTGCGGTACAAGGCTTTTTCGCGAGCGCGGAAAATGGTTGAGCTGAACCAAATTTTGTGCAGTGTTTCGTGACATGCGCAAAGGGGATGCGCAGTTGTCCGTTTCGGTCCACTTTCATCAAGGGAGACGGCAATAAGGCGTTTATCCAGCTTTCCTCCCTTCTTTACAGTCACAGAATTCAGAAAAGTATTCTTTGGCAGACTTTGCTGACGGAACGAACGTGCGACATGGCATTTTGTTTACATACAAGTATTAAGGGACGGGTATCAAACTATTATGTTCACATCGCGTATTACACTTCCCGTCTAACACCCAATCCCACAGCCGCTGGTCTAGCACCGAATAACAGTGCACATGGGCTGTTCTCACGGTTAAGCACGCCCCGCTGCGCTGTATGTATTTGATATCAAGACATGAGGGAGGCAAGGATATAAGTACCATCAAAGCAACTTACTGTGCGCCGCGCGGCCGGCTGGGCCGATGCACATCATCAGGATGGCACGTATGGATGCGTGATCGAAACGTACATGTATGGTATTCAAGTACACAGATCCGTAGCCTTCACGAGTTTTTTTTTCGCAATTCGTTTTCTCGACACTAAAAACTTATTTTTTTTTCCCCCAAATATTCAGACCAATGTTTTGAATATTCGTCGCCGGGCAACAAAAAAAAGTACGGATTTCCATTTTTTTTTTTTTTTCGATTTTTCAACAAAATAAGTCGCCGCAGCCGTAAACCAACTAATAAAATTGGAACGGCCTAATGCAGTCTGGTGCACTGGAGGAAAAGAAATGATCCTCACTTCTCAGATGTTTCCCTTACAAAGTCATGCCATTAGTAAACAAAATCACCCAAGTATTGTCCAAAAGTTGTGTAATTAACACCATAAATATGTGCGTTGTTGCTCGTGTAAATGTAAGAGGACCCTTTGTTGTCCTTCAGTGGACCTTAACTTTCTGAAATCGATACAAAAGGAGTTCGGATAAAATGACTTTTTTGTGATAATACAATTGATGTGGTTTAGTTTCCTAATGATATAACCTCACTAAAATGGTGAAAGGTCAAACATTGATATTTGCTTAGAGCACATCTTACAGTGATCCCTTTTACAGTGATCTTGAGTCAACGAAGTACTGGATTTCGAACGTCGCTCAACGGGGGGATACCCCCAGCTAAATAGAACAGGTGGCGAACAGCTGGCACACATACGCGTCAAATATTTGTTCGTTCGTTTGTTCCATAGTTTGTTGGTTTATTTTCAGGGAACAGTTACACAATAATCTGTTTTATTTTACTTACGACTACAGTTTTTACCACTCCAGTTTTGATTTGGATCACAATCACATTGACAGATGCCATCATCCAGCGTACCACTATTCACACAGGTCAGTGCACACTCTGAAAAGATAAATAGAAGTTTTTTTTGTCATGGTTAAAAAAGTATTTAAAGAATTTAAACTTAAAATTACAAGGATAGCTTTCACACGACTGGGATTTGCTATTCTTTTAACATGGATGCGATTTATCGCCATTTATCGTGTGAAACGGTCTATACAGAGTGTGCCAAAAAAGTGCAACATTGACAAATGATTATTTTTGAAAGGCAAAGAACACTGATGGAAACCTGGTGTAATGTCATAGGTAGAACAGTTTCTTAGATACATGAAACTTTTTCCCCGGTCAATTCCGATGTTTTTTTAAGGAAACTAGAGCAAAATTGCAGAAGCATGTCAAATTCTTGTTGGGCCTCTCTGTGTGTTGGGAACCTTATCTGGGGTGTGAATGCTGTCATGGCTGTGGAAGTAAATGAATGCACACATGATCAATGTCAATCAATATTTTCTTTTCTTTTCAATACATGTATAACATAACAATTTGATCTAATGATCTCTTATCTCAATGATATTCACATGGTGAGTTGCATTTTTGGCTGAAATAATACTTTTGTGAGAAAATAATTTATGAGTCCATTTCAGGTAAATTAAAGATATTGCACACATTTGTGTTATTTACACATAACCCAGATCCACCATGTCCAGGTGAGAGTGGCCCAAGTAAAATTTATATGCAAGACTGCTTATGCAAGGGAACGTACACCTAGTGGATTGAAGGTATTAGGGGTCAAAGACCAACTAAAGTTAAATGTTTACTAATAATCTAAGTACTTCAACAGGATTTAGCTTAAGTTATATAGTTTTGGTGGATCTACAAATGAACAAAATGTTCGGTAAGACTATTTGAGATATCCAGAAAAGTTGAACAGTTTTGTGCCAAGGAGAATTGATACACATCCAGCAATGAGCCATAGCGGATTCACCAAGTTTTTTTTGTGATGTTCAAATACAACTTTCATCACAATCACAATTTCGTAAATTCGGTAAATAGATATTGATCCTGCTCAGGAAATATGTGTAGAAATCAACTATTAGTTTCATTTAAATTGGTTGGAATGTTTCTGAAACTGGGAAACTGGGTTATCAGGAGAAGTAATTTATCAGGATGATAATTTATCAGGATGACATTATTGAATAATATATGACATCTCCAATTGCATTGACATGATGTACGGAAACATTGAAAACGAACCTCAGCTCAAAGCGCATTGTTCCCTTCAACACTGACGAATTAAAATAAAATGCGTACTTTGTACTCCCATTCTGACTCATAATTGTACATTTTGAGCGCTTTACACCTCATGGAAAAGGCGCCATAGATATGACAGTTATTATCACTATCGAGACGTATATAGTGTTCATTGAACAACATACCAAACTTTATTATTTGACTTACCAGAACAATTGTTGCCTCTCCAGTTGTTCACACATACACATTGACAGGTTTCATCATCCAGCCAACCTCCATTACCACAGGGGGTTTTGCAATCTGGGGAAATATAATTGTTTGCCAAGTATTATGATCTGATCACATTATTCAAATTATTTCCTTTTTTTTGGAGATAATTAAACGTTTAAATATAGATTAGTATAGTATTGGTATTTCAAAAATAAAAGTTTTGGAATTGTACTGGGAAACTTACTTGGTGTAGTGCTGATGATGTCATCAGTAGCTCCTAGGAATCATTTAGTCTTATTTTCTGTCACTTAAAAAGGGTCACCATTTCCAGTTCTAATTTAGGAAAGAGTATTCGTTTGTAAATTTCGCATTAGAATGAATACGAAAAATCTGAATATATTTTCATTATTTTCACATTGTAATAAACTGAAGCTTCAACAGGGTGTTTTTTAATGTTATAATTTATATTTATATCTTGATTTAAAAAAAGGAGGCATACAGTTTTGTTAACAGCACCGATATTTACAGGCCTCCCTCATTTCATCTCGATAATAATATTAAAGCAAATCAGAATGCATGATTACACAATTATTCAACAGGTACCTGTCAATTGGTATATTAACATACTTAATAATTCTGATACAAGATTATTTTCAATTTATCTTACAAATCCTTACCTGTGCAGTTGAAGTATTTGTCAATCTCTGGTTGATAGTCGGTAAACAGTGGATGGTCAGTATAGAACGGTTTAAAGTCTCTCTCCGGTGTGTAAGTATTAAGACCACCAGGCATGATACTGGTACATTCACATCGGTGTTTGTGGTTAGCTGGCATCACCCAGCGAAGTTTATTAGACTTGTTGGGATCCGGTTCTTGTCCAAAGAAACACATATGTGCCCCGACTACCGTGAACTCAAACCAGGTAACTTAGAGTACATAACAAAACATAATATTTCAAAGAAACGGATAAAAAGAAGAGGAATGAAACCTAACAATTTGTGAATTAAAAGAGAAATGACAAACGAAGAGACAAAACAGTTTGCAAAAATTAAATTGAACAAAGGGAAATAAATAAACACGCACATAAATAAATACATACAAACTACCACTTAAGCATTTAGGTGAATATACATGCAGACAAACAATTCTAAATAAACCAACAGTAATTAAAGATTCTTCATTAGGCCAAAAAAAATTTGTTGTTGAGTTGCCCTCCAGTGAAAATATTTGAAGGGGTCGGTCGGTCGGGATTTTTTTTTTTCTCCTTGACTGTCATTTTAAGATTGAAATGCATTGGAACTGAAACCACATACCATGTTTTTCATTTGTATACCTATCAGCAAGGAATTTTGCTTCAGAATAAAAGTATCCCAAGCATTTTTGTTGTACTTTTCGCTGTGATTGACACAGCAAATTCATCCATATAGCAGGCGTGCTCAACATGCAACATGTGAGTGGCCATTCGATTTGAAAACGTGTAGATTGAGTCGCAATCGTTGACACACGTACATGTACATGTACATGTACAGTGCGGGGTGCCAGTGCACAACGTGTAAGGGCCATTCGATTTGAAAACATGTAGATTGAGTCTATCTTGGGTACCGGTAAATTTACCGGTAAAAAAATTTGAAAATTTCACAAATCAAACGTATTATGCTTTATACAAAGAAAATTGGTAAGTTTCATTAATAAATAGGCCTATGAATGACAGGGAAAAAAAAAAAAAAAAAAAAACCCGACCCGAGATTTCAGCACTTTTGGGTCGGTCGGTGGAGGGCAACTCAACATCTTTTTTTTTTTGGCCTTATACAATAAAACAAAAATCCAATATAATTACGCAGTGAGTGGAATAAATATGTAGGCCATACTAAACGTATACTCTTCCAAACGGACCCTTCCTCTTAAAGCACAATCCAAAGTTACCAGACACTAACACCCCAACCCACCTACACCCCACCCCACGCATAAAAATCCCCCTCACAATCCAAGGTTACCAGACACTAACACCCCAACCCACCTACACCCCATCCCACGCATAAAAATCCCCTCACAATCCAAGGTTACCAGACACTAACACCCCAACCCACCTACACCCCACCCCACGCATAAAAATCCCCCTCACAATCCAAGGTTACCAGACACTAACACCCCAACCCACCTACACCCCACCCCACGCATAAAAATCCCCCTCACAATCCAAGGTTACCAGACACTAACACCCCAACCCACCTACACCCCACCCCACGCATAAAAATCCCCCTCACAATCCAAGGTTACCAGACACTAACACCTCAACCCACCTACACCCCCACCCCACGCATAAAAATCCCCTCACAATCCAAGGTTACCAGACACTAACACCTCAACCCACCTAAACCCCACCCACGCAGAAAAATCCCCGCACAATCCAAGGTTACCAGACACTAACACCCCAACCCACCTACACCCCACCCCACGCATAAAAATCCCCTCACAATCCAAGGTTACCAGACACTAACACCTCAACCCACCTAAACCCCACCCACGCATACAAATCCCCCTCACAATCCAAGGTTACCAGACACTAATACCCCAACCCACCACCCCCACCCCACGCATAAAAATCCCCTCACAATCCAAGGTTACCAGACACTAACACCCCAACCCACCTACACCCCACCCCACGCATAAACCCCCCTCACAATCCAAGGTTACCAGACACACCTCAACCCACCTACACCCCACCCCACGCATAAAAATCCCCCTCACAATCCAAGGTTACCAGACACTAACACCCCAACCCACCTACACCCCACCCCACGCATAAAAATCCCCCTCACAATCCAAGGTTACCAGACACTAACACCTCAACCCACCTACACTCCACCCTGTACATAAAAATTACCCTCACAATCCAAGGTTACCAGACACTAACACCCCAACCCACCTACACCCCACCCCACGCATACAAATCCCCTCACAATCCAAGGTTACCAGACACTAACACCCCAACCCACCTACACCCCACCCCACGCATACAAATCCCCTCACAATCCAAGGTTACCAGACACTAACACCCCAACCCACCTACACCCCATCCCACACATAACAATCCCCTCACAATCCAAGGTTACCAGACACTAACACCCCAACCCACCTACGCCCCACCCACCCATATAAATCCCCCTCACAATCCAAGGTTACCAGACAATAACACCCCAACCCACCTACACCCTACCATACATAAAAGACCCTTCCCAATCCAATGTAATCAGCCTTGACCTGCCCCATACCAAAACACAAAGCAATGTAAATTAAACTGAGTAAGAGTCAAAACCATGTTACAGAAATATAAATGCTGAATTAATAATATAAAATTATCTGAACATAAAATGTATTGAGATAGTGCCTACACAGCTCTTGGATTAGTCTTGGTGCAAGACCTTCTCGTTTATATTGTTTGTATTTTCCCCCGCAAGAGGGCGCTATCACCCACGAATCGCCCCACGAGAAGGTCTTGGAAAACTCTCATTGGACAGGTCATGCGTGCGCATTATGTTTAGCATAGCCTATTGAATATTCAATGAAACGTCCCGTATTATTTGTTTTGCATAAGTTTGCATATGTATGAGCAGTCTAACACCCTGACGCTCGTAAAGTGCACTCCCGATACCAGTCTTTTGTGTGCAGTCGAAGTTGTTTATGCGCGTGAGCCACAACTTATTGGGCGCGTCGTCATAGAAAACTAACGCATGCGTAGTGTGTTCTCTCCCAGTTTCGGTAGCAGATTTTGAGTTTTCCAAGACCTTCTCGTGGGGCGATTCGTGGGTGATAGCGCCCTCTTGCGGGGGGAAATACAAACAATACGAGAAGGTCTTGCACCAAGACTACTCTTGGATACAAAACCTGTTATTAAATTCATTATGTCCTTGTTTTTTTTTTACAAATCTATGGATATTTCATCTGAACATTGATAATTTCCTCTTACAAAGGAAAAAGTAATCGACAATCCTTAAAACCATACTTTCACGACTAGGTTGAGAAATGTGTTTAAAGCCAACAAAAAGTCTCTGGTTTCTGTCTCCGCGCTCGTCGCCTCAGACCCGCGTGTCGGCATATTTTTTTTTTTAATGAAACGATGTCCACTTGCAGCCAAAATTGCTGGATCGATTGGAATTCTGCCGTGCTGTTTTAAGAGACTTTTTTTCACATAGGGGTATGAACGTTTGCCCAATCTGTGAGGCTTCTCTTATCTACCATAATTTGTATATGGGAAATACCTGTATTTCCCTGTATGTTTTTTTTGGGGGGGGGGGGGGTGAGCGCGTTACCACACCGATTTTGAAGCCGACCGATGACCAGAAACCGGAGACTATTTTTATGTGTGTTTGCTTTTCTTTCCAATGAAACGAAATTTGTCTTTTTGCCGCTGTTTTTCAACATGATAAATGCCTGAGTTTATGCCTGTTAAAAACCAGAAATTATACAATCAGGACAAAACTCATCAGAGGTCAAATCCATTATGAACATGGGAGGGGGCGCACAGCGCAAATCCAACACGGCATGGGATCATGAACATGCAAAGTGTTCCTATTTATTAGAGGGTACAGTGAAGTCGGCAAAATATTGGGGAATTATTCCTCCCGCAACAGAACCGCAAAAAACAATCAACCAAATAATGACTATTGACTAAAGACTAAAGACTATAACTATAACTGGTCATGATTGAGAAAATACACTCCATACTAGTTGATGTTTGTGTGAGTTAGGTTGTACGTAAATAATATGGAACTGAATGTACGTGCTCATTTGTATTGCAGTTTAATGTCATTGACTTAAACTGCCCGCTGTAAATTCCGCTGTAAGTAGCAACCTGATTCATGTGTGTGCGTCGCTTTTTAAAATGGGCCGAGTGCGTACCGCTTAGTACAAAGCGTATGTGACCCGCTCTGACAAAACCCGAAAAAGGTAAAAAAAAACTGACCCCAGGGACCAGTTTGAGGGACCAGTTTTCACTTTTGAAAATTAGCTCCAAGTTTAGGGTTTTGCCAGAGCCAGTCACATATAGCGTTGGATGTTGTTCATTATGTATGCGGTGTATTTTGATACATGATTGCCACGTTTTCTGGGACTTACATTGCTATGAGAATACTGATGATATTATTGACATTGCTATGAGAATACTGATGATATTATTGACATTGCTATGAGAATACTGATGATATTATTGACATTGCTATGAGAATACTGATGATATTTATTGAACATTGCTATGAGAATACTGATGATATTATTGAACATTGCTGTGAGAATACTGATGATATTGTTGACATTGCTATCAAAATACTGATGATATTATTGACATTGCTATGAGAATACTGATGATATTATTGAACATTGCTATGAGAATACTGATGATATTGTTGACATTGCTATGGGAATACTGATTATATTTTGCCCCCCCCCTTCTCGTCCTGACCCTGCTACATATAACGAATTGTTAAAAATGTTCTTACTCTTTTCTCCCCGCCCCCTTTTTTATTGTATTTTTGTTGGTGGGGTGGGGCCGATTTTTCACCTAGACTGGACATAGTCTTGCGTGTTTTGTTTTCACTGACAGCAGTGGGCGCAATGGCATGCCAGCAATGGTGGCTACCACCATAGGAATTATGTAAATGGTTATTGCGATCACAACAATAGTGACCGCAGTAAAGATGTAATGGGCTAATTTAATACTTGTCAAATGTTCAGATTAAAATATGGCAGAGGTATGATACTCTATAAGTGACCGACCTCGTGGCCAGTGTTGTACCTTTTAACTTTAACAGTGATTAGTGATTATGTATTCAGATTATTCGTATTCTTTGTAACGTGGAATTTCTGTCTTTGGGAAATTTGTTTCTTTATGTTTCCTGAAATGATAGCACCTGACACAAAACATATTCAAATGATGTTTGGTACCATCATGAACTTCACATCCAGCAAGTCTTATGTAAAAACTGTGATTATGTATTACGAGATTACCAATGATGTAAAGTGACTTTACACCAAGCAAGCAAGTCTTATGTAAAACTTTGATTATGTTTTACGAGATTACCAATGATGTCAAGTGACTTTACACCAAGCAAGCAAGTCTTATGTAAAACTTTGATTATGTTTTACGAGATTACCAATGATGTAAAGTGACTTTACACCAAGCAAGCAAGTCTTATGTAAAACTGTGATTATGTTTTACGAGATTATCAATGATGTAAAGTGACTTTAAGACAGAAATATTTTAATACATGTTTGATAACATTTTACACAAAGTACTAAAGTTTATTAATTTCAAAACATGACGAATGTATGTACTCTGAGTGACTGATCTCTTTGCCAATGTTCCTTTAACTTTAACAGTGATTATATCTTCAGATTGTTCGTATTCATTTTAACGTGGAATTTCTGTCTTCGGCGAATCAGAAGATATAAATTAATTTTGGAAATTTGTTTCTTTATATTTCCTGACACAAAATATATTCAAGGAATGTTTGGTACCATCATAAACTTTACACCAAGTAGGTCTTATGTAAAACCTTGATTATGTTTTTACGAGATTACCAATGATGTAAAGTGACTTTAAGACAGAAATATTAATAGATGTTTGATATCTTAAACATTTTACATAAAGTATTCAAGTTTAATGTAAACATTTAAAAAATAAAAATAAATAATCAGTGTTGTACAGTGGCTTTAATTTTGTCGATGCAACAATATTAAATTTACTACCAAATTATAATTATGCTAACAAATGCGTACATGCATACAGAGCTATACCGATTGTACTATTGCAGTACTTGATATCAGGTTATAGCGCCCTCTATCTGTATGGTAACAAGTACACAGTACATGGTGGGCAGTATCGGGATTCTTCAGTATTGTATATTAGGCGCTTTGCTGGTCGCCAAATAAAAAGTGAAAATCTCAGTCATAACTTCACAAATACCAAACACTTAATTAATCTAGCCAAGAATAATCCAGTCCGTCATACACAGTAAAGTGGACAATCGATTGACTGGAAGTTCAATTTACATTGGAGTCAGTAATATGCAAATATATTCAATTTTGTATTGCTTGTATATAATCTTTGAATGGATAACATCAAAAATGAGCACCATATGCCAAGGGTCCAATGGGGATAAATTGTGCACTTTGTGGTAACAATAAGTTGGATCTCGCCTATTTTGGGAGGGGGCTAGATTTTTTAAATGTCGGACTATAAGTCAGAAAACGAGTATTCTAACGTTATGAGGACTTTGCACCATGTTATGTCTGAATAAGATAATCGAATACATGTTCAGATGAAGATTGATCTTTGATTCTGACTGTTTTATGGGCGGGGCTTATTTTTGAAAAGATCAAAAGACAAAAGACCAAAGACCAATCTTACCAATTTGTAGTGTTGTCCGCCAACATTGTGGTCTTGCCTATCCAAGTGTCTACATCTGAAATTGTTTCATCTTCATCCCGTTTCCTTTTAGGACACATTTTGAAACAAATTATTAATGAAGTAGGGTGTTTAGTTGTTGATGTTGTCCCGCCCAATGTTTTAATATTGTGGTCCATAAAATAGGCAGAATTTTTGAGAAAATTTACCAACCTTTCAATTTTGAACACAGGTATCTCGTTATTGGTATTGTGCCTACCACTTTTTTTTTATATCGTGGTCTCTCCCACTGAAAAAACGAGATGCAAGCACATCTAAATATCTTCTTCCTATTTCATTTTAAGATATGACACAATGCAGTAAGTTTTCAAATGTTTGGGTCTCATGCCCCCTGTGCCTCATGACATCCTTATTCCTCCAAGTATTGACGGAAAAACGTCAGGTGACAGCAAATTTCAACTTTTTAGAGTATTTTTATTTTATTTTTTTAATTCCCTCTTCCTTGAGTTCTAGTCTGCACTTTGAGTGGCTGTAACGTCTACTTACCAGTTACGGCTGATTTCATTCATGGTGATTTGTGTAGGACGCCCCCTTTGTTTACTTGGATAGGCTTGCGCGTAGGTCACAGGTCACACCACGGCTTGTACTCACAGTTGTGAAATATGAACAACGTAATTCCAGAAATTGATATTTTATCTACCCCAGACTCCACACAATCGGTATGATTTCTGTTTTAATTGTTACTAATCGCTAAATGTAGACTTTGAAGAAGACATTTAGTTAAATTTGGGGCATTTTTGAAGTGTTTAATTGTTTAAATTTAGTGGATATTTGGTCATGACATCGGAGATAATTTACATACATAAGATCGCTATATTGTTGCGTGAATCGTTTAAGCATTCATGTAAACCCCTATATTTTGGCTCATTACTCAGTATTTTTGGGTTTATTACAGTGAACCGCACCTATATCGCCCATAACCACTCATAACAACTCACATCAGTTGTATATCCGCTTAAGGAAGGATCAGTAGAGTGAAATCAAGGAGAATAAAGACAAAAGGACTTGAGCGAGTTCAGATACAGAGTTTGGAAGATTTATTTTCCCATGTAGTAAGCTACATTGAAGTTCACGATTTTTCTGGGATTAGCTGTGAGTGCAAATAAGTGTACAACATAATTAAGGAGAAATGGCGGGTGCAGTTACATCAACACCAAAAGTAGAGGACACTGTCAGTAACTCTGGATCAGAGGGATCAACACAATCAGATAAAGGTTTAAAGATGGCAAATACGAGAACACCAATTACATCTCAACAGGATGACAACCTAAGTGAATGTGGATCTGTGCGATCCAACAGAACAATGAGAAGTTCATGTAGTGCCGCGTCCATCGAAAAATACAGAGAGGCTAAAGCGAAGCTCGAGATTACCAAGCTGAGGAAAGAGCAGCTCAAGCGAAAGCAGCAACTGGAGCAACAGAAACTTATGCTGGAGATGAAATTACAACTTCAAAATGTGGAGGATGAAGAGGAGCAGGCACAATTAGAGACACAGATTTGGGGGGGGGGAATGCAAGAGGAAGATGTCACAGGAGATAGACCAGATGTAACGCAAGTAAACAACGCTAGTGAAGAAGTCACAAGCAGTACTCTGGCTGTCAACAACCATGATCGAGCACAGGCCGACGTGGCAGATGTAAGTGACATTATAACATTTCCTTCAAAGAGTATAGATGAGAGTGTCACACCACCTGCAGTAGCTTCATAGTCCACTCCAGCAGTGAATGATCAAGCAAGTATCACAAAATTGTGCCAAGCCTTGACGCTCACCATGAACATCCCAAAGCCCGACATCAAGTCCTTCGGTGGTGACCCAGCAGAATATTGGGCATTTACGACAAGCTTTGAGACGAACATCAGCTCCAAAATGATCGATGCCCGAACAAGATTGACTTACCTGGTGCAGTTCTGTCGTGGTAAGGCAAAGGAGAGCATCGAAAACTGCATACTGATGGAACCCACAGCAGGCTACAAGGCGGCACTTGAAATCTTGCGCCAGCAGTTCGGACAGCCACACTTAATAATGCATGCTCTGCTGCGCAAGGTCACCAACCGAGGGTAGATACGACAAAACGATGGCTGCGCCCTTTGGGATTTAGCAAGGGACATGAGGAAGTGCCAAATAACCTTGTCCCAATTGGGATACAATGCGGACATGAACAGCTCAGAGAACCTACTTAAAGTTCAGCGTCTCTTGCCTATACATCTACAAGCAGCCTGGGCCAAGAAGGCACAGAGGACCATAGAGTCCAAACAAGAACCAAGCTTTGCACAGATGACAGAATTTATGGAGCAGAATGCAAAAACTGCCAGCAATATGTACGGACAGAATATCAGCAAGAGTTTCAGCCCGACCAGTGCGAGCCAGTCTTCATGCACTAAATCGAAGACTACCACAGCGAAGGTGACCGCTCTATCAACTAATTTGGGTGGTAACTATCTTCATGAAGCAAAGAAGAACGACAAGCAGATAAAATGTCCATGTTGTTCTCAGCCGCACAAATTGGGAGATTGCAAGATCTTCACACGGAAGTCATATGATGAGCGTCGTCAGTTTATCAGGGATAATAAACTGTGTGACAACTGCTTCATTCCGTGGCATGTAGCCAGACGTTGCAGATTCAGCAGTCGTTGTGGAATTGATGGATGCACATGGAAGCATCACACACTCCTTCATCCACCTAGTGCGCCGGTTGCCCAACGTGAGGAGCAGAAGGGCTGCGACATTCCAGTAAGTGTGAAACCTGAACCTGCTGGTACGTGTACCTCGACTGGGGCTGGGAGACAAGTGAAAGAAAACGAAAACGATAAATCTGGAGAGTGCCACGCTGTGATATCAAGGCAAGTGGCCTTACGAGTTCTACCGGTAAAGGTCAAGCACGATGGCCGTGAGCTGGAGACTTGTGCGCTACTGGACGAAGGCAGTGATGTTTCGCTGTGCTGTGAAGAGTTGGCTGAGCAGCTTGGGATCAAGGGTGAAAGATGTAACTTCTCCCTGAATACAGTCGGAGGAACAAGCAAGTATTACGGCATGGAGGTCAACCTCACAGTGAGTTCCATCAAAAATGATGAGGAGCTGGACTTACTGAGGGTGAGGACAGTCCAAACGTTGCCTATATCTAGAAGTGTCTTCCCAAATCAGAAAGATGTGAAGAAATGGAGACATCTGGATGGAATTGAATTTCCCCGAACTGATGGAAGGTCAGTTCAAGTCCGAATTGGCGGAGATGTCCCTGAAGCATTCTGGGTGATGGAAGAACGGCGGGGAGGCCGCAAAGAACCTTATGCAGTGCGATCACTCCTAGGATGGACGCTGGTGGGTCCTACATCAACCTCCTTCAAGAAGGGAGCAGAAGGTTACAATATCACTCACACCAAGTTGCAAGATGACCAACTACTACAGCAAGTTCAGAGATTTTGGGAGGTAGACTTTGGTGGTTCCATCATGAACAACAAGAGAGGTGACTCTGTTGAGGATCGGAGGGCCAGATGCACCATGGAGGATTCGGCAAGGCTGGTTGATGGCCACTACGAAATAGGTCTGCCATGGCGAAGGCAAAATTCCGACTTGCCAGACAACCGGGCACTTGCTGAGAAGAGGCTGGGTTCCCTTAAGAAACGTCTGCAGAAGGATGATGGCTTGTGTCAACAGTATAAGGAAACCATTGATGGTTATATCCAAAAGGGATATGCAAGGCCAGTTCCACCAGAAGCGCCAAAGGTTGAGGTGGGAAGGAAGTGGTATTTACCACATCATCCTGTATTTCATCCCCAAAAACTGGGCAAGATGAGAGTGGTGTTTGATTGCGCTGCAAGGTTCAGATGTACATCACTCAATGATAATCTTCTACAGGGCCCAGACTTCACAAACAACCTGGCTGGTGTGCTGACTCGTTTCCGTCAGGAGACTGTTGCATTAGTAGCGGACATAGAAGCTATGTTTCATCAGGTGCGGGTTCCAGCGAGAGACCGCGATGCCCTACGGTTTTTGTGGTGGCCGAGTCATGACATGTCAAGAGAACCAACTGAATTCCAGATGCTGGTTCATTTGTTTGGTGCTACATCCTCACCCAGTTGTGCAGGGTTCGCTCTGAAGAAATCAGCAGATGATCATGGTGCTGATTTTGGGGAGGCAACTGTCACAGCAGTACGTGACAATTTCTATGTTGATGACCTTCTGGTGTCAGTAAGTTCTGTGGAAGCAGGCATTGACCTCGCTAGTCAGCTCATCGATTTGCTCGGCAAGGGTGGATTTAGACTAAGGAAGTGGATCAGCAATAACCGGGAGTTGTTTGCAGCTGTTCCATCAAGTGAGAGGGCACCATCTGTGTTGGATTTGGATTTGAATTTGGATGATTTGCCAATCGAGCGTGCTCTCGGCATACATTGGAATATAGAGTCTGACACCTTTGGGTTCAGAACAGTTCTGAAGGAAAGACCTGTCACCCGGAGAGGCATCCTGTCGGTTGTCAGCTCGCTATATGACCCCCTTGGATTCCTGGCACCCTTCATACTTCCGGCCAAGATCTTGCTTCAAGATGTCTGCAGCAAGGGGCTGGGTTGGGACGAGAAGGTTGAGGAGCGAGAAAATCTTAGATGGAGGCACTGGCTGGATGACTTGCAAAGACTGGAGGCTCTCACCATCGACAGATGTTTGAAGCCAAGGGAGCTAGACGACACAGCAGTCAGTCAGCTGCATTTATTTTCGGACGCATCTGAACGTGGATATGCAGCTGTGGCTTACCTGCGGACAGTGGATGGATCAGGAAAGATCCATTGTTCTTTCACTGTTGGGAAGGCGAGGCTGTGTCCCAAGAAGCCTACATCCATACCGCGATTGGAGCTTACAGCAGCTGTCCTCGCAGTTCAGCTCAGCAAAATGGTTCAAGAAGAGCTGAGATTGCCCATCGTGGACATCGTATTCTGGACTGATTCAACTTCGGTTCTGCAATACATACGAAACGAGAGTAGGCGCTTCCGCACCTTTGTGGCAAATCGAGTTGCAAGGATCCAAGATGCCACCGAAGAGTCACAGTGGCGATATGTCGACTCCGAGTCCAACCCAGCAGATGAGGGGTCCAAGGGACTGAGTGCCGACAGGATGATCAAGGAAGGCCGCTGGTTAAAGGGGCCACAGTTCCTGATGATGAACGAGGATCGTTGGCCAAAACCTCCGGCTGTCCTGCAGGGTATAGTACCGAACACTGACATCCTGCCAGTTGATAATGCATTTCAGAATGATCATGATGTCAAGAGAGTGGTGACACAGACAGTCTTGGTGCGGGAGAAGCCGAAGGTTGATGAATTCCTGACCAAGTACTCGTCATGGCACCGACTGAAGAGAGGGGTCGCTTGGCTCTTGCGCTTTGGGCATTATCTTCACATCCGTTGCAGGTGGGAGGCATATGACAAGATCTTGCAACGAGGAATTCTTTCTGTGGAAGAATGCCAGAGTGCGGAAAGGGGAATAATACGGTATGTGCAGCGTCTAGCATTTCCCAAAGAGATGGATGCACTTCGTTCATCGAAGCAGGATCCTGCCACCGACGGAAAGAAGTCCATGAGACAACGGCTCTCTCTTTACAAACTGAACCCTATCTTGATGGATGGCATCTTGCGAGTAGGCGGTCGCCTCAGAAATGCACCAATTGATCAGGAGATGAAACATCCGATTGTTCTTCCCAGCGACCATATTTGGTGACAGAGCTCATTATCGTCCACCATCACTTGCGGGTTGGGCACTCCGGCGTTGGAATGACATGGTCTTCACTGAGGGAGAAGTTCTGGATCATCAAAGGTGGTGCGAATTTAAGGCGTGCCATTGACAACTGCTTCGAATGCAAAAAGAGGAATGCCCCATTGAGACAACAGTTCACGGCTGACCTACCTGCGGCTAGATTAACACCAGATAAACCCCCCTTTACATCGGTCGGTGTTGACTACTTTGGTCCCATCTATGTGAAGCAAGGTCGAAGTCATATTAAACGTTATGGATGCATCTTTACATGTTTAGCGATGCGGGCAGTCCACCTGGAAGTAGCCCACTCTCTGGATACCGATGCTTTCATCAACTCTCTTCGACGATTTATCGCAAGAAGGGGCAAGCCGCAGATCATTATGAGTGATAATGACACAAATTTTGTTGGGGGAGAGCGTGAGCTGCGGGAAAGTCTTGACGACTTGAATCAGAGGAGGGTTAATGACTTTCTACTTCAACAGGGCATCAGCTGGAAATTCAATTCTCCTGCAGCGAGCCATATGGGCGGTGTATGGGAAAGAATGATACGGTCTGTGCGCAAGATCTTGCGGAGTCCACTGAATGAATAAGTGGTGTCAGATGGATTTGCTTACTTTGATGGCAGAGGTTGAGGCGATTCTCAATGCCAGACCGTTGACCCCACTGAGTTTTGACCCAGGTGAAGACTAGCCTCTGACGCCAAACCATTTCTAGCTTGCCCCCAGGTCTGTTTAAGAGGGAAGATGTATACATCCGTCGACGCTGGCGTCAAACTCAGTATTTAGCAGACCAATTTTGGAGGCGCTGGATGTGAGAGTACCTTCCTGTGTTGCAACTTCGTCAGAAGTGGACGCAGCGAGAGCATAATCTTCAAGTAGGAGATCTGGTCCTGGTGGCGGACGAGAGGGTGTCTCGCGGTCATTGGCCATTGGGAAGAGTCAGCCAGACCTACCCAGACCATGAGGGCAACGTTCGCCAGGTGGAGGTCAAGACCAGGTCCGGCTACTTCAGACGACCAATCAGCAAGCTGTGTCTCTTGGAGCGTGCCAAGAACTAAGTTGTTATTTGTTGTTCAGACATTGATGGGACGTTACGTTAATTTTAAAAAAATGAATATCTAATTAGCTAGTTCATTTGGGGCTGGGAATGTAACGTCTACTTAATACCAGTTACAGCTGATTTCATTCATGGTGATTTGTGTAGGACTCCCCTTTGTTTACTTGGGTAGGCTTGTGCGTACGTCACAGGTCACTCCACGGCTTGTACTCACAGTTGTGAAATATGAATGACGTAATTCCAGAAATTGATATTTTATCTACCCCAGACTCCACACAATCGGTATGATTTCTGTTTTAATTGTTACTAATCGCTAAATGTAGACTTTGAAGAAGTCATTTAGTTAAATTTGGGGCATTTTTGAAGTGTTTAATTGTTTAAATTTAGCGGATATTTGGTCATAACATCGGAGATAATTCACATACATAAGATCGCTATATTGTTGCGTGTATCGTTTAAGCATTCATGTAAACCCCTATATTTTGGCTCATTACTCAGTATTTTTGGGTTTATTACAGTGAACCGCACCTATATCGCCCATAACCACTCATAACAACTCACATCAGTTGTATATCCGCTTAAGGAAGAATCAGTAGAGTGAAATCAAGGAGAATAAAGACAAAAGGACTTGAGCGAGTTCAGATACAGAGTTTGGAAGATTTATTTTCCCATGTAGTAAGCTACATGGCATTTAAGATCCTTGTGTTTTGGCAACCTTTCATAAGAAAATCCCTTTAGTCTAGCTGTTGAGTACAAATTGTTGGAGTTTGAAATATTGCATCAACAGTTTAAAGGCACCTGGCACTGGTATTTTGTCCAAATGTAGCTTTTGTCATAAATATATACATTTTTATGAGTGGAATGTGAATAAACAAGTAACTAAGGTTACAGAAATAGTGGTTTTATTGTATTTACGACTTTAGAATAGGCCACCCCTTTACATTGACACATGGTGGCGCTGTTCGTGACGTCATTCGAGGCGGGGATATTTGAAGAGAAAATGTGTAGTCTGGCCCCATACATTACGTCTGGGTACCTGATTGGTACGATGCGTCACCGAATCCGAGTAACCGAATCCGAGAGTACGACAATGAGAAACCTCAATCAAGCCTCAAACCATTTCCATATTTTAAATGAATAAAAAGCAATATGAAGAATTATATATGACTACTGTACTACTACTAGTCATGCTAGTGCAAAGAAAGCGAATCAATTCAGTCCGGGAAAACTCCAAATACGGCAACGTTGCTATATACGGCAACCTTGAGTTGCTGAATACGGCAACGTTTCATTATACGGCACGTTAAGGTTGCCGTATGCAGGCAACTCTTTCATTCAAACGCAAAAGGGAAACGAAATATGCAAAATTGGAATAGTGAAACCATAAAAATATGTTCTTTGGTACAAAATGTATGCTAACCTGTAACCTAGTTTCAGATGAAACGACAACGTAAAACAAGGCCCAAGGGGAAGCATGCAAGTTTCACGATATAGGTGCAGCAATGCCGCTAGTGCTACGAAAACTGCATAGCGTCACTGCATAGCGCTGAAAACGACGTCGGACAGGACCACTTTGCCCTCGTTATCCTGACTTTCGCTGCCCATAACCGCCTATATTTGGGATCAGCTGGAAACAGATGCAGGCTGACCCCATCTTTTAGTTGTTTTGTTGCATGCAGCAGCAATACACCTGGTCGGCATTGCTGGAAAATGCCGGAAAAATGCCTTTTTATAACAAACCAAACCACGTGTAAACACAGGCAATTCT
>CM055816.1:3084380-3129970 GCA_029582265.1 Zoroaster sp. YZ-2022
GTGAGTTGGGTTGTACGTAAATAATATGGATGTACGTGCTCATTTGTATTGCGTTTTAATGTCATTGACTTGAACTATCCGTAACAAATTCTGCTGTAATTAGCTGCCTGCATGTCGATTGTTTCTGTGGGAGCTCGGCACGTTTCGGGAAAACAAGATTCATGTGGTGGGGCTCGTCAGCCATGGGAGGCAGCCCGCCTAGGAGAAGGTAACTCTGATTCCAAACCCGGGCAGGTGGGGCTCGTTAGCCATGGGAGGTAGCCCACCTAGGAGAAGGAAAATTCTGATTCCAAACCTAATCAGCATCACAGGAGAGGCAGACTCCTCAGCCTTGGTTTGGCAACTGCCTAGGAGAAGGACACTCCGATGTAAATCCTACGACCTGAGGACCTCGCTGTCACCGTCCCGGCTTGCCTGGCTATGGCAGACGAACCCCAGGTGTAAAGGGTGGGGCCGGTTCTGCGCACACTGCACTCCACCTTAAAACTCCACTGCGCAGGCATGAATGTCGTGCCAAACTGTTCGATGTCCTACCTCGACCAAACTTCACTGAAAGTCCTACAGCGATGGGGGAGGGGCGAAACGGCAGGTGGAAGATGTCACTGGAAGCCGCAGTCTCAATCCTACATGTAGGCGGTTCAGGGCAAGTGGTCGTCTGATACTGACTCGGAGACAACAGCACCACCCAGCAGCACCCTGAACGTCCGGGCAGCCCTCTTTAGGGATAGCACTGCCCGCTCCACACGGAGGAGGGCCTAGAAAAGGTGGCCCAAAGAAAGCTTGTCTCCTATATACCCAGTTGGTTAGCCGCGATCAACGGGCATCCTCTCTGCGGCCGAACTACATTAAAGAAAAAAGAGCGTACCCCAAGCGCCATCAAAATTGGGACCAAGTTTACTATATCGTGTTGGAACATCAGAACACTGCTTGACACTGCTAATAGCAACCGCTCAGAGCGCCGCTCGGCCCTAGTCGCTCATGAACTCCTTAGACTGGGCATCGATGTTGCCGCACTCTGTGAAGTTCGTCTTCCTGAAGAGGGCAGCCTGAGAGAGCACGGCGCAGGCTACACACTCTACTGGAAGGGAAAGCCAAAAGTGGAGAAACGCCTTGCAGGTGACGGCTTCATGGTCAGAGACCCCATCGCCTCCAAACTGTCTCACCAAC
Organism: Zoroaster sp. YZ-2022; assembly: GCA_029582265.1. Classification (NCBI taxonomy): domain Eukaryota; kingdom Metazoa; phylum Echinodermata; class Asteroidea; order Forcipulatida; family Zoroasteridae; genus Zoroaster; species Zoroaster sp. YZ-2022. The sequence goes on from CM055816.1 coordinate 3,085,548, forward strand.
CAACAGGCCACAGTGACCGCATCATGTCCATGTGCCTTCCTCTCCATGGCCAGCAGCATGCCACTCTTATTAGCGTCTACGCTCCGACCCTTCAGGCAGATCCTGCAGACAAAGACAGGTTCTACTCAGATCTGAGGAACGTCCTGCGAGCTATCCCTGCTTATGACAAAGTCATCATACTCGGCGACTTCAACGCGAGAGTAGGCCGTGACGCTGAAGCCTGGAAGGGTGTAGTTGGGAAACATGGTGTAGGAAACTGTAATGACAACGGACGGTTACTACTGGAACTCTGTGCTGAGCAGGAGCTTGTCATTACAAACACCATCTTTCAGCAGAAAAACCGGCTAAAAACGACCTGGATGCACCCGCGGTCCAAACACTGGCACCTAATCGACTACATAATTGTGCGACAGCGTGACCAGAAGGACGTGTGTCACACCAGGGTGATGCCAAGTGCAGAATGCCAAACAGATCATCGCCTCGTCCGCTGTCAGCTCAACATCCGTTTCAAGCCTAAGCCTAAAAAGAGAAATGCTCCACAGAGGAAACTGTGTGTAGGTGAACTCCACACAAACGCAGGCAAGGCAAAGCTCCAGCATGACATGCAGCTCAAACTTGAGGGTGATGACTACCCAGCTGACTCACCTCCTGAAACACTTTGGGACCACCTCAAGAACATTGTTCTGCAGACTGCCCAGAAATCGCTTGGATTCTCGTCAAAGAAAAACCAAGACTGGTTTGATGAGAATGACAAGGAAATCAAGGAGCTCCTTGCAGAGAAGAGGTCAGCACACCAGGCTTACTTGGCCCATCCTTCCTGTTCTCAGAAGAAGGCAGCCTTCCGCCTCACTTGCAGTAAGCTCCAGTGCAGGCTCCGGGAAATCCAAAACAAGTGGTGGACCAGCCTTGCAGAGAAAATCCAGACATATGCCGACACCGGGAACTATGGCTTGTTCTATCAAGCCTTGAAAGCAGTCTATGGACCATCCTACCAGACGTTGAGCCCTCTCCGAAGCTCAGATGGAAAGGTCTTGCTAACTGTCAAGGACTCCATCCTGGACCGCTGGTCTGAACACTTTCAAAGCCTCCTCAGCGCCAACCACATGGTCCATGATGCAGCAATTGACTCCATTCCACAGCTACCTGTGAAAAACGAGCTTGACGAGCCTCCAACACTCCGGGAAACCACACAAGCCATTAAGTTGCTGAAGTCCGGCAAAGCTCCAGGTGTTGACGGCATTCCCCCAGAGGTTTGGATCAATGGTGGTCCCTCCCTCCACTCCAGACTCCATGAATTCTTCATCAGTTGCTGGGAGCAAGGTACACTTCCCCCAGACCTCCGCAATGCAGTCATTATCACTCTATATAAGAACAAGGGAGAAAAGGCAGACTGCTCCAACTACAGAGGCATCACCCTGCTCTCCATCGCAGGAAAGATCCTGGCCCGAATCCTGCTCAACAGACTAACACCTACCATTGCTGAGGATCATCTCCCTGAGAGCCAGTGTGGTTTCAGAGCAAACCGGGGCACCACGGAAATGGTGTTTGCCTTGAGGCAGCTCCAGGAGAAATGCCGTGAACAAAACAGAGGTCTGTACATCACCTTCGTCGACTTGACCAAAGCATTCGACACGGTAAGCAGAGAGGGTCTGTGGCAAATTCTGAAAAAGCTAGGTTGCCCACCAAAGTTCCTCACCATGATCACCCAGCTCCACGATGGGCAGCTTGGTCAAGTCAGACTTTGGAAAGACCTGTCCCAGCCCTTCCAAATCACCAACGGCGTGAAGCAAGCTTGCGTTCTTGCCCCAACTCTGTCCTCATTATTTTTCAGCATGATGCTGGAACAAGCCACGAAAGACCTGCATGAGGACGAGGGGGTCTACATCAGATTCCGCACCGATGGAAGCCTCTTCAACCTTCGGCGGTTGCAGGCACACACTAAGACCACAGAAAAGCTGATCCGGGAGCTCCTGTTTGCTGACGATGCTGCACTTGTTGCGCACACTGAAAGAGCCATGCAGCGCTTTACTTCATGCTTTGCAAATGCTACTGACCTCTTTGGCTTAGAAGTCAGCCTGAAGAAGACTGAAGTCCTCCGCCAGCCTGCTCCCCAAGATGAATACCATCCACCAAGTATTTCCATCAAGCAGACCAAGCTGAACGCTGTGCAGCAGTTCTGCTATCTTGGGAGCGTTATTTCCACCGACACTAGAATCGACAAAGAATTGGACAACAGGCTAGCCAAAGCCAGCAGTGCCTTTGGGAGACTTCACAAGAGGGTGTGGAGCAACAATAACCTCAAAACAGAGACAAAGATCAGCGTTTACAGAGCCGTAGTCCTGACCACTCTCTTATACGGCTCTGAGTCGTGGGTCCTGTATCGCTGTCACATCCGCCTCCTGGAGAGACTCCACCAACGCTGTCTGCGCACCATACTAAAAATCCACTGGAGTGACTACGTCACCAACACAGAGGTCCTCGAGAAAGCCAAGATCACCAGTATCGAGGCCACACTTCTGAAGACACAGCTGCGCTGGGCGGGGCACGTCTTCAGAATGGCAGACCATCGCCTGCCAAAGATCGTACTCTACGGTGAATTGTCATCTGGCTGCCGCAACAGAGTTGCACCCAGGAAGCGGTACAAAGACACGCTGAAAAAGGCCCTCAAAGTATGCAACATCAATCCCCACCAGTGGACTACCCAGGCTGCTGACCGCAATGCTTGGCGGCACACCATCCGGCAGGCTACCAGTGCATTTGAAGCAAGCCGTCGTGCTAGCCTGGAGGAGAAGAGAGCCCGGCGGAAAAACAGTGTTCGAGCAGAGTCCAGCACAAACCAGTCATTTCCCTGCAGCCACTGTGGACGGATCTGCCTATCTCGGATCGGTCGTATCAGCCACCAGCGTGCTTGCACACGAAGCGGACAGAACTGACCCGACCTTCAATAGCATCTTCGTTATCGAAGTCATCGCCAACAAAAAAACAGTGAAAAAAGTCGGCAAAATATTGGGGAGCTATTCCTCCCGCAACAGAACCGCAAAAAAATAATAATAAAATAAAAAATCAATCGAATAATGACTAAAGACTATAACAGGTCATGATTGAGAAAATACACTCCATACTAGTTGATGTTTGTGTGAGTTAGGTTGTACGTAAATAATATGGATGTACGTGCTCATTTGTATTGCGTTTTAATGTCATTGACTTGAACTATCCGTAACAAATTCTGCTGTAATTAGCTGCCTGCATGTCGATTGTTTCTGTGGGAGCTCGGCACGTTTCGGGAAAACAAGATTCATGTGTGTGCGTCGCTTTGGGCCGAGTGCGTACCACTTAGTACGAAGCGTATGTGACCTGCTCTGACAAAACCCAAATCTTGACCCTAAAAAGGTATAAAAAAAAAATTAAAAAAATTAAAATTACCCCAGGGACCAGTTTGAGGGTTTAGGGTTTTGTCAGAGCCAGTCACATAGCGTTGGATGTTGTTATATCATGTATGCGGTGTATTTTGAGACATGATTGCCACGTTTTCTGGGAATTACATTGCTATGAGAATACTGATGATATTATTGACATTGTTATGAGAATACTGATGATATTATTGACATTGCCATGAGAATACTGATGATATTATTGACATTGCTGTGAGAATACTGATGATATTATTGACATTGCTATGAGAATACTGATGATATTATTGACATTGCTGTGAGAATACTGATGATATTATTGACATTGCTGTGAGAATACTGATGATATTATTGGCATTGCTGTGAGAATACTGATGATATTATTGACATTGCTGTGAGAATACTGATGATATTATTGACATTGCTATGAGAATACTGATGATATTATTGACATTGCTGTGAGAATACTGATGATATTATTGACATTGCTATGAGAATACTGATGATATTATTGAACATTGCTGTGAGAATACTGATGATATTATTGACATTGCTATGAGAATACTGATGATATTATTGACATTGCTATGAGAATACTGATGATATTATTGACATTGCTGTGAGAATACTGATGATATTATTGAACATTGCTATGAGAATACTGATGATATTATTGAACATTGCTATGAGAATACTGATGATATTATTGACATTGCTATGAGAATACTGATGATATTATTGAACATTGCTATGAGAATACTGATGATATTATTGAACATTGCTGTGAGAATACTGATGATATTATTGACATTGCTGTGAGAATACTGATGATATTATTGAACATTGCTATGAGAATACTGATGATATTATTGACATTGCTGTGAGAATACTGATGATATTATTGAACATTGCTATGAGAATACTGATGATATTATTTTCATTGCTATGAGAATACTGATGATATTATTGACATTGCTATGAGAATACTGATGATATTATTTAACATTGCTATGAGAATACTGATGATATTATTGACATTGCTATGAGAATACTGATGATATTATTGACATTGCTGTGAGAATACTGATGATATTATTGACATTGCTATGAGAATACTGATGATATTATTGACATTGCTATGAGAATACTGATGATATTATTGACATTGCTATGAGAATACTGATGATATTATTGACATTGCTATGAGAATACTGATGATATTATTGACATTGCTATGAGAATACTGATGATATTATTGACATTGCTATGAGAATACTGATGATATTATTGACATTGCTATGAGAATACTGATGATATTATTGAACATTGCTGTGAGAATACTGATGATATTATTGAACATTGCTATGAGAATACTGATGATATTATTGACATTGCTATGAGAATACTGATGATATTATTGACATTGCTATGAGAATACTGATGATATTATTGAACATTGCTATGAGAATACTGATGATATTATTGCCAAAATACTATTTTCATTGAGCCCCCTTCTCGTCCTGACCCTGCTACATATAACGAATTGTTAAAAATGTTCTTCCTCTTTTCTCCCTGCCCCCCTTTTTTTAAAAATTGTATTTTGTTGGTGGGGTGGGGCCGATTTTTCACCTAGACTGGACATAGTCTTGTGTGTTTTGTTTTCCCTGACAGCAATGGACGCAATGGCATGCCAGCAATGGTGGCTACCACCATATAATAGGAATTATGTAAATGGTTATTGCGATCACGGCAGAGATGTAATGGGCTAATTTAATACTTGTCAAATGTTCAGATTAAAACATGGCGGAGGTATGATACTCTATGAGTGACCGACCTCGTGGCCAGTGTTGTACCTTTTAACTTTAACAGTGATTAGCGATTATGTATTCAGATTGTTCGTATTCTTTGTAATTCTACAGTCACACTGTCAGGATTTTTGATTGCGAATGCACAACGGATGTCCAGCGGATGGTCATCCGTAGTCATACGTAATGATACGTTGGGGATACTTAGTCATTCGTAGTAGAGTCCTAATCATACGCGGGCATCCGTTATGGTCCACGATGGCACAACGGAAGTTTCAAACGGTTCAAAACTATCGTTCTGGAATCGTGGGAAAAAATCGTTGTGTATCCCGTGTACATCCCTAGTCATACGTAATGGCAATCGTGAGCAATCGTAGACATACGTGAACATCCTTTGTACAATCGTGGCAGAAATCACCACGGATGCACTAGGGATGCACACAGGAAGAATTACGTATGACTAGGGATGTACACAGGATACACAACGGATGCTCAACGGATACACTGCGAATGTTAAGATTACACTACGGATGACCAAGTATGACAACGATTTATAACGATTGCAGTAATATTACACAACGATCATAACGATTTCATAACGATTTATCACGATCTATCACGATTAATCACGATTTCACAACGATTCTGATCTTGTTTGGTTTTGAAAAGTATAAATAGGGTCAGAACTTTTATATTTCATTCATTTGTAGCAATCGTTGGGCAATCGTTAACCAATCGCTGTACATCCGTGTATAATCGTGGTCATACGTTGTGAATCCTTAGTAACATCGTGGTCAATCGCTGTGTATACGTGATTATCCGTGGGTAATCGTTACGCATACCTAGTAAATACTTTGTATACTCTTATATCAATCGTTGTATAATCGGGGTCATACGTTGTGGAACCTTAGTGGAGTCTTTGTGTAATCGTGTAGAAGTGAAAGTTCCACGGATGTACACGTATGGCAACGGATGAAATTTATTTTTTTAATCGTGGTCATACGTGAACAATCGTAACGCCAGATCGTGACAGTGTGACTGTAGCATAACGTGGAATTTCTGTTTTTGGGAAATTTGTTTCTTTATTTTTCCTGACACAAAACATATTCAAAGGATGTTTGGTACCATCATAAACTTCACACCAAGCAATCTTATGTAAAACTTTGATTTATGTTTTACGAGATTACCAATGATGTAAAGTGAGTTTAAGACAGAAATATGTTAATACATGTTTGATAACATTTTACACACATTATTAAAGTTTAATTTAAAAATGTTATTATTAGATTAATTTCAAAACATGGCGAAGGTATGTACTCTGAGTGACTGATCTCGTTGCCATTGTTCCTTTAACTTTAACAGTGATTATGTCTTCAGATTGTTCGTATTCATTTTAACGTGGAATTTCTGTCTTCGGCGAATCGGAAGATATACATTAATTTTGGAAATTTGTTTCTTTATATTTCCTGACACAAAATATATTCAAGGAATGTTTGGTACCATCATAAACTTTACACCAAGTAGGTCTTATGTAAAACCTTGATTATGTTTTTACAATGATGTAAAGTGACTTTAAGACATAAATATTTTTATAGATGTTTGATATCTTAAACATTTTACACAAAGTATTCAAGTTCAATATAAACATTTAAAAATAAAAATAAATAATCAGTGTTGTACAGTGGCTTTAATTTTGTTGCATTATGCAACAATATTAAATTTACTACCAAATTATAATTATGCTAACAAATGCGTACATGCATACAGAGCCATACCGATTGTACTATTGCAGTATTTGATATCAGGTTATAGCGCCCTCTATCTGTATGGTAACAAGTGCACAGTACATGGTGGGCAGTATCGGGATTCTTCAGTATTGTATATTAGGCGCTTTGCCGGTCGCCAAATAAAAAGTGAAAATCTCAGTCATAACTTCACAAATACCAAACACTAATTAATCTAGCCAAGAATAATCCAGTTTGTCATACAAAGTAAAGTGTACAATCGATTGACTGTTCAATTTACATTGGAGTCAGTAATATGCAAATATATTCAATTCGAGTGGCATTTAAGATCCTTGTGTTTTGGCAACCTTTCATAAGAAAATCCCTTTAGTCTAGCTGTTGAGTACAAATTGTTGGAGTTTGAAATATTGCATCAACAGTTTAAATTAATAAATTTTACGTTGAACATTTTGAAGAGATTATGTAATTATTTGAAATTTTTGGGGAATTTTTGAAATCATTGGCCAAATCGTGAACAATTACTGGAACATAATTATTTGCAATATTGTTCAACGTGTTTACAGGCAATTTCTATAATTTCTAGAAATTGTTGTTTTAATTGGAACATTTATAAAATTTACAAACTATTAGTTAGAAGCTTGGTTTATCAGTAAAAAGTAAAAAGGGGGAAAGGTAAAAGCATTTTATTCATTTCTACTAGGAAATGTGCAAAGTATAGGCTAAATAGGAACAATTACCTACATTGATGGATTCACACGGAATATGTATCTTTGCCTAGAAAATACTGAAAATCCCGCTTTATTCCTCTTTATTCTAACGTGAAGACGATCAGATAATACTGATCGAAAACGTCGAGTTCTTTTCAGAACTAATTACTACTCAAAGGAGAATTTTCACATGTCACTGCAAACAGTCGTTACTTTTTTACCATGTAAAACTACAAATATTATTTTCACATGCTGTCAATGCAAACAGTCTTTACTTTTCCTTTTCACCATGCAAAGCTACAAATATTATTTATCACATTGTTGTTATTAATTTGTAGTGACTGCGCCTTTAACTTACTTTGCAATGTAAATATTATGCAAAACTCGCTGGCCAATCAACGCCACCAGACATTTGTAACTGGTACCCCGCTTTGTACGGGGGATGTAAATAGCTTTTCACTGGTGCGTCGACATGTGTTTTGTGAAAGCATCCATCTTGTTTTTTACGCGTTGTTACAAGAGTTAGTTTTCTCATCGCTACGAATGTTTCTACTATTCTAGCTGCAATTTTCAGTATTAACTTTTCATCATTTTCTCGTCGTTTATCATCGTTTTATCGTCGTTATCAGCGTCTTCGTCAAGTTGTGATTATGTGTAGTGTTTTGTCCTGAACAATCGGAGAGACTAAAACTTTCCAGAATAAAATCTAAGTGACAGCGACACGGTTCAGCTCCGGAGAACACAACAAGCGCCAACATCCAACTGCATTGGTGAGTCATAAGTCATAAACTATATCAAATAACACTGAAGTCTCTACAAGTTCATATATTGAGCATAAAAATCTTGATCAAAAAATGGCAAACAAGTCAAATATTGCATTTTATCGTAATGGCGGCCATATTGGATTTCCAGAATGTATTGGAAATGGTTATACGACAAAAATAAACAGTTGCCATGGCAATATTCCACAGCCAACGTTGTTGATTCGGGTATGAGGGCGTCCTTAAAAATTAGTTAGGAATAGTCAGAAAATTTGAATGTATTCGGTAGAAGCATTCTAGAAATATGAAAATTGTGCTTTGTCCATCCCAGGATTGATAGTGTTAAAGAGTACTCTTGATCCGATCAACTTTTTGTCAATATTTTAACTTTTCGTAAAATTTACACGACCTGTAAAATTATTTATGGGGGCAGATTAATAACATCATTATGTTTGCACAAATAAGTTTTACATTAATTAAATTTCGATAATTTCAATAATTTTTGTATAGGTCTATGTATGTAATAAGTATCATGTTTTATGGGCAAAGCAACCCCTATTCACAGTAAAGTTCACATCACGGACTTGAAATAATATGTTATGTGTCTAAACCAAGAATCTGAACCAAATAAAAGTGGTTGAGTTTTAAGCATAAAGGAAGTGAACCTTTGGTGAATATGTCATGGTCTGGATTGAATGTATTCCAAAGGCTACTACTCCTAAATCATTATGTACTTGCAAGTTATTAATTGCTTTCATGACATGTTTGTGTATATCTCCCAACAAACCTACACTTTACAAAGTCCATGTCATAAAAATTTGACCCGAATTAAGGGTTATTTAGGCACGTGCATATTCCTTTTATGAGTCAAAATTTAATCGGGAGTTTAATTGTTCTTGCATTGTTTGAATCAGGGAAGAAACCCGACATCTGAGTAAATTATATTATTTATATTAAAAAATAATAACAAATAATGATATTGTGCATTTAATACCAAACAGATACCTGGTAGAGGCCTACGCATCCATTAATGAGTCATGTATGTATGTTTGCCTTAGTGTCTATCTAATTTCAATGCAATGATTATTATTAAAGGATCACAGAAATAAAAACCATTATGGCTCTTAATAAATGTGTTTTGCATAATAAAACAAGATATTTGTTAGTTTTTTCATAATTGAAGTTTGTTCTGTTCATTTTGGAGACTTTTATGCCACTTCACAAGCCCCCCACTTTATTGGCAATTGAGTGATGTAATATATCACGTGATACCGTGACGTCAGGTAAAGAACGATTTCCTAGCAATGCACAGCTGTTTGTTTGTGTGTGTACGTGTCCGATGCGCTTATGTCAAAACTCCAATATATGTGTATACATAATTATTTTCATCCTAAATTTCCCTGAAAATATACATCATGCCTACAAGATGTCTCGTAGCAGGCTGTAGTAATACTCCTAGCGAAGGAGTAAGCCTCCATAGGTTCCCTAAAAACGACGCACTACGAAAACTTTGGGCCACAAAAGTGCGGTTGACGAGGGCAAAATGGTTCGGGCCATCTCCAACCAGCGTGATATGTAGCGATATTAGTTTACTGCTGAAGACTTCGACACGAGCCTTCATGGGGAATTTGGGATGTCAAAGGCACCCAGACTCAAGAAAACTTCGATTTCAATGAAAATAAAGAAGCCTGTGAATCCCTCAAACGACAAGCCAAAGCGACGAGCGATGCTTTGTTAAACCGTGAGAACAGACAAGTAACTAACGCTAAGTCAGATACGACATGTCCGATCTACATGTATGTACTGTATGCGCCGCCATGTTGGGTTTTGGACATCGTTAACAATAAATATACGGCGTAATTCACAAATCATACATGAAAAAAATACACTATAACGTTAGACTAAAATAACATAAATTTTTACAACTTTTAGAAGAATTCGATATAAATGAAAACTGTGACTAGATTTTCCGGTCGGCGGCAATAAACACCGAACTTCCAAAGGTGCTTTTTTGCGACCTTCGTATTTTAATATTTTCGATTTTTTTCAACCGAGTTTGGGTCACTAAATGATCGATTTCTTCACAAAGATAGCAGTTTAGTGAACGAAAATTACACATCAGACAGTTTATTAGTTACTTATTACCTCAGTAAAGTATTACAATTTCATCTGACGACTATTCAGCCATTTCTATGTTATTTTCCATCGTGGGCAATATAAGCGCAGGCATGTGAATGAACGCGTTCGCTGTTGTATATGTATGTGGCTGGCGTCCCCCGGAAGCAAGCCTTCTTCTTTACGTGACGTCACACATAGAGACGTTCAGGATGAAGTGCAAATGACCCCTTTTAGGGGCGTGTTAATCGGCGCCGACATCCTCTTCGGAAAAGCTTCAAATTATAAGTAGCTCGCTAAAAATCAATGAGCTATTTATTTTTTATCATTAAAAATACCATATTTTAGTATCTCCATGGCATTTACGTCTCTATTTCTGTGGTCCTTTAAGATCATTAATAAGGTCCACGACCGTCTGAATAGTGTTCATGCGTTTTGCACGTACGTACGACTGTCATTAAGGTCTTGGCCAATGAAAAGCTCTGCTTTGCTGACTCCGCCCCAAGCTCAAACCCCCTCCGACCGTCGATGTCTCTAGAATTTCACAATGAGTCCGGTAGCCGATTGTTCAATTTCATTTCACTCGTGGATTTGCAACAATGGAGATTAACAACACACTGCCTAAGTACTTCAATGGTTGTCTGATCTGACACTAAGAACTATTATGTATCAGTGACGGATCCGAGGGGCGTTTTTGAAACAGTTCCCATAAGGTACAAATCTTGTGGTTTCCGTCCCTTCCAAGCCTCCCACATTACTAAGAACCATGAAAGATAAGATAAAATGTACATCTTGGCACTTACAATTTAAACATTTTGTTAATAATATTCATGCATACCCGTACAGAAGGGGGTAGAAAAGTTTGAAATATAGCCTATATTGAACTTGTGGGATTTTAAGTGGCGGCTTTTTCAATATTTCTTTTTCGATTTTCGTTTTGAAAAAATGAATCTGAACTTCGACTATTGTGGGAATTTGGGGTGCGTACGCATGCTCGGTACCCTGCGGGTAGGCCTAAGTTTATTTAAATATATAATAGCACGATTACTTGTTGTCTATTCCGTAGGCCTACGTCTTATTCTTATTCTATTCTCTTCTTCCAGTCGGCCAGTCCTCATAGTCATAATGAATTTGGTATGATGTATATTTTTATCTGCTATTATTAGACGCAGTTTTGTCTAATTGCTATCAGTGTAATTATTATTACGATGCCATCCCAGAAAGGATCAATTATTTTGTTTGTAATTATTTGTAAATTCCCGTTTACGTGTATCTATGTATGGAACCTTGACTTTTTTCTGAAAATAAAATAAATTATATTTAAACAGCCTGTAATAAAAAAGTCAGATAACAATCAAAAGCATTTTCGTGGTAGCCTATACCTGCCAATATCCCGATTAATTATTTATCGTACTCTTCTCCTTAACTTGATCGCGTTTCTTCTGAGATAGTGCTGAACGATGTCTTCTTCTGGGTTGGAGTTTTGAATAAAGTAATCCACAGCCAGACCCCATTGGTTTCCATGGGCTCTGTATCCCTGACGTCGCTGTGATCATTATTCACAGGTAATCGGACTTGTTTGTGGGCCATGATGAAATGTGTTGGTCTCACAGACGTAGACGTAGACAGGTGTGACACTTCCGCTAATCTAGGATCGGGAGTATTTTCAAATGATACGTCGTCTATACAAATGTAATATAAAAGACGTACCTAAAGGATCGTATGGTGTTCTATAATGGACACCTACGCGGCGCCTTTTTTTTTCTACGCGGCGACTTTTTGTTTTTGGGCGGCGACTTTTTGTTTTTGGGCGGCGACTTTTTTTTTTACGCGGCGACTTTTTATTTTTGGACGGCGACTTTTTTTTTCACTCTCGAAAATTTGTTTTCACTCTAATTTTTTTTTTTCTCTTTCGAATTATTTTTTCTCTCGAAATTTTTTTTTTCCCTCTCGAAGTTATTTTTTTCTCTCGAATTTGTTTTTGTTCTCTCTCGAAATTTTTTTTTTCTCTCGAAATTTTGTTTTTCTCTCGAAATATTTTTGTTCTCTCGAAATATTTTTTTTCTCTCTCGAAATTTTTTTTTTCTCTCGAAGTTTTTTCTGTCCCAAAAAAAAAAGTCGCCGCGCGCAAAAAAAAGTCGCCGTCCAAAAAAAAAAGTCGCCGTCCAAAAAAAAAAGTCGCCGTCCAAAAAAAAAAGTCGCCGCGTAAAAAAAAAAGTCGCCGTCCAAAAAAAAAGGTCGCCGTCCAAAAAAAAAAGTCGCCGCGTAAAAAAAAAAGTCGCCGTCCAAAAAGAAAAAGTCGCCGCGTAAAAAAAAAAGTCGCCGTCCAAAAAAAAAAAGTCGCCGCGTAAAAAAAAAAGTCGCCGTCCAAAAAAAAAAGTCGCCGTCCCAAAAAGAAAAGTCGCCGTCCAAAAAAAAAAGTCGCCGTCCAAAAAAAAAAAGTCGCCGCCAAAAAAAAAGTCGCCGCGTAAAAAAAAAAATCGCCGTCCAAAAAAGGTCGCCGTCCAAAAAAAAGTCGCCGCGTAAAAAAAGTCGCAGTCCAAAAGAAAAAGACGCCGCGTAAAAAAAAGTCGCCGTCCAAAAAAAGTCGCCGCGTAAAAAAAAAGTCGCCGTCCAAAAAAAAAAGTCGCCGTCCAAAAAAAAAAAGTCGCCGTCCAAAAAAAAAAGTCGCCGCGTAAAAAAAAAAGTCGCCGTCCCAAAAAAAAGGTCGCCGTCCAAAAAAAAGTCGCCGCGTAAAAAAAGTCGCCGTCCAAAAAGAAAAAGTCGCCGCGTAAAAAAAGTCGCCGTCCAAAAAAAGTCGCCGCGTAAAAAAAAGTCGCCGTCCAAAAAAAAAGTCGCCGTCCCAAAAAAAGTCGCCGTCCAAAAAAGTCGCCGTCCAAAAAAAAGTCGCCGCCAAAAAGTCGCCGCGTAAAAAAAATCGCCGTCCAAAAAAGGTCGCCGTCCAAAAAAGTCGCCGCGTAAAAAAAAAGTCGCCGTCCAAAAAGAAAAGTCGCCGCGTAAAAAAAAGTCGCCGTCCAAAAAAAAGTCGCCGCGTAAAAAAAAAAAGTCGCCGTCCAAAAAAAGTCGCCGTCCAAAAAAGTCGCCGTCCAAAAAAAAGTCGCCGACCAAAAAAAAAAGTCGCCGCGTAAAAAAAAAGTCGCCGTCCAAAAAAAAAAAGTCGCCGCGTAAAACAAAAAGTCGCCGTCCAAAAACAAAAAGTCGCCGTCCAAAAACAAAAAGTCGCCGTCCAAAAACAAAAAGTCGCCGCGTAAAAAAAAAAAGGCGCCGCGTAGAAAAAAAAGGCGCCGCGTAGGTGTCCATTATAGAACACCATAGGATCGGGAGTCTTTTCAGATGGTAAGTCGTCTATACAAATGTAATATAAAAGACGTACCTAAAGGATCGGGAGTCTTTTCAAATGGTAAGTCGTCTATACAAAGGTAATATAAAAGACGTACCTAAAGGATCGGGAGTCTTTTCAAATGGTACGTCGTCTATACAAATGTAAAGTAAAGGACTCACAACCTTTAGGTACGTCTTTCAGTTTACATAATCATTATGTAGATGAGTCAATGCAAATTGCTCTCATCTAGGTTAGTGGACGGTGTCACACCTGTCTACGTCTACGTCTGTGAGACCAACACATTTCGCCATGGCCCACAGACAAGTCCGATTACCTGTAAATAATGAAGAGCGACGTCTGATATTAGAGGGATACAGAGCCCATGGAAACCAATGGGGCCTGGTTGTGAATTACGTTATCCAAAACTCCAACCCAGAAGAAGACATTGTGCAGCATTACCTTAGAAGAAACGAGGTCCAGTTAAGGAGAAGAGTACGGGAAATGATTAATCGGGATATTGGCAGGTATAGGCTACCACGCAAATGTTTGTGATTTCTATCTGACTTTTTTATTACAGCTGTTTAATTATAATTCATTTTTATTTTCAGGAAAAAAATCAAGGTTCCACACAGATAGATACACATAAACAGGAATATACCAATAATTACAAACAAAATTGTGGTTCCTTTCTGGGATGGCACAGTAATAATAATTATAGGTAATAATAATAAGGGAATAACATTGTGAGGACCCGGTCTTCACTGCCTGATAATGACCGGCTTGGGGGCTGGCCGCTGTCAACGGACCGAGCCCGCAGCCCCCAAGCCGGTCATTCCCACCACCCCACCACCCCACCACCCCACCATCCCACCACCCCACCACCCCACCACCCCACCACCCCACCACCCCACCACCCCACCACCCCACCACCCCACCACCTCACTACCTCACCACCTCACCACCTCACCACCCCCTGCCCGAGAAAGAATCAATTCAATTAATCCAATCCGATCCAACTCTCCCAAGAAAAAGAAAAAACAACAACAAGACAGGAAAACGTGTGTGGCAAGCAAACAAAAATATGACGCCACCATCACCAGAAAGAGTCCTAACCTCTGAGCCGCAGACAACTCAATGAAGTTGGCATTGTCTTCTTGACGACCTTCGTTGCAAATGAACGGAGTGAAAGAAATCGAACAATGGCAGACGGGACTCATTGTGAAATTCTATAGACGTCGACGGTCGGAGCTTGGGGCGGAGTCAGCAAAGCAGAGCTTTTCATTGGCCAAGACCTTAATGACAGTCGTACGTACGTGCAAAACGCATGAACACTAGTCAGAATCAACCATTTGTTATGACGAATGAGTGGGAGCGGTTGGGAGGGTAGAACTACCCCCTCCCTCACGATCGACCGACTCTTGTATGTTATCTCCATTGATTTATTAATATTTTGAATAAGGAGGGGATAGATTGTTGTATCGTGCTACACGTCTGAGGTGTACAAGGTTTATTCAAACAATTGGCCCTAAACTGGCTACTTGTCTTTAAAACTATAACCCCCTTGATACTCATCACTGGTAATGGCCTCAATCCTTCAAAATTAACCCATATGATTTTATGGAGGATCCCAACTGCCCCAATCCTTCAAAATCAACCAATGTGATTTTATGCAGGATCCGTACTATTTCCAATCCTTTAAAATCAACTGAACTGATATACGTCATTTATTTTTGGTAGTCTAAAGGGCCTGTCCCACTTGGGCGACTTTTTAGGCGACTGCCGGCGACCGTCATAGTCGTAGCAAGTCGCCCCAAAACCGGCGACTGGACCCCCCTACGACAATGTCTACGACAAGCTACTACAACCTACCACCTAGTCGACGTCAAGCTACGGCAAGCTACCGACAACCGGCGACCCAATCGTCGCGACTAAGGACGACCACCTACGACCACACCTACGACAACCTACGACAACCTACGACCACACCTACGACAACCTACGACCACACAGGCGACAACCTACGACAGCACCTACGTCAGTAGAAGTCAAGCTACGCTCATTGGCGTCAAACCCACTGTCGCCGAACATTTTTGAACATTTTGAAAATCCCGCGGCGACCAGAAAGAGGCTACTACTCTTTAGGCGACTGAGGAGACTACTCCTGACCATACAGGCGACACCCCGGCGACCATATGGCGACAGTCTGGTCGCCTGTAGTCGCCTAAAAAATCGCCTAAGTGGGACAGGGGCATTAGTCAATGGAATTTCAAATCCTACCTCAATCCTACATCATCATTCAAATCCCCGGTTGATTTTGAAGGATTTGGGATGGTTAGGGCTTTAGAACATGTTGGAATAGGAGCCTGATGTAATCATTTCTGAACTCTGTATAATCCCTCATTTTTAAGGGGATAATAATTGTGTATATTATGTGTTACTACCAGAGCCTGATGAAGTCCAAGGCTAAATGAAAACAAAATACATATATCCCAAAAATAAATATGGGGTGGTTGAACGAGGGATGGGGGTGGCTACACGGACAAATGTGGATTAATTACAGAATGTAAATGCATGACTAGAATGGAGGTACATTATTCCCTCTCCCAACTTTGCCGTGTGGGTCCACTAACTTTTAATAAAGTAATAACAACGCTTGTAAATATTTTGCTATTTTTTACAATATTATAGTAGTCCTATATGCAGTCTTATATTACATGATGGTCCTATTGTATTAATACATTTCATGAACACAATGACTAAAAATTACTAGCTCATTTATGCAGCAGCAACGGTGACCTTATCATGTGGGGGTATTATTTTCAGTCACTGATTTAATCTAAAACTAGCACTCTGATTCCATGCCCTATTGATCGTGATGATATTGTCCCTTTAAACATAATAAGAAAACGACCAATAATGTCACGCTGGGAATGTTTGTATCTTTCTAATGGTATATTCAAGCGGTCTTGGCAAAGTACAGAGAAGAAATCCCATTTACGGTAAAATTTCGCCATATTATCGTTACAAATATACATAAATTTTTCCATGGAGTAGTAATTCTTAAGATCTTTTTTTGAGAATTGAAAGAGATGGTATTTCCTTGGTCAATTTCCTCTTATAAATATGGAAACGACACATTAATAGGATCAGGTTAATAGCTTTACACTCAAAGTCAGTTTTACCAAACAAGAATACTTCATTGTCTAAGATGATGTTAAAATTAGTTTTATCCTTGATCCACGAAACAACTGAAGTATAAAAGGAAATTGTTGAGTCGCATGAGCAAAACAGATGGATAAGAGTCTCCTCTTCATTGTTACAAAAAGTACATAAATTTGTGTTCGACTTGTTAATTTTGAAAAATAATTCGTACCTAAAATCCTGTGTGTTAGTCAATACTGGAACCATCTCAACATAGTGTCTATTGTACAGTTGAAAGGAATATTATAGACTAACGACCATTTAGAAAAACTACAGTCTATTTGCAACTTATTGTTCCACTTAGAAATGAATGTATAAGGTACTTTCCTGGAGGAGGTCAGGACTTTAGAAATCTACTCGAACCTTTCTTATTCCTCAAAAGAATTTTGAAATTAAAGGGAATAAAAGGACATCGGATAGTGCATTTTTTTAAAGGAACATATTTGGAAAAGCAAACTTGGCAGCCCTGACCACTCTCCGTATTCCAAGAAATTAGTTCTAATGTTAAACTTATTCCTGAAATCCTCAATTTACCGTTGTCATTCAAAAGATCGAAAATATATTTGACACCTGCAGACTCCCAATGTTTATAACAGATGCATTTTCACACACCTTAATTTTATCATTGTGCCACAGAGTATTTGACAAAACATCTTCAGCAGTCACGGGAGTATGTGCCAGGGTAAATTTAGACCAGGATGTACAAGCATCCATCCAAAAAGGTTCCCATTCTTATGGGTATAAAGCAATTTCAAAGATCCCCTTCCAAAGGACAACTATTGTCAGAAACAAGGAGTCTGCGGAGCCAAGTGATTTTAAGGGCGTTCATGTAATCTCTAATATATACCATACGTAGCCCTGCTTGGCTGCAATCTTGAGCCATGTGATTTCTACTAACCCGGTCATTACCTCTCCAAATGAATTTGAAAAAACAGTAATATTAATATTAATATTAATAGGCGGGTCAGGAATAGATTCCGTTTAGACCATCTCGTTATAAGTAAAACTATGGATGTAGATCTGGAAAACTCATTACCAAGTATTTTAAAGATCTCCAAAGGCCTCACCCAGTTGGCATTGATCTCCTCACATTACCTTGTCCACACTACCTTTCTTTGAACCAATCCAAACCACATTCGTTTTATCATCATTAACTTTAAGTCAGATTCAGATTCAGATGCAGAATATTTATTATCATCTGTATAAAACATACATTGAAATTTGGTATGGTCTTGCGAGCATCAAAAATATAAAGAATATATTTATATATACAATTAATATATGAACAACAATAACAACAATATTAATAGACAAAGTCCCGACATATTGGCAAATAAGTCAAGAATGTTAAATGCAGCCTGCATAGATTTCTCAGAACCATCGAGAAATAAAACAGTGTCATCAGCATATTGAGATAATCGAAACTCTTTACCGGTTCCTTAATACCTTTTAAGTCTTTGTCATTACATACCATCATAGCAAAAACAACTCTACACACAAAAGAAATAAATACGGGCTAAGACCGTCAGCTTGTCTAAAATCCCTCACTATTTTAAAGTATTCTGAGAGGAAACCGTTAACTAAAATCGAATAAGAAGAGGCGTGGTTGTAGACAATTTCGATCCCTTTTTTTTTTATAGATGGACCAAAGTTAAATTTATCCAAAATATTAAGGATAAACTCATGTGAGTCTGAGTCAAACCCTTATTCAAAATCAATAGAAATTAATACACCAGGAATGTTATCCGAATCAGTAATATCAATTAAGTCGTACATTAGACGAATATTTTCACCTATAAAACGACCCACCATAAATCCCTTTTGGCGCTCATTAATATTATGAGGCAGACAAGATTTCAATCTCTCAGCGATACGTGCAGACAACAGACGCCAGTTTATAAGATGTGTTAAGGAGCGAGATAGAACGCTAATTTTTCAAAAACTGACGGGGTTTATCCCCTTTTGGCAACAGAGTGATAATACCATATTATAATATTAAACAGTTGTTTTATTTTGTTTTAATTTTAATTTCTCACGACTCAACTATTTACCTTTTTTCCCACTATGTGTTTCAAATAATAACATGATATTCCAAATATTTAAAGACGTACATTCCGTGTGTTTTGCATCACCGGTTATTTGGTTGTACTTTGTTCTTGTTAAGCGAAGTAACTCACTTTCATATGAGATATTTCTCCAAATAATTCACAAATAAATTTCGACCATAGGTGTAGTGTCCTGTACAACATGCAATACCATATGGGGAACAATATTTTATGTAACACCAACAAAGGATTGTGGGTAAGGAGAAAAAGGTTTACGAGAATATAGATGAACAGAGTTAAACACGGAGATCACGAGCAGACAAAGCGAATGCTGCACTGCGCTGGGAGAAATGGACCAAGCGTCTTGGAAACTTATTTGCTACAATGGATGTACAGGATGACTAACCGGAAGAGAGCACTACTACTCCACTATGGGGCAGAGCAGGTACATGAAATTTATGACGCAGAGAAGCCCACAGAGTCTGGCAATTCATACACTGAGACCAAGGCAGTGCTGGACAAATACTTCAAACCAAA
This sequence comes from Zoroaster sp. YZ-2022, assembly GCA_029582265.1. Lineage (NCBI taxonomy): Eukaryota > Metazoa > Echinodermata > Asteroidea > Forcipulatida > Zoroasteridae > Zoroaster > Zoroaster sp. YZ-2022. Next base: position 3,105,196 of record CM055816.1, read on the forward strand.
AAAAAAAACGTTCAGATAGAAATCTACAACTTTCGATCCTGCCACCAGAAGGAAGGTCAGTCACTAGACGGCTACGTGACTGAACTTCGATCACTTGCAAAGACATGTGAATACACCGACACAGACAAAGAGATTCTAACCCAGATAATTCAACACTGCTCTTCGAACAGGTTTCGCCGCCGCGCTATACGGGAGCCCCGACAAATCCCTTAAACAAATTCTAGATCTTGGCCGCACCCTGGAGATGGCCGACACACATGCCTCTGCTATGGAACGCGAAAGCCTTCACGCAATGAAACTGAAACAACTGGCAGACAAGAAACCACAGACGCGCCCAAAAACACAGAGGCGCACACCTGGACACAAACAAATCAAACAATGCATTTATTGTGGTGGAGACTATCCACACACCGGAACATGCCCGGGCAAAGGCCAGACATGCAACTACTGCGGAAAACCAAACCACTTCGAACGAGCCTGCATAAAGCGCAAGAAGGACAAGGCAGTCCACAACATCCAACCCCACATGGACACTACACCGGACACAGATGGCGAACAAGCGGACTCGAGCGATGACGATTACTGTTTTACGGTAACAGCACAAAGAGACATCGATCATGCCGTATACGTCTTGTCACTACCAACAGCTGCCGTCAAGGTCAACGACCGTCCAATAAAACTATTAATCGACACAGGATCGACAGTAAACATTCTCGACGAAAACGCATACCGGTGCATTGGTACCCCCAAAACAAAGCAGTATAAGCAGTCGCAGGTACACGCATACGGCGAGGCCAAACCGATACACATTATTGGACAGTGCCAACTCACAGTAGAAACCACATCGCAGATACAATGTCACAGGTTCCTAATCGCGAAAGGGAAGCATGGTTCACTACTTGGGTACGAGACAGCAACCAACTTGCAACTGATCAACATAGTAAACGTAGCTTCACAGACGGAACAGTACAATATATAATTCCCAGGACTGTTCGGGGACATTGGTAAGCTGAAAGACAATCAAGTCAAGCTTCACATCCACAAGACAGTGAAACCCAAAGCTGTGACTAACAGACACATGCACTTCCACCTCAGAGCCAAGGTGGAATCTGAACTCAAACGACTCGAACAACAGGACGTCATTGAACGGGTATATGGGGATCCCACTCCATGGGTATTCCCGATAGTTACGCCTCCGAAAAAAGATGGCTCCATACGCTTATGTGTCGATATGCGCCAACCGAACAAGGCAATTCAACGGGAACGACACAGCACACCTACAGTGAACGAGCTGATCAACGACCTAAACTGTGCCTCAGTCATCAGCAAAATCGATTTACGCTCGGGCTATCACCAGCTAGAGCTCGAAGTATTAGCTCGCGATACATTACAATGTTTAGCACGCACATCGGCCTATTCAGGTATAAACGCCTCAATTTTGGAATTTCCTCTGCAAGCGAGATCTTCCAAGAAGCGATCCGTAATGTCATAAGTGGCGTGAAGGGAGCGAAGAACATTAGCGATGACATCATCTGTTTTGGATCAGGGCCAAATGCACAACGCGACCACGACACTGCGCTCGACCAAACATTGAAACGCCTTCATGACATCGGCCTCACTGTTAACTGGGACAATGTGAATTCAACATAAACAGGGTCAAGTTCTTTGGCCTTGTCTTTAGCCCAGAGGGAGTATCGCCAGACTCCCAGAAAGTCGCCGCCATCCGAAAGACAGCCCCACCAAAGAATATACAAGAGCTACGCAGCTTTCTCGGAATGACCAATTACAGCTCCCGCTTCATTCAGAACTACGCTACGATAACGGAGCCACTGCGACGACTCACTAGGAAAGGGGCAACCTGGGACTGGTCTCAGGAACAACAGAATGCGTTCGGTACGCTCAAGTCCGCCCTTACAGACAACGCAAAGAAGGCATATTTTGATACAACCAAGGACATAGAAGTCTCTGTGGATGCGAGCCCTGTCGGACTTGGGGCTATACTGACACAGTCCAGCCGCATCGTCGCATTCGCCAGTCGCGCTTTGACCCCCGTCGAATCTCGGTACAGCCAAACCGAACGAGAGGCACTCGCGATCGTGTGGGCGTGTGAACATTTTGATATAATTATATCTCCGTGGATCGCCACACTTCACTATACTAACAGACCATAAACCCCTTGTGTGTATCTGGGAAAAGCCACGCCCACCACTACGAATTGAGAGGCGGGGCCTTCGGCTTCATCCGTACTCAGTATCCAATACAGACCGGGATATGAGAACCCGGCAGACTACATATCACGTCACCCATACACCAGCCAATCCAAGGCATGTCGTGGACAGAAAATCGCAGAACAGTATGTGAACTTTATAGCGACAACTTCAGTCCCCCACGCAATGAAAATCGACGACACTGTGGTGGCAACATCGCGTACCCGCCTCCGTCAGATGGATCTGGACGATCCATCACCGTCTGACCAGCAGGCGCGAGCAAATGATGAGCAGGCAAAATCCAAGCAGAAACAATACACGGACGGTCGCTTGAATGTACGTCACAGTAACATCGAGGTTGGAGACAATGTGCTGGTGAGATGTGATGCCAAATCAACTAAGCTGTCAACCCCGTTTGACCCGCAGCCCCATGTTGTCACTGCAAAGAAAGGCAGCATTCTCACAGCCTCTGCTCATGGCCATACAATCACTCGAAACTCCTCACGTTTCAAGAAGGTGCCCTTTTGTTCCAATGAACACTCACACGCTGATATCGAGGAGGAAGAAAAGGAAGACCTACACGCAGCTCACAGCACCGAAACAGCTACCAACAACACACAGGAACACTTGAACGAATCCTCCACGACCCTACCAACACGCACTCAGCCTTCACGCACACGCCAACCTCTAAAATATCTGGAAGACTATGTGATAAATGATAGGACAGTATGTTAACCCTACCTTGCTTTTGGAACACAGAAAAATGTGCGCACCAACTCAAAGTTTAAATATTAACAGCACGTAAGAGTTGTTTAACGAAAGCTGAAAAACAAACATTGAACTGTCATCGAATTGTAATGCACCAGTCTACAGTAGCTTGGGTTTTATAAGTGTATATTTAGAGTGTAATCTTTGTTCGACAAGGGGAGGGATGTAGTGTCCTGTACAACATGAAATACCATATGGGGAACAATATTTTATGTAACACCAACAAAGGATTGTGGGCAAGGAGAAAAAGGTTTACGAGAATATAGATGGACAGAGTTAAACACGGAGATCACAAGTCAGAAGTGTTTCTTTTTATGAGTCTTTAAGAACACTACAATAGGTATCATAGGTATCACTGTTTGACCAGCAAATGAATTCTGCGTTGAATTTGAATGTTGTTTAACGAAAATGAACAAAGTTTTGATATTGGCCGAGAAAACCATTAATAAAATATAAATGATAAAAACCCAAATTTCAAATCGCATAAACCACATTTGGGAATAATTTCAAATAGTTTTTAGAAAATCACCGATTAATGTTATACCATGCTAAACTATACAATTAGAATATTATAGGAAGCTAAGGATGGTACCAAGAAGAGCCAGTTTATAACTTGTTTGTATTTTGTTTCAAAAACAATATATTAATCAAGCAGAAGTTAGGATGGACCATGTTGTGGTGATGAACAACATGTTTTTTGCAGATTCCATACGAGGATAACATGCTGAATATCTGCGTGATGACACCTTGTCATCATTGAGCATTTTGAAATATAGATGATTTATTGATATTTATTAATATATGAAGTTTTTGGGGAAGGTTTTGGTGTGTGAGAATCATCGATGATTTTTAATTTATCAATATTTATCAATATAAACATATTGTACATTCAGTAAAAGCCACATACACTCACAAACTTTAATATTTAGGATAACCAGCTGTTCATATTTCTAGAACGAATCATCATAAAGGCAAGGTTAGGGTGGGGAACGTTTAGTGTAAACTTGAATGTATGTTGAATAATCGATATCGCCCCTAAAATAGGTAAAATACAATTTGGGTCTGCATTTAGATGTACAACGCGGGTTATAATTGTCAATTTCAGATAAATAGTGTCAGATTTGGTATTTTACGTCCCTCCCCACCCTACTTTTCAAAAAACGATCGATCTCCATCCAAACATGTATGCCAGTATCTAATCAAGCAAAAAAAAAACGATGCAACGTCATCCTTCATGACGTCAGAATGCTCGTTTTGGAGCTTCTTCCACTTTTCAAAGCCCGCCCTCAATGTTGGACCCAAGATAGTTCTAAGTATCAAAGGATATTGGCCCTTTCTGAACTCCGATGCAATATATCATGCTTTTACCAAGAAGTGTTTAATGTGTCCCCCATAGAATCCTTAGCAGCTGGAGTTATACGGTTAATGACACAACATAATAAGCTGAAATTGTTACAGGTTAATTAATGTATGTCATGTTTCAAAGAGTGTATAAGCATACTCGTATACAGAAGCAGGTTTGCCAATAATGCCAGATTATACCTTCCCTTTAAAAACACGATTTTCGAATTAAAATGTGAAACTTAGTTGGTGTAAAGAGGATGACGGTATCAATCTTCCTAAAGAAAATTGTCTGGGGTGATGTTACTTTTAAGAAAAGTGAAATAATTTCTATTTCAAATTTAGGACTGAGTACTGTTTCTTAAATTTCGCGTTAAGGCCGGTTCATATGGGGGACACATTATACTAGTGCTGTACCTAAAACACTTTTTGGTTCTTGGACCTTGGTCTCCCAATAGTGTGCTTTTTCATTCAATTTATTACCCAGCTCCGCAAAATAAGTACGTACATCAGAAAAGTGTCGATAAGTTCATTCAATTTCATTGGAACCAGTCGCAAGTGGTTGATCAAAAATTCAATTTTATCAATTGCCATTCATTTGTCACATTTTAACTTAAGTTCTCAAGCCATGGGTATGAGATCTTTCTCTCAATTGCCTAGAAGATTGCAGGCCAAAGAAAAATTCCAAAAAAAGAAATAATAATAATAAATAAATTAATTAATTAAAATAAACAAATAAATAAATTAATAATAAATAAATAAATAAACAAATAAAAATAAATAGAGAATTAGCTGTTGCAAATTGCTTACTAACCTTAAAGGACCTGTAGTGTAGTATAAATGCAACAATAATTGTTATTTGCCTTACGTTTTGAACCTAGCAGGTTCTTTCTCAAAGGTAAACTGAATAAATAAATAATTAATTAATAAATAAATCAAAAAAAAAAAATAATAATAATAAAAAATAAAATATTAAGGGAAAGGTGAAAGAATGACGTGGTAATATTGCAAAGAGGAACAAATCTGTTATACAAGATGACCCCGATTCTTGTTTGATACTTTCAAATGTTTGACATTGGAATAAAAATCTGGAATCTTGATAGCGATAGAAAAGAAGTTTAAAAAAAGATAGGCCTTAGTGACTTTGCCAAACTTGCCAAGGGCGCATTTGAATACTCTTAAGATGAACTCGAAAGCGAAAATAAAAACTTCTTCAAAATCCTTTGCGCATCAATGATCGTTAATTTGGTTGCATCAATCGCGAAAAGATGCGATACATCTAATTTCAGGATGAGTTAATTGAAGTCATGAATTCCTAAAAACGAAATATAACTAACTAAACGCAGTTGTGAATGACAGGAACGAATTACTGACTGCTCGGAAATAAATGTGAACGCATTAATATAACAAAAACATAATTTGATCGGATCTGTGAAAACAAAGTTTTGAAATTGGCCGAGAAACCTTTAATAAAATAAAAACGATAAAACCCAAATTTCAAATCGCATAAACCACATTTGGGAATAATTTCAAATAGTTTTTAGAAGATCACTGATTAATTTTATACCATGCCAAACTATACAATTAGGATAATATAGGAAGCAAGCTAATGATGGTAGTGCCAAGAAGAGCACAGTTTATAACTTGTTTGTTTTTTGTTTCAAAAACAATATATTAATCCAGCAGAAGTTAGGATGGACCATGTTGTGGGGATGAACAACATGTTTTTTTTTGCAGATTCCATACGAGGATAACATGCTAAATAAGAATCTGCGTGATGACACCTCATGATTGAGCATTTTGAAATATAGACAATTTATCGATATTTATCAATATAAATATGGAAGTTTTGTGAATCAATGCTACAGAAACTCACAAACTTTAAAACTTAGGATAACTAAATTTTAATCTTAATTTCTCTATTAACAACGGGGAAGGTTTTGGTGTATGAGAATCATCAATTATTTTTAATTTATCAATATTTATCAATATTGTACAGTGAATCAAAGCCACATACACTCACAAACTTTAATATTTAGGATAACCAGCTGTTTATATTTGTAGAACGAATATCATCATAAAGGCAAGGGTGGCCAACGTCTAGGGAGGGTGTGAGGGAAAATTGAAGATTTTTGATATTGATTTTTATCAGTATAAACTTTAATGTATGTTGAATAAAAGCAACAGAAACCAACAAATTTAAATATTTAGGATGATCACTTGTCTATAATTTACGTATGAAACAATCATCTTATAGGTGAAGGTAGGGTAGGAAGGACTGGGGAGGATGTGGGAAGGGTGTGAGGAGGGGTGGGATGTGGAATATATTCATATAATGTAATCAATCACTGCACTCTAAAAACTAAAGTGTTTTGAATCAACATTTTATACACTTCTGTCAGGGACAACTCTTTATAAAGTTGAATTCAGCTTTTAAACGTATTCAATTAACATTATTAAAGTTAGACTCGACTTGACTCCGTGTTACCGTATTTAAACACTTTCTTTGACTTAAATTAAACTGCGTACAGTGTTGTCACTGACCGAACTATTATATGGTTGATTCAACATTTTAATTTAATAGTGTGCTAACAAAAACTTGAAAACAACCTTACTCAATTAATAATGTCGTGAAATTAATAGGCAGAAGATAATTGAGCGGGTATAGGAGGGTGTGGAGGAGTAGAGAGGGGTGAGAAAAGGGGCGGGGAGAGGGTCTGATGCACTGTAAGAAATATTGGGCAAACACGGTTGATATGTTGGTCAACATATCAACAGGTTACACAGTTGGTTTACCATTGCCAATGTTGGATATTTGTTGCCAAAATATGTGAACAGTTGTGGTAAATACTGACCAATTCTGGGAGAAATAACCTTGCCCAACCCCATGTTGCCCAACGTTTTTACAGTGTGGGTTGGCGTGACTTTGAAATACATTAAAACTACACAATAAAGGAAAAAAAAACACACAAACTGGGAATGACAGTGGTTTGCATATATATGTGTCATCCTATTGTGTATATAAAAGGGATTTGAGCAGAAAAACTTGTTTCTATGACCATTTTAATTCTTAATTTTTAGGCATATTCAGATTAATATTTGTTAATACAAAGTTATTTCAGACCTGTAATAATTGCTACCTGATTCCTGAGACATACAAATCATCTTATGGGCGAGGGAAAGTTTGCGGGTGTGAGAAATATCGATGATTTTTAATGTATCGATATCGTCCCTAAAATAGGTAAAAAACAATATTGGTCTGCATCTAGATATACAATTCAGGCTATAATTGCCAATTTCAGCTAAATAGTTACACAAAGTTGGGGCTACTAGGGTCAGATTTGGTATTTTGCGTCTTTCCCCACCCCAACTTTTCAAAAACGATCGATCTCCATCTGAACATGTATGCCATTATCTAATCAAGCAAAACACAATGATGCAAAGTTATACTTCATGACGTCAGAATGCTCATTTTTGCGGCTTCTTCCACTTTTCAAAGCCCGCCCTCAATGTTGGACCCAAGATAGGTCCAAAGCATCAAAGGATATTGACCTTTTCTGAACCCCGATGCAATATATCATGCTTTTAACAAAAAGTGTATAATGTGTCCCCCATAGAATCCTTAGCAGCCGGAGTAATACGGTTAATGATACAACATAATAAGCTGAAATTGTTACAGGTTAATTAATGTATGTCATGTTTCAAAGAGTGTATAAGCATACTCGTATACAGAAGCAGTTTTGTCAATATTGCCAGCATTGTACCTTCCCTTAAAAACACGATTTTCGAATTAAAATGTGAAACTTAGTTGGTGTAAAGAGGATGACGGTATCAATCTTCCTAAGAAAATAATTTTGTCTGGGGTGATGTTACTTTTAAGAAAAGTGAAATAATTTCTATTTCAAATTCAGGACTGAATACTCTTTCTTCAATTTCGTGTTAGAATGAATAGAGAATATCTGAATGCATTTTAACTATTTTCTGTTTATATTTACTGTTTATTTTTAAATGTATCTCTTGATTAAAAGACAGTCTAAGCTAAGTAGTTTTTTTTCCAACATTACTAGTTCTGTACCTTCCCTTTAAGCAGTCACAATCTTCTTTGTATTTCTGATCTTCTGAACGTTGGCAATTTAGTCTGTATTTTGACATTATTTGTCCGTTCATTTTTAGTTGTGTTCAGTAAATTTACCCTAAAAAATGTTTTCCCTCAGTTTGAAAATCCTGGCTACGCAACTGCCATTAAGTGAATATATTAATTGATGACGTAGCGTGATAAATTCATAAATGGTGTTATAATGTTACCCAAGGGTTGTTAAACATGCTTCGGTCAATCGTTTTGAAAATTATCTCATTTGTACGAGGAATGTAAAAAAGTGTTTGGATTAAAAACAACATTGCCAGTAAAATAGCAAACCATGTGGAATAGGTTTTCGGTTGTTTAATCTCTTCTTGTTTTATAATCTATATTATTTCACAGCTGGAGTTAGATTTTAACATAAGCGAATGTGTACACGTAGAATGGAAAGATTCTAAAATCTAAATTGAGATAATTATTGCATTTTCTTGTAGAGTTTGATTTACAAGTCTAGATAGGTCTATTAAAGGGAAAATATCGTCACAACCGGAGACTTTCAACAGGGCATAGAATCGGTGTCCAATTTTAAGATGAACACAGTGACTGAACATTTCTGGCTCATTTATGCAGCAGCAATGGTAATATTACCTTATCATGTGGGGTATTATTTTCAGTCGCATAGTTAATCTAAAACTATCACTCAGAATCCATGCCCAGTTGATCGTGACGATATTGTCCCTTTAATAATACAGTCAATAAAATGTTATATTCACTGGAGAAATAAAGAGACGGGAAGTTTCTTACTTTAAGATATATATTTTGAGTGAATCCTCCTTGTCTCATCATGTGTCTATTATTAATGTTGTAGTATAGCAGATTTCATTACTTTCGCTTAAGTATTTGTTGAATTTGATATCAAATAATTAACCGGAACATGGATAAAGAGTAGTTAAGTGAAGACAATAAATGTATATCGCCGCGTGATTGGATTGTCATCAGTTTAACAATGCTCTGATCAAATGTGTATTGAAAGTAATTTTCCCCTTAAAAAAAAGAAGTGAATTGATTATCAATAAAATTGACGGCGAAACACACTGACAATTACTATGTATGCTTTATTAATATTTCTATGTTGGATTTATTGAATTGTTGAATTGTACAATGATATGAGGGATAAAAACAATATCGACGAATAATTTCTAGTTATACATTATTTATACAGTTTATACATTGCCAAGGCGTACAGTTGAAATGAAGAGGTTAGTGAACTCATTTATTATGCTATATGTTTGCTTATTTTGGTTCTCTCTGCGTATCCAGTGTGGCAAAAGGGCTACATTATGAAAAGAGGGTGCGCTGGTAAAATGGCGGTACATTGTGAAAAGGTGTCACACTGCAAAAAGGAGTACAATTGTGAAACGGAGGCATGCTGATAAAATGGTATACGTTACAAAAAGAGTCACACTGGGTGGATATGTGCGCGCTACAAATATTATTATTATTATTATTATTATTATTATTATTATTATTATTATTATCATTATTATCATTATTACTGCCAAGGTTATAATGTGAAAAGGGGATCACAGCAAATAAGGGTTACATTGGAAATGTGTGTACACGGTAAATAGGGGTACATGTTAAATAGGGGGTACACTGCCTAAAAAAGGTACATTGTAAATAGGGGTAACCTGCTAAAAAAGGTACATTGTAAATAGGGGTAACATGCTAAAAGGGTACATTGTAAATAGGGGTAACCTGCTAAAAAGGTACATTGTAAATAGGGGTAACCTGAAAAAAAGGTACATTGTAAATAGGGGTAACCTGCTAAAAAAGTACATTATGAAAAGGGGGCACACTTCTTAAAAAGGGTACATTGCAAGAAAAGGGGAACACTGCCCAAAACTAGTTATTGTGAAAAGCGGGTACACTGCTTAAAATTAGGGTACATTGTGAAAAACAATAACAGATTTCGGTCGTTAGATCAGTGGAAATTATTGTTTGCTGCTGTCAGTTTTTTTTATATTTATTGTTTTGTATACGAATGAATCACGGACTTTTCACTGATTAAACGACCGGAAAGGGGAAAATGTGATATAATCTTACAAAATTAGTCTGAAGTTGCCAAACTGCCTTTTCATAAAACGAATCAATGTATATCTTACAATAACAATCTTAATTTACAATATATTGTATTTGTTTTTACTGAGATCAAAAAATACTCTTTTTTTTGTAGGATCCGTTCACAAATGTTACTTACCCCACAGCACAACGACCAAGAATCTGATCCATTGCAAGGTAGTCATCTCGTTGAGGATGCGGTGTCCTGGCAACCGATGAAACTAGATGCAATCTCCTCAGGAAATGTAAACAACAAATCTATCCACGATGAAAGAAAGCTTTCTAGAACTCAGGGTTTGCGTCTCCTTTCCCTACCGCGCTGGTCCGTTCTAACTGAAACTGCTCATCTCTCGCTCATTGAAAGATATGTGGATATGATGTACATATAAAGCTTTATAATTGGTCCTTCCTATAGGCATATAATATGCATATAATATGCATGTGCGCACCGCCTACCTATGGTTGAAACATTATAATATTCATGGCATAGGACCACCATCGTTATAATTGACAAAGCACTCAGCATTAACAACAGTAGAAAAAAAGCAAGTCCCATACTTGTTCTAAGTTATAATAATTATATTAAAGCTAGTATACACTTGTTGTAAAATGTATGTAAATGCATCTATACTAATTTACTAAGATATAATTATGTATAAAAACCAATCTGTTAATGTTTCAGCTTATTTCATTGTGTCGTCCAAAAAATAGTGAGAATGCATTCAGGTTATTCGTATTCGTTCATTGAAATTCTGTCTTTGTATGAAAAATTAATTTGGCAATAATTTCACTAAAATTTTACAAACTTTTACTTACACGCCATTCGTTGTGGGGTACCAAACACAATGGAACAATGGTACCCCACAGAGAATCTTTAGAAATGCTGGTACCCCACAGGGGAATTCAATAGAAAAGGGATAATAGAACGAAAACAGGGATAATAGAACGAAGCAAAGAAGTACCCCACAAGTGGGCATATGTGAGAGTGTGTGTGTGTGTGTGTGTGTGTTTTCTCCACAGAGTTGTAACCTCCGGTTCTTTTCAGAACTAATTACTACTCAATAGAGAATTTCACATGGTATCACCGCAATTAGTCTTGCTTGTTCTCCACTTTGTTGGCGCTTTGCCATTCCCGGTCCACCACTGTACAGGGTCAACAGCTAAACTGTAACAGTCAACATTCAAATAATTTTCCTCGTCCTAATTTTGACACGCTTCTTAATAATTATGATTATCTAGATGGTTTTACAAATCACAAAAACACCCGAAAAGAAATTATCGTTTATTTCCCAAGGAAAGAAATTTCCTGCAATATAATATAGTTGCTATTTTGACTAGGTTTAGAAGAGATCCAGTGAGTCAGTCTGAGGTACGTCATCACCGTGTCAAATGCAATATTTTCACAAGGTCACTGGCAGATTCAATGTGAGCAAAGAGACTTGTATACCTCCAGGGCCCCCTGAAAATCATGGTTCTCCTCTCCAATTGCCCACGTCACATTTTCAAACAATCATATAAGTCACGCGACTGCAAAGGGGCCGTAGCCTACTTGTCAATTTACCTTACACTTGTGTGTGTGTGTTCTCCACAGAGTTGTAACCACCAGTTCTTTTCAGAACTAATTACTACTCAAGTTGACTGCATCAACCTTGATATTGATATTCTTACAGCAGCTACGACAGTCTTTTGTCACGTAGAGTTACTGACAGCAAAGTCAATATTTTAGGCAAGCATAACTAACACACTGCGCGTAGTTTCCGTTTCCAGCTTTCCGCATCATTTATTGGTCATTGTAGCCAGTTGAGGCATGAACTGATCAGCACAATTCTATGTTTTTCTTGATACAATGTAGAATATTCAACTGCAGCCTGTAAATGGCACACTGTATACTTGAGTTATTTACATTTCAAGACATTTTCACATAAAACATACTTGATAAATTGATAAACCTCGCTGTGGTATGAACTTGGAAATCTGTCTTGTTACAACTGTTCCAATGAGTCAACATTCAACAGCCATCAAAAACCTCTAAGGCATTCGTAATTGTTTTAATCAGACTAAAAATGTACGTATTCCAGTGGAAGTAATCATTTGAATTACATATAATGTTACAAATAATAATGTCTGGATTTAACAAAGAATAATTTAATATAGCTGCATTTAAACCTGCGACCTATGGGTTAATGTGCTGGTTCTCTACCAACTGAGCTATCTAGCCAGATGTTGGAGGTCGCCGATCCCTATTGATCAATATCTTTGTTTGGGGCTCTCGTCAGAAGTCATGTAACCACATAATGCCGTGTAGCCAGTGATCACGCCCCATGTTACGATACAAAATAATATATATTTTATTTTGTATATTCTATATTCTAAGTGTTATTCAAGTATTGACTACATTGTTATGTTTAGCTCTTTCTTATACACTGTAAACATTATTTGCACTTCATTCATCACTATTTTGTCACGACAAAAATGAGGTGCATAATAAGAGCATTTGAGGCACTTGAGGTGCTTAATATTTGACGCATGATCGATACATTATTAGTGACTTTAGACCAATACTATCTTGTCCCAAAATAACTGCCATAGTGCAGACACTTGAGGAACCTCAACCGAACTATCCTTATTTTATTCTATACCTGAGCTACAATATTAAATGTAAATGGAAAATGGAAAATCGAAAATCAGAAACAAATGGGCACATGCTTTGAAGCTTAAAACAGATGATGTTTTATTTTATCAGGTGTAAACATCATAAAATCTGAACATTGATAGATCTAAGAAATAAAAGGCAAAACAAATTTGCTTGGAAAATGAATTGGAGAGGGGCTTGGGTGATGATACTGGCGATAGGTTAATTGAGGTGGTACAAATACACGTCTGTGCTCTCGAATAGTCTTATTGTAAAGCCATCCCCGCCCCTCCCTGTCCATTCCCTATCCTCTTGAGGGCCAAACGATCGTACAAAAAAAATCTCGATTTGGACACGTTGAATAATATACCGAGAGTTCTTCTATACGACTCAGGCATTTCATGTGGTAAAAACCTATACAACAAACACATAAGCAACTAACAAATAATACAACAACCAACACATGAATAGAAAGGACTTTACAATAAATAGGAACATTTGATTATCTCTATCAACTCACGTACCTTTTCACAATGTTCATAAAGGTTTATTTCACTTACATATTTCTTACCACAGTGGGTTTGTTTGTAACTGAAATAGTTATTAATGTTATCTTTTATTTTCGTTTTATTTGTTGATATGCTTTATTATGTTTAATATTTATTGATCACTTTAATGTTATCTTTTGAAGTCCATTTTAATTCCCAGGGCAATGAGGGAGACTACATATTACGTGAAAGGGTTACCCTGAAAAAAAATCAGAAATAAATAAATAAAATACAACCTGGGAAGCAGCAATCTGGGGATCACTAGAAGAGGATGCGATTTTTGTTATTATAAAATTAGATCAAACCACAATAATTTTGCATACTTTCAGCAGGAGCACTTACGGAATATATACAGGCAGCGCTGAGGTTTGTTCAAAAAGAGACACATCTCTAGTTTGATGTACTATTACCTTGTTTACAACAAAAGAAAAATAAACATCTTTATAACTTAACACACAACTCAGTTTTGCTGTCCCGATGTAATTGTAGACAGATATATCAACGTAATTATCTTTGGCAAGGACTACAATATCCGCCCAATCAATTGATATTTCTGAGCTATTCGTATCTGAAACAGAAAATTCCGAGGCATGTGCGTGTTTCTTCGTGTACACGTATATGTACATGTATGTGTCTATGTGAGTATATTCGAGCGAGGTCCCCAGGGTTCCCGTCCCGATGTCCGGACTGGTTCTGGCCGTGCTAGCAGGGTGAGAAAACAAAGAACAAGTTACTTGTTAACTATATGTATGGTAGCCATCAGCACTAGATCAACAACAAAACATTCCCGAAAACGTCTTTCCAATTACAAAATGAGATAAACTTTTATTTTAACTTTTTATTTAAAAATAATAATTAACATTTATTTTATTAATGGAAAAACAAAATTATTAAGAGGAATAACGAAATCAACAAATTTAATACATTTTCCACAGGGGGAAGTTTGAAAGGGGCTTTCCAAACCATTCATCACACCTGCATCCATACACAGTGTGGTAGTTTCACACACTGTAGCCAGTGTACGTAAACGTCTTCAGCGAAGCCGTCGAGGTCTCCGGGGTTCCCCAGTGCCCGGACTGACGCTTGCTGCGCTGGCAGGCTGAGAAAACGCCGGTGTTCAATTTGAAACGATATGTAATCATATACATAACAAAAAAATTACCAAAAATAATCTCTTCTTAGAAAAACTGATCACTCTGAGAAGAGCCATCAACATTATATATTGCAAGTCGGGCTCTAAAAACCTATTTCCAATGACATAATGAGATCAATTTGTATTTCAACAAGAAATTAATAAACATTTAATTTATTAATTGAAGAAGAATTTTATTGCCCTTTTTCATTTGTAAGCACAATAATTAATTTTATCAATACAAATTCTTTGGAAATAGATTGTGAAGTAAATGAATTAAAGTAAATATTTGGAAATCCTAAATAAAATAAATGTTAATCATATATAGAGTACATTACAAAAGACTCAGTGAGAGGATGGATCATGATATTAAAATAAATGTATACCCTACATGAAGACTGCATCACAGTTATTTGTTTAGGGGGTTCACTTTATCCATTTTATTATAGGTTTTTCAGATGAATTAAAAACATTCAATTTAATACCCGACTCATTCAATTTGATATGAAAATTAATGCTCCTTTACATCATCATTCAATCAGCAAAAAGATACATTCAAATTCATAAGTTGATCATTCTGTCGTCATTTTATCAAACTAATTGATAAAATAAGTACGTTCTAATTGAAAGTGTCGTTAGGTTCATTCAATTTCAAAAGAACCAGTCACAAGCGATTGATCAAAATAACGAACTACATTTAAAACCTGATTTACACAAATCACAATAATACAAGAAAACAACAAATAGTTATTATTTTAAGGACTATGTCAGAATAACTGATATGATGGGCTTAATCACTAACCATTCTCAAATTCAACAAGATCTCTTGTCAACCAAATCCTTCCATCCTATAGGTGTAATAGACCTTTAATTTAATAAACCGCAGCCATCTTTGCTTTCCTGTACGCAAGTCTATGAGAATCAGAATGAGGCACGTGTACAACTGAACCAGTAGACAGGTTCCTTACAATGTGATGGTTCCAATCATAACGATATCTCTACAGCCTGTAGATAGCGAACGTGACTATGTGTGTGAGGAACAAACAATACACAATGGGTAATTATTATTCCACTGGGGGTAAAACGATAATGTAATACAGAGGTGGATCCTGGGTGTCGATAAAGGGGCGGGGTTACACTGCCAAACAAGGAGGAAAACAAATAACGTATGATAAATAACGTATGTACAAAGAGTGCAATTCACCATTTTCATTGTCATGGAAGTAAATTTATACGCTAATTACGTGTTCTCTTTATTCCCACCCTGAATCCACCTCTGTTATCGAATGAATAAAACTGATGAAACAATAACAGCAATAAAGAGTGGGCTGTATACCCGTTCGAGTCATCGTATTTTGTCAGTGAGATAGTATATGTTTTCCCGGCCAATTTCAAAACCGCCGTTTTAGTGATCCAATCAAACCAGTGGCGCACCCAAGGGGGGGGACTCGCGCCCGCCCCCCCCCCCCCCCCCCCCAAGGGCCCGCTGATGTTTTATTTTATTTTTTTTAAAGAAGGGGCCGGGAAAGAGTGCACAATCTGAGCCCAAGTCTTGTCTACAGAGGAGTTCGGCAAGGAGTAGGGCAGTGGTACAAGGGATGGGGACTCAGGAGACTCAAGCTCCCCTCCAAATGTTTTCCATTTATTCCACTCACTATTATATTTTACGGCGTTGCGTATGCATGTGCATGTAAGCTTGAAGGGCCACCAGTATATATAACAAGCATTTTTAGACATTCTCCCCCTGCCTGCCATGGTGCACCCTGATCAGGGAGCAGCTTTACTTAATTTTATTTTCATTTTCTGTTGTCCGTTTCTCTTGTTGAGGTCGTTGACTGTCGTTGAGGTTACTCGTAAATGTTTTTTTAAATTTAAACACGCCCGCATTATAATCAACTCTTTCCAGTTTGTACACAATGGCCCAGGATCGGGTTTTAATTTACAAAGATTATGCGACACTGTTTTAGCAAACACCGATTGGATAATATTGGGATTTGGTTTTGCCGCCAAATTCGTGTTTGAGAAAATTTAGCTCCGCCCGGAATGATCACAAACTTTACGTCCGCGCAATGAAAATATTTAAATATAGAAATCTTGCAGACGAAACAATTAGCTCAAGTTCTTTACATCAAGAGGAGGAAATTATATGGAAGGTAAAACCCTACGAGTCTGAATCATGTCATAATGTCTTCTTTTTATGACTAGAAACCACCAGGAAACATTTAACATGTGCCGTAGGTTCACTGACGAGCACGATTAGGGACATGGCTACAGCCGCGCCAGCGGTTATGGTTTGGGTCCGCCATGTCTCTCCCCCATATTGGATTTAAAAAAAAAAAAAAATTTGAGCCCCCCCCCCCCCAATAACATCCTGGGTGCGCCACTGAATCAAACTAGGTTTTTTGTTTACTCTGTTATGTTCAAATTCATTTGTAAGCAATCATTATTTCATTCATATCATACTCAACTGCGTTTAATTAGTTCTATTTCATTTTTTGGCATTCATGAATTCAATTATATCATCCTGAAATTTGATGTTTAGCATCTTTTGCGATTGATGCAATCAAATTAACAGTTATCTATGCGCAAAGGATTTTGTGGAAATTTATTATCGCTTTCGTTTATGAGCAATCAGTTTCATCTTAAGAGTATTCAAACCTGACCTTGGCAAATTTCAGTGAGTTTTCCGATGATTTCTTCAGATGTGAGTTATGAAAGTCACTAAGGTCTATCTTTTTTCGAAACTTCTTCTTTTGTATTGCTATCCAATTTCATGATTTTTATTCTAATGTAAAACAAAATCAACTGGTACGAAACAATAACTGATTTGTTCCACTTTGCAATATTTCCACCTCAATCTTCCGTTCCCCGAAGTTTAACTTTCTTTCCTTTATTGCCCTCGTTATTTTGCTTTCTTTTGCCTGTAATCTCCTGCCTGTAATCTCCTGTCTCGCTATGCAAATGAGACAGTTAGGAATCTGTCTAAAATCTCATACATTGTTCGAATTTCTGATAGGGATGGGTAGGCTATTCCATAAACGGGGGCGGCAATGGTAAAGGCCCTGTCACCAGCCTGTTTACGTGATTTGTGCACAACAAGGGTTTCACCATCAGAAGAACAAAGGGAGTATGAATAGTTCTTGGTTATGAGCAGAGAAGAGAGATAACCTGGTGGAGAGTGTTTCAATGATTTGTAAGTGTGAACCAATGTGCGGAACTGAATACCTTGGGCGTAATTGTTTGAGCAGATGAGCGGTGTAGGTGTGTTTATGCTTCTGAAAGACAAGCATGGCACATCTGTTTTGGAGACGAGATATATCTTTCTTAGCAACACCGTTCAACAGACAGCAGCAATAGTCCAGCTTGGAGAGAATCAGGGCACAGACTGCATTGTGACAAGCATTAGAGTCAAGAAATTTCCTGATCCAACTAAGAATTAAAAGTAAAAATGTGCGAATGAATGGCAATTGATGACATTTTTGATCAACCACTTGTGACTGGTTCTGACGGAATTTAATGAACTTAGTGACACTTTCATTGATTTTATTTCATTTATTGGTTTATTGCTTCACTTATCAAAACACAAAAATGCATACCTATATAAACTTATTTTCTTTGTTAAATGTTAAATAAAAACAACACAAAAAATAGACGAAATTACGGAATTTAATGAACTTAGTGACACTTTCATTTGGAACGTAGGCCTACATGTTTGTTGCGATGAATTGGGTTAAATGACGATTGAATGCTCAACTAATGAATTTGAAGTAAAGTTTTTGCGGATCGAATGATGATGGAAAATTAATTTTCAAATCAAATATAATAACTGAGGTATTTAAAATGAATGAAAAAAGGTTGAAATTGGCGGGAAAACCTATATTATACACCGCAGCAGAAGGAAAGGGGAAAGCGCCCTCTATTGTGTCCGCCATGTCTGAATTTTGCTTAGCAATTTTTTTACGAAGCAATAT
Organism: Zoroaster sp. YZ-2022; assembly: GCA_029582265.1. Classification (NCBI taxonomy): domain Eukaryota; kingdom Metazoa; phylum Echinodermata; class Asteroidea; order Forcipulatida; family Zoroasteridae; genus Zoroaster; species Zoroaster sp. YZ-2022. The sequence goes on from CM055816.1 coordinate 3,123,994, forward strand.
AAAGCAGACCACCAGTTAAGAACACACATTTTGTATGAAAGGTTGGTTGGTAACCAAAGAAGGCTGCAAAGCAAATGTTTCAGGTAAACAATAAGAAGCATATGCATAAGAATTCTAACCCTTTTATCAGCATGATTGAGTCCAGTCAATATGAAGAATTCCCATAAGGAACATCACGTAGGCATTTATAGGCAAAACACAATTCAATGTTAAACATAAAACTTGATCGGAAAAAACCGGAATCACTTTATAGCAGATAAATCTGCTTAGCATTTTTTCGAATGACTTTACACATGTTATACAGAGATGCTTAGCATGTTTGTAAAGCAAGTTTTAAAGGTTCCTAACTGTAATGTTAGTGATTATCAATACCTCTCATGTCAATATTATAAATCAATAATACAAAAACACTAAATGGTTCGCTCCAGTTTAAACTATTCAGCTTACAGAACCATTGAAGGCTTTTGCTCAAAACTTAAAACTAACAATGTCTCTTGGTTTTTTCAATACTATCAGCAGTTTTAAACTTTCATTGGTAATAAGAAGTTCAAATTTTGTTTTCTTAAATAAGCCGAAACTAACTCATACAATAAATGCATACTCAAATAAAGACGTGTACAAAGAACATTAGGACTAATATATACATGTTATAATAAATAACATATAATGTGCTATACTGAATACATTAACTTCCGGTTCAGTCATCCCATATAATTTTAAATTCTTCCAACCGTAAGTTCCAGTTCAATCATGTAACGTCATTCATACTTCACAAATTTTTTCCTCATAATATGGGTGTCAATTGTGCCAAATTTGGTAAAATTCTGTCTAATGTTTTCTCAAGATAGCAACTATGTTTTGGCTGTACAAATACATTTACAGAATAGTGACTCTGAAACTTCCGGTTTTGACTGGGACAGGTCAGATTAGGATCATGTCTGTGTACGAAAAATCACATAATTCAAGATCTTTCAGATGATGCAAAGATTGTGAAAATATCTTCTGTGGTTCATGAGATATAATTTTTTGAAATATAAAACTTTGATTTAGTGTAATTCGATATCTGATTACCTCACCATGACGTCACAACTTTACCTGAAACTGCATGTTAATGTCTAACTATGTGTTAATTAAGGTTCTGTGAACTCTCCAACTATGAGGAGGAGGAGGACGAGGACGAGGGGAAGATGATCAATAACAAGAGGTGTTCGCGCTGTCGATCGAACACCTAAAACAACCCAAACAATAACAAGAGGTGTTCATGCTGTTGTTCATACACCTAAAAAGTGAGCAACTTAAAAGTCGATTATTTTGTGCTGTGTGGCCCAATTTGCACTTCGTGAAAACGGTGGCGAATATCTCGGAAACGACTTGGAGATGGGAGCAAACATTGATGTTGTGTGTTCACTACTCCCATAGAGGTATGTTGAAAAGCCAAATCTGAGTAAGTCACTGACAAGTTTGTCATGGAATGACCCTGATGTTATTTTATAGAGAATCCGTGCTAATCGTATTTGTGTACATGGAATATCTGACAAAGATGGATGCAGTTCGATATCGAAGGTTGTAGTTTCGTGTAGCAAAAGAGGAGGCAGGGCCTTACCATTGAACATATTTTTTACCCTCCCCTTTTCAAAAAACAAACAAAAAATACAACAATAAATAACCAACACAACACAAATTGAAAACCCAATTTTAACTATAGCAAAGTGGAAGTGGTGGTGGGGCTTTTATGATTGATATCTTTCCCCCAACTGCTTGTACGATTTGCCGGACAGGAATTTGTTTTAATTGAATTATTGCCCGGTCTTTCAACAAGACTCTTATCCTTACTAGTTTGTGGTTTGTTTTTAACTGAGTAATTGTTTTCCAGAGATCAGTAAAGGTTGAGGTAAAAGATTTTTTGAGTAAGGTTTGGGATTTTATTTATTTTACACTTTTGTGCTGCTTAATTTTGTGATCTTCATATTGAGATCTCACAAACAGTGCTCTCATGTGTCCAAAATTAACATGATGTTATAATACACTTAATTACATATTTTTCAGAATCCATATTTCTGGAAAGCCAAAACAATATGAAAAGTGTATTATAACATCATTTTTCATAGACGCTTAAATGAAATGAATGAACCATCACCCAAGGCAATGGCTATTTGTTTGTTTTTCATCCACTGTCGCCATAGAGTTAAAAAAAACACAAGGCCATACTTGATCAACTATACAGTTAGTAATGAGAACAGCCTATGGGTTTGACAGCGGTGGATGTCAATTATAGGCCTATTGTGTTCAAAACGATCATAATAATTCAAAATATACAATAGAATAATAATGCATACAGATATGCCTCCAATACATTACAAACATAACGATGCACAGGGTTAAATTATTTATATATATATATATATATTTGTCATGTTCCTGCTGGATTGGGATCCGCCAGGCAAGGACCTTAGGAAATTGTGTATCCAAGAAGCTCAGTATAAAATGTAATTTAATTCAGTCCATTTTGTACTCTGTGAAATAAATGGAAAATGATTTCTCGGTTTTCTAAACCACAAAATTGATGTTGTAGAAAATAACGACCAGAATGAATATTGAATTAACAGTGTAACATGAGCATAATATACGTTTAATATCAAACGTTAAGGTTTGAAATTAGGAGATTGATCAAAATGTTTTAACATAAACAATAACGATAATAGGTCTATATATTTTTATCTTACGATTTTATTTTATTAATATTCATTTGTACAAAAGTATAGGATTGTTTCCGGAATGTTGGTCATCGGTGTATAAATTACAGGAAATACATTTAAAAATTACTTTGGAGGAGTTGCGATCATTATTTTAAATTGAATATCCCATTAAGTGTAAAGTCTATGTGTACATTAGATGAATGAAATCAGACGAAACCACAAATTATATAGCATTTAGTTAAGGTCCACGCAACACAGGGAAAAAAAGACCACACACAAGTGTGGACGCCACACGCAATCGCGTGCATGGTCTTTTTTTGGTCGTTGTTGTGTTCAGGGTTGTCACTAGTCCCAATGCCTCTTCCCTTCACAGTCTACTATTTCTTAGAATAATGACAGGACAGCGACAATTACGTCATTATTCTTATGACGGAAGAGCGACAGTTACGCCATTATTTTAATAGGAATGTGAAGGGAAGAGGCATTCGGACGAGGTTGCTGCGTGCGCTTTGACTGAAGGCGAACGAGAGGACAGCGCAAAGCCATAACGGTATGTGATGCACTCTGAGGCTTAAGCACTGTAGCTCAATAATGGTTAAGTGTCTTGCTCAAGGGCACAAGCGCTGTGACCAGCCATGCAGGGATTCGAACCCACTTTCTGACAACGCCAGAACTTGAGTCCGACGCAGACCGCTCGACCATGACACTTTAAATGTATTTTGGTAAAGCTTATCTTTTTATCGTTTCGGTATTTGTATATACAGACTCTACTAGTATAGTACTAGCGAGAGTTTTTGCATGTCGTATCGAGTCGAGTCATAGCTAAAACGTCACTCTTACATGACAGCAATCTAAAGAACTAGACTTTATGGAGTATGGAGTAAGGTATATGGTTCCTGTTTTCGGCAACTGGCAAGGATTAGGCAGAATGATGCATAATATTCATTATATTCACGGTCATAGCCGTTATACGAAGCGGTAGTTGCTCGAAGATTCTCACAGTTGTCTAAGATGACCTTACCTACAGCTTTTATGCTTTAGGTGTCAATCGTCACGGGCGTAAATCGGGGGGTTGGGTGGGGATATATATCCCCAATTTTTGGCCCAGGGGGATGGTCCATAGGATCATCCCCTCGAATTTTTCAAGCGGTAAAAACAAAATTATAATCGAATAATTCGTGCAAAAAGGGGGAATTTGGTTTGTTTAAATATTAATTGTCTGTTTGTTTATTTGTCCGATTGGGTGTCATCTTTACGATATCCGTGGGATTCTGAGTAGTTGTGCGCGTTATTGTTACTTATTGTATTGGGCGGGGGTTCAACTCATGGCTCCCGTCGAATTGTATTGTTATTTATTGACATTGTTATTTGTTGATCATATTGTTCGAGATCCAATACTGTTGTAAATTGTATTAATATCCGCCTTGTTCTTTCGACACAGATTGTTGTTGTACTGTTGTTGTTGTACATTTGTTAAGCCACTATGACCGGGGTTTCAAAACAATCCAAAAGGGTGTTCCAAAAATCACCAAATCCATCTTATAAAATGTCTGTCAAACCGTCAAAATTATTCTGCCTGAGCCACTCTTATTTTTTGATAGAAATAAACTTAAATCAAAATAAGTTAACAGACTGTCCGTTGGAATATAGGCCTATACTGTCTGCTTTTGGTACCAACGCGTATCATCCGACTTTTTAGAGTGGGGAACAGCATATCAAATGTCCCCTTAAATATCAATGTTAGCCTATCCTGGCTACTGACGACTAGGCTATATCGTTTTTCTTGCAACACCATAATTATTAATAAAGCGATCAGAATGCAGCACAGAGCGTCCAAAGTCAAAATATTTTCGTGACTCTGAATACAGTAAGGCAGGCCCCTACACCGTATATCAATAATTGTCCTCCACTATTTTGATGGCCAATACAAAACCATGACCAAAATAATTAAGTATGCCCATCCTGATGAGGAGTATTCTATAGTTTTTCTTGCAGCCCCATCAAAAGTAAAAGACGTCGTCATAAAGCGTTCAGAATACACTGCTTAGCATCATTAGGCAGAATACTTCACAAACTTGACAACTTTCATATTGCATAAGAGAGCGCCTTGAACCAACACTTCTCCTCAAGTGGGCCCGCTCGGAGCCCCTGAACCTCGTATTGAGCTGGATTTGTAGCATATCAATAGACAAGTTAGGTTTTCGTTACGTGTTCGTTACTAATCTAGGTCAGCCTAAACTGCGTACGATCAGGTTGGAGAACGAACATTCTTGCAACCCTCGTGGTACCACATGACTGCAACAAATAATGGATGGTTTGAGGCTCCATTGCGGTGCCCTGCTGTGAGCAACCTAGGATAACAAAAATATCAAAGAATTTCAGACTCCATGAAAAGGTTGCTCTCCACCCTTTTGTAATCCCATCCATAAAGAAGTGAGAAGAAAAAAACATTAAAAACACTCTGAAATTGTATGCCCTTGTTTCATAATTGAGTTCGTACAGACACAAGCATGCATCTTCATAGCGTCAGGCATAACATTGAGCTGGAAAGTTAGAAGGCCACTACCAGAAAAAAGAGGGCGCTAACAGCAATAGAAGCAGCTCCCGTCATAAACGGAAATTAATAATTGTTTTCGATCAAGCCGGGCGCTGATTGTAGGTGTACGAACTATATAACGACGCGAAGTGTGTCAATAAAGCGATATTCGCCATTGCATATCGGGCTGTCAAATAATGAACATCATCTTTTGAAAAGATTTATCTTCACTTGAATGACTCAATGTCGTGTTGATCATCCTAGATTATAATTGTGAGTTGTGTCAGCATTTTATCAACAAGCGATAAACGACAAGCGATCAGGGGGCGTAGCCAAAGGGGGGTAATTCCCTGAATACAAGAGGTTATATGTACATGCTCATGATAGTAACTCACCTAACTGTGTCTGTTTGCAGGGGCAACCTCGCTTTCAAATGTCATTGATTTTAAGTAAATTAATGGAAATATAACTACATCTATTTTATTTATTCCTTATGTTAGGAATGAACTTTTCTTTGGAACTATTAAATTATTGGGCCTCTCGCTGGTGCATGCAGCATGTAAAGCTGAGATTTGGTTGTGAGAATTTCACTTTCGTATTAATTATCGTGAATACAGGCGACTAGATATATAGGCTGTACAGAAAAGTTGCACGTAACGTTTCTTTAAACACCAATGTTATTCCTTTAAAATTATATTTACATTAACATAAACCATAAGCAAATCCTTACCGAATAAAAGGCAAC
>CM055816.1:3130470-3149029 GCA_029582265.1 Zoroaster sp. YZ-2022
ATCCAGTCATAATAACCAGAGATATAGTGGGTGATGCCAACATGGCCCTGCGGTGGATGCCTTTATTTGTTAGGCACCAATAGGCAACCCTCTATCCAGTCATAATAATAGAGATATAGTGGAGTACCAACATGGCCCTGTGGTGGATGTCTATATTTGTTAGGCACCAATAGGCAACACTCTATTCAGTCATAATAATAGAGATATAGTGGAGTACCAACATGACCCTGCGGTGGATGCCTTTATTTGTTAGACAGCAATAGGCAACCGTCTATCCAGTCATAATAATAGAGATATAGTGGAGTACCAACATGGCCCTGAGGTGGATGCCTATATTTGTTAGGCACCAATATATAGGCAACACTCTATCCAGTCATAATAATAGAGATATAGTGGAGTACCAACATGGCCCTTCGGTGGATGCCTTTATTTGTTAGGCACCAGAAGGCAACCCCCTATCCAGTCATAATTATAGAGATATAGTGGAGTACCAACATGGCCCTGCGGTGGATGCCTTTATCTGTTAGTCACCAATAGGCAACCCTGTATCCAGTCATAATAATAGAGATATAGTGGAGTACCAACATGGCCCTGCAGTTGATGCCTTTATTTGTTAGGCACCAATAGGCAACCCTCTATCCAGTCATAATAATAGAGATATAGTGGAGTACCAACATGGCCCTGCAGTTGATGCCTTTATCTGTTAGACACCAATAGGCAACCCTGTATCCCGTCATAATAATAGAGATATAGTGGAGTACTAACATGGCCCTGCGGTGGATGCTTTATTTGTAGGGCACCAATAGGCAACCCTCTATCCAGTCATAATAATAGAGATATAGTGGAGTACCAACATGGCCCTGCGGTGGATGCCTATATTTGTTAGGCACCAATAGGCAACCCTCTATCCAGTCATAATAATAGAGATATAGTGGAGTACCAACATGGCCCTGCGGTGGATGCCTATATTTGTTAGGCACCAATAGGCAACCCTCTATCCAGTCATAATAATAGAGATATAGTGGAGTACCAACATGTCCCTGCGGTGGATGCCTTTATTTGTTAGGCACCAATAGGCAACCCTCTATCCAGTCATAATAATAGAGATATAGTGGAGTACCAACATGGCCCTGCGGTGGATGCCTATATTTGTTAGGCACCAATAGGCAACCCTCTATCCAGTCATAATAATAGAGATATAGTGGAGTACCAACATGTCCCTGCGGTGGATGCCTTTATTTGTTAGGCACCAATAGGCAACCCTCTATCCAGTCATAATAATAGATATATAGTGGAGTACCAACATGGCCCTGTGGTGGATGTCTATATTTGTTAGACACCAATAGGCAACCCTCTATCTAGTAGAGACCAGTGTGCGATGATTGAAAAATCTCATAGTTTGACCGCATTAAGACTACCATGGTGAGTAAAACTATGGAACATCCTTGACGCAGTAACAATACTTAATGAGAAGTCTCACCAAGAAAGCACACTCTACACAAATTGCGCTGGCAAATGTTTCCAACGAAAATTTGGTTTTAACTCAACATTGAATGGGGGTGTGACAATAAGTTTTGGAAACCATTATAGATTGTAACCAATACCACAGATGTGCCATCGCGCCAAGATTAATATAATGAAAACAAGGAAATTAAAAAAAAGTATTGTTTCCTTTGAACCGAATATGGAAAACCTAAAATCGGTAAAGCACGGTGATCTATGGAACATTTGCGTCATTTGACAGATATTTTAAAAGTCAAATCAGGTTAAGATCAGATAAAAATAATATGGAAAAGGGCACATGTACCACCCTGAAGGTAAATAATTATAAACAAATAATGTTCGTCCGGCCTATTGGCAGTTTTCTAAAATTAAAGAAAATGTTCTAAAAATTACATCGTCTATTACCGTTATACGTAACACTTGGCATCACGCCAAATACTAATCATTCGTGATTATGCGTGTGACCACCGTGGCGCGCCGTGTGTTCAACAGGTACAGACACCCTCATGTTAGTATTTCTATAGGCTACTTCCGAAGACATGAGGTTCCTCACCTTGGGAGGTTTCAATTGGGAGGTTCCAATTATTAAAAGTGTGTTTTCCAAACTTAAACCATTGATAAACTTCAATTAATCAGGTGTTTCTATTGACCAAAAGATTTTAAATTATCAAACTTTGTTAACTGTCTGTTATTAATTACCAGTTGCGTAGGTGTAGTTATTGTACAGACAGCAATTGTTGGTTGTGTACACTCATGCAGTAATTATCAGAAGCGTACGTGCTATTGTCGTACACGCAGACAGTAATTATCAGTTGCGGACGTGTTATTATGGTACACGTGTAAAGTAATTATTAGTTGCGTGCGTGCTATTATCGTACACGCAGATAGTAATTATCAGTCCCGTACGTGCTATTATCAGTTGCGTACGCGCTAATTATCGTACACGTATACAGTAATTATCAGTTGTGTACGTGTTAACTGCTCTAGGTTGGCTGGTTTATTCCATATGCTGGCGCTGCGAACAAAGTAAGAAAACAATTATACTATTGTTCATTATCCACTACTGGGGAAGGCGAAGAAATGGAACTTGTTGCAGGTTCTCTACAGCTGGGGGAATGGAGAAAGCATGGACGGAGCCAGTGTCTGTAATAAAAGGGGCATGCAACAAAAAGGGTAGAACCAGTGGCGTAGCTGGCTATGTTCGCCAGGGGGCCCCCTCCGAATCGGATCCCAGGGGGCCCACCAAAAAAATGACTGTACAGATTTTTAGGGCCCCCTCTTTACCTGGGGCCGTGGGCAACTACCCTTTTGCCCTTATGTAAAAGCGGCCCTGTATACAGGGCCGGATTTATAAGGGGGCAAAGGGGCCAATTGCCCCGGGCCCCCCTGGCAGAGGGCCCCCAGAATAAGGACTTCCTTTATAAAAAAAAATGTAATAATTATAAAATTAGTTATATATTTTTTTCGAAGAAATGCGGTTTATCATTCATTTTAGTTCATTTTTTATTTGTCATGTAATTTAATTTCTATGTCGAGGGGCCCCCGAACCTGAAGTGCCCCGGGCCCCTCAAGGTCTAAATCCGGCCCTGCCTGTATAGTCCTGCCTGCTGGTGGGCCCGTCAGTCAGTCCCATAAGCATGTGGGTAGAACACTGCCTAAAAAGGGACACACTCTAAAACGTATGGCAAACTTAAGTGCAAGTTGGCGAATTTCCAGCGCGGTGGTTTTATTGGCAGTGGGCGGGCATGACGACCGGGTTTTGGTTGTCTGTTGCTGTTTTTACGTCTGTTGATTGTCAAACATTTTGGCCGTCTGTTTATCTGTTCTCTAGCCGTCTGTTCATTTGTCCTGTAATTCGGCAGATGCCGCGATTTGTAAATATTTTTAATAAACCATTATTGAATTGAATTGAATTGAATGTCTTTTCTGTTCTTCATCGATTGTCCCATGAATATCCTGTTTTCATTTTCTCTATTTTTTTAGCTGCAGCTATTGATGCGCTGTGGTTTCTCTGTCTCTGAATTGGGAAGGCAACATATTTTTGAATGCATTGATGTTATTCAATTCATGTTGTTTTATTTCTTGATTTATTTTCTCTTTTCATGTGTACATATATATTTATGTAAATTGTGTAAGTGAAATTCTATAAACTGTTCCATTCGGCTTTTTAGCCGCCTTGTGCAATGATTGAATAAATCAGAATAAATACAATTGGGGCACATGCCTTGCTTTGCCCCTCGGATTCACCAATAAGAGAAAGAGAGAGCATCAATCTACCCTGCTTACCCCTCCCTTCCCTTCCCCTCCCCTCTCTTCCCCTCGCTGTGCACCTCGGATTCACCGATACGAGAAAGAGAGAGCATCAATCTACTCTACCTTACCTCTCCCTTCCCTTCCCCTCCCCTCTCTTCTCCTAGCTTTGCCCCTCGGATTCACTGATAAGAGAAAGAGAGAGCATCAAGCTACCCTGCCTTACACCCTCCCTTCCCTTCCCCTCCCCTCTCTTCCCCTCGCTGTGCACCTCGGATTTACCGATAAGAGAAAGAGAGAGCATCAATCTACCCTACCTTACCCCTCCCTTCCCTTCCTCTCCCCTCTCTTCCCCTTGCTTTGCCCCTCGGATCCACCGATAAGAGAAAGAGAGAGCATCAAGCTACCCTACCTTTACCCTTTTGGAGTTTGTTTTAAATATATGTGAGTGTTTTGGCCCCGTAAAATACTCAATATTACATTAGCATATGGTGGAGCTACAGTGCTGGACAAACATAACTTATTTCTGTTTATCCTAATGGAGGAAAGAAGAGGCAAGCAAGATATGATTTTGTAAATCAATAATTTTCTCCATCTCACTTGTTAAATTGTAATAGTAAACAACGTTGGTATTTTACAGCAGCTACGACAGTCTCTGGTCACATAGAGTTACTGTCAGCAAAGTCAATAGTTTTTCTCAACATTGTCACTTTAGTCAAGCATGACCTCCCTGCTGAGCGTAATTCAATTCTACTTTCCGCATCATTTATTGATTATTGTAGTCAGTTGAGGTGCGAACTGATCGGTACAAGTCTATGTTTTCCTTTATGTAATGTAGAATACACAACTGTAGTGTATAAATGGTACACTGTAGAAGTGTGTACAACACTTGAGTTATTTATATTCCAATGAGTTAACATTCAAACAATTTAATAGAGCTGGATTTGAACCTGCTACATCCGGGTTAATGTGCTGTGTTCTACCAACTGAGCTATCTAGCCCTATGTTGGCGGTCTTTTACTTCTCTTATACTGCGCTAGCTGGCTTTTGTTTGTAACAGAATTAGTTATTTATCTAATTAATTATATTGTAGTTGTATTCGTTAATATTCTGTTTAATATTTATTGATCACTTTAATAATTCCTTTGTTATTGGAACCATGAACAGTCATTTTATCCACCATATTTTTTTCTGGACATCCACTGCCCCCTCCCCTTGAGTGACGTTCGAGATCCTCCATTTTGAGGGGAAAACAAAATTACAATCCCTGAAAAATCTCTGGCTTTGCGCCTGCTGATCAATATGCCAGCTCGTTATTAGACCTCAATACATGTATGTGTGTAGCGAGCCATACTATACTGTACAAGATATTACACACGAATAATATACATGTGACATCTACTACCTATATTTCTGAGCTATTCGTATCTGAAACAGAACATTTCGGGGCATGTGCGTGTTTCTTCGTGTGCACTGTACATGTAGACGTGTATTTGTATCTACACGATATACAAATACACGTGCATACACATGTGAGTATAATTATTCGAACAGGGTGAGAAACGCTGGTGTTCAATTTGAAATAAAGAACAAGTTAATTGTTAAATATATGTATGCTAGCCATCAGCACCAGATCAAGAAATAAACTTTCAGGAAAACGTCTTTCCAATTACATAATGAAATCACCTTTTATTTCAACAAGAAATTAATTAACATTTAATGTATTAATGGAAAAATAAAATTATAGAGAGGAATAACAAATTCAAACAATTTAATACCTTTCCACAGGGAGAAGTTTGGGTAGTTCTATAATTAAAAGGAGGCTTCCCAAACCATTCATCACACCTGCATCCATACACAGTGTGGTAGTTTCACACACTGTAGCCTGTGTACGTAAACGGCTTCGGCGAAGCCGAGCGAGGTCTCCAGGGTTCCCCGGTGACCGGACTGACGCTTGCCGCGCTGTTAGGCTGAGAAAACGCCGGTGTTCAATTTGAAACGATATGTAACCATACATTTGCCTGATTTGTGAGGCCTCTCTTAGTCAGCATATTTTGTGTATGGGAAATTTGGTCTGGTTCCAATGATCGTGTATACATGCATTACATATTTTACTGGTTATCAAAACAAAACAAAACAACAACATCAACAAAGATTTTAAAAAATAAATAAATAAATAAAAAATAATAATAATAGCATGTCACCGATTTTGAAGCCGTCATATGGACAGAAACTGGATACCTTTTTTAATAAACATTTAATTTATTAATGGAAGAACAACTTTATTGCCTTTCTTCATTTGTAAGCGAAATAATTAATTTACTAAATGCAAATTCTTTGTAAGTAAATGAACATTGTGAAGTAAATGAATTAAAATAAATATTTGGAAATCTTAATTGAATTGAATGTTAATCATATAGATTGCAACATAAAAGACTCAGCAAGAGGATGGATCATGATATTAAAATAAATGTATACCCTACATGAAGACCCATGAGAATCACGGTTATTTGTTTAGAGGGTTCACTTTATCCATTTTATTATAGGTTTTCCCAATGAATTTCAAAATATTGCATTCAGTTTAAATACGCGACTCAATCAATTTGATATGAAAATGAATACTCCTTTACATCATCATTCAATCAGCAAAAAGATACTCATTCAAATACATAAGTTGAGCATTCTATCGTCATTTAACCCAACTCATTGTTACATTAAGTACGTTCCAATTGACAGTGTCGTTAAGTTCATTCCATTTCAAAAGAACCAATCGGAAGCGATTGATCAAGAATGGAAAATTATAATGAAAACACACAATACAGTGTAGGCCTAATGTAAATTCTTATTGAATTTAATATTTTTGTCTTAAAGGTAGGTTATAGAACTGATATTAAAAAAAAAAAATCAAAAATACCCAAATAGTTGAATGTTAATATACAACTTAGTTGGTATAAAGCTGATGATGGAATCAATCTTCACAATAAACTATTTAGAAAGATATTATTGCCAAAATGTTCCCCCTAAAATTGATGATCCATCCCTTCAACATTGCACATAATGCAATCATACCCAGGCCTGAGAATTGAAAGAAACAATGTGACAAATGAATGCCAATTGATAAAACTGAATTATATTTACTTGTATATTAAATAACATATATCTTCTTCAGTTAGGGTCCTTCGTGTTTCAACGTTATACAAATAAATTGCCCGACTCTATTTGCTCCATGTTCAATAGTGTTGTTGGCAATTTGACGACAAACATTAATCATTTCCTCCAACCACGCTTACTCGAAGAAATTGAACATGAAGGTCCCCAAAATTATCCTAAATATTTTAATTGAAACATAAACTAAAGACTCAATTACTAAGAAAGTATTTATAATATATATAAGATTCTTGTGTACATGTCCTTGTGGGAGTTTAACGTTTACTGTGCCTATAACATTATGAAATATAGGGTCCTTGCTCACACAAGCTTCATGCACATTCATAATTATATTAATTTAATATTAAATATTTCATACGTGTATGGTTTTGTTGTCCCCTTAAGTGTAGAGAAAATAAAATGCATATAAAAGGAATCCATTATTATATATTAGTTGGAATCAAAACTGCAAAATGACGAATTACATTTAAAACAAATCACAATAATACAAGAAAACAACAAATAAAATTTAATATACATCAAAACACTGCCCGACAGTCAATATCTTGCTTCGTGGATATTTGTTTTATTTCATAGACAAATAGAACTTCATCCAAGAATGGTAAATTTTGGTTTCCTAATGCACTTCTCTATTGGAATCAAAATAAGGCTCTTGTGTTAAATAGTGTGGTGCCTTGCACACTCATAGTGATTTATGATTAGCTGTCAGGTTACCAGACACATATAACCTCAATGTGGTGAGGATCTATTAAAGCATGGATAAGACGACTTCCTGGCAAGCAATGATTGCTTTAAATTAAAAACAATAAAGTCATGGCAAATTGACCATGCATGTCTAGTTTACTTGCACGAGATCGATGTCAACTATACTATCCTCATACTGTCCATTTTAATGTAATGGAAACGTTCTTTTGGGGAAAATTGCCTTGTTCCTACCTATGCTCCTAGGAGGACGAAAATCAAGGCCTGTGAGGTGATCAGACATTGCTAAATTAGTTCGGTAAAACATCACAAGATTTATATATGTATGTGTCAGGTCACTGTTCCTAAAACTAAGGTTATTGACATTGGGGTTAAGTATGGTCGCCAGCTTTATTATTGTAAGGATTATGTCAGAATAACTGATATGATGGCCTTATCACTAAACATTCTCAAATTCTACAAGATCTCTTGTCAACCGAATCATTCCATCCTATAGGTGTAATAGCTTTAATTTAATAAACTGCAGCCATCTTTGCTTTCATGTACACAAGTCTATGAGAATCAGAATGAGGCACATGTACAACATTTAATCTACTGGTCTACTGACCAGTAGACAGGTTCCTTACATGTGATGGTTCCAATCATAACGATACCGCCTGTAGATAGGGAACGTGACTATGGCAGGACGACGCTAGAATTTCAGTATCCCTACAGGGTCACCTTGCATAACAGATGGGTTCCCCTTTGCAATATTTCCTCCTCAATCTTCTGTTTCTCAATCATCTGTTTTTTTTTCCTTTCCATTATTTCCCTTTATTTTGCCTGTTACGCGATAGGTAAATGAGACAGATAGGAATCTGTCCTAAAATCTCATACCCTAGCCCTGTGTTGGCGACCTCCCTAATCAATATCTTTGTTTGGGGCTCTCGTCAAAAGTCATTTAACCACATAATGCCGTATAGCCAGGGATCAAGACCCATGTTACGATACAAAATAATATATATTTTATTTTGTATATTCTATATTCTAAGTGTTAATCAGGTACTGACCACAGTGTTATGTTTAGCTCTTTCTTATACACTGTAAAAAGTATTTGCAATTCTTCCGCTTAAAATCCATCACTGTTTTGTCGCCAAAAATGAGGTGCATAATAAAAGCATTTGAGGCACTTGAGGTGTTTAATTTGTGGTACTTTACCGATACTTTATTTGTGATTTAGACCAGTACCTATCTTGTCCCAAAATAACTGGCATAGTACAGACACTTGGGGAACCTCAACCGAACTATCCTTATTTTATTCTACACCTGAGCTACAAGAATGTAAATGGAAAATCAGAAACAAATGGGCACATGCTTTGAAGCTTAAACAGATGATGTTTTATTTTAACAGGTGTAAACATCATAAAATCTCAATATGGATTGATCTAAGAAATAAAAGGCAAGACAAATTTGCTTGATGATACTGGCGATAGGTTAGCATTCCCTATCTTCTCGAGGGCCAAACGATCGTACACAAACATAACACTCAATATCACTCACCTGATGAGCAAAGTGAGTCAGTGTATAGGCCTATTTTCTCGATCGACGGATGAGGTGTGTTGGGTCGCTCGATTTGGACACAATGAATGATAAAGCGAGAGTTAGGGTAATAATACTTCTATACCGCTTAAGAATTTCATGTGGTAAAAACCTGTGCAGCAAACACATCAGGTACTAAATAAATACACTCACTGGTCATAAGTATTGCAACACACACCAAAGTTCAGTTTCGAGAACTGTGTTACAATAATTTATTTTATTTTATTTACACTACTTAAGACTTCTTGAAAGTGCCTGTGTTTTGAAGTCAATGTTCTTTTTTACTGTTCTTGCTCGGAAATTATGTAATACACGATCGATGAAATCAGATTAAATGATCATCTCACTTGTTACTGTAAAGTGCTAATTTTAAGCATGTTGCAATACTTTTGGCCAGTGAGTGTAATACAACCAACATACACTCTTAAAACCACATTGACCAATCTCTCGGTTAAAAAAATTAAAAATAATGTTAACCATTTAAATTGGTGTTAACCATAGTGTTAACCATTTAGAATGTATGAAGTGCATAGACTTTACAATAAATTGGGAACATTTGATTGTCTCTATCATCTCAAGTACCTTTTTACAATGTGCATAATGTTTTATTTCACTTTCATATTTCTTTATACCACAGTGGGTTTTGTTTGTAACTGAATTAGCTATTTATCTAATTAATCTTTATTACTATTTATTGATTACTTTTATCTTTTGAATTAAATTTTAATTCTGAAATAAAGAAATAAACACAACCTATGAAGCAGCAATCCGAGGATCACTAGGGAGGATGCGATTTTAGTTATGATAAAATTAGTAAACCACAATAATTTTGCATAATTTTAGCAGGAGCACTTACGGAATATATACAGGCATGTATACATACCTGTATATATTCTATAGTTAGGTATTGACATATAGTTTAGCTTGTTATAAAATAGAGTAATATGCAGATATGTGTACATACTTGTATATAATTATTCTGTGTCCCTATATTGTACATACATGCTGAGTCATTTTCCTACTCTCTACAATGACACTGGTGGAGGTGAAAGGGATTAACACTATCAACATAATTATTGGTGGCTCAAGTTTGGTTTGTTTTATTCGTATATAACATTTAGATTAGACTTAATTAAACCTGACTTGTACACTTCGTCTGTATTTTTCAGAATAGACTCACTTCTGAAACTGACTTGTTTCGTTTGCACGCGTCATCATTACATCATCAATAGGGCATGTGTTATTTACCAATACTAACAACGTCCGATCGCGACGAGACTTAAGAACAGCTCTAAGGTCTGTTCAAAAAGAGAAATGTCTCTAGTTTTGTGTTTACTTTGTTTACAATAAAAGAAAAATAAACATCTTTATAACTTAACACACGTCTCATTTAGCTGTCCCAATGTAATATCAAATAATGTCAATGATATATCAAAGCATATTTCTGAGCTATTCGTATCTAAAAAAGAAAATTCCGAGGTATGATATGTGCGTGTTTCTTCATGTACACGTATATGTATATACACGTAGGCCTTATACAAATACACCTACATACACATAAACGAGCGAGGTCTCAAGTGTTCCCGTCCCGGTGTCCGGACTGGCTCTTGCCTCGCTGGCAGGGTGAGAAAACGCTAGTGTTCAATTTGAAATAAAGAACAAGTTACTTGTTAACTATATGTATGATAACCATCAGCACCAGATCAAGAAACAAATTTTCAGAAAAACGTCTTTCCAATTACATAATGACATCAGCTCTTATTTCAACAAGAAATTAATTAACATTAAATTTATTAATGTAAAAACTAAATTATTAAGAGGAACAACGAAATCAGCAAATTTAATACATTTTCCACAAGGGGACGTTTTGGTAGTTCAGTAATTAAAACTAGGCTTCCCAAACCATTCATCACACCTGCATCCATAACACAGTGTGGTAGTTTCACACACTGTAGCCATTGTACGCTTAAACGGCTTCGATATGTAACCATCAGCACCAGATCATCAGCAGAAAAAAATACCACTGTGTAAGAGGCTGTTTTTGGAGTGAGTTGTCCTACTAACTAACATAAATATTACCGTTTGATCAACTACGAATCTCATAGGAGTGAACAGAAGCAATTAATGTAAACCAAGATTGAAAACTAGCAGGCAGTAAATTATTAATATATTTCAACCTAAATTTCCCCAAATTATTATAATACCGTTAGATCTTTCTCAGTTTTAAAAGTTTGAGATTGAGATATTTATAGGTTGATGACATTTTTGCGTCGGGTGATAAACAATTGATTTAATTTTGCCCTACACCGACGTGTGTATAGCACTGCTGCAGTGCTATACTCAGTGCAATAATATGCAATGTTGAAACAACATTTGTAAAATGTTGGCAAACTGCTTCTCTTTGAATCGTTTTTTATTTTAATTTTGTTTAATACATTCATAGTTATCATCAACTTTAGGGGAAAGAAACGTTTTGGCAATAATGCTTTTCTTAAAAATGACAGTTCCTCAGACTAAATAGTTTATTGTGAAGATTGATTCCATCATCAGCTTTATACTAACTAGTTGTATATTAACATTCAACTATTTGGGTATTTTTGAATTATCTTTTGAAATATCAGTTCTATAACCTGTATAAACTGTAAGAATTTACATTAGGCCTACTCTGTGTTGTATGTTTTCATTATAATTTTTCATTACAATTTACTTAATATAAAATAACATATATCTTCTTCAGTAAGGGTTCTCTTTTTGCTCCATGCTCAATATTGTTGTTAAGTGTATATGACTATTTACCAGGCAATTTGATGACTAATATTAATCATTTCCTCCAACCATTCTTACTCAAAGAAATTGAACATGAAGGTCCTTATGGGAGTTTAACGTTTACTGTGCCTATATAAGCGTCCCTGCTCGACAAGCTTCATGCACATTCATAATTATATTAATTTAATATTAAATATTTCATACATGTATGATCTCTTGTCAACCGAATCCTTCCATCCTATAGGTGTAATAGACCTTTACTTAATAAACCGCAGCCATCTTTGCTTTCCTGTACACAAGTCTATGAGAATCAGAATGAGGCACATGTACAACTGAACCAGTAGACAGGTTCCTTACAATGTGATGGATCCAATCATAACGATATCTCTACCGCCGGTAGATAGGGAACATGACTATGGTAGACGTGTGTGAGGAACGAACAATACACAATGATAATATAATACGATAATATAATACATGGGTGGATCCAGGGTGTCGATAAAGGGGGCGGGGTTACATTGCCAAACAAGGGGTGAAAACAAGTAACGTAAATTTATACGCTAATTACGTGTTATCTTTATTCCCACCCTGAATCCACCTCTGTTATCGAATGAAACTGATGAAACAATAACAGCAATAAAGAGTGGGCTGTATACCTGTTCGAGTCATCGTATTTTGTCAGTCAGATAGTATAGGTTTCCTGGCCAATTTAAGAAGCGCCGTTTTTGTGATCCAATCAACTAGTGTTTCTTTTTTCTCTGTTGTTGCGTTCAAATTTATTTGTAAGCAATCATTATTTCATTCATATTATACTCAACTGCGTTTATTTAGTTCTATTTCGTTTTTTGGCATTTATGACTTCAATTGTGTCATCCTGAAATTTGATGTTTGCGATTGATGCAATCAAATTAACAGTTATCTATGCGCAAAGGATTTTGTGAAAATTTATTATCGCTTTCGTTGAATGGCCAATCAATTTATCTTAAGGGTATTCAAACCTGACCTTGGCAAATTTCAGTGAGTTTTCCGATGATTTCTTCAGATGTGAGTTATGAAAGTCATTAAGGTCTATCTTTTTCGAAACTTCTTCTTCTGTGTCGCTATCCAATTTCTTGATTTTTATTCCAATGTAAAAACAATCAACTGGTACTAAACAAACATCAGAGTATCCTTATGGGGTCATCTTGCATAACATATTTATTCCACTTTATTTCCACGTCAATCTCCCGTTCCCCGAAGTTTAACTTTCTTTCCTTTATTTTCCCCCCTTCTTTTCTTTTCTTTTGCCTGTAATCTACTGTCGAGCTAGTAAGAATCTACTGTAAGAATCTGTCGTAAAATCTCATACCCAGGCCGTATAATTAATAATAATAAAAAATAATAACTGGATTTATAGAGCGCCAAATTACCACAGGATACAAGGCGCTATAACAAGGAAAGGAAATGGAACTAAGACAAAAGAAAGAATGACAACCAGCTACGATTTGGGGAAAAGATAGGTCTTTAGAGCCTTTTTGAAGGACAGAACACTGTTCAAATTTCTGATGGGGATGGGTAGGCTATTCCTTAAACGGGGGGCGGCAATGGAAAAGGCCCCAGCCTGTTTACGTAATTTGTGCACAACAAGGGTTTCACCATCAGAAGAACGAAGGGAGTATGAATACTTTTTGGTTATGAGCAGCCAAAAATATACAAATAGGAATTAAAATATTAAATATAAAAAATGCATACCTATATAAACTTATTTTCTTTGTATTAAATATTAAATGAAATACAACACCAAAAATAGACGAAACGACGGAATTCAATGAACTTAGTGACACTTTCAATTGGAACCTACTTGTTTTTGCAATGAGTTGCTCAACTAATGAATTTAAAGTTAATGATGATGGGAAATTTTCAAATCAAATAGAATAAGTCAGGTATTTAAAATGAATGAAAAGGGTTGAAATTGGCGGGAAAACTTATATTATACTCCGCAGCTGGAGGAAAGGAAAAAAGCGCCTCTATTGTGTCCGCCATGTCCGAATTTTGCTGAGATTTTTTTTAAAGAAGCAATATAAAGCAGTTAAAACTTGTAGCTTTGCATGGTGAGGAGGATAAATAAGACTAAGTGCGGTGACACATGTGAAATTCTCAATTGAGAGGTAATTAGTTCTGAAAAGAACTGGAGGTACAAGTAGTACCTCCAGTTCTTTTCAGAACTAATTATTTTCAGAACTAATTACCTCTCAATTGAGAATTTCACATGGTGTCACCGCAATCAGTCTTATTTAATATAAAGCAGGCTACCAGTTAAGTACACACATTTTGTATGAAAGGTTGGTTGGTAACCAAAGAAGGCTGCAAAGCAAATGTTTCAGGTAAGCAATAAGAAGAATAAGCATAAGAATTCTAACCCTTTGTTGTTTATCAGCATGATTGAGTCCAGTCAATATGAAGAATTCCCATAAGGAACATCATGTAGGCATTTATAGGCAAAGGGGAGGATATTCACGACAGTACAAAATGTTGTGTGTCACCCGCCTTCACAGACAAAACACAATTCAATGTTCAAAATAAAACTTGATCGGAAAAAACCGGAATCACCTTATAGCAGATAAATCTGCTTAGTTTGTTTTAATTACTTTATACATTTTATACAGAGATGATTATAGCATAATTTTAAATCTGCTAAGCATGATTGTAAAGCAAGATCTAATGGTTTCCAATGATTATCAATACCTCTCATGTTAATATTATAAATCAATAATACAAAAACACTAAATGGTTCGCCCCAGTTTAAGCTATTCAGCTCACAGAACCATTGAAGGTTTTTGTTCAAAACTTAAAATGGACAATGTCTCTTGGTTTGTTTCAATACTGTCAGCAGTTTTAAACTTTCATTGGTAATTATGAAGTTCAAATTTTGTTTTCTTGAATAAGCCGAAGTAACTTACTCATACAATTAATGCATACTCAAATAAAGACCTGTACAAAGAACATTGGGACAAAAACCTTGTTATACATGTACGTCATCCCCTTAAATGACATCTGAACTGAAGAGGGCGCTCTTACATAAAGGCAGAATATCATCTGAGTCACTGTCCTATCACTGTCCTATCAACTGAGTCACTGACACCATGCTGACACCAAACATAGTCTGGGCTGTGTGTGTTCTGTGTATAGCTGGCAAACATAAGCAATTATATAAATGAAACACAAACAATTAAAAAGTGTTAAGGACAGCCCCTGTTTATAACAGGAAATTAATATCTAATTAATCACCGATTGCTGGTTGTCTATAGCTGGTATAGTTTCCCGGCATAGTGACAGAGATGTTCACCTTGGTCCAAGCATGGAGGAAGGAACAGGTCCAAGATCGATTTGGAGGATGATTTTGTTTCATTGTTTGTGGAGGTTTTTTTCTTCACTTTGTTATTATAAAAGTAATTCAGAGTTAATACTGGTTGGAGTAACAGTATTAATAAAAATCTGTTTTGGATAATTTATAGGCGATTGTATCTGGTCTGGAAAACAAATCTCAAACAGGTACTACACTGGGGAAGGGGGACCACCTTGTCATCATCATCAAAATAAATCTATGCGTTATTACGTGTACCATTTTTACATTGTGTCCCCCCATGTTTTACTGAGGCTACGCCTACCCCTTGTTTGCCTCCCTACCTGGATCCGGGTACTGTTTTACAGAGAGAGATACTGATAACTGATGAAACGATGACGACGATAGAGGGCGGGCTTTCTCCTGGATCACAGTCGTCTCGTCTATTAGTATTAACCTATTCTCGGGGCAAATATTTGTTAAAACGTAACTTACAAGGAGTATGGACGAGGTAGGCGGAGTTCCATTGCATTGTACATTTATATTTTGAGGAATATGCAAATCTAGGTATTTGTTCAGCCCTAGACAAATGTTTGGGGGGGGGGGGACTATCCCCCTCCGATAAATCGCAGGGCCTGCATAGGAGCATAATTATGCTCGCCACCGCCCCCCCCCCCAAGGGTTTATGGGGTCCAACACTAGTTGTAACACTGCTGGTTCCAAACTGGGGCACGAAGGATATAATGATCAGACCATGTAGAAACACATTGAAACCATAGGAAGGCGCTTTTAGAATGAGTAAGTGTAAAAGAGATCACCCACTCTAAACAGCGCCTTCTATTGGTGTCAGTCATCGTCAATTATGGGGCGAGTTGTCTTTGTTCTTAAATCTCGGAATGCACAGATGTGGAGGAGCTGGGGAGGGGAGGGAGGTGTAGAACAACCCTTGGATATTTATTGGGTTATTGGCATTTGATCCCCTCCCCGCCCCACCCCGCCCCGCCCCTTATCTAACTCCACCCCTTCCCACCCCTCCACCTCACCCCTTCTCCTACTCCCCTTTCCCCACTTCCTCCCCACCCATATCCAACGCCTCTCCCTCTCCAGCATCAAGTGGAACATTTAGTGCAAAATTATTCTGGTGCACTAAATTTTCAACTTAAAACTGGAAAGGAAAAGGATTCTTTAAAAAACAGTGTCCCTTTGTAATGTTATGTTAGATGACCCTTCAATAATGTCAGAGAGGGGTTTAGTTATCTATAGTCTCTGTAAACCTCATGTCGCCGTTTGTCCTGATCTGTCAAGTCACGTGGTCAAGTTCAGAAGACTTCGTTTATACACAAACTCGGAAATGAAAGAAAACATTTGTATTCGGTTCCTACTGTATCACTCAGTTTATTGCACTTGATTGAACCAGGTTTTTCAACAGTATTACTGATTTTAATTGAGGCTATCCAATATTTTCGACATTTGAGTACTCGCTCAGTGTACCCCTAAATGGTGCGTTGATTGTTGTTCAACATTTTCAAGAAAACACTAAATATTTATTCCCCATTCTCCTTTGAAAATGTCTTAAATTGTGGATGGCCTCTTACAGCTAATTAAATGACTTTTTCACATAGGGGTATGAACATTTGCCCGATTTGTGAGGCCTCTCTTAGCCACCATACTTTGTGTCTAGGAAATTTGGTCCCAGCGTATAAAATGTATCACATAATTATTTCACTGTTGGTAAAAAAAAAAAAAAATGGCCGAAAAAAAGCGTGTCACCGTAACGATTTTGAATCTGATCAATGTTTCAGCTTAGTGTAAACAGTATGTTGTTTCGACGGCCAAATTCCTGGCATTCATGAGATTCTACAAAATTCCCAAGATTGTTTTGACTGTTGACCCAAATGTGCACACTGGGGAATTTTTGACTGGTTTTTACTGAGGTCAAATTAATCACACTTTATAAACAGCTCCACAAGTCAATCAATACCTCCAGTGTAATTACACACACGCCCGCTACTTTTGACATCGTCTAAAAACATGAGGCCTATACATGTAGGCTTGTGTGCAATACAGCCTATACTCACTATCGGTAATCTCAAAAATAAATAAAGAAAAAAAATATTCCAGTTTTACTTAAAGAGATTTACTCTAATCCATTCTTTATGACTTTATTCACTTTTATGATTTATGAGACATCCATGATACTGACAAAAATAACATTTGTCTTTAAAAACATCTGAAAATGCACCCAGCTTATTCACAAAAAGACACAAAATTATGTACAATGTATAATATGCAAATGATATCCGACATGTCATTGGAGGTTCAATACACATGGCATGGGTAGCTGCATAAACAGTTGCATGCACTTTTGTATAGTCAGTCATCCGGCACAAAAAACAAGTCATACTTTCCTCCTTAACCCTAACAACCCCATATCCTGCAAAATCCTCCAAGGGGCACTTTTTTGGAAAAATTCAGCGCTGTTGGAAACTGGTACTTTCACCTCTTCAAATGAGGCAAAATTACTACCTGGCAAGAAGTACAGGCCATAAGTGCTGAATATGAAACATCAACGGAAATGCATGGTGTATTTTGAAGATAAGGGCATGTTTCCAAAAGTGCACTGATGGATTTTGGAGGATTCAGGAAGGTTCCTAGCCAGAATACCTAGGGTTTTATGGTTAATAAAAAAATACCAATTTGTTGATTGACTGGCACCGTGACCGCTTGGCACCCTGACCGCTTGGCACCGTGACCGCTTGGCACCGTGACCGATTGCCATACTTGATGGACTGATCCATGCCACTTGACCAATTCGCCCCAAATAAGGCCTTCCTGAAAAAGTTACTCTGAATCAAAAAGCAAAAAAATGCCACTTTGAAATCACCTCCCTGATAATTTCCCATACCAAGCGGTTTGAACACTAAATGGTCAAATTCACCCCTGTATTCACTCAGCACACATCGTAGCCCTCTAGTGGTAAATTTGTACCCAGTGTCTTGATGATAGCCACTTTTGCGTCATGTGTGCGTTGTGCGTACACTTTATGTGCGTATGTTATGGTACTGCACGTGCATTTACTTCTACTAGTCAACAATCATTGGAGATATTCCGCGCGTACGTGCATCAACTGCAAACTACACAACACGCGACGCACTATCGGTGCCCTTTCACCCACAGTGGTCTAACAACATGTGCCCTCAACAGCTCATGCACGGTGCGAATAGACAGAAAATTCATGAAAGATGTTCATGTGTATCAGAAAACCAAGCA
>CM055816.1:3149529-3184032 GCA_029582265.1 Zoroaster sp. YZ-2022
ATTTTTTTTTTCACAGATATGAATATGCATGGGAAACGGGAATTGTTTTCGTCTTAATAATGATATGCGGCACTTAAAATAATCAAAATTAAAAGTCAAATTACCGTATGTTTTTAATTTATGGAACATTTCAAGTGATTTTATTAACTGTACATAGTTCATACATATTGGGATTTAAACATTTAAGCATCCATAGGATCCACTACACAACTTGATTACACAAAAATGTAACAGAACTTTGAAATGCTGTGTTCCCCCTCCCCGATTATACGTGGATGATCAAAACAAAAATATTGTTTCAACTTTATTTCTTATTTTGTATATATGGATAAATGATTTAAGTATAAGTGTATATTATATCTTGTAGTCACGCAATCAATTAACTCAGTCAGGTGTGGTGTATAAATCTCAACCCTTTATTTACACTTATGCAACACCTTATATACAGTTAGATGCGGATGAATTTAACCCAATTAGAACATAATATAGTGCCAGGCCACTGAGGTATAAATATATGTTTCTTGTAACTTAAGTGGATACAACATTCTCCCTTTACTCTTTAAAATAATAATTATCATTATTTCCTATACTAGAAAATTTGAAAATTAACCTGAACACTTGTAACTACAATTCCATCATTTTTCGAGTACTTGTTTCGTGAAACATAATTTCGAAAGAAATACTTCTTTTTTTTTCTCAGGTTTTTCCCCGATATTACCTTTTTACTAAGTGTACATTATTTATCTTATGCTAGGAATTGTATATTTCCTCCAAACCTGTTTAATGTTCGAGTAAACCAACTTGTTACAAGTAATACTGCTTATAAAAACAACCAACAACAATTTAATACATAACATAATCGCTCATCCATTTTGGTTTGGATCTGACTCTCTCACTCCGTCTTAATAAGGTTTCTTTCCCCTGGTTCAACCTTTGAACCCATGTTACCAGTTTTAGCTTCTGTGAGCATTTTCTTCAAGCTCAAAATGAAACAACAAATCATTTAAATCAGTTGATCTTGTTTTTGATTAGTTTGTATGTTCCATTTTCTACCATCACTAGTGACATTATGTATGAGGACTGATTTTTTTTGCTTATCAGAATTGGATCGTAATATTTCCTGTCTCCTTTCACCACAAATCCAGGTTTTTCACTCTTACCCAGTCTCCAACATTCAACTGGACAGCCTACATTTCTCTTCTTATCATAGTACTTCTTGGAACTTGTCTGTTTGCTTACTACTCTTTCACGGACTTTAGATTCCAAATGCATCTTACTTATCTTAGGTATCGGCAAACCCAAAATGTTAAGTTTCGTTCGCATATGTCTACCACGAATTAAAACACTCGGGCAACACCTGTAGTGGCATGTGGTGTAGCTCTATATACTGTCAAATATTCGTATACTGTTTTCCAAGGTTTGTTCGAGTTGACAGCATTTTGGATTGCATTTTTCAACACACCGTTAAATCTTTCAACAGCTCCATTACTCTGTGGATAATACAGAGATGAAAAACCATGATGAATACCTCTTTCATCTAAAAAACCACTGAACTCTTGTGAGGTAAATTGTACACCGTTGTCACTTATAATTTCATCAGGGTAGCCCTCTCGGCTGAAACTGTTTTTCAAAATGTGATTACCGTCTTAGTTGTTACTTGCGATGTGAAACACATTTCTGGCCATTTACTGTAATAGTCAACTAATGTTATGGCATATTTACAATTTATAGGTGCTCTTTCAAATGGTCCCATAATATCAATTCCAACTTTACTCCATGCGCTCTTGGGAAAGGGAACTGGTTGCATTGGACCTTTAGTTTGTTTGACACTCTTGTCATTAAACTGACATGTTACACATGATTTTACAATATTTTCTACTTGTCTATCCATACAATTCTCTCAATCTTTGTTTTGTTCGTGTCATACCCTGATGTGATTCGTGAGCTAATTGTAACATAACACCGGTTAAGTCATTGGGGATTACAATTCTGTCCTTTCTCATAATAACATTGTCACAGACTGTTAGTTCATCTTTAATCATAAAATATGGTTTTAACACCAACTCCATTTCGGAACTAATGTGGCACAATTTTTTTGGCCAATCAGTTTGAATGTATCTTTTTACTGTGCTCAACACTTGATTTTCTTTTGTGCTTTCTTGCAATTTCTTAAGTGTGATACCTTTACACAGAGTTTCAAGTGCAATGTGACAAATGACTTCATCATCTGAATCAAATTCATGTGTGGCACCAGGCATAGGTAATCTAGACAATGCTTCGGCTACTTTATTTTCATTTCCCCTTTTGTACTGTAAGTCATAATTGTACTTCATTAATCTTGCTGACCAGCGAGCGATGCGCATTGACTGGCGGTCAGAGCCTTTCTTAAGTAGCGTAACCAAAGCTTGATGATCTGTACGTAAGCAAAATTGTCTACCCCACAGGTAAGTATTGAATTTTTCGCACGCCCAGACGCAAGCTAGTGCTTCCTTTTCACCTACAGAGTATTTTCTTTCTGCGCTGGATAGTGTGCGACTGGCGCATTGAATTGTAATTTCTTCACCATTTTTCACCTGAGTGAGCACAGCACCTAGACCATACGCAGACGCGTCTGTTGTAAGCGTTACATCTAGATCGGGATCGTACATACCAAGAATTGGGCTTTGGGCAATCGCATTCTTTACTGATTCAAAACTATGCTGTACTACTTCTGACCAAACAAATTTTTCATCGTTGCGTAATAGTGCCCTTAAGGGTTCTACCATGGTGGCAAATTGTGGAATGTACTTAGAAAAATAACCAGCTAAACCCAAAAATGATCTTAGGCTCTTCTTGTCATGTGGTACTGGGGCATTATTGAGTGCTTCATACTTATCATCCACTTCAATACCTGCTGCGCTAACAGTATGACCCAGGAATTTCAAGCTCGATTTAGAAAACAAACATTTACCTTTGTTAAGTTTAACTCCATACTTTTGTAATCTTTCTAACACTGCTTGTAAGTTTGCGTCATGTTCTGATTGATCCTTGCCATATACAATTAGGTCATCTAAGTAACTTTGTACTCCCTTTAAACCACTTAGTATAACACTCATCATCTTCTGAAATGCTGAGGTGCGGATGATAACCCAAAACAGACTCTTTTGTGCCGAAACAAACCCTCATGCGTGATAAATGATGTTAAGTTTCTCGAATCTTCATGCAACATAAGTTGGTGGTAGGCTGAAGCTAAGTCTAATTGACTGAAGATTTTAGCATTCCTGAGCTCAGTGAAAATTTCATCGATTTTTAGGAAGCGGGTATTTATCTGGAATGATTGCTTCATTTACTTGTCTTAGGTCAACACACATTCTTAATTTACCAGTTTTCTTCCATGAAACAACAATTGGGGATACCCACTCAGAAGAATCGATTTTTTTCGATTACCTCTTGTTTTCAAGTTTTTTCAGTTCTTCTGATACCTGATCTCTCACTGCAAAAGGTAACCTCCGTAATTTCTGACTTACTGGTTGTACATTTCATTCACCTTGATTTTATGCACAAATCCTTTCACTGGTTTCAATTCATCATTATTGAACATACTTTCAAACTGTTGTACATTTGTAGGCAAGTTTACATCGTTTTCTTTGTCACAATCAACATTATTACAAGTCAAACTTGAACCATCGATATTAATTTGCAATGCCTTCACAAGATATCTGCCCATGATGTCTGAACCTGATTCAACAACATACACATTTGTAATTGTAGTAGTACCTTTATATGATACGGTACATTCAAAATAACCGACAACTTTTGTGCATGTTGTGTGAACGATAAAGTTTTCTGTTCAGGAGGAGTTATTTGTGGGGCTTCGGGTAAAAGTACTTGTCATATGTGGTTTTCGTAGGATACTCACTCCTGAGCCCGTATCAACCATTAACGTTATGTCGACTTCGTTGACTTTGACGTCGCACAATACGGTTGCAGTCTTTTCCTCAGCTTTCTCTGTCGCCAAGACGTAAATATCTTCGTCGCTGCTGCTTGGTGGATCAGTAGAATCAGCGTTTACTTGCATCACTCTCGCTTGTCTCCGCGGTTTTCTACCTCCGTAGCTTCCCGTCATCGCGGCTTGTCTCTGCCTACACACAGTGCTAAAGTGACCAATCTTATGGCATGTATGGCATTCTTGTTGTTTGGCTGGACACGCCCTGTCGTTCGCCAAGTGTGCCTGTGATCCACAACGGTAGCATGATGTATTGGTGGGCGTGGCAGGTTGGTGTTGGGTACTTGTTGCCTTAGGTTTCGGAGGGCGGCGGTAGGTTTTGCAATTTTGTTAACTTTTTCTGTTTGTAAGTTACCTTCAGTAAGGGTTTTAGCTTCTTGTATTGCTTTTTCAAAACGTCGTCCCATTTCTTGAGTCTTTTGGAGAGTCAGCTCTTTCTCCATTAGGAGTCTCTCTCGTATCTTGGCGCTATTTGTTTTCTCGACGACTTGGTCTCTAATCATTTCGTCTGTCATTTCGCCAAAATCACATGTTTTGACAAGTTCTCGTAGTGCAGAGATGAAATTATCCATGCCCTCACCAGGTCTCTGAGCTCTTTGGCGGAACGTGTATCGCTCTGCGACGACATTTACGGATGGCTGAAAATGGCCTTTTAGTACTTTTACTGCGTGTTCATAACTATTT
Organism: Zoroaster sp. YZ-2022; assembly: GCA_029582265.1. NCBI lineage: Eukaryota > Metazoa > Echinodermata > Asteroidea > Forcipulatida > Zoroasteridae > Zoroaster > Zoroaster sp. YZ-2022. The sequence continues at coordinate 3,154,199 of CM055816.1, forward strand.
GAACCTTCTGTCGGACTTTCTCCGCTATGGGGCAGCGTTGAATAAACTCGTTGTGCCTCCACACCTATGCAGTGCAAGAGAATTGCTTTTTTTCTCTCTGCCATGAATTCGTCCCCTCCTATAGCCAGAATGTAGTTCTCAAAGCATAAAAACCATTGCTTCCATAGTATAGCTGGTTCACCTGGTTCTTGTAGAAAAGGGGGTGGTTGAGACAAGGCACAGGTAATACTTGAAGCCGCCATGGGTGTGGTCGTAACCTCGTCGCCAAATATTATATCTTGTAGTCACGCAATCAATTAAACTTAGTCAGGTGTGGTGTATAAATCTCAACCCTTTATTTACACTTATGCAACACCTTATATACAGTTAGATGCGGATGAATTTAACCCAATTAGAACATAATATAGTGCCAGGCCACTGAGGTATAAATATATGTTTCTTGTAACTTAAGTGGATACAACAGTGTACTAATTGTAACCAAAGTGTATGTACACAGCTGACAAAGATCTTCTTGGAAAACAAAAATTAAGTTATCTTTATAGCTCGACAGTCATTACATCATTTATCAAGCAACTTAAGTCAAAGTACGGTGCTTAAGTAGGTACTTAAGTAAAGTACTATACTTAAGTGGAATTCTCCAAGCTACTTATCTAAAATATCCTACTCAAATCCACCCCTAAATCTGAGACACCTCTCGGGGTGTCATAAGTCCAAGTGCGTTGGCTTTTTGAACATAAATTCTAATCATTTCGTAAAGGGAGCTACTTGGAGATGGCTGTGTTAATGCTGTTGGCGCAAATGGACATAAATCAGCGGCGCGCAATGAGGCGGGAACGTGTATTTCGGGACAGGATAATAATAATAATAATAATAATGTGTGGATTTATATAGCGCACGTATCCACCAACTAAGTGGTGCTCAAGGCGCATTATATTATTATCCCTGCTCATAAGGCTCATAAGGCTCATAAATCATTCCTGAAACCATCTCAGCTCCCTGGGGAGTATACAGCTCAATTGCTGCCATTTCTAGCGCATATAGAGCAAACCAACTCTGCCTTCACAGGTACCCATTTAACCCCTGGGTGGAGAGAAGCAATTATGATTAAGTGTCTTGCTCAAGGACACAAGTGTCACGGCCGTGATTCGAACCCACATTATGTTGCTAACACCAGAACTTGAATCCGATAAGCTAGACCGCTCGGCCACGACACCACATTGGATACCACATTGGATACCTACAATGACATTGAACTTTAAGTTTGGTTTCCTTTTTGGTTTTTCCATGACAGCTCTATACTAGTGGATACCGGCCCATGCACAGTTGTTTCCAGTGCAAGAAGGTATAGGCCTACGACCAACGCATTACCCAGGATGAATTTATTATCATCAGTCATTAATCTTACACAATGTGTCATCATGGTCATTCGGACGCACGAGCTGACCATCGCCAAACCGCATAAATCTACATAAAAACAATGTGAAATGTGACATAAATCCTTGAAACGACCTTTCTGACAGATCTAGGCACCATACCTAAATTGGAGTATCCTACTTAGCTATGTAGGTACTTAAGTCAAGTTGTGAATTCCAACATCAGTATGGTACTTAGCTTAGTATGGTACTTACCGCTTAGGCATACCTAACTTAAGTTGCTTGATAAATACCAGCCCTGGACTGCAAGTATTAGGCATGACAGTACCAGCTTGAAGAAATATTTGTAAAGGTGCATGGGTTTTACTTTTAGCCATCTGTACATTCTTTGGCCTGTTACAGAATGTTAATTCCCATGGCTCTCAATCTGCCATACAATCGAAAAACGTCTGTACACCGTGAAAAGGGTAAATAGTTGTGAAAAAACCAACAAAGTGCACAAGATTCTGAGTTCCAGAATAACATGTGTCGTGTAGAGAGAAATTACTAGAATCATTACAATATAATAGTCACACATTTGTGGTCACAACTAACAGGAAAAACCCCTAGCTGTTGTGATAACAGTGACCTAGGTTCAGGTTTTTTTTCTTTTTTTCATTGATCACTGTGATCTCCTAAAGATAATAACTTCTCTTTCTCAGGATTTATTTCTTCTGCAATATTAAAGTCAGATTCCGAACAGGAATTTAAATCAATTGAAGATTCGCTGTTACTTCGTTGACAAACAAACTCAGTAGCGGGCTTAGCATTTAATGGACCAGCTTTAGCTCAAGAGAACTAACAGTGTTTCTATTACCACCTATACCTCTGCCAATTTAACCGTGTAAACAAATTTATTAGGATCTGGTTTACCAACAATCAGATATTTACCTGGTAGATAACTGTCTTGGATCTTATTCCGACCCCTGGCATCTCGCACTGGGGTACCAACATTCGCGTCTTCAGTCTGTATGGCCCTACAGAACTTGCCAGCGAGCCCGTTAAACGCGCATTTTGGAAGTCTCTACAAAAACACCTGGATTCAACATCGAAGAATTACCAACCTCTCCTCCTCGTGTGACCTAAATGCGACGACTAACCTCGTTGAAAAACATCCCACGTGCTTCTATGGGTTGAAACTCGTTTTCGATATAACATCAAACGTTAACGGTACGATGATGTGCGATTTTATTCTCAAAAACAAACTCATCCTTACCAACTCTCACAAGAAGGCCCACAAGATGACATGGTTTTCAAACAATGGTCGTGATGTCAAGACCCTCGACTACTGTTTATTGCAAAAATGGCTATTCTCATACCAACTGGACTGCCGCGTTCGTACAAACTACTTCACTGAAACCGACCACTGCTTTCTTGTACAACGCTTTGCAACCCCTCGGCACAAAGCCGACCGGTTCCAACCAAAACACCGAAAAAAGTCAACCACACCGACTTCTCCGCTCTCGCAAACTCCACCCATGCGAAAAATAAATAAAATCCGAGCTAAGAAAACCATCTCGCTCGTCTCAAAAGCGGAGGACGACCCTTCAAAAGCCATAGCAGACTGCGTCATAAAACCGCCGAAAACACCCTTCCATCCAAGCCGGCGAAAATCCAACAACTTCCCTGGAATGACGACGAGATGATCCGTGAACTTACCACCAAACGACAATCTCTCGATCGCTTGACGCAAAAAGCGGAATTCCGAAACCTTTCCAAGAGCATTAAATCGGGTTCCTCCGACCTCAAAAACGCGTTCTTTCAAGAAAAAGCCGCTGAGCTCAGCAAACTCGACAAAGTCTTTGCCTTCGCTAAAAATAATGAAATACTTGATAGACCCGCTCAAAAGGTAAGCGCAGTTAACATCCAAGCGCTTCATGATCACTACAAGGAACATTTCAACCACAAAAACAGCCAACCAATTCCATCCTGGCTCGAACTTCTGCGAAACACAATTTCCTGACTGCACCATAAATCACTAACGTTTGCAATACCTAGTGAGATCAAAGGTAAACGCGGAAATAACGTCGAATCCCTTCGCTCAACAGTAGTAAAAGAAAACTGCAAATTCAAAACTGAAAAGCAGCTCATCCGAGAATGCTTCAACTGATGCTATTAAACTTTGAAAACTCATGGACTTACGACTCGAGTCTATGCCGAATTAGAAGCGAATGCTTCTGGTGGAACCTTATATGTATGTATGTATGTATGCATGCCCCCCAAACACTTGTTATGATTTATTAAAGTATGTATACAATCATATCATCTTAATCAATTATAAATGAAACTCTTACATCTTAATTAAAATGTTGTATCCTATCTATGTACATGTAAGAACATTCAGTTTGGTAACTTTTCTCCTTTATGGTCAGACGATATTTTCATATAAAGGGTATTTGGCTTAATATACAGTGCACATGACACAGTAATATGTATTGTAGGTATGCATACCCCAAACACTTGTTATGATTTGGCTTAATATACAGTATACATGACACAGTACTATGTACTGTAGGTATGCATACCCCCAAACACTTGTTATGATTTGGCTTAATATACAGTATACATGACACAGTACTATGTACTGTAGGTATGCATACCCCAAACACTTGTTATGATTTGGCTTAATATACAGTATACATGACACAGTACTATGTACTGTAGGTATGATACCCCCAAACACTTGTTAGGTGTTTGGGTTGGTGCCCAAACACCTCTTGATATTGTTCGGTTTTTTTTAGGTGTTTGGGTTGGTGCCCAAACACCTCTTGATATTGTTCGGGTTTTTTTTTTTCTTCTTCTTCTTCTTCTTCTTCTTAATAAGAATTATCCAGAGACAAAAACATAGTTGCAGAGTTCACAGAACCTTAAAACTTCACACATAGTTAGACCTTAACATGTAGTTTTATGTCAAATTGTGAGGTCATAGTGAGATCATCAGATATCGAATTACACTAAATCAAAGTTTAATATTTTCAAAAAATCATATCTCATGAACCACAAACGATATTTTCACAATCATTGCACCATGTTACAGATCTGTAATTATGTAATTTTTCGTACACAGACGTGACTCCAATCCGACCTCTCCTTCCGGTCGAAACCGGAAGTTGAAAATTTCTAAACATTTCAAAAAATCATATCTCATGAACCACAGAATTTTTTTTCACAATCTTTGCATCATCTTAAAGACCTTGAACTATGTCACATTTCAGAAGTTTAAACGAACAACTATTCAGAAGCACAGCCATACTGACGTTCTCTTACACACAGACATATCGGCCTATAGTGTGTGTATATGCATTATCTAATTAGAATAGAATAGTTCGAGTTTACGAAGACCGCGCAGGTCATGACCTGCCATGCATGCGCTATGCACGCGCACAGTACCATGCAGCAGCAAAAACAATGGCTTCCCTGAGTGTCGGGCCCGTCTGCAGAAAATGCGTCGCAGAAAATGTACTATTAATAATAATTTGTCTAGCATGGAATCCAAATTGTTATCATTTTTGGAAATGAGTTGGACAAAGTTTCTTTCATGTGCAAGTGGATGGAAGCAATAGACGGTATGGTTGAGTGTGATATTGCCAATGTCCATGTCTAACCATAGAGAAAGGACACCGAGCAAGGAATGGTCTAACGTTAGGGCTGTTGGAGCTAACGTACATAACAACGTCGCTGGTAATGAACAATCACAGAATCTCTGTTACAGCTAACGTTACAGGTAATGTAGGAATTAATTTTAAAAGAATTTGAAAAATATCTGGACCTAATCAGACTACATATTTTTTGTAAAATAGTTGGACTTAGGCCTATATCAACATATATGAAAAATATCCTTGACAATTTAACTTATGTCGTCAGACTTTTAATATCTCATTGTGGTCTGTCCCTCAGTATTGTCTGTTGTTATTGACATTATTATACTTTTTTTGTGACAATTTCAAAAAAAGATCATTCCTGGTGATTATTTTCAATAGTTACCATGTTAATACCTTGACCAACAAAATAACCTTGACCAACAAAATAAACTATAACCCTAACCACCCCAAATCCATCAAAATCCTGAAAGGGCACTTTTTGAGGAAAAAAATCAGCACTGTTGAAAATGGTATCTTTATAATGGAGTTTATCAGATACTTAAAAGTTAAAAAGTAATACTAGTTGCACAAACATAACTTTGTACATGAGCCAAGAATATTCAACCTTTGGCGGTGTAAATAAGCATGGAAATGAACTTCAAGCTGAACTAAAGTTTTGGGTTATTTTTTCATAGTGTATACAATGAAGATGGCTGCTGACCCAATTATTTATTATTTTACATGTATGGATGAATAGCTGACATTCCTAAAATTAATTACCATTTGATTTACAGATTTATGGGTACCACTCTGAGTGGTACAAATGCTTCCATGCCATTTGCAGGGAGAGGAAGACATGAGAAGAAACAGAAACATCAAGGTAGGCAAATATTGAAAAATTCGGTTAGAATGTTGTATCGAACCGCCACTTTTTCTCATTCAATATAACCAATAAAGTAATCTTACCTACCTTCATGTAGTAAGGTGGAGAACATATGGATGATGATGGACATATACTTCAAATTATTCCAGGATATTTATTTCATGAAAAATAATCCATTTTGGTATACGATGAATTCCTCAGTCATGTCAGTCTGATGTTGTAAACTCCACAATTAGTGACCAACACAGTCATTGTACATGCGCAGTGGCAACTATAATATGATCGTTCTATTTTCTGAAGGGGAGGATTTTTTACAAGGGAAATAAAGTCCGAAAACCATCATAAAAGTGGATTTTAAAGATAGTTTTCGCTTTCTGTACCACCAAAAATCGATAGAATAATTTTTAACTGGTTAGTGGTTGCACAAATTTCCAAAAAAACCTTAAAAAGTGGCGGTTGGATATGACATTCTTTCCAAAAATTCAATCAAGTTTCAAGTATTCAGTAAGCTTGGGCAATAACGATTTTTTTTTATCCACGATATATCGGCAAACATATATTGCAATTTTCAATAATATCGCAATTCTTTTTTTGCATTCATGCATGATTGCTTTAGAGCCAATAACCACAGGTGTGTGTACCCCTCTACAAGTGTCACAATAAATTTCTAATTTATTTGCAGAGCGTGTATGTACTTCTGAAGTAGTTTGCTTTTGTTTCTCATTTCTAAAAGCTCAAAAGACTAATGATTTTATTTCCATGGAATTTCTGACTTGACTCACAATGTCAATTTATATTTTATTGTGATATATTTGTATTCGCGATATGCCGATAACTTAAATAGGTTCTCGATATTGTAATCGAATAAAAAAGTTATCGCAAAAAAGTTATCGCAATATTCGATATCATGTTTATTGCCCAAGCTTAGTATCCAGTAAAATTGTTTCTAGTTATATGTTGCTTTTTCGTTTCTTTCTATCTGTTTACCTTGTCTTGTGTGTTTACTTTTGTTAATTTTCACTCTCTTTTTGTCTACAATGCCCATTCCCCTTACTCACTTATTCCTCTATTTCTATTAAATATTTATCATTCTTTCTTCATACATATTCAGGTCAATATGAGGTTGAGTGGTAAGAATGCAGCACTGAACCCCAGAGAAGAAAACCGTGGTCTTCATCAGAGTTACTCCTGACAAACCGCGAAAAATTGTATTCACAGTGCCAAACCTTGATTGCATGCCAACTGTTTGAAGCAGCCCAATGGAAAGATGAGAGGTTACTTTTGCAAATCGAAGATAAAGATCTTGTGGGTTTAGAAGTTTGCTATCATTGTCTTTGCTATAATGAGTATGTACCCAATTCTTGACAAGGCCAGATCCATCAGACGAAATACCTATTTGGTACAATGATGCATAAATAAAATTCTGTGAAGAAGTCATCCAGAAGAAAATAATAAAAACAATGAAATACTTTTCACAAAGTCATTATATCGTAAGTTCATCAAGTGCGTACAAGAAGTGGAGGGAGTTGACTGCAGTAAGTACAGGTCCCACAATCTGAAAACACGTCTGAAAAGTACATTTCCTACGCTGGAAATTCATAGATAATTTACTAAGAATACAATTGACATGGTGTACAGCCAATCTCTCACTGCAAAAGAACTGGTAGAGACTGCAGTTGGCTCAGATACATTATGTACTGATACTGATATACACTCACTGACCATAAGTATTGCAACACACACCAAAGTTCAGTTTGGAGAACTGTGTTACAATAATTTATTTTATTTATATTTACACTACTTAAGACTTCTTGAAAGTGCCTATGTTTTGAAGTCAATGTTCTTTTACTGTTCTTGCTCGGAAATTATGTAATACACAATTGATGAAATCAGACGAAATGATCATCTCACCTGTTACTGTAAAGTGCTATTTTGAGCATGTTGCAATACTTTTGGCCAGTGAGTGTAGACAGCAGTAAAGGTGCTGGAGAAGCAGAGATTTTTCACATGAAAGTGCCTATCTTCACACACTTTTCAACGCATCAGCTGTACTATATAATACACTTATAATGAACAAAATCACATGGCATTACAGCTACCCTGGCCATCAACTTCAGATGACTTATCCTTGCAGACTGCTTAACAAATGAGCCAGTAATTTTCAATCACCCGCTTTGTTCATCTTACACTAGGACACTGATTCCATGACCCGTTGAAAGTCTACTCTGATTGAGATAATGTTGCTCCTTTAACCATTAACTTTAATTAAAACATTCTGTTGACTTTCTTTTCATGCACCAGTAAAAGTTTGTTTTAAGTGCCAAAGATTTAACAATACCAGCCAAATCCAATTAATGTTAGGGACTACAGGTTCACTTATTTTGTATTTTGTACTTCAGAAAAAAAGTATTCTTTTCATTGCAAATTAGACCCAGAAGTTTGGATAACCTTTATCCTGTATGAAATGGATTATTATTGATGGTGCAAAATGGATGGAAAAGGAGTATCATGACCATGACAAAATAAAGCAGCAAGTGTCATTCAAAAGATAATGTTGTTTCGCATTTCCTTTATTTAAATATCTTATTAATTTTATGTATTAACGAAGAATGTGTTTAATCAATTTAAATATTTACACAAAACGTTGACAATTAATAACCAATAATTTACTTTTTAAAGATGAGAAAAGATTCACAAATTGGTCTTTGATGTAGGTAGGGTTAGATCCAGGGTTTCCTAAGAGGGTGGAGCTCAAAGGTAAGGAGATGGGGATGGGAAATGAAACCCCAAAATATTGAAATGTATGGACAAGTTAGAAGTTTTTCACATGATCAATTAAATTGGAATACTACACCACGACACCATAGATCCTACCCTGGGAGTAATGGGTAGAGGACGTTCAGGGAGCAGTCGGGTTCAGACCTTTTATTCAAGGCAAGATTTTTTTAAACTGGTTCATTTCTTTACAATGACATCAAATATTTCCCAAATATGGAATCCCCTTTCCAAACTTCCCTACCTCACTGGACCGATTTGACAGATTAGGGTAGGGGAAACATAAAAAACATAGCCCATGTGAACTATTCAATTATACAAAAATCCCCATAAAAATGTACAGTTTTTTAAGAATGACCGAAAGAGGGCGCTATTTTCATGTCATAGTTCAAATGCAAATATCTGCCAAACTGGCAAGTTTTGTGAGTGTGGATTTATATAATTAGAATTTACATGTAATTATCTATTCTTCTTCGAGTCCTTTGCAATCTCAGATGTCTTTTTGCCAGTATCTGGCGCAGGACACAGCTGATGGAGTCGGTTCAGCCAGGTCCTGGGGGCTGCACTGGGGGGCGTCGCCACATTCCAGCAGGTGGGACATTGTCTGTACTGCTCCACAGCCACACGTGTCCTCTGTGTGGTAGTTCCATGTCTTCAACAGTGCTTTGCACCTCCCCTGCTCCACCCGCAGTCTGTTGAGGGTCTTCCAGGTCGGCCATGGGAGGTCGTGTCCGCTGGCGAGGCATTCAGTTGGTGTTATTCCTCTCTCCATCCATTCTTGGGCTCGGGTGTTGAGTTGGTGCCATTCAACCCTCCAGATGTTGGTCCGTGCCGTTTCCTTGGTGGACTGGAGAGGAGGGACTGTATGCAGGAAACTGGCCCTGGATTTCAGTCTGGATGGGGGTGCTGTGTGTCCGTACAGGGGGTGCCTCATGTCAGACTCCTGTGCTCTCCGCTCATCTTGGGCGACGATGGAACGTCTGATGTGAGGGGAGGCAATGCCGGCCAGTGCATAGAGGCACGGGACTGGCGTTGTCTTTATGCAGCCCGTGATGATGCGGCAGGTGTCGCTGAGGGCCGTGTCTACCAGTTTGGTGTGGTGGGAGCGGCTCCAGCTTGAGCAGGCATACTCAGCTGTGGAGAAGCACAGGGCTAGGGCTGTTGTACGGATGGTTGGTGGATCAGCGCCCCATTTTGAGTTGACCAGTTTGCGCAGGATGTTATTGCGGGTGTTGACCTTGGCTTTGGTGTTCTGAAGGTGGGTTTTGAAAGAGAGTGTCCTGTCGAGTGTGACTCCAAGGTACACAGGGTGGGGATGGTTCAGGAGTTTGTGGCCATCCCATGAGACGCTCAGTTCTTTTCCTGCGTCTCGGTTTTTCAGATGGAAACTACATAGCTGGGTTTTGGATGGGTTGGGTTTCAGGTGGTTGTTACTGTAGTAGGTGGACATCTCTTGGAGGGCATTTTCCAGGACGGATTCGATTTTGTGAAAACTCTCTTGTTGGGTGGTGATGCAGAGGTCATCAGCATAGATGAAACGGCGACATTGTGGGGGGAGTGGTTGGTCATTGGTGTAGATGTTGAAGAGGAGAGGGGCCAGTACGCTGCCTTGTGGTAGGCCGTTCTTTTGGGCTTTCCATTTGCTCTTCTTGTCGTTTAGTTGAACGAAGAAGCGCCTGTTGTTAAGGAGACTTTTTATGACTTGGCAGAGGTCGAGGTCGCCAGTCATGTCCAAAAGTTTCCTGATCATGGCACGGTGCTGGACAGTGTCGTAGGCAGCGGTGAGGTCTATGAAAGCTGCTCCGGTGATGAGTTTGCGCTCAAAACCATCCTCAATGTGTTGGGTGAGGTTCAGTAGCTGCCCAGCACAGGAGCGGCCAGGACGGAAACCAGCTTGATCTTTAGTAAGCTTGGAGTCTATAAGTGGTGTTAGGCGTTGGAGTAATAGCCTCTCATAGAGCTTGTAATTATCTATTAAACTGTTTCTACGCTCATGCATGATATGCGTCACGAAACTCAATTTCTGAATGCATTTTCATTGCACGCTCCATGGTCTAGTAGTCTGAAGTCAAGTCACATGCTGAACTTAACTCCATAGCCGTAGTCTCTTGTCAAGTCGCACTTGGCACCACGGATGCAAGTTTTATCATGAAACTTTTCTGAAGAGGAAACCATATTTACCAAGTTCAGACTTAATTAATGTACTTTTAAACAACTTTAGGTGATGACGTCATAACATGATGAACAACCAAACACCTTGAGAACGAGCATTCTACTCACTAGACTAACATGCTCGTGCAAGTTTAGTGGTGAATTAACTATTGAAGAACCTTTCAACCTTTGTAACATTAGATTTTTATGGGAATTTGTAAGTGAATGAGGAATTGTACTGCAGAAAAAATAGCTGCCTGGCTTGGCTCGTTCCTGCAATGTCTCCCCATTTTAGCTGTAATAATGGGCGTTCTATTAAGGATTAGATTTCTTAAATGTTGTTTATCATAACTGGGAGAAAGACAATAATCTGATAATAAAAAGCTCTTTAATTCATAGTACACTTAAAATATGCTCTTTATTTCTGTTAAATACAAACTTATACAATGTTAACATTTTGGATTTATTTTGCATTTTTAAACAACTTTAGGTGATGACACCATAACATGAACCCCCAAACACCTTGAGTTTGTTTTTTACAAACTCTATACCTCTAGTTTTTTCTTCTTCTTCTTCTCTTTAAGACTTATCCAGAGACAAAAACATAGTTGCAGAGTTCACAGAACCTTAAAACTTCACACATAGTTAGACCTTAACATGTAGTTTTATGTCAAATTGTGACGTCATAGTGAGATCATCAGATATCGAATTACACTAAATCAAAGTTTAATATTTTCAAAAAATCATATCTCATGAACCACAAACGATATTTTCACAATCTTTGCAGCATGTTCTAGATCTTTAATTATGTGATTTTTCGTACACAGACGTGACCCCAATCCGACCTCTGCTTCCGGTCGAAACCGGAAGTTGAATATTTCAAAAAATTCAAAAAATCATATCTCATGAACCACAGAAAATATTTTCACAATCTTTGCATCATCTTAAAGACCTTGAACTATGTCACATTTCTTACACAGACATGACCCCAATTTGACCTCTCCTTCCGGTCGAAAACAGAAGTTTAAACGAACGACTATTCAGAAGCACAGCCATACTGACGTTCTCTTACACACAGACATATCGGCCTATAGTGTGTGTATATGCATTATCTAATTATAATAGAATAGTTCGAGTTTACGAAGACCGCGCAGGTCATGACCTGCCATGCATGCACGCGCACAGTATAGTACCAAGCACCAGCAAAAACAAGGGCGTCCCTGAGTGTCGGGCCCGTCTGCAGAAAATGCGTCGCAGAAAATGTACTAATTTAGCATGGAATCCAAATTGTTATCATTTTGGGAGATGAGTTGGACAAAGATTCTTTCATGTGCAAGTGGATGGAAGAAATAGACGGTATGGTTGAGTGTGATATTGCCAATGTTTTAAGCGTTAGGGCTGTTGGAGCTAACGTACATAACATACGTCGCAGCTAACGTTACAGGTAATGTAGGAATTAATTTTAAAAGAATTTGAAAAATATCTGGACCTAATCAGACTACATATATTTTGTAAAATAGTTGGACTTAGGCCTATATGAAAAATATCCTTGACAATTTAACTTATGTCTTCAGACTTTTACTATCTCATTGTGATCTGTCCCTCAGTATCGTGTAGTGACAATTTAAAAATAAGATCATTCCTGGTGATTATTTTCAATAGTTACCATGTTAATACCTTGACCAACAAAATAAACTATAACCCTAACCACCCCAAATCCATCAAAATTCTGAAAGGGGCACTTTTTTGGGGGAAAAATCAGCACTGTTGAAAAATGGGATCTTTATAATGGAGTTTTATCAGATACTTAAAAGTAATACTACATGTATTGTAGTTGCACAAACATAACTTTGTACATGAGCCAAGAATATTCAACCTTTGGCGGTGTAAATAAGCATGGAAATGAACTTCAAGCTGAACTAAAGTTTTGGGTTATTTTTTCATAGTGTATACAATGAAGATGGATGCTGACCCAATTATTTATTATTTTACATGTATGGATGAATAGCCGACATTCCTAAAATTAATTACCATTCGATTTACAGATTTATGGGTACCACTCTGAGTGGTACAAATGCTTCCATGCCATTTGCAGGGCTGAGAGGAAGAAATAAGATTAAGAAGAAACAGAAACATCAAGGTAGGCAAATATTGAAAAATACGGGTAGAATGTCGCATCCGACCGCCACTTTTTCTCATTCAGTATAACCATTAAAGTAATCTTACCTACCTCGTAAGGTGGAGAACATATGGATGATGATGGACATATACTTCACATTATTCCAGGATATTTATTTCATGAAAAATCAGCCATTTTGCTATACGATGAATTCCTCAGTCATGTCAGTCTGATGTCGTAAACTCCACAATTAGTGACCAACACAGTCATTTGTACATGCGCAGTGGCAACTATAATAGGATCCTTCTATTTTCTGAAGGGAGGATTTTTAGAAGGGAAATAAAAGTGGATTTTAAAGATAGTTTTCGCTTTCTGTACCACCAAAAATCGATAGAATAATTTTTAACTGGTTAGTGGTTGCAAAAAAATTCCCAAAAACCCTTTAAAAGTGGTGGTCGGATACGACATTCTTTCCAAAAATTCAATCAAGTTTCAAGTATGCAGTAAGCTTGGGCGATAACGATTTTTTTTATCCACGATATATCGGCAAACATATATTGCAATTTTCAATAATATCGCAATTCTTTTTTTGCATTCATGCATGATTGCTTTAGAGCCAATAACCACAGGTATGTACCCCTCTACAAGTGTCACAATAAATTGCAAATTTATTTGCAGAGCGTGTATGTACTTCTGAAGTAGTTTGCTTTTGTTTCTCATTTCTAAAAGCTCAAAAGACTAATGATTTTATTTCCATGGAATATCTGACTTGACTCACAATGTCGATTTATATTTTATCATGATATATTTGTATTCGTAATTCGCCAATATGCCGATAACTTAAATAGGTTCTCAATATTGTAATCGAATAAAAAAAGTTATCTCAATATTCGATATCGTGTTTATCGCCCAAGCTTAGTCTGCAGTAAAATTGTTTCTAGTTATATGTTGCTTTTTCGTTTCTTTCTCTGTTTACCTTGTCTTGTGTGTTTACTTTTGTTAATTTTCACTCTCTTTTTGTCTACAATGCCCATTCCCCTTACTCACTTATTCCTCTATTTCTATTAAATATTTATCATTCTTTCTTCATACATATTCAGGTCAATATGAGGTCGAGCGTTAAGAATGCAGCACTGAACTCCAGAGAAGAAAACCGTGGTCTTCATCAGAGTTACTCCCTGACAAACCGAGAAAAATTGAGAAAAAACTGATAAGTATTCACAGTGCCAAACCTTGATTGCATGCCAACTGTTTGAAGCAGCCCAACGGAAAGATGAGAGGTTACTTTTGCAAATCGAAGATAAAGATCTTGTGGGTTTGGAAGTTTGCTATCATTGTCTTTGCTATAATGAGTATGTACCCAATTCTTGACAAGGCCAGATCCATCAGATGAAATACCTATTTGGTACAATGATGCATAAATAAAATTCTGTGAAGAAGTCATCCAGAAGAGAATAATAAAAACAATGAAATTCTTTTCACAAAGTCATTACATCGTAAGTTCATCAAGTATATGTACAAGAAGTGGAGGGAGTTGACTGGAGTTGACCCACAATCTGAAAACACGTCTGAAAAGTACATTTCCTACGCTGGTAATTCATAGATCATTTACTAAGAATACAATTGACTTGGTGTACAGCCAATCTCTCACTGCAAAAGAACTGGACAGCAGTGAAGGTGCTGGAAAAGCAGAGAGATTTTTACATGAAAGTGCATATCTTCACACACTCTTCAATGCATCAGCTGTACTATATAATACACTTTTAATGAAGAAATCACATGGCATTACAGCTGCCCTGGCCATCAACTTCAGATGACTTATCCTTGCAGACTGCTTACCCTGGGGGAAGCGAAGGTACTCACGCCGTAGGCAATAATTAATATTTTTGTTAATTACAACAACATTTTTTTATTCAATTTCGCTGAAATTATTTTTCATCCAACCCTGAACAGTCCTTAAAAGAGTGGCTGAACCGATTTTGCCCTAGAGGTCATTCACTGGGTAGGCCAATTGTTACAAATGTGGGTCTCAGCCAAGCACCATTGAATTGTGCACAAAAAGCTAATCCCCTTGTAGCAAACTTGCCGCCTCTGTATCAACAAGCTGTCTGTCATCTTGAATGGAAACCACAGCTGTTTGTTTACAATCCTTACCCAGAAATACCCTCAGGGTCATTATAGGTGACCTGGTTTCTGTTTATTTTTTACCCTGTGGCTGTTTCATGTGTCAGTGCTTGTATTGCAGTGCAATACCAATTTCAATGTTTACATGATTGCAATGGCTGTACATGTACATGTACTTCAAAAGAAAACCTGTCTGTCTATGGCTGTTTGGTGTATGGATTGTATTGGATGTGGGTGTGGGTGTGGTGGCTTGGAGTGGTTTGGGGGGGTATAATAGTTGTGGTTTACCCTTGTAGTGTTGTAAACAGCTGTGTGCAGTAATCAAACAGTAAATAGATACCTGCTGAGTGGTTTGGGGATGGCAGTTGCCATAGGGCTGGGGGCGCGGATTTCGACATGTACTATTTTTGGCAAATCAGTGGTGAACCAATGTGTCAATTGCCAGAATGTTAAAATCTTTGGTGTGTGTGTCCAGTGAACTTAGATTCATCTGTTCAGACCATTAGAAAAAGATTTGTGCCCCCAAACACAGTTATTTACACCCCAACATAAAACGCCTACCGCGTGAGCACCTTCGTGCAACCGCGTAAATATTTTAAATCGGTGGCTCGCAAAGTTAACAAATGAGCCAGTAATTTTCAATTGCCTGCTTTGTTCATCTTACACTAGGACACTCATTCCACGACCCATTGAAAGTCTACTCTGATTGAGATGATATTGCCCATTTAACCATTATCTTTAATTGAAAAATTCTGTTGACTTTTTTCATGCACCAGTAACAGTTTTTTAAAAGTGTGCTTAAGGTTCAACAATACTAGCCAAAACCAATTAATGCCAGGGACTACAGGTTCACTTGTTGGAATATTTAGTACTTCAGACAAAATTAAATTTTTTCATTGCAAATTAGACCTAGAAGTTTGGATAACCTTTATCCTGTATGAAATGGATTATTATTGATGGGTGCAAAATGGATGGAAAAGGAGTATCATGACCATGACAAAATAAAGCAGAAGTGTCATACAAAAGATAAATTTGTTTTGCATTTCCTTTATTTAAATAACTTATTAATTGTGTGTATTAACGAAGAATGTGTTTTATCAATTTAAATATTTACACAAAACATTGACAATTAATAACCAATACTGAACTTTTTAAAGATGATAAAAGATTTACAAATTGGTCTTTGATGTAGGCAGGGTTAGATACAGGGTTGCCCAAAGAGGTGGGGCTCAAGGCAAGGAGATGGGGATGGAAAACGAAACCCAAAATATTGAAATGTATGGTCAATTTAGAATGTTTTCACATGATCAATTAAATTGGAATACTACCCCACGACACCATGGATCGTACCCTGGGAGTAAGGGGTGAGGACTGGGGGATCAGACGTTCAGGGTGCAGTCGGGTTCAGACCTTTATTCAAGGCAATTTTTTAAACTGGTTCATTTCTTTACAATGACATCATCAAATATTCCCCAAATATGGAATCCTTTCCAAACTCTTCCAAACATCAAAAACATAGCCCATGTGAACTATTCAAATTATACAAAAGTCCACATTGAAATGTACAGTTTTCTAAGAATGGCCGAAAGAGGGCGCTATTTTCATGTCATTCAAATGCAAATATCTGCCAAACTGGCAAGTTTCGTGATTGTGGATTTATATATTAGCAATTTACATGTAATGATCTATTAAACTGTTTCCACGCTCATGCCTGATATGTGTCACAAAACTCAATTTCTGAACACATTTTCATTGCACACCCTGTGGTCTAGTAGTCAAGTCACACGCCGAACTTAACTCCCGTAGCCATAGTCTCTTGTCAAGTCGCACTTGTCACCACGAATGCGAATTTTGTCATGAAACCTTTCTGAAGAGAAAACCATATTTACCAACTTCAAACTTAATTCGGTTGGAGGAATTTAAAATTATATGGGATGACTGAACCGGAAGTTAATGTATTCAGCACATTATATGTTATTTTCATTATATATAATAAAAACACATATCTCCTGAAGTAACTCTTGTTATTTTTAGGTGTTCGAGCGACAGCCATAGACAATAGACTAAATTAATGTATTTTTAAACAACTTTAGGTGATGACGCCATAACATGATGAATCCCCAAACACCTCGAGTTTGTTTTTTACAAACTCTATACCTCTAGTTATGATTTGTTTTAATATACAGTATACATGACACAGTACTATGCACTGTAGGTATGCATACCCCAAACACTTGTTATGATTTGGCTTAAAGGGAAACATCACCCCAGTTTTGAAATAAAATTATGTGAAGGGTGTGATGTTTCATGGAGACTGTCTTTTTATTTTTTTATGATCGGTTGTTGCAATTGCAGAAAATGATGATTTTCTTGCCGTCACGGGCGCGGCCATTTTGTTGCGCGATGTCTATTCATCCGGGACATTGTGACGTAATGACTGCACCAACAACCCGAGCGTGCTTTTTAGCTGTATGTGTACGCTAGCACAGGGAGCCCGCATTGTACACGTAACCCATAGCGTGCAGTCGGTCGCCCACTCGACCCAGGCAGCTGCACGTCCTCGATGTTTTCCACGTCCATTGCGATATCGTTATTTCTGTTTTGTAGCTCTTCGTCCGTAAAACTTGGTTCAAAATCGTACGGAGATGGCCCTGATTCCATAATTTTGATACCCAGATTTCGTAAAAGCAAAGAAAAATACGTCGAAGGTGAGAGTAAACACGGGAGCTTGTGTTTGACCGTGAGAAATGATCGAGCACAATCGTCGGGCACCTTTCTACCGTGAGCACTATGTATGCTGATAGGTGCGTCTAGGCGCGATACTATCGCCACATGTCAGCTGTACACATACGCTTTTTCATTGAGGTGCAGTCAGTACGTCATAATGTCCCGGATGTGGCGGGATTTTTAAACAACATGGACGCGCTCTATGAACAAGAATTTAAGAACACAATAGACCAGCATTTCGTTCTCGATAATGAAAATCGATCATTGCTCTGTGGATTATGTTCTTTACAATAATTATGTCCTTTCAGAATAAATAAAATTTTGGCGGGCCTGGAATTTCCCTTTAATATACAGTATACATGACACAGTACTATGTACTGTAGGTATGCATACCCCAAACACTTGTTATGATTTGGCTTGATATACAGTATACATGACACAGTACTATGTACTGCATGTATGCATACCCCAAACACTTGTTATGATTTTTCCAAATACACATTATCAAGAGCAGATCTAGAACAAACGATTTGAGGGTCTGGGGCCTGCTTAAGGGCCTTGAAAGTGTTTGATTTTAAGCACTCCCTAGTTGCAAATATAGAATGTAGTTCATGATGCAGGGGCGAGAAACCTTATTTCTTTCTACATTCAACAGATGACGATTTAGTTATAATTAATTAATTAATTAATTATTATTATTATTATTTTTAAATTTTTTATTTTATTATTTTATTTATTTATTTTTATTTTTTGGTGGTGGGGTGGGCAGTTCTGACAATTTATTTATTTATTTGGTCAGGGTGGTTTTGTCAAATGGTTGAGATGGTCATGGACCCCTTTTGGATACATTTGGTTAAGATGATATGATGGTGTACATACTTCATAATAAGTGTTTGGGGAATGTATACATACAACACATATACTGTACAGTGTACAATTGTATACTGTATATTAACAGTTGTAGCTTTGCATGGTAAAGAGGATAAGTAAAGACTATTTGCGATGACACCATGTGAAGTTCTTAATTGAGTAGTAATACTGTATATTAAGCAAATTGGCCTATCCATTATTTGAAAATATCGTCTGACCATGAAGGAGAAAAGATACCAAACTGAATTTTCTTACATACATAGATATTTTAAGAGTTTCAGTTACATGGATAGTGGCCCACCTGGTCAGCCATCAATTAGAAGGAGGTTGTTTTTTGTAATTTTTGCCTGCAAACCTATATTCAGACTCCAGCCAAACCTCCAATGAATGTATGATTGGTCCACCTTGTTTGGGGGCAGACGTATGCACTTAGCACTTTGTATGCATATATACTGAGAATCAAAAGAAACTTATCAAATCTTTGGAAGGACACTCATTCAAATCCTCCACGGAAAAATGAAAAATATTTGAACACAGGTAAACTTCAGTAATCTTTACTAAGCACATGTCAATAAACAGAATTACTGTAGTTTACCCGTGTTCAAATATTTTTCATTTTTCCGCGGAGGATTTTAATGAGTGTCGTTCCAAAGATTTGATAAGTTTCTTTTGATGCTCAGTATAAAACATAAAAGCAATCTGACCACTTATGTGGTTACCAGATGTGGCTCAAAAATGACAAAACTTGAAAGGATATAGGCCTATTTACTACTTTTGACATCAGATTCTAGCAGATTTGGTGTTATTCACCCCATAATAATAATAATAATAAAGATTTTTAGCGCGCACATATCCACCCTGCTGGGCGCTCAAGGCGCGGAAACAAAGAAAAAACATTAACACAAACAATATACAATGATAGCATAGGGAAAACAAATTATGTACCGAGATACATGTACCTACAAATTACAATGCAATTACAAATATACATCATCTTTGAAGAGTTGTGACATAAGATGAGTTTTAAGCATCGACTTGAATCTATGACAAGATTTGAGTTTAGTTGGAAGATGATTCCAGAGTCTCGGAGCTGCGACAGAAAACGACCTATCACCCCAGTTCCGTTTTGAAGTTGGTTCCTTTAGGAGTGACATGTTGCTGGAGCGCAAATTGCGTGATGGAGTGTAGACTTTAAGCAGTTCAGAAATATAAATTGGAGCAATGTTATTAAAAGATTTGTGAACAATTAGCATAAGTTTAAAAACAATTCTCTGTGAAACAGGAAGCCAGTGCAGTTATTTCAAGATTGGCGTGATACGGCATGACTTTCTGGACAAAGTCACAACACGAGCTGCTGTGTTTTGTATGTGCTGAAGACGAGATATTTGATTCTGCGGGAGACCGTAAAGGAGAGCATTCCCGTTATCGAGCCGTGATGTAACAATTTGCAGCAAAATATCTTGAGAGGCAAAAAAAAAATCACTGTCGTAACTTGGAGGGAGAAAAAGGGAGTGTGGCTATATTTTTCAGGCGGCCATATCTCGGAAACGACTTGATGTTGGGAGCAAAAAGTTGTTGTGTGTTCATTACTCCCATAAAGGTATGTTGTAATTTTTAAAGCAAAATCTGAAATTGGTCACTGAATAATTTTCGAATATTTAGGTGATTTGGCATGGAATGACCCTACTTTAAAAACCACTCTTTAACCAAAACGAATGCTTTTGTTTTAGCAGTCTGATCCTTTGTTGGTATGGCATGATAAACTTAGAAAACATATCAGTAATCACGAGAACATTCTCTGTTCTGTAGACTCTAAAAGCGTACTGTCAATGGCTATGACATCTAAAGGATTATTTGTAACCAAGAGACCAAGAGGGTTTCTGACTGCAGGTCTAAGAAGTTTAGCAACTGCACACTGCTCACAATTCCCAATCCACATTTTAATTTCAGCATATATGCTAGGGCAATAGCAGCAGGAACGAACTAAAGAAAGAGTTCTTTCTATGTACTACGAACTGCTCACAATTCCCAATCCACTTTTTATTTCAGCATATATGCTAGGCCAATAGCAGTGGGAACGAACTAAAGAAAGAGTTCTTTCTATGTACTAGTCAGGATATTGGGATTTTAAGATGAAGGCAATACAATTTGATTTCCCTTTGAAGTACACGATTCACCAAAGAAAAACGTTTAATTTGTCCCAACATAGTTTGTACTGTTCGATATTCACCCTTTCACTGTCGTCTAGACAATCAAACCTTCAAAATCACTTCCAAATCTTGGCTTTGTCTTTGACTCTACAATGACAATGAGCAACCATATCACTACTGTATGCAGATCAGCCAATCATCATATCCGCAACATCACCAGAATCCGAAAGTACATCGACGCTGACACCCGTCATGCTGCTATTATTAGAGCCCTCAGACTTTCAAGATTAGATTATTGCAATTCAGTTCTCAATGGACTGAAATAATCTGATATTAGTAGATTACAGAAACTCAAAACATAGCTTCCCTTGTCATATTTTCTTATCCAAAGCAGGTTCACACTTCATCGTTGATCAAAAAGCTTCACTGGCTTCCGGTAGAGAAACGAATAATGTATAAAACAGCCTTAAACATGTATAATGTTAAATCCAATGTATTCCCTACTTATATACAGTACGGTATATAATGCAGTTGATCTTAGCATGCCCAGGAGGGGTGGTTTACGGTGTCATGGTGTGGAGAAAGGACTATGGCTCAGTCACCATGCCATGACCAGGTGTCACCAGCTACAATAATAATAATAATGAACAATTCTTATAATGCCTTCGAATAAAAGTCTCTGTGCGCTATAATAGTGTAGATGCATTTAAAATACCAACTGGTAGATGACTTCTTGCTCTCAACGGCTCGACCAGTGCCATATCAGAAAACTTACCAGATGTTTCAGCCATAATAGTGACAATAGACTCAGGAGGAATAAAGATGTTTTGTTGGAGGTCTCTCTAGAAAAGCCAATGGTCTCCTGCTGCATACTCCCAACCATGTTTTGCAATGACAAAACAGACTTCCAAAATAATCTCCATTAGTTTCATTCATCAATTTGAGAAGTAGTCATAAAATATTCATGCCAAGCAAGCTTGGAACTTGCCTCTTATGTTCTCTATGTTCTTTGTCAACTGAATCTTTGACAATCAAAATACCCATCTGCGGAATAATCGTCTCTTCATACTCAATGTCAGTTTCAATGTACCCAATATAAGGAATTTCTATACCACTGCATGGCAGAAGTAATCCTCAGCCAGAGTATAATTTTAAAGTTGAGTCCCCAAAGTCTTAAACAAGGAAAGGAAACACTCTTCCGTGAGGGTGGACACCATTGAACCAGTATCAACAAGACATGTCACCTCTTTACCACCATTTCGGACTGCCATCGTTGGACACGTACCAGCACAATTATGCTTTCTAAAATCGGAACCTATTGAGTCCACTCCATGCCTCCCAACCGATGGACCTGAAGCGATGGGGTCTATTTCCGATGAAGACTTCTCGGTATCTCCCTTCTTCAGTTGTTGGATGAGTTCCTTCTTTAAGTTGTCATTTGTAACACCTGTCTTAAGTATGACCTAACCCTTGTCATAATTTACATTTAAACTGTGTTCTACTTCTACCGCCATGGTTTTGATTAGACTCGGTTTAAAAAAAAAAATTATTATTATTAATTTTTTTTTAATATTATTATTTCTTCATTCTTCCATTCTTCGTGTAAAATGAGATGGAGTTCATTTTGGAAAAAAATTATTGTGCAGATGTGACAGTAATATCTTTCCCATATGTTCCTGTAGACAAAGCCAAATCAATATAGAGGCTAGACTGCATTTTCAACAACAACAAAACCTAATAAACTATGACGACTTTCTTGGGAAGTGAGGATGGGAGATAATTTTGCGAATTCCCTCTACATTCAAAATTAGGGCTGACATATTATCTTTTGTTAAAATGCTGCTCATTTTTATTTTTGGTAATGTACCGGTATCACCGTAGCTGTCGGACTAACACATGTTATAAATATTTATTATGGCTTTTTCAAAAGAGTTTAATTACATCTGTGTCTATTGCATTTGGTAAATTGATTTGGGGACATTATACAGCGACACATTATTGTTTTATTATTTAAATGTTATTCTAGCCAGATATTATATTGGCTGCAGGCCGAAATGTAGGAAAAACATTTTGCTAAATCCATCGTGATTATTGGGAAATGGAATAAGGCGAGAGCAATGTACAATATACAATGTACAACGGCGTGGGGTCACAAGAATTATAAAGTGTTCTTGACTTGGTCAGGTTTTTTAAAATTATTATTATGCACAGTTGAAAAATAATGTGTGTAAAAATATGTAAATGTCAAAGGATGATGCCAAATTCCAATTCTAAACGTTGTCCTAACCTTCCCCAAGCCACCCAACAACCTCTGAGTAAAACATAAATATTTATTACCAAAGATTTGGGAATTTCAAACCATTTTCGAATAATGAAATTTTTGGAACATGAGATACTAGCCCATATACCTCGAGTATTTTTCACTTAACTTTGAACATAAGTATATGGTTTTCTTTTTTTCGTTTGAATTTTATAAGTGACTCGTGACTCGGACTCGGACTCAGACTCGAGGTTTGAAGACTCGAATACAAGTCTGCTCTGATCTCAAGTCAAAGTATTCACTATCCATTTGTTTCATTTGGTATTACCAAGGTAATTATTAACGATCTGTCTAAATGCTCAGTACTCAATGAGTCAGTAAAACACCCTCAACAGCTACTGATATATTGTACACAATCACTTAAAAAAATGTTGATTTCAAAATTGGACGGTATAACATTAGAAAATTAGCAATAGCAATAATAAGTGTCCCAAACACAATTTTCACAATGTTCACTAGGTGAATCAGCTTTGGTAAATCAAATACCGTAGATGTCACAAGCCAACAATTCTCCAACACAGGTATTGTCATCACCATGTTCTGTAAATCCAGGTGTCGCACTCCGGACAGAAGACTGAAGAGTAGTGTCGAACTTAAGAACATTTTTCTTCTCAACAACTGTGGTTTCAGAAGCATGACCTCAATCCACTGACGTGATTGTAATGACTGTCGTTTGTCAACTACAATTTTGTTTTGTTTTGTTTCAAATGCTATTGCCAACTAATCTATTCTGTAACCAATGTGTAAGGTTGAAGATACGCAACTCACAAATATCTTCTTGGAAACAAAATATAAGCTTTCTTTATAATTCTGGTTTAGGCTTAATCACACTACTATACTACCATCAAAACGACTGTCATTACACCATTGAACGAATGACCTGAAATATAAACAATTTCAAGTTAAAATATTGAAGTGGCCCATATTTATGCATGAAAATCTGCATTATTCCCGCATTATTTATACAACTTGCTTGGTAAAAAGTCTAGCAATTTCCGAGCATGCTCTGTAGGTGTCCCAAACATGATATTTGTGATTCAAATTCACCTCCAAAAGTCTACTCCACTTACCTACAGATTCTGCGCACCAAACTTTATACAGTGACTGTTTCATGAATCATCTAGGTGGCGCTATACTGTCTGTGGACTTGCTACCATTTTCTAGGCAGCATGGGAATTCATAGTGTATGTGCGCAATGCACTGTAGGTAAAACGTCACTACCACTGCAACTCCATGCTGAACGGAACAATCTTGCATTTTTCCAATCAGAAAATGTCCGTAAAATAGGCAATTGTAGGTGGCGTAGAATCTTGGAGGTGAGTTTGAATCACATTTTTTTAGAGAGGGAAATAAAGTACAAAACTATCATAAAAGTGGATTTTAAAGATAGTTCTCGCTTTCTGTACCCCTAAAAATCGATAGAATCATGTTTCAACTGGTTAGTGCTTAGTGGTTACAAATAAAACATTTAAAAAAATACAAAAGTAGCAATTGGATACAACATTCTTTCCAACACGTTAAATCTATACTGTATTGTTATTACGTTTATATGGTGGCCCTAAAGGGACATCACAACTCACAAATATCTTCGCCAATATTTGCGATGTCAAATAAATCACAAAAACACAAATATCTGCGCAAATGATTGTGATGTCGCGAAAATAATCACATAGGCCTACCTAATCACATATTTAGCATAGTTTTAACGAACCATTCGCGAATGCTTACACGTATAATTTATCAACAAACTAGAGAGTCGTGGTGCGACGTGTCCTTTCTCTATGGGTCAAGGGTCAACTATGGGTCAACCGGCAAACTCAGCCCCTGGCATTTCACGCTACTGAGACTGCATGGTTTAATACATGCGTTAAGCATGAAGGAAGGTCAGGAGAATAAATAAAACATTATAATGAAGGCAGGATGTAATAACTATAACGGAACCCGCCATTACGAAAGCACATGTGCCATGTGACCACGTGCAACACGACATGAGCAGTAGCCATGCCCTGTGACCCGTTACCCGATTATGACCCTTGAACCATAGAGAAAGGACACGTCGCATAATACGTGGTTGGTTAAAACTATGTCAAATATGTGATTGGGTATGTGACTATTTTCGCGACATCACACATATTTGCGCAGATGTATGTAATTTTGTTGTGATTATTTTCGCGACATCACAAATATTGCCGAAGATATTTGTGATTTGTGATGTCCCTTCAGGGCCACAATACGTTTATGCCTTTGATAATAAAAAATTATTGAAACTTACACTGTGTTTTTGACCAATTCTTGCCTTGTTTTGGTCCTCTCTGCGGTTCGATTCTGTCCGCACGATGTGATCATGTATCGAACATCCGGTTTCACGGTCATAGTGCAATTACTGGAGCGGAGCGGCAAACAGCGCTCCCGCCCGATTTCGATTTTTTTTCTGCAAACGAGAATTGCCATACCGCGATATTTCAGCCAATCATGGAGCGAATTTTAAGATGACGTAGGATAGCATTAACATATGCATATTAGATGCAGGCAAACTGATCCGTGCGCGCAAACATTTACATTACATGTGTATGTACGATGTACGCATGTACAATGTACTGTACGTGTATATCTGTGCGAAGCAGTCAGTATAAATAACTATTGAACTCCGGGCTGTGTGATCCAAATTCCATGTACTTACACTGTATGTAGTTAAAGGTTCTGTGAAGAGTGTATTTACCAAACTTTATTTCTTGGTGCTGTTGTATTGATTGGTATGCATTAAAAACAATTTTAAATGTTTTTTTTAATCGAGTGGATTATTAATGGTTTATCTAATAATCAAAAATTGACCCCCCGAATTGTCGAAGTTTTAACGAAACGCGTTCGTGACGTACACAAAGACAGAGAATTTCTACGCAGCGCAAGCCCCCATCATGCGGTCGGAACACACACCAAAGGCAATGCTAACATTACGGTGTTATTTTATGAAATAACAGAAACAGTTGAGTCAAAGTTCTGATCATTTACTCAAAAGAACTCAAAACAAGCGCAGGCATAATGAGAAAGGTTTAATGTTTTTATTTTATCTTGCAAGGATATAAAAATCAGACACGATGGTTTTATTAATGCGGAAAATCACGGCATGTTTTCATGCCGTGAACACTGAATGTCGTTTGGCACGGAAGTGGACTGGGTTATGCATGGGAGTATAACTAAATGGCCACTTACCTGAGTCTTTCTCGCTTTAAAAAGCACCTCTCTTCTTCGTTGGAGCCTTCCCAGCCTTCTTACTTAGCGGGAATATCGTTGGAATTGCATCTGGCAGCAGCACGGCCTTATAAGCCATACCGAACCGGCTGTGAAGGCCCCGTTCAAAGCATTGGTGCGTTGTATACGACGCATACTTGGGCAAGTGCTGTGGATCGCGGATCGGGAATCTCCTAAGTGTACGTCACGAATTTTATGTTAATGAGGGGATATGGGCGTGTCGAAAAACACCCCCTAAATTTAAAAATTAAAATTTTTATGGTGTAAACGTGAGGGGAAAAATATACAAATGACAAATATATTTTCCAGTAGACATACTTTATTGTATACGATGAAAAAACAACCTATTTCATAGGACCTTTAAATGAAATAACCGTCGTTGAGTGAGTTGAAATAACTTAGTGGTTATAAACACTTTATATAAATACATTTTAAATACTGATGCCTCTTTTCACAACAGAGTATTATTTTAAAGCAATTAGAACCATACCCTATATTCATGGTCACACAATAATACAATTATATGGGGGATGAAAGATAATAAAAACCAAGGACACAAACATATATTGTACAAATCAGATCAACTTGTTTAATAATAAAGCATCAACCATTATATACACTGTTAATTTAAAGAAATGTTTATTATGTACATGTACAACACAGTCCCAATGAAATATGTTCCACAAGTTGCATTTTAATCAAATTTGTTACACAACTTAGTAATTAAACTAAGGGAGGAACACATATTTTATATATAATGGGATGACAAACTAGCCTCACATCATTCATAACTTATTAAATGTTTCTTTTGAAGCCTTTCTGTCTATAATTTCATTACAAGTGTTGTTTTTTTCAAAATGAATTTGTAAAGTTCACGACTAAACAATCTGAATGTATTTTTACTATTGCTGAAGCTTTCATATAGGCTGGAGTTATGCATCAACAAATACATTATCCTAACAGAAAAGAAATCTATTTTACTACAGTTCAAAGCTAAACTTACGTCTTAATTGTTAACCTGGAAACCCTGGTAAAATTTGAAAAACCAGTTTTTTATGTTTTTCTGAAAAGTGTGAGTAGACATTTACGGGTCAAGTCTGACTGCTAATAAATTGTTAATTCAAAGTTGATGACCAGTTGTGACAGTTGTACTTAAACTGCCATTCGCATTCATGAAAATTTGTTTTGACATTTATTACTATAGTTCATTTAGTAATAGTTTTTCTGATTCAATTGAGACAATTTTATGTTGGATGTTAGAAACCTAGAAAATATTCAGTTAATTGTGACTGGATTATTTTACTTTCTTTCTGATTATTGTTTAATTCTTATCATTTTACTTGATTGCATTTCCCACTTTTGTATTGTTGCTGATTCAGTTAGATCAGTTTGCTTACACTTTTACTGTAATGAGAGGTTTTAGAAATCTAGTTTCCACTAATCATTTTGTTGTAAACCTTGTTGTTAAGGATGAATATTTCCGAGTTGTTTGTAAATTCATAGCTCACCATTGTTCAGTCACTGTGAGAAACCCTAAATTCACTGTATCATCCTGGTTACAAGTAGTCCAGATGTTAAGACCATTTAGGCTTATGCCTTCAGCTGAGTGAAATTGCAAATTTCTTAGTTTCCATATCAATTGTTAGTACCGATAGTAATACTATTGTTAAATCCACTATTGATTTTATTGATACTGTATTGCAAACGCACAGTGTGTATATTGTCTATTCAGGCCATAGTATAATTGATATGTGAACACTTCACTATCATCAGCCAAGGTATGGTCCTGGGTAGGTTTGTTTACATTCCAAGTTTCTGGTAAAGTCATCAACTCCAGATCTCATGGCTTAGGGACTTTGTTTTGGTAGCTCATTAGTATGTTAGGGCTCAGTAGTATGTTAGGGCTCAGTAGCCAGAGATTTAAGTGTTTTGGACTGATAGAAGAGGCTTAATGTGATTAATAAAATCATCCCACTTGTAGAAGAAACTTATGTGTCACACAAGTAAATCCTCCATGTGTTCATTTTAGGGGTATTATCTTTAAAGTTGTTATTTGTGTACAACTTATTTAACTTAATATCTGGGTTAATCCCAAAAAATCACAAATAATTATGTTTAACTTGAACATGGCTCATGATACCCTTACAGAGGTTGTTTTTTGTTATAGATTTGAAATAAAAATGGGATCCTTGTCATTTGGTAAGTGGAACACACATCACGTGCCATCCTTTTTTCCCATATAGGACAAATCTTCCAATATTTTGTCATCCACTTAGCAAAATATTTCACTCAGTGAAATATTCTGCAACATTTCTGCTCAAATGCATCAATATTTGTATATTAAAATCAAAACAACATAATAAATGTTCACATTGTCATTAGATGCACAAACAATTTAAATAACTTTAATGATTTTACTTTAAAAAACAAAGCTTTGTCAAATACATGTACCATGGAATGGCTGACAATTTGAACAAAGGGGGTAGGCCACCAATCAGCAGGCATAGTATTTCCTTTTTTTCAGTAAGTTTTCCCTATGGAAGTACAATTTGAGATACATTCGCTTACATTATGGGGTACTGGCCGCCGCGGTCTTGGTACAATGGAAGGTAATAGGCTGTCGCGATTAGGAATTCATGAATATGTATGAGACGTCTGATTGGCTGAAATATCGCGGGAAGTAGTATATAAAAAGGGGGTTCTGGCTTTTTATAAAAAAAAGAAAAAAATGGCTTTTTAGGAAAAAAGCTACGTAACGCCCATCGAAAACAATCATCGTCGTTGTTCTTTACATTAATGCATGCTTTTTTCTTTTTTATGTAGGCGGGTAGCAAGAACCGCCTCTTAAAAGGACGGTATTTAGAAATTGTAATATCCATTTGCAAAATACGATCTACTATCCATCCAGATCTCTCAACCGTACATCTCTCTATAACCTCTTCGATTTCAGCAAAAGCTTCATCTAAATCATCTTCAATATCGTTCATATTTAATACAATTATTTGACCTTTATTATGTAAAGGAAGCTCTGAATAATCAACCGTACCATCGTCTTTATTATTTTTTTTATTTAACCCATACGTATATTAAAAACTTAAATGCTTCTAATTCTTGTAAATTTAAAGACAACTTTTCAATAATCTTTGGCTTGGCACCCTCATAAAATATGTTTAAATCTTTTTTTCTCCTATGACTGAACGGTACGGTCATCGTTCGTTTTCGCAAATATCTTCCACCATCAATCACTTCCTCGTCAAATTCTAACTCACCTTCTAATACTTTTTAATAGCAAGATAGTAATATTTTTTAGTATACAATCCTCCTCTTCCGCTACCTTCCCTTTCACCCAAATAAATATTCAGAGCTCCTACAACAGCAACAAGTTCACCAAAGTTTAATTTAGATAATGATTTACCCTTTATCCTTTTTATATATCTTTTAACACTCAAGTAATAAGCCCGTTTATTAATTTT
>CM055816.1:3184532-3269259 GCA_029582265.1 Zoroaster sp. YZ-2022
CCCATTTGTTCGCTCTTCCCAAAAGTATTACAAACCATTTGCATTCTCTTGTAAAGATTGCACTTGATTTTGACCACTAATTATGTTCGAAATAACCAATGTGATTGTCCCAGTGACGTAGCAAACACATTCGAGGCGGCTACATACCAATTCATTTCGGTTTTGTTTTCATAAAGCATATAGAGAAGGGGAAAAATCAAACTCCAAATATTTACAACAATCATAATGGGCAACTAGAAGACAATACGCATGTATCGTGTTCTGTTAGTCCCTACTAAAGGGAAGGTACAACATTGGTAAAGATGACAAAACTGATTCTATGAGTGTGATTATACATTTTCTTTGAACCAAGATACAACCCGTTGAACAACAAACCTGTGAAAAGTAAGATTTGAAGCTTCACATGGTGCACGTACAGCAGGAGTGTAAGGTTTGCAGTAGCACCATGTAATAATCTCTTCAGAGATGTAATTAATGTTGGTTCTTTCTCCTGAAGACGATCAGAATATAATAATAATAATAATGAACATTTGTAATGCGCCGGTATCCATCATAAAAACGTCGAATTATCTTACCACCGGTTTTTCTCAGAACCAAGACTCTTACATCTATTAAGAGATTGTTACATTGTGCTACCGCTAACATTACTCAATGCAAAATATCATGTTAAAACGCATTCACACTTTTTTTTTTACAGAATAGCACAAAGTTGCTGTCTGACAACCTTTTGAAATAAGCTCCTTAGGGAACACTTTAGACAATTATTTTTCAGGATGATGAAGATTGTACCCAATTGATTTGATTTTTTTGTTTTTAGTTCTATTTTGTTGGTACCTTTCCAACTTCATCAACTGCATCAATTAGCTTTCCAATTATAATTCAGTTATTTTGTAATCAGGTAATTAACAATGTTGTACCTTCCCTTTAATCGTCGCCACTATTTGTCTTTTATTAGTGGTGGTAATTTACTCCTATTGGCAGAGTCTGAGAACAAGTTTTTTTTAGGAATATTGAGAAGAGGTGTAGTAATAGCGTCATTATTTCCAAGGTAATTTGTAGTTGTCCCGTCCGTTGACTGCTGATCCAGTCAAAGTCAATTTGTTTGTGTGGGATTATGACGTAACGGACGGGACATACACTATATAATTGACTTATATACTATATACGTATAACTGACTTTATATACGTATAATTGACTTTATATACGTATAATTGACTTTATATACGTATAATTGACTTTATATACGTATAATTTGAACTGATTTTTGGAGACTCGTCCTTTACTCTTCACTGACGCTGCTGATCGCCGCTAGGAGCTCAGGAATATACGTTATTAGTTTGCTGCAGAAACAAATCAGAATAATAATGTTAGCCTAATTCTAGGCTATATCAACAATGTTCATAACACATACACACGATCATCATACAGTTGAATTTCTAGCTACATGATATGAGTTGCGTCACTGAGATTTCTTGTGATGATGGGGGGAGGGGGACGCCTTTCGGCAGGAATCTGAACTGAATAACCTACTCCATCTGCCACATAACTCACACCTCCCCAAACATCCCAATGTTTTTTTTAAACTTGTTTAACGCTAAAAATAGTCGGAATTACTCAGTTTGTATAACCCTTTTGAAAACACACGAAATGAA
Source organism: Zoroaster sp. YZ-2022 (assembly GCA_029582265.1). Lineage (NCBI taxonomy): Eukaryota > Metazoa > Echinodermata > Asteroidea > Forcipulatida > Zoroasteridae > Zoroaster > Zoroaster sp. YZ-2022. Next base: position 3,186,186 of record CM055816.1, read on the forward strand.
TTACTGAGTATACATGTATAGACCATGTGACTTGTTTACACTTTACGTGACCTTTGGAGTACCAGGGTAAAGTACAGCCGGGTAAACGTGTGTATTTGTATGCAGAGTTTGTACATTCTCACGTCATCAAGAATGTTTTTAATTTTCACATGAATAAGATTTGAGATGTTATGGTAGTGCTTTATTAAAAACAAATCAAGTTTACAATTGGTTTGTTGACATTTCAAAATAATAGATTTGATGGTTTCTTGTCATAGACTAGTGTACATTTTGTGCCCGGCGTAGTTTGACCTTTGTGCCTCTTTTGTAAACATGTGATGTCATTGGTCACATCGTCTATATGGACACGAACACATTTGTTAAGAAAAAAGACTCATCGGGTTTGGTTGTCTGTAATAATATATTAATAAATTAAAAACAAAACACTTTAATTATGGAATAATATGCGCGCTCGGAATAACTCTGTTAGTGGGATGATAATTATTGGAGGCGGGTTTGTCATTTACCGTCCCTTTCACAAATAATGAGGTCATCGCCGCCCGTGTTTATATTAAGATCGCCTATTATGGGTTAATAAGAATAATTCTTTCTTAGGACAGAAAAGAAATAGTACCTCCAATAAGGGCGGGGAAATATCGCCCTCGGGGAAATCACTGTCAAGTATGACGAAGCTATTTTTTAGGTTATGGTTACTCTCAAACGCATTCTGGTGCATGTTAATCGTATATTTTACATATTACGTATAGTAGCAAATTTTGCAAAAATAAATATGCACAAATGGGGGGGGGGGGGGGCGACATTGTCACAAGTGTCTCATTCACCATAAATATTGGTCGCCCATGCCAGCGATAGTTTGAATTAGTAATCAATCACATGTCTTGTGCGGTGATGTTGACATTCTGCTAAATACAGAAAACACAGAAAGGACAATCACCTCTGCATCCAAGTAGTTCAAAGCGCATACATATGTTTAAATTCCACGTGACGGGTTCTATCTGTATGAATCTAGTCTGCAGAGCCGCAGGAAAGTAGACAGTTACCGGTGTGTTACGGTCCGTGTTGCCCTGAAACTGAAGACAAACAACAAAGAAACGGACACATGGTAATTCTTTGTATTTAAAGATAAAAGCCCCGTTACACTTTTGGTAAAAGTGTAACTTTGTGCATTAATACTTTACTTAATCTGGAATTCCTAACCATATTTTCTGTTTTTGATTTATATTTAAATATTTTTGTGTACTGAAATTTAAATGTTAATTGTATATGAATTTTAAAAAGTATTTCGGCTTTTTTTGGCCGTCGTATGCAGTATTTTTAATAAACCAGAATGAATGAAGAACAATTAATCAGGTGAAATGTTCAGTAACTGTCTACACTTTTCCTGGAAAAATTGCAAAAGTTGATGTTTACAAAATTCTTAAATTGCTCAATGCAGATAGGAATATATTGATTGATAATGGATTTATTACATTTAAAAACAGAGCATGATGATCTATAAGAATTGAATTGCGTCCATAATGCAACACATTTTTGGAATAAATACATGTATATACAAATGAGAATTATTCCTATACTGCATATTACAATCAAAAATAAAACCACTCTGTATGAACAAGAAGTTAAATATACGGTATAGCATTGGTAAATCAAATATAACCAAATGGTTGAGTTTTAATATAAAACTTACTTGGTGTAAAGCTGATGATGGAATCAATCTGCCATAAATATAGTTTTGCCTGAGGTGATATTACCAATAAGATTATCAAAGAGGCTGATAGTATTGTAATACAGAAATGTACTTGTGTTAACGACGCGTCGAGGCTCATGAAGTGCCTTAATGAAAGAACAATGTAATTACAGGTAAAGATGATAAGCAGCTGGACAGTACGTGCTTAAGCCTATGGGGATTACAGACCTTATAGACAGGTTACTGAGAATGGTAAATCGATGTGTTATTGTGGCAATTTCAGGAAATTTACCTTTTCATTTGAACATTGATAATTTCCTTTTTGAAAGGAAAAAATTACTTTGAATTAGGCTTGGGCGATATCGATTTTTTTCATCCACGATATATCGTCAAACATATATCGCGATATTCGATAATATCGCGATTATTTTTGTTTTTCACGCATGAGTGCTTTAGAGCTGGTAATGACAGGGATGTACCCGTCTACAAACGTCACAATAAATCGCCAGTGCTTACCTGAGAGACACGTGCAATTGCGCCGTTCACGAGTGCAACATATGGGGCGGGTTTTCGCTACCCTAACCAGAAACAAAACGGCACAGCTACGCGAAAATGCGAACGTAACCAGACAATTGTTTTCAGTTTGTGACATGTTCAGTCATCAACGTTTCTCAAAATAGAACTTACTCGTGAGTGCTAGTAACTTGAAAGATATACTGGTATACGAACAATCACTTAATCATGTTTTAACACTTTTTACAATCCGCCATCTTGAAACTAAGTGTAACCGATCACAAAGTTCGGTTTATGTTTGGTCAGAACCATGATGTCATCGCAGCATGCACAACCGAACTTGCGAAAACGCTTAACCAATGACCAAAGCCCAAACATGTTTCTGGTTACGGTCGCAAAAAGGCACCCATCGCCATTGGCAAATCGTTTGCATAATAATTATGTGGGACGGTTACTGCGTCGTGCATCCCAATCAAATCATCAGCCCAAGTTCACGTGATTCACGCGTTCCACGTGACTGGGTCACAGTATAAACATGTGATTCAGAAAATGTGGATTGTAGTCACACTATTTTAAATTAACGTCACATGGTTTATCAAGAGTACGTGTATGTGTTTTGTCACACGAGACAAGAGTCCCAGTATGGTGCAACAGAATAGTGTCCTAATCCCTCAACTTTGATCGAGCCGCTGCCGGTCCATGCTTTGATTTAATTCATGATTATGTATTTTTAAGGCAACGCCCATATTCTGCATATATTTAAATATGTATGAATATACTCACCTCTGGTGCGCCAGCCAGAGTCACAGACCACCATGGATAGGCAGTGAGACGTAAACATTGTCTCCACATTGTTAGAACAAATACCTCATTCAATCCCAACACTTAAATCAGTCTGTTTGGATTGGATGGAGGGCGCCGATACAGCGGAGACCGCCCAACGATCAGTATTGCTGTCAAAAAGCCGGTTACTAGCTTATTAGTAATATTTTTACGCCTTTAAGCTTTGTTACAAGCTTCTATTGCTTCTTGGAGCACTCCTTTAAGTGTCTCTTTTTTCGTATATATTTCGTCGCGGCTTACTGTTCCGTTGAGTTCAGTGAGCCGTTGACCTCCTGTTTTTCTTCTTTGTTCTTTTCTGAATATTTACATAAGGGCGAAACTAGCCCTTTGTGTGTGTGTGTGTGTGTGTGTGTGTTTCCCTGTGCGACCGCGGCCGAAGGGTTAACGTTGGTGGTTGCACAGGGTACAATACTCGTCGCCCCGGGAAACAGAGCACAAAGATTAGCTTTGTTCCCTTGGGGTTTTTGTACGGGCTGAGCTAGCCCTTTTTTCTTTGTGTGTTCCTTGTGTGACCACAGCCGAAAGGTCGGTGGTTGCACAGGGTACCACATTGTTATTTGCCTTGGGAAACAAAACGCAAAGATTTGGTTTTGTTTCCTTGGGGTTCTATTATCTATTGTACACAATACCAGACCGGCAAGTAACGGCCTGGAATTGTGCATTTCTTGTATAACACTACTACAAGTCGTGGTAGTGTATTTGTATGTAATTTACCCGAGTAGGGTATTTGTATAGCACCACTACAAGTCGTAGTGGTGTGTGTGTAAATATATTTATATATTAGCTATTTGCCCGAGTTGGGCACTTTCTCTTTTCTTAACACCACTACAAGTTGTAGTGGTGAAGATAACACTTAAGTTATCTTAACTGTAATCTCTTTTCCTTTCCTTTTTAACACTACTACAGGTTGTAGTGGTGTGAATCTTTCTTGTTTCATAAATAAAATTATCCGAGAAGGGTAATTTTTCCTATTTTGTTCTTTAACCCTTCATATAGAAGAGTTATTTATTATAATTATGCCTCCAAGATGGGAAGAGCTTCGAGCGTGACTGTGCTGCCGAACTTAAGTTCGACAGCAAAGTCACGCCAAGTCAGCTCTTTATAGAGCTTGAGAAAATTGGATTGAGATCAGCGACCACATGGTCGCTGCTCAACTGATTTCGGGAGGGCGATTTGATTTGACTTTCAAATCGCCCTCCATTAGAGATCGTTTTCTGCCGGGGTTGGAGGACATCCTCGGTAGTAGATTTTACATATGGTGGCTATAAAATAGTCACCATATTTTCTATACGCATGGAACTGGACGATAACATCATCAGGTCCAGACTTGCGAAGTATGGGAGGTTCTGTCGGCGAGGGAATGTACCTTCGCCGAGAGACCTCCCTATTCAATGGCACTCGCCAGTATAAGATGAGGGTGAAGAAGAACATCCTCGGTGTTCCGTTTTGGGGCGAAAATTCCTGGGTGTCCTATACTGGACAGACCAGGACTTGCACCCAATGCGGAGCACCCGGTCATGTGGTTGCGGAATGTAACATTATGAAATGTTACAAATGTTTAGGTTTGGGGCACGCGGCTGCCAAGTGTCCCAACTGAGTAGTTTGCACGATTTGTGAGGAGGAGGGCATAGCTTTAAAGCGTGCCCTAATTCCTTTGCAAATCGTGCAAACCCATCCAAGAGGTGGACAACGTGGCGGTCGCGGAGAAGGTTAATCCTTCTTCGCAACCTGTTAATAAGAAGGAGGAGTCTCCCCTCACCGGTTTTGGTGGTGGGGACTCCTCCTTCTCCGTCTGGAGCTGGCCCCAGTAGAGGCTGTGAGGGGATGTCCCTTCTGCAGTCTATTTCTTCTAAGAAGGGAAGCCTCTTCCCAGCCGGTTTCGGTTGGAGAGGAGTCTTCTCCTATACAGTCTGGGGTTTCGGCCCCAGTAGAGGCTGTGAAGGGGATGTCCCCTTCGCAGTCTGTTTCTTCTGAGAAGGAGGGGTCTCCCCTCACCGGTTTCGGGTGGAGGGGACCTCCTTCTCCGTCTGGAGCTTCGGCTCCTGTAGAGGCTGTGAGGGGATGTTCTCTTCGCAGTCTATTTCTTCTAAGAAGGGAAGCTCTTCCTCAGCCGGTTTCGGTTGAAGAGGAGTCTTCCTATGCAGTCTGGGGTTTCGGCCCCAGTGGTAGTAGGAAACTCCTCCTCTCAGTCCGAATCTTCGGACACGAGCGGAACGGGGAGTTCTTCTTCTTTGTTGTCTGGGTCTCGGACTCAGACACAGTTTCTGGGGCTGAAACCCCCATTACTTTTTTTGTTATAGCCTGCCACCTGCATCCTGCTTGGGATGCAAGAAGGTGGCAGGTCCTTTGAAGGTGACTCGCCGTGGAAATGTTTCCACTGCGAGTGTACCTTAGATTTAAAATCCTGTTATAGTTTTGTCGGATGCGCAGGCTGCACTGGCGTGAACGCTCGCCCAACCTTGGGCTGCGACAAGCCAGATTGCCACGCAGCAGCATTCGACAGGGTTCGCCCGTTTAAGGTCGCGGTGGAAAGGAAAGAAGAAGAAGAGGAATCGTTCCTCTTCGGATTCGGACTCTTCCACCGGGCCTAGAATCCCAGCGAAACGGGCCACCCCTGTAAAGGAAGAATTTATCCGACTCTTCTTCGGAGTGGAAATGGAGCAGGAGGAGGTTAAGGACACTTGTCCCAAACCAACTCCTGCTCCAGAAACCTAGGGGCCACCCCCGGAGTCTCCGGAGAATGCCCCACGTAATGTGTTTTTGTTTTATTTCTAAACACCAATAATTATGGTCGCTATTTTTTCACTAAAAAAAGATGGGATGCGCGACTCTGTAAAGAGATCACGCATTTTTAAACTTTGTAGCCAGTATGACATTTCTTGCTTGCAAGAGTGTCATATTGGTTCGGATAATGATTTAGCTTCGTGGAGGGCAGAATGGAAGGGGAAGATGTTTGCCAGTTTTGGCACATCTTTTTCCTGTGGTACCATCATCCTTCTGTCCCCACGTTGTACTTATGATTTTATTCACCCTTCGTTTGATAACGAAGGGAGAATTATTAGCGGTGTTCTTGAAGGCCCATTGGGTAGTATTAAGTTGTGTACGGCTTATGCTCCCAATGACCCCAAGTCCCGTAAACGTTTCATTTTAAATTTAGCATTTCATTTGGCGGGGAATATTCCCATTATTTTAACCGGGGATTTTAATTGTGTTACTGATATTGATTTGGATAGACGTGGCTCTGTTTCCACCTTGTGTGATATTGGAGCCGCTGAGTTACTCCAACTCATATCAGATTTTTCTTTAATTGACTGTTGGCGGTTTTTACACCCGTCTGGCATTTCTTTTACGTGGCGTAATGCGTCAAACACTGCGTCCAGTAGACTTGACCGTTTTTATGTGTCGAGTTCTCTGGACGTGGTGTCTTGTCTGCATTCGCCATGCCATTTTAGCGATCATGACGGTGTTCTTTTAAATTTTAATTGCCCTGAGATTGTGAGTGTTGGTGAGGGGTTTTGGAAATGTAATGTTTCCACTCTTTCCGATACCTACTTTCAACGGGAATTTCGTAAAGTTTACGCTGGTTGGCGGACTCTCAAGGAGGGGTTTGACAATGAACTCCTCTGGTGGAGTGACGTCACAGCGTATTAAAAACTTTATTTCTAGTCACTCGCGGAGGTTATCTAGAAAACGGGGACAGAAGAGAAGTTCTCTTCAAAAGTCCTTAAATTTTATTGTTTCTAAACTTAACGCTGGTATCACAGATCTTGATCTGTTGCTCCAGCATGAGTCTTTAAAGAAAGAGTTGGAGAAGTTGGATGGCTTTGAAGCAGAGGGTGCACGGGTTCGTTCGCGAGCCCGTGAACTCGAGGAAGGGGAGAAGCCGTCCAAGCACTTCTTCCGGCTCGAAACAGCTCGTTTTAAAACTCGTTTGATTTCATCAGTGTGCCCCGGGCGGAAACGTCTATGACACCACTGATGATATCATCGATGTTTATAGAAACTTTTATTTCGACCTTTTCTGTGAGGATCCTACCGAAAGGGATCTACAGTCATTTTTTCTAGATAACCTCAATGTGAGTGTAGCTGAGGACCTCCGTGTTGAACTCGAAAGCTCACTTGAGCTGGAGATTGATGCGGCGGTTCGCAGCATGGCCAACGGTAAGACGCCGTGAGGACGGTCTACCCAAGGAATTTTACATCTGTTTCTTGGATTTAATTGGGCCAGACCTCCTCGACGTCTTTAATTGTGCTTTTAAAGTTAATTCGCTGGGATTTTCCCAGCGAATGGGTATTATTACCCTTTTAGAAAAAAAAGGGGATCATTTAGATCCCCAAAATAAACGTCCTATTTCTCTTTTGAATGTGGACTATAAAATTCTGTCAAAGGTCTTGTGTACTAGGCTCGGCAAAGTTTTGCCAGATATAATTTGTCCTTTTCAGACTTGTGGGGTCAGGGGGAGATCCATCCATGATAACATCAGGCTCCTTCGGGACTCGGTGGCTTTCGCGGATGAGAAGAACCTTGACTCCCTCGTCATTTCTCTGGACCAGAGCAAGGCCTTTGACAGAGTCAATTGGTCTTTTTTATTTAGGGTCTTGGAGCGTTTTGGCTTTGGCCCTAAGTTTATCCACTGGATAAACATTTTATACACTGATATTTTCAGTAAAGTTTTGATTAATGGTCACTTGTCTGACCCTTTTTTATTATCTAAAGGAGTGAGACAAGGTTGTCCCCTTTCTCCTCTCCTTTATGTTTTATTTATAGAACCTTTTGTGGTTTCTGTCATGAAGGACAGTCGCATCAGTGGCCTTACTGTCCCTGGATCGGGTGGTTTGCAATGCAAAGTCGTTCAGTACGCTGACGACACCACCTGTATCGTAAGGGACCATAGGTCGTTGGTGCGACTGTTCGAAGTAATTAGCTTGTTCGAACGAGCGAGTGGGTCTCGGCTCAATATGAACAAGTCTCAGGGCTTAGTTTTAGGACTTGGCCTGAGTCAATTTTGTCTGCGGTTCCTATTAAATGGACTGCAGAACCTATAAAAATTAACGGTGTTCTAGTTGGTAGGGGCGACATGGCTCTGATCAATTGGAATCAACGTGTTTCTTCTGTCATTTCTACTATTAATATGTGGAAAGATAGAACATTAACCCTCTTAGGGAAGGTTTTAATCGTAAATACATTGGTTCTTTCACCTTTGTTTTATTTAGCTCCTATTTATCCCCTTCCTGCTTCTGTAGAGAAGGTGATAACCAGAGCAGTTTTTAATTATGTTTGGTCGGGTAAAACCGAATTGGTTAGCAGGTCAGTTTTGTACCAGCCACTCGATAAAGGTGGACTTGGTCTCACTGATCTGCGGATAAAATCTGATGCTCTTTTTGTCAAGGGAATGAGGTGTCTGTGGGATGATGATGGCCCGCCATGGAGGTTTTTTGGCCTTTACTGGTCGGCGTTATCGCTTCGCAGAGTTTTCCCAGCTGGCTTCTTTAGTAACTGTACGCCTCATTCCTTTGAGCCTGTTTGTTTTTATGTGTATTTTTGCAGCTTAGTCCTGCTTGTTTTTAATATAATGCCGGATGTTGACTGGTCTTCTGTGACAGTAAAACGTCTTTATGATGTCTTTCTCGACCAGATAGGGCAGTCAAGCTTCCCGGCATTTTCGTCTGTAACCTCAATGAGGTTTTTAAAAATATTCACAACTCCAATTTAGATCACCGACTTCGGGATCTGAATTGGAGAATAGTTTGGGGTGCTGTGAAAACAGCGCACCGGGTTTTTAAATGGGGTATTGGGAATGGGAAATGCCCGAGGGCCAATTGTGGCAATCGGGAGTGCATTTCTCATGTTTTCTGGGGTTGTTCCTTCCTTTCCCAACTTTGGGTTTGGGTGGAACATGTGGGGGGAAAAATCAAGGGAAAACCTTTTTCCCTTACAGAGAATTGTGTGCTTTATGGTTCGGGTCTGGACACTTGTCCAGATTCCGTGCTAATTTTGTATCTGGTCAGCGTGGTCAAGTGGCTTGTTTGGTCTTCACGATGTGAAGCCTTGTTCGACAAGTCACATGCTACCGCTGACCAGTTACTTTTACGTATTAAAGGTGCCCTAAGGGAACGTATTAGGGCTGATTTTTCTAGATTAAATAGGGATAAATTCTGCAACACTTGGTGTGTTCGCAGAGTATTATGTTTTGTAGAAAATGACCGGTTTTTTTTCCGGCATTTGTTATTTTGTGTAAAGATTTTTTCTTTTTGGTGCACCGATTCTTTAGGGCAGTTTTGCTCTATAATCGGGGTTCAAGTTTGAGGTGTTTTTAGATGATCTAAGATTTTTATTGTCCTTTAAGTGAAATGTTCAAACAAGTATCTGTTCTTTTCAGAAACTCACTTTTGCTGTGCATGTTCTTTTTCGAACATTGTTGTTAGGTAACTTTAGTTTGGTGAGCAGGGGTGGGTCGTACCCACCTTATGTCGAGGTATAAGTAGCGGTGCTACACTGCTGGCCATGCTGCTTAGCTCTGTGTTATGTTTATTGACGTGTACTTTTTAAGTTAGTGGGTAGGAGGTCGTACCCTCACGCACTAAGGTATAGCGTGGCTATCCTATCCCCGGAGTGTTATATTCACTTCCAAAACCCCAAAAAATTAGTCTTAATAGATTTCTTTGAGTGGTGGTGGATTATTAAACAACACCCTGTGAAGCAGCTCCTTTGTGATCTGACAGTCGGTTTACTACAGAAGTAGTTAGATTTTGTTTCTCACGAAAGCTGAAAAGACTTCCTAAGTTTTTTTCCCATGGAATTTCTGGCCCAAATGACAATCGAGGATTTTGTTTAATCGCGATATATTTTTTTCTTCGCGATAATTTTTTTTTCATCGCGATATATTTTTTTCATCGCGATCTGCCGATATCTCGATGATTTAAAAAGTTCTCGATATCATAATCGCGGGAAAAAAATATCGCGATATTCGATATTATCGTGTCATCGCCCAAGCTTACTTTGAATGAGAGATATTTTAAGATGTTTACACATTTCGGAAAATAATCATGATAAGCATGGTTTTACAGTAAATATGTCCCAAAATAAATCGATAGTGTATCCCGTCATAGGCATTTATTTACTGTTAAAGACGCGTCGCTCGTGTTTTTCACTATTTTAACGGTAGCTTTCGCTATTTAAACGGATTTGTCATCAGAACATTGCTATTTTATTTGTCATCAGAACATAATAATGATAATAATAATAATAATGAAACTTATAAAGCGCCATCTATCTAGAAACCTAATCCGAGGCGCTGGTGATAATGAAAAAGACACAAAGATATGGAACATTAGATAAACAAAGATAAATACATGAAACAAAATGCACAAAATTAACATTCATTATATGCTTGCACAAAAAGGTGAGTTTTCAAAAGTTTTTTGAAAGAATTAAAATTGTCACACAGTCTTAAACTTTGTGGAAGCATATTCCAATGGGAAGGGGCTGCAACAGAAAAAGCCCTATCCCCAAAGGTTTTACAAGTTCCATGTGGTACAGTAAGGAAGTTTTGGTTTGCTGAGCGTAGTCCACTGCGATTAGAGTTGTGAATGATAAGAAGATCTTGAATATTATGAAGGTGAGTTGCCATGTAGAGCTTTCCATGTAAGAAGACATATCTTGAAAACTATCCGTTGTTGAACTGGGAGCCAGTGTAATTGCTTCAGTGAGGATGTTATGTGATCTGACTTATGAATCATAAATATAGTCCTTGCCGCAGCATTTTGGATTAGTTGAAGTCTGTGAATAAGGTTTTTAGGTATTCCATAGAGCAAAGCATTACCACAATCCAAACGAGATGATATAAAAGCATGAATCAAATTCTCGGTACTCTCTTTTGACAGAAGTTTGCGTATACTGTTAATATTCCGGAGATGAAAATAACCAGTTTGACAAATTTTATTAACATGTGATTTCATGGACATTTCGTCATCAAAAACAATACCAAGATTGCGAGCTTTGGAATTAGCCAAGATAACGCTCTCACCGACTTTAACAGACTTTGATATTTTATTTGAAGAAGTGAATACAAATGCCGTTAAATTATACACATTTCTCAAAATAATCGTGTGAAACATGGTTTTACAGAAAACATGTATACCGAAATGCATTGATGACGGATCCCGTCATAAATTCGTTTTGGCATATTTGTTTACTGTTAAACCAAGCTTCTGACAACTATTCTATGAAATATATCATTTCAAAGTAATCCTTTCTAAAAGGAAACTACCAATGTTCCAATGAAAACAATTTCCAGAAATTGGGGTGAAACACGGGCGATAGATCCTTAAACTTAAAGTAAGGTTCTGACAACATGATTATTATGGGGGAAGGGTGGCTTCATAGAATCATAATGGAAAAACGTGAAATAAGTATGGACATGACAACGGCTAAACAGTACAATATTCTGTAAGATTATAAGTGTAGCCTCAAATGTTTTATAAGAAAAGAAAAGACAAGGATCTCAGACAATGACTTTCAAACACTGTATTTTAACAATAAGGTTTTATTGTGAAATAAACTGTCACTGTTCAGTTCTGTTTCTAGTAATAGTTATAATGTATGTATAGAATGGTAAAATACTTACCAAATTGTCAAACAGGAACTTTGTTAATGTTTTCTGCATAGGCATATATTGATTTTTATTTCACATTTTTTGGTTCAGGTTCTTGTGTTAGAGTGAAGAGCATTTTACCTTCGCAGTAGGTCAATGTCGGTGATTGTGTGCATGTATACTTTTGAATTTATTTTGAATGTGAAATCATGAATCGAAATTAAACGAACAGTATAGTTTCACGTGCGGGTCTCAACCCCCCCCCCCCCCACCCCCACCCCACACACACAACCACCCGCACACAACCTTACAGATCGGGTTTACCACCGTTGTCCTCCTATTATCCTATCCCTTTTCTCTAGAATTTCTCTTGTGGGGTACACGGAAACAAAGAAACTTGTGGGGTACCATTGTCCCCATTGTATCAGTATCCCACAAGTGGCCTCCTGGGCGCTCACACCCACCCACACTTGTCGGAAAATAAGCATTAATGTCAGTTTTGCACGTGGTTCAGAAATATTAAGTCATTTTTATTTATTTCAAACAAATTGCAATTTTGCACACAAACTATAATTTGTATTCGCCAAAAAACTCTAACCACCACAATTTAATACGAGTAAAACAAGCTTTGGGAGAATTGTCTTTAAAGGTGACAAATAAAAACCATCCCACGAATTTCTTTCTCAGATCAAGCAAAATGATTATTCCCCAATTCAAAAACGAGAATTATTCTGTGTTGGATTATGTTTTCAAAGGTAAATTTTCTTCATAACAGATATACAGAGACACATTTTGGTAAGATACACAATCCCTAAACACACTTTCTGGTTTTATTTGGTAGTCTGTTGTCAATAAAAATACGTATTCTTAAAATGGCTTAACAAAGATGTTTTGTAAACAAAATCCATAAAACCTGATTATGTGATCTACTCCCTGTCTTAACTGACACATTGTCTTAACTGACAATTTACATAAACAAATTTAAAAGAGAGCAGTATATGAAAAATGCCAATCGGCACCCTTTCTTGAACAAAATATATTATATTAGTTCATCAATAAGAGAAAATGTATTTCAGTTACATAACCAAAAAAATAACAGATTTAAAAAAAAATAAGAAAAGCATTCAGTTTGGGGGAATGAACAGAGGACATTCAGATTACTTTTCATTGATAAATCATCTTTTGACATGAGTGCGCCAACAATTAAACGAAAATTAAATTCTAGTAGGCGCCTAGTCTAGGTGAAATAGAATTGAATAAATTATTTGAAACATCATTTCCAATAAAATGTTTACAATCACGTTAGTAGGAGTATCCCACACGAAAATATCACTTCGAAATTATAAATAGTTGGGGAAGTCAAAGGAGAAAACAAATTAAGCGAAATTAAAGAAGATGTGCTAAAAACCCAGACTATTGAAATTAGCTACATAACCTTACTCACGAAGGGGGGGGGGGTGGTAATCCAATATCTGTTAACAGTAAATATAATTTAAAGAATATAGGCGTATGCTATGATGTTATAAGAGGGTATATTTGTTAATTTCACGCAGGTTTTTAATAATAAGGTTAGGATCAACATGTACCCAAACCTGTCTCGGTAGTTGTTGCAAATTATTTCTCAATGGTTACGCGAACGTAGAATAATAAATTGTTGACTGTTGAAGCGTTGGATTATTCAGGGAAATTGATTTGATCTGCTGCAGCATTAGTCAAATGAAGATAATAAATTCATGTCATAATTTAATAATGTTGCATTCCCCACTATCGTGGGTCAACAAATAATAGTCAGACACAAACTTTGTTGTGACAATCTCAATCAATGGGGTTGGTTTATTATTAACATCACTATTTAACAATGACACTAGTAACATGTATGACAGGAGTGGTAGCGTATAGGAACATGTCAATAGTTAAACTTATATACTTGTGCTAAGTTCCGAATAGGGTGTACGAATACCAACTATTGGGTACAGTCAGTGGGGACCATTGTTCGTTCATGCGGCTTGTCACTCGGTATACGGTACGGGCACTGCTATACCGAGAGACGGGCGGCTGGTCGGTCTCTACGACGGGGACCACTGGGGCTTGACTACACGGGGTGTCTGGACGGGGCCAGAGTGTGTATCAGACCGCATTAACCAATGTTCATATCGACGCACCGCACCATTAGTTCAACGAACGAGGCTCTGGACCGTAATATACTACTCAAAAAGAGAAACGCAAGTCACTTGAAAGGCAGTTTTAGGAGGGTTTACCAATTGATATGTACAAATGTACATTAAACGTTTTCCAGTGATCAACCTGCTTGTGTTAAGCCACCTTTTGGAATGTCACGGTTCAGTGCACACCAACCAAAGGTGTGCAACCCATTTGAAGCAATCTCCTTCCTGTATGTGTCATGGCTAGTGAAAGTCTCCAGGTTCATTTCCAAATCAAGGCTTGGGGCTTACAGAGTCGGAAAACCAAAATCATTAGTGCTGGTCTTGTGAACTGGATATGCCACGACTTTCATAATATGACAGAGCGTGTGCTGTCGGCATGCTGGAAGGCGGTATGCAAGCTCGAGATGTTGCTAGACAGCTCCGTGTCCATGAGCTAAGCAGGCTCCGATATCGTGTTGAAGACACTGGGAGTGTTGCCGACCGACCGCGAAGTGGCCGACCACGTGTTACGACGCCTGCCCAGGACCGCTATGTGGTACTGCAGCATCTTCGTGACAGGCGCCGAGATAGCCGCCAGACAGTTCGGGAATTACGGGGAAACCACATCCGTATCAGCGACCAAACTGTACGCGACAGACTGCATGCTGCAGGTCTGCGCAGCCGACGACCTCTGCGAGGACTGCCCTTGACTCCGGTCCGGCGCCAGAGGAGGCTGCAATGGGCATACCAACAACGACCTTAGACACAGCGAATGTGTGGAACCAGGTGATGTTTACTGATGAGTCACGCTTTCGCCTGTCCCAGAACGATAGTCGTGTACGCGTTTACCGCAAGCGAGGTGAGAGGTTCAGTGACGCAAACATCGTGGAGCAGGACAGATGGGGAGGACCCAGCGTCATGGTGTGGGCGGGCATCATGGCGCATTCGCGGACAGAACTTGTCTTTGTTGCAGGTAATCTCAATGCCCAGCGATATCGGGACGAAATTTTAGAGGCCCATGCCATTCCGTTCCTCAATGCCAACCAGAATGCAACCCACTTCCAGCACGACAATGCCCGTCCCCATGTGGCAAGAATTGTAACCCAGTACCTTCAGCAGCATGATGTCCAGATTTATCCCCTATCGAACATGCGTGAGACGAATTGGATCAAGACAACGACCTGCCCAGGCACATAACGTGCAAGAGCGAGCAGAGGCTCTTGCTGAAGAGTGGCATGCCATCCCGCAAGGAACTTTGCAGCGGCTAGTGGGCTCCATGCGACGCCGCATTCTGGCTTGCATTGCAGCCAGAGGTGGCCATACACGCTACTGAGGTATCCCGTATGCATTTGGACTACAACCACATCAATAAATGTGCAAAATACATACATTTCTAAAAACTTGCGTTTCTTTTTTTGAGTAGTATAGTTCGGTATATCGCACTGTCATAGATCGGATCGAGTCGCTCAGATATCATTCGGAACCGCACTTCGCCGAGATCAGGAAATCTCGGGGTTTATATAGAAATCTGGGGCCTAGCAATGAATAAAACATTAGCCTAGTTTAGCGTCTTAGCCAATAAGAAGCTTGGCTTCCGCGTCTAAGGGTAGAAACGTGTGCAAAATCATGGTATACAACGGGTCCTTGTTCCATATAAGGTAAGGTATTTGACGAAAGTGAAGTGATCGACAACTTAGAAAGGAGGGCGTGTTCAAGGGGAAAATGCTTACCGGGCATGTTAAGCTATTTGCTTGGATGCTAAGCTATTACTGCATGAGGGGAACAGCGGCTGTGCTTCGGTAGGGAGCACTACACGCGGGCCACGGCTAATGACTGAGCGGGTCAGTCACGGTGACTGTTTGGCCGTGGTTCACCCACGAACCGTGTTCGGTGTGAAGGGGTGGACTCCGAGGAAAGTATTCGGAAAATAGACTAAGTCCAAAGGACGGCTCCAAGCTACGTGGCGGGAGGGTGTGGCACGCACGCAAGGCTCTCGCTGGTGTTGCATTATGTATTGCGTTGGCGCTGGATATGCATGAGCAAAAGTAGCGTCCTTGTATGGATTGCATATTCATAGCGGACAATCGAGGGTCCGGGGAAACAACCCTGGGACTTAGACTGCTTGAAATTGCTTCGTAAGCAAAATATTGGAAGTGGAAGAAGTGAAATAGAGGGTGCTAATATTTGTCAAAAATCAAAGGGTAAGATTCGTAACAATAACAAGCATAAAATATTGGACATACTGACATTGGTCATGTTCCCCTTCAAACAAAGCATTTGTAAGGCGCACACTTAATCTGGAAGACATTCAAAGGCGCCGACTGGACTACAAACAATTTAAGGGAAATTTCGAAATTATGCGTACACCCATAATAGGTGGCTGATCCTAAAATATGTTAACTTTTTGTTCACTTTGTTTCTTAATTTGAGATTTCTTATTTTCTTATTTGTGTATTTTATACATTAATAGTGATTTCAGGTATAGAAACATACATTTAATTGGAGACTTGACATTTTTGTATTGCGTAAGAGCTATACCATGTCTATCATGAGTTAGTACATTTAACGTAAAACTATGTGAATAATAAAATAATAGATCTCATTTGCCATAGCAGTATATTGATTTGATGTAAAATATGAAACAGTGCAAGTAGGTCATCTTGATAGGACCTTACCGTCAATGGTGACCCATCGGCTTCAGTCACGTAGATCCACTCAGCCTCGTTGTCACTGTGCTTTATTTTATATGACTTTGTATACGAACCATAAGGACTCCCCTGTGTGATGATGCCAATGACAGTAACTGACTCCTCCAGGTCCACACGAATCCACTGGTTCTGATCGTTGTACTCTGCATACCAGGCACCTGTACAAATAGAAGGATCAGATATCTACGGATTGCTGTATATTGGTTTAGTTCGGTTCGGTGTGGTTTTGCCGAATATTTAGAGTATGAAATTTGTTGAAACGAAAATCGGAATTTAAAAAAGGGGGAAGCTTTATCACTTATTTGTATACAGATTTGAATTGGCATGGGATACGAGAATTTTGTTCGTCTTAATAATGATATGCGGCACTTAAAATAATCAAAATTAAAAGTCAAATTACCGTATGTATTTAATTTATCGAACATTTCAAGCGATTTTATTAACTGTACATAGTTCATGCATATTGGGGTTCAAACACTTGAGTGTCCATAGGATCCACTACACAACTTGATTAGAAAAAAATGTAACAGAACTTTGAAAGGTTGTGTTCCCCTCCCCGATTATACGGGGATGATCAAAATAAAAATATTGTTTCAACTTTATTTCTTATTTTGTATATATTGATAAATGATTTAAGTATA
Source organism: Zoroaster sp. YZ-2022 (assembly GCA_029582265.1). Taxonomy (NCBI): domain Eukaryota; kingdom Metazoa; phylum Echinodermata; class Asteroidea; order Forcipulatida; family Zoroasteridae; genus Zoroaster; species Zoroaster sp. YZ-2022. Next base: position 3,203,316 of record CM055816.1, read on the forward strand.
AGTGTACTTATTGTAACCAAAGTGTAGGTACACAGCTGACAAAGATCTTCTTGGAAAACAAAAATTAAGTTATCTTTATAGCTCGACAGATTACATCATTGGGCAAATGACCTGAAGTATAACGAAAGATTCTGAGTTAGAATACTGAAGTGGCCCATATTTAAAATATCGCAATTTATTACAAATATCTACAATATGTTTATGCATAAAAATCTTCATTATTCCCGAGATTCAACTATTTGTAACACTTGCTCAGATTATTCAATTCTTATTTTATACACCTTGCTCAGATTATTCACTTTGGAAAGAATGTCTAACCTAACCGCCACTTGTACACAATGTCTAAATTTCCAACAAAATTTCCAACATCTCACTGGATTTGCATGTATTCATTGCTCAAAATACCCCAAAATCTATCATATTTTGTCATATTTAGACAGAAAATGTGGCAGTTGTATTCCACATTATTTTATTCTCTTATTTATACACCTTGCTTAGAATATAAAATTCTTATTTATTACAGAATTAATAAGGTATGGTTGAGCTTAAAGGGCTGCTCACAAGAACCAATCGATCTGTAATGAAATTACTATATAAAGAACATTGCACATTTGACAGAAAGTACAAGATAAATAGGCATTTTTCCAATATTGCTAATATCTCTAATTTCCCTATAAACAGGTAAATGGTTAGGATACACTCCGTACACGATTATTTTATGTGTTTCTAAAGTCAGTATTTAGTGATTATTCAATTTTATGTGTGCGACTGTAGTAAATTTATACATGAGACAAACAAATTAGGAATTGGTCTAATAATCCACTAGAGGGTGCAATACATCAAAATTGTTAAAAGCACACTAAATACATGCCGTTAAAAAGCAAACTTGGTGTCCGCTTTGGGTAAAATGTCGTATCCGACCGCCACTTGTTCTCATTCAATATAACCAATAATGTAATCTTACCTACCTAGTAAGGTGGAGAACATATGGATGATGATGGACATATACTTCAAATTATTCCAGGATATTTATTTCATGAAAAATCAGTCATTTTTGGTATACGATAACTTCCTCAGTCATGTCAGTCTGATCTTGTCAACTCACGCATTAGTGACCAACACGGTCATTGTACATGGCAACTAAATGTATAATAGGATCCTTCTATTTTCTGAAGGGGAGGATTTTTTTAGAAGGGAAAGAAAGTCCGAAAACCATCATAAAAGTGGATAGTTTTCGCTTTCTGTACCCCCAAAAATCGATAGAATCATTTTAAACTGGTTATTGGTTGCAAAATAATAATAACCCTTAAAAAGTACCGGTCGGATACGACATTCTTTCCCCGGTAGTTCCTTACAGTTCGTTCCTCTTCAAGAGATGCCCAAACTCGTGACGACGAGGGACAAGGGACAAAGACAAGGTATAAGAACAACTAATTTCCTGGCAATACAAAAATGCTCGCAAAATTGATGTGTTGGCTGCAACGCTGAAGTTGGAAATGACCACCACATGCTTGCTATATCAACACAAAAACTACTGGACTGCGTGAAATATATCGCAGCTTACATGTTGTTGTTGTTGTTGTTGTTGTTGTAGGGTGTATGGCATCGATGTGCCCTTTGTGCCATTAAAGGGGGACTGACATGGATTTAAATCAAACAGTTAAATATGTGATCGTTTTATTATTTTATATCAGTAAAAGATCAATACAATTTTTGTTTTGTGTTTTTATTGTTTTTGAGAGTGTTATTTTACCATTGTAAAAATGCCCCCCACTTTTACGCCCTGCACGGAGGAGCTGTTCGTGACGTCATGTCGGGAAGAGAAATTCGGCTCAAAACTCGGCTCAAAATGATCGCTGCACAAAACTATGTGAGCCGATGGACCTGACCACTTTACTCTTGTCAGTCGAACTTTGCTCGTCCAAATACGGCGATTTTGGGGTCACTTGGGAACAGATGAAGGCTAACACCGTCTTTGGTGGTGTTGTTGCATCCTGCAGAAACACATCTTCACGGCATTTTATTAGTTCCGGAAACAAAAATCACGGAAGAAATAAAATCGACGCTACGTGTGTGAAACGTTTGTATGTACATGTACATCATGGACACATCGGATCTTCCCGACCTTACGTCACATATCTTATGCAAATGAAGCTTCCACCATGGGCGGGGTTGCCTCCCCCAAACACTTCAAACATTGTTTTAAAATACTTGTACTCACAAATCAATGATTAAATAGACACAGGTGGGTCTCAAAAACAATATTTTATTACAAAACGACTTAAGTACACACACAATAAAGGATGTCAGTCCGCCTTTAACGAAAGGTTGTTCGCTAATCTATGCAAGGTTGGGATGGTGGTGAGGGGTGTAGGTGATCCTCAGATCATAATGTGCCACGAGTTTCCTGGGAGGTCAAGCCGTGTACCGTGCAGTTTAATTAAGAACCCGGGCTCCGCCGGCTGATTTGCAGGCTCGCAACACCTCCCAGGTGATGACGTGTAGCACAGTGACCCGCCAATCACCCGTAGCCCCTCCCCCTGATTGTAACGCAATACTCATTCAATCATTAAAAAGGCATATTATTTAGATTTCAACGTTACAATTTTGGATATATTTAATGATTTCATAATAGTTTTCTTTTTTCCCCAAAAGTTGTGTTAATGTTACTGTTTGAGGTAATTTGAGGTTTTCCATGATGGTTCTTTGTTGTGTGTTATAATTGGAGCAGCTTAGAAGAAAGTGAGTGATGTTGTCGGGAACAGCGCATGTATCACATAATCCATCGGGGTGTTTGCCTATATTGTAACGAAAGTTGTTTAAATTTTTACAGATGCCTATTCTTATTCTATGTACTATTATTTCTTGGTAATGTTTAAGGCCCCATGTGGTGAATTTGCATATGGGGTCATGTTTAATATTATTAGTGAGATCTTGTTTTGGTATTGTGTTTTTCCAGTTTATTTTAAACTGTTCTTTGATGTTATGTTTTATTTCGGAGTTTGAAAAGGGGATATTGTGGTCGATGTTATTTTTGTATGTGGCTAATTTTGCTATTTGATCTACTTTTTCATTTCCTGGAATTCCGCAATGACCAGGAATCCATTGAAAAACTACATAGTTATTTTGGTTTTGTATGTTAATTAATGTGTGTCGTATATCACATATCATTTTGTTTTCAGGGTTATGTTTTGAGATTGCTTGAATTGCACTGAGGCAGTCACTGAAGAGACATGTTTGAAGCGGTTTGACTTCTTCGATCCATTCTAGGGCAAGAAGAATAGCGAGTAGTTCTGCAGAGAAAATTGATATGCCATTGTTCAGACGATAGTTTTTGGAGTATGTTAATTGTGGAATATACAGTCCACAACCAACCGTGTTATAATTTGGGTTATATGAGCCATCGGTATAAATCTGTAGGAAATTCTGCCATTTTGTGTTAATGATTTCAATACTGACACTGCATTTGTCATGTGGGTTGGTTGGAGTTGCGACTCGGGAGAGGATTTCTGTGGAAATGATGGGTTTATTGTATTGCCAGAAAGGGAAAGGATTGTTAAGGGGGAAAGTAATAAAAGAGGATTGAGTGACTCTGGCTTCAAATGGAGTTTTATGAGTGGTGTTAAGCCATTTATCTGCAAAGTAATGCTTTTGCCAGTTGTCGTTTGTAATGTATTTGTTGGGTGTTATTTGTGGGTTTTTATTTTTGTTTCGTATATGTTACATAGGAATTGGCGACGTAGGTGCAGAGGGGGGTCACCGCATTCAATTTGTAATTTATATAGGGGAGAACCATGAATGGCCCCGGTACATATTTTTAAGGCTTGATATTGGATGCTGTCAAGCTTTTGTTTGACTGAGTTTGATGCGGAGTCGAATGCTTCACAGCCATATTCAAAAACAGGTTTAATAAGGGCGCTATAAAATTGGTACAGGGTTTTACAGTCGGCACCCCACGAGTTGCCGCATATACATCTGAGAAGGTTGAGTCTTTTTTTGCATTTATTAATTACGTTTTCTATATGTTGTTTCCATGTAAGTTTACTGTCAAAAATGATTCCTAGAAACTTGGCAGAAGGAAGAATCTGGATTATATGGTTTTGAATATGGATAGATATTTTTGTATTTTTCTTGTGGGTAAATAGAACGGCAATTGTTTTGGGTATGGATAATTTAAAACCCCATTTTTCGCACCAGTAGTTTATGTTGTCTAGATTTTGTTGTATTTTCTTTTCTAAGTAGGGAATGTTCCTGTTTGATTTCCAGATTGCGATATCATCTGCATATTGGGAGACTTGGATATTGTCAATACATTCAGGAAGGTCGCTGACAGCGATGTTAAACAAGAGCGGGCTTATTACGCTGCCTTGGGGAACACCATTTTCAACTATCTTTTCTTCAGATAGGATGTTATTAACCCTGACTTGAATTTTTCTATCTGTAAGAAAATTATTAATCCAGTGAGTAATACGGCCATAGATACCCATTTTTTGTAGTTTAATAATGATTCCTTTACGCCAAATCATGTCATATGCTTTTTCTATATCTAGGAAAATGGTAAGTGTACTTTCTTTATTAGAAAATGCTTTGTTGATGGATGATTCTAGGTTGAGAATATGGTCTTTTGTGTTTCTTCCCTTCCGAAAACGACTCTGGTGATGTGTAAATAGGTTGTTGGTTTCTAAGTACTATAATAATCTTGTATTAACCATACGTTCCATTAATTTACAGAAGGTGGAGGTGAGGGCTATAGGTCTATATGATAGTGGGTTGGACGGATCTTTGCCTGGTTTGAGGATGGGGGTGAGGATGGCTTCTTTCCATTGTTTTGGGCTTATAGATGTGTACCATATCATGTTGAAAATTATAAGTAAATATCCACGAATTTTTATAGGGAGGTGTTTTATGATTATGTTGTTTATGCCGTCTTTCCCCGGAGTTGTACATTTAGATGATTCAATAGCATTATTTAATTCTTCAATGTTAAATGGTTCATTTATGACACTGTCATTGTTGTTTTTAATTATAAAATTATTCTCGGCTTTTGTTTTAGTCTTAATAAAGGTGGGACAATAATTATCGGTACTGCTTACTTTTGCAAAATTTGTGGCAAGTGTTTCTGCCTTATCTTTGTCAGTTAAAGCTTCTATATGTTCATATTGTAGAACAGGGATGCTATTTGTGTTTGTTTTATGGATTCGTTTAATTTTATTCCAAATTATTTTAGTATTAGTTTTTGGATTAAGTTCATCACAGAAATTTTCCCAGTCTTTTCTTTTAGCATTGTTAATTGTTTTTCTAGCGATGGCATTTGCTTTTTTGTATAGTATCAGGTCTGATGGTAGACGTGTTTTTCTTAATTTTTTGAGTGCATTTATTTTGTTATCTATGGCCTGTTTGCAGTCTTCGTTCCACCATGATATTGGGATTTTTTTATGGTATGGAATAATTCATGGCGGAATTTAGTTGATTTAGAAAATTTGTATATGTGTCATCAATACTATCTAGATTGTTTGCTTCAGTTATGTTATCGATACAGGCATTTTGAAATTTGTTCCAGTCAGTTTTTTTAAAGGACCATTTAGGGGTTGTTTTAGAGAATTTTTTTGTGTAGGAAAATTAACTTCAATAAGAATTGGGCAGTGGTCACTCCCCAGGTGTTATTTAAGACTGTCCATTTGCAGTTTGTGGCTATTCTTGGAGATGCGAGGGTGATGTCAATACAGGATAGAGTACTCTGGTTTGAGTTTATTCTTGTGCCTTCGCCTGAGTTCATACATATCATATCGTGGGTAGAAATAGCGTCTTTTATTATTTTACCATTATGGTCTAGTTTAGAGCTTCCCCAGAGTGGGTTGTGTCCGTTAAGATCACCGCAGATTATATAAGGTTTATCTGTTTTTTCAAATATTTCATTTAAGGAGTTGGATTTGAGGATGATACAGGGATTATAAATGTTTATTATATTTATTTTATTTTTATGATCATCATAGAGTTCGCCTATCTGGTATTCTATAGGGGTGTTATGATCATCATAGAGTGTCGTGGCCGAGCGGTCTAGCGCACCGAACTCAAGTTCTGGTGTTGCCAGCAGCAGGGTGTGGGTTCGAGCCCCGGTCGTGACACTTGTGTCCCTGAGCAAGGTACTTAACCATAATTGCTTCGTCCTTCGGATGGGACGTAAAGCCGTAGGTCCCGTGTGTTGTATAATGCACGTAAAGTGGATTGTCGTGCGGTCTAGCGCACTGAACTCAAGTTCTGGTGTTGCCAGCAGCAGAGTGTGGGTTCGAGCCCCGGCCGTGACACCTGTGTCCTTGAGCAAGACACTTAACCATAATTGCTTCTCTCCACCCAGGGGTTAAATGGGTACCTGTGAAGGCAGAGATGGTTTGCTCTATATGCGCTAGAAATGGCAGCAATTGAGCTGTATACTCCCCAGGGAGCTGAGATGGTTTCAGGAATGATTTATGAGCCTTATGAGCCTTATGAGCAGGGATAATAATATAATGCGCCTTGAGCGCCACTTAGTTGGTGGATACGTGCGCTATATAAATCTATACATTATTATTATTATTATTAGAGTTCGCCTATCTGGTATTCTATAGGGGTGTTATGATCATCATAGAGTTCGCCTATCTGGTATTCTATAGGGGTATTATTATCATCATAGAGTTCGCCTATCTGGTATTCTATAGGGGTATTATTATCATCATAGAGTTCGCCTATCTGGTATTCTATAGGGGTGTTATGATCATCATAGAGTTCGCCTATCTGGTATTCTATAGGGGTGTTATGATCATCATAGAGTTCGCCTATCTGGTATTCTATAGGGGTGTTATGATCATCATAGAGTTCGCCTATCTGGTATTCTATAGGGGTGTTATGATCATCATAGAGTTCGCCTATCTGGTATTCTATAGGGGTGTTATGATCATCATAGAGTTCGCCTATCTGGTATTCTATAGGGGTGTTATGATCATCATAGAGTTCGCCTATCTGGTATTCTATAGGGGTATTATTATCATCATAGAGTTCGCCTATCTGGTATTCTATAGGGGTATTATTATCATCATAGAGTTCGCCTATCTGGTATTCTATAGGGGTGTTATGATCATCATAGAGTTCGCCTATCTGGTATTCTATAGGGGTATTATGATCATCATAGAGTTCGCCTATCTGGTATTCTACAGGGGTGTTATGATCATCATAGAGTTCGCCTATCTGGTATTCTATAGGGTGTTATGATCATCATAGAGTTCGCCTATCTGGTATTCTATAGGGTGTTATGATCATCATAGAGTTCGCCTATCTGGTATTATATAGGGTGTTATGATCATCATAGAGTTCGCCTATCTGGTATTCTATAGGGGTGTTATGATCATCATAGAGTTCGCCTATCTGGTATTCTATAGGGGTGTTATGATCATCATAGAGTTCGCCTATCTGGTATTCTATAGGGGTGTTATGATCATCATAGAGTTCGCCTATCTGGTATTATATAGGGTGTTATGATCATCATAGAGTTCGCCTATCTGGTATTCTATAGGGGTGTTATGATCATCATAGAGTTCGCCTATCTGGTATTATATAGGGTGTTATGATCATCATAGAGTTCGCCTATCTGGTATTCTATAGGGGTGTTATGATCATCATAGAGTTCGCCTATCTGGTATTCTATAGGGGTGTTATGATCATCATAGAGTTCGCCTATCTGGTATTCTATAGGGTGTTATGATCATCATAGAGTTCGACTATCTGGTATTCTATAGGGTGTTATGATCATCATAGAGTTCGCCTATCTGGTATTCTATAGGTGTTATGATCATCATAGAGTTCGCCTATCTGGTATTCTATAGGGGTGTTATGATCATCATAGAGTTCGCCTATCTGGTATTCTATAGGGTGTTATGATCATCATAGAGTTCGCCTATCTGGTATTCTATAGGGGTGTTATGATCATCATAGAGTTCGCCTATCTGGTATTCTATAGGGGTGTTATGATCATCATAGAGTTCGCCTATCTGGTATTCTATAGGGGTGTTATGATCATCATAGAGTTCTCCTATCTGGTATTCTATAGGGGTGGTATGATCATCATAGAGTTCGCCTATCTGGTATTCTATAGGGGTGTTATGATCATCATAGAGTTCGCCTATCTGGTATTCTATAGGTGTGTTATGATCATCATAGAGTTCGCCTATCTGGTATTCTATAGGGGTGTTATGATCATCATAGAGTTCGCCTATCTGGTATTCTATAGGGTGTTATGATCATCATAGAGTTCGCCTATCTGGTATTCTATAGGGGTGTTATGATCATCATAGAGTTCGCCTATCTGGTATTCTATAGGGGTGTTATGATCATCATAGAGTTCGCCTATCTGGTATTCTATAGGGTGTTATGATCATCATAGAGTTCGCCTATCTGGTATTCTATAGGGGTGTTATGATCATCATAGAGTTCGCCTATCTGGTATTCTATAGGGTGTTATGATCATCATAGAGTTCGCCTATCTGGTATTCTATAGGGGTGTTATGATCATCATAGAGTTCGCCTATGTGGTATTCTATAGGGTGTTATGATCATCATAGAGTTCGCCTATCTGGTATTCTATAGGGTGTTATGATCATCATAGAGTTCGCCTATCTGGTATTCTATAGGGGTGTTATGATCATCATAGAGTTCGCCTATCTGGTATTCTATAGGGGTGTTATGATCATCATAGAGTTCGCCTATCTGGTATTCTATAGGGTGTTATGATCATCATAGAGTTCGCCTATCTGGTATTCTATAGGGGTATTATGATCATCATAGAGTTCGCCTATCTGGTATTCTATAGGGTGTTATGATCATCATAGAGTTCGCCTATCTGGTATTCTATAGGGTGTTATGATCATCATAGAGTTCGCCTATCTGGTATTATATAGGGTGTTATGATCATCATAGAGTTCGCCTATCTGGTATTCTATAGGGGTGTTATGATCATCATAGAGTTCGCCTATCTGGTATTATATAGGGTGTTATGATCATCATAGAGTTCGCCTATCTGGTATTCTATAGGGGTGTTATGATCATCATAGAGTTCGCCTATCTGGTATTCTATAGGGGGTTATGATCATCATAGAGTTCGCCTATCTGGTATTCTATAGGGGTGTTATGATCATCATAGAGTTCGCCTATCTGGTATTCTATAGGGGTGTTATGATCATCATAGAGTTCGCCTATCTGGTATTCTATAGGGGTGTTATGATCATCATAGAGTTCGCCTATCTGGTATTCTATAGGGGTGTTATGATCATCATAGAGTTCGCCTATCTGGTATTCTATATGTTATGATCATCATAGAGTTCGCCTATCTGGTATTCTATAGGGGTGTTATGATCATCATAGAGTTCGCCTATCTGGTATTCTATAGGGGTATTATGGTCGGTGTATTTAAAGCCTAGACCACGTTTTATAAAAATTGCGCAACCTCCACCACATTTTTTAGATGTAGTGATTTTTCTATCATGTCTATAGATATCATATCCAGGTAAGTTATAAGTTTTTTCTTCCTTCAGCCAAGTTTCTTGAATGCAGATTATATCTGGTTTTGGTGTCCAGGAATTAATATTATGTTTAAATTCTTTACTATGAGCTAAAAGTGACTGGGCATTCCATTGTAAGATTGTAAGAACCATAAGTGTAATAATCATGATGTTGGTTTATTTGTTTTCTTACATTTTTGGCTAGTGTTTGTTTTGGGAGTATTTGGTGGGTCCATTGTTGTTTGTGTTTGTTTTCTGCTAGGTGATTTTTTCCTTGTGTTGACAGGTGATTGGGAAGGTGTTCTGTGTTTTCTTTGTTTTTCTTTTTGATTTATTGTTTCTTCGGAGTGGAGGACGTGATTTACTAGTGTTTTTATGGCAACGGTTCTTTCATCTTTATTTTTGATAGTATACCATATTTGCATTGTGCCAGTAAGTAATTCGATTAGGTCTTGCTCATTGTATGTGTTTTGTTGTGTTGATTCAGTTTGGGTTTCTGCCACTTGGTCGGTTTGGGTGGTGGCGTCCTTAGTACTTATTTTTTGTGGGATACTGGGTTGGGGGAGCTATGTCATTATTGGTCATTGTGTTTCGCAATTGTATTTTTTTAAAGTGTTTGTTGTTGGATATGTGGGTGTTGTTTGGCTGGGTGTGTTTGCTCCAATTGTAATGTCGGTTCTTATAGCTTTTGCAGCCTCTGCATATGATATATTGTATGACACTCGGATATTTTGAATTTTTCTTTCTTGTTTCATTGTTTGGCATCCACCATATGCTGACGAGTGGCGTTCGCCACACCTGCAGCATTTTACTTTTTCTTTTTGGTGGCATTGTTCGAAGGCATGCGACTCGCCACATCGCACGCAGCGTGTCGAACTTCTGCAGTTGTTTGCCACGTGGCCTAGTCTTTGGCAATTGAAACATCTTATTATTGGGGGAATGTAGGGTTTCAATGAGAAGTATTCATATCCTATTTTGACTTTCTCTGGGAGATTTGGTGTATTGTAAGTTAGACATATGGATAGGCTGTTTTCTAGTTTTCCGTTTATTTTCCTCATAAGTCTTTTAGCATTAATCACACCTTGGCTTTTACATATTTTTAGGATGTCATTTTCTGATACATCTGTTGGGATACCGGTGATGACACCTTTACTTTGAGTTTGCGATTTTGTGAATTCGGTGGTTACTGTCCATTGGTCTAATTGTGTTATTGTTTTAAGTTTTTTTGCTTGGGCTGGGGTGTAACAGCATACCGTGATCCCTCCTTGATTATTTTTAGTTACGGTTTTTATTATGTCCTTTCCTATTTTGTTTAGTGCTTTTGCAATTTTTATCGGGTTTAGTTTAGCAAGTTTGATTTCTGGGGAGTTGATAATTACCAAAGTTGGCTGATTTGGAGCGTTGTTATTTAGAGTAAGTCTGCGTTTAGGTTGTGGAGTTTCGTAGTCGCTGTTGTCTGATTCTGTGTAGATATCACTGTAGGTTATGCTGTTTGATTGTGTGCGTTTACGTTTTATTTTCTTTGATTGAGAATCTTTTTGTGCTTGGCTGTACAAGATATCGAAGGTTGATCGTGGATGATTATATTTATTCTCGTGGTTGTCTTGAAAATCCATTGCTGATTGGGATGTTTGATCCAAATCAGATTCTGGATCTTCATCAGCCATGGCTGATTTGGATTGATCGAGAAAAAACTAAATAATATGCCTTCGGATTTAATGGTATTGCTTACCTTGATTAGCTTCTAGGGAATAGTAGAATGTTTTATCGTAGGCCTACTGGTCAAAATTGAAATCGGAAATCAAATTTCGCGCCACACCCAAAGAAAAGCCACGTCACCATATAACGTGTGTATCGACTCAGTAAGTCTTCTCGCATCAAAGTCCAGACACGAAGTCGCAGCTTTCATAAAACTTACATTGTGATAAAAAAAATGGTTTTTTAAACAGAACGCATTATGCAAATTTGACTGCATACCACGTACATGCAGCGCATGGTTAACTTCAAACTAAAGATGGTGCACATGTTATGCCAAAATCTCAAGTACGGGTGCTATTTACAAAGAATTACGCGTCATAATTTATATCTACAAGTGCCTGGCAGCATACCCTGAAGTCTGGCTGGTCACAATCACCTGAGGATTAAAGAAATTTTAATACTCTCCTGAAAATGACAACTGGTGTTCTGCCCATTCCTTGAGGTACAATAAAACGAGATATGATGTAAATGAGCCACCGATAACGATACAAAAGAACCACTGTTGAACTTGCATACAGCAAATCCAGAATTTTGGAAAACTACACAGTAATCTTGATTCAGGCACTGATAAATATTGACGAATTGTTCATACTCTGGCATAGACTCCTTGCGAGTCACCAAATAAATATACCACCTAAATATAAACTAGAAACTCATCTCAAGTTCTACAAGCTCCGGACTGCAAGTATTAGGCATGACAGTTTTGTACTTACCAGCTTGAACAAATATTTCTTTTTACTAGCCTGTTAAAGAATGTTAATTCCCATGGCTCTCAAGCTGCCATACAAACGAAAAACGTCTGTACACAGAAAAGGGTAAATAGTTGTAAAAATCACTAGAACCAACAAAGTGCACAAGATTCGGAGTCCCAGAATAACATGTGTCGTGTAGAGAGAAATTACTAGAATCATTACAATAAGTATATAATAGTCACAAATTTGTGGTCACAACTAACAGGAAAAGCCCCTAGCTGTTGTGATAACTGATAACAATGAGCTAGGTTCTCGGACAGGTTTTTTATTTTAATGTTTTTGCTTTCATTGATCATTGTGATCCCAACTCCTAAAGGATGGTAACTTCTCCTTCTCGGGATATTTTGCTTCTGCAATATCAATGTCAGATTCTGAACAGAAATTTAAACCACCACCACCACCACCACCACCACCACCACCAACGACATAGTTCATCCATATCTCAACCGGCTAGCCATCCAAGTCAAACAACAACTCAAAGAGGAAGAGGACGCGGAAAAAATACATCTACATAAAGTATTTTATGTTAAGTAAGTTTTTTCTCCCTCTCTGATATTTATGAACGGTTTACATTTCATCATCACTATGTTTTTCCTTAACGCGCTTACAATAGCGATAATTAATGCTAATGGGATGAGAGATAATTTCAAACTAAATGTCCTTTTTAATTACTTAAATCGTAGAAAATACAACGTTGCTCTTATCCAAGAAACTCATAGTGAGGAGGAAGACGAATGTTCGTGGCGTAAACAGTGGGCAGGAGAAATTCATTTTAGTCATGGTACCCGCCATTCTAAAGGAGTAGCTATTTTCATTTCTAACAAATGCGGATTACATTTAACTAATATTACCAAAGACCAAGAAGGTAGATGGATTCACGGGGATATTATATGGAATGAAAGAAAGTTTTCCCTTGCTTCTGTTTACGCTCCCAATGCAGTTTACCCCAGCGTTAGATTTTTCAATGATATGTCGAAACGTATTAATGAAAATTATCAATTGTAATATCGACAACAAACACACCAAGGATACAAGTAAAGTTATTTTCTCTAACCTTCTACAAGAAAAAAATCTTTCCGATATTTGGCACAAACTATACCACAACAATCCTGGATATACACATTTTCATCATGGGACTAAACAACCAAGTAGAATTGACTACATCGTTATGTCACCTACCATGTGTGACCTAATTGAAGAAATTTATAATAATGCCACGGGTCTCACCGATCATCAAACAGTTGTTGTCAAACTCAAAAATATTGACAATTTTCATGGACCTGGACGCTGGATTTGTAATAGCCTTCTTTATGATACTAATTGTTCATATAGAATAGAAACCTTTTGGACCTTTTGACAAACCAAAAAAAGAAATTACGACTCTCTTCTTTCCTGGTGGGAAATGGGAAAACATAAACTTAAAGAAATCATTAGAGACTATGGGAGAGAAAAATCCCATTCAGAGAAAAATAACAGAAAATTTCTTCAAAAATGTTACGATGATGCGATGAATAACCCCGATAATAATCTCCATAATCTTAAAGAAATTGAAATGAAACTTAAACGTTTTGAGGTAAATGAATGGGAGAAAGCCAAAATCCGTGTCCGCAATATTAATAAAAATGATGGTGAGAAAAACAGTAAGTTCTTCCTGAACCTGGAAAATCAACAAGCAAACCATAACAGATTAAAAAAATACAAGATATTCATGGTAATTATATTGATCAACCCGGACCTATGATTCAATGCATTAACAGTTTTTATGAAGAATTATATACCTCTGGTAACATAAATGATGATCAGATGCAAACAGTCCTTAATGAAATTAATACGATTCCCTTTGACGATAATAAAAGTTAAAAATCTTGTTACAGATATTGATGAAGTTGAGCTCAGACAAGCTTTGTATCAAATGAAAACTGGCAAATCCCCAGGCATAGACGGCCTTACTGTTGAATTTTATCGTACCTTTTGGAATACCCTGAAATACGATTTAATTGGTGTTATAAAAGAATGTAATAAGTGTATGCACTTACCCAATTCTATGAATACAGCTTTAATTAGATTAATTTATAAAAAATAAAGGTTGTAAAGAAGACCTTAGAAACTGGCGTCCAATTAGTTTACTAACAGTTGATTATAAACTTATTTCGAAAGTCATAACCAATAGACTTAAAGTGATTATGCCCGATATCATTGGAGAAAATCAAACCTGTGGAGTTCCTGAAAGAAATATTCATGATAATTTAACCATTTTAAGAGACGGCATAGATTACATTAATTTTAACAATTTTGAAGGCGGCGTCATGAGTATAGATCAAGAGAAAGCCTTTGATCGTATCGAATGGATTTATATGTACTCAATTATGGAGAAGATGGGTATTCCCGCAAGTTTGATTCAGTGGTGCAAATTGCTTTATTCAGGTCCTTTAAGTCAATTTATTGTTAACAATTTTATAGGTTCTCATATCACCATAAAAAGAGGAATTAGACAAGGCTGTCCATTGTCTCCACTATTGTTTGCCATATGTGCAGAAGGAATGTCTCAATTGATTATTAATAATCCTAATATAGAAGGAATTAAGCTCCCTGATGACGACGAAATATTTAAAGTCGTTCAGCATGCTGATGACATTACTGTTTTCATTCGTAATAACCAAGAATTTGATGTTCTTAAAGATATTTTTAATGTTTACTGTGGAGGTTCAGGCTCCAGAATCAACCATGATAAAACTACCGTTTTATGGTTAGGCAAATGGAAGACCAGAACATATTCCCCTTGTGGCTATAACTGGGTTTCAGATAAACTAAAAATATTAGGGGTGTATTTCGGTAACGATGTTTCCCTTGAAGATAACTGGAATCCCAGGATAAACAAAATGAAACACACTATGAACCGATGGAAAGAACGTAATCTGACTCTTAAAGGCAAAGCTATAATGGTTAACACTATGATTGGTGCAGGTTTATCCTATTTAGGATCTATTTTACCTTTTCCGAATGATCTGATCCAACAAATTGAAAATATTATTTGGGGATTTTATTGGAATGGCAAACCCGATAAAATTAAACGTGATGTCATAAGAGGTAAAACTGATCTTGCGGGGACAGGACTAATTAACATTCGTTTCAAACTTGACAGCCTCAGGCTAAAATGGTTGTCAAAATTTAATACTGGTGTGGGTAAATGGCGTTCTTTATTCAACTACTGGATCAATCGGGCAAGTGACAAATACAATCTTGGATGGTACGTTTTTAATAATCCTTTAATTGGTGTGCAAACAACTGTCTTTTATAAAGATCTCCTTCGTTTTTTCTATAGAGCTGAAGGAAGAATAAATGCTTTTGTTACCTGCTATAATGAAGCCCAAGACCTTCCTCTATTGAAAAACACTATTATTACTAACAATAAACAAAAACATATTGACAGCAAGATTCTCCCAGTCATTGGTTGGACCAGATTACAACATGTTCTTTACACCTTTAACTCAAATCTTGTCAAAGATTTAGTGAAAAATGCAACCTCTATCCTATGAATGCTGGGAGAATACGAAAACGTTTGGAAAAAGCTGTTGATCCTACATTTTTGTTGGAGACTAGACAAGGCCCAGCTAACCATGCTAGCCAAATGCTTGAAATAAAAAATTACCAAGATCTTGACGAATACATTACTTTAATTAAAATCAGCACCAAAGCATTGTATAATAACTTTTCTTTTAAAAACAGCACTAAACCTACGACTGAATCCCAGTGGGAAATTTTTTTAAATTTGAGTCCTAACTTTGAATGGAACACTATTTGGCGAAATGGTATGAATTGTAAGCTTCTTGATCATAGTGACAGAGACCTTTGGTATAAATTAAAACACAGGATTTTACCCACTAAAGAAACACTTTTCAAAATGAACATTGTAACTGATGATAAATGTCCTCTGTGTAACACTGAAACAGAAAATATGGAACATCTTTTTATCTATTGCCAAAAACATCTTGAAACCTGGATCTTTATTGAACATATTCTTAGTAAATACACCGGTAACAAACACTATTACATGACAGACACTAACAGCATGTTGGGTAACGGTATGGATGATTTAGCACTTTGTTTAATAGGTAAGCTTCTTAATACAATCTGGAGTATTAGATGTGATATACTTAACAAAACTGTTGATTGTATGGCTTTTGGAATTTTACAGAAATATAAAGATAACCTTAAAAATCTACTTTTATCTGAACAAAAAAGACTTCCTGAACAAACTTTTAAGAATGTGTTTACCAAGAACAAAGCTCTCTGTTATATTGATGATAAACTTACTTTTTCCTTTTATGTAAAATGACTCGTTTCAGTAATAATAATATATTTAGTTTAAATGTTCATCTTCCTTTGTACTTTCATGTAAAAATTGTAATTACATTTATGTATTATAATTTATTTCATTTACTTTATTATGGATAATTGATATATTGATTGTTTGATTAATTAATTAATTAATTAGCTAATTGGTTGATTGATTAATTAATAAATAAATTGTATTTCTTTTTAAATGTAAATTTCTTAAATGTACATATGTATTTTATTCATGTTAATCTAAATTTCCCTTCAACTTATGTAATTTATATAGCTGAATAATACATGAATAAAAGGACAACAACAACAACAACAACAACAACGTGGACTTATATAGCGCACGTATCCACCAAACAACAATAATAATAATAATATGGACTTATATAGCGCACGTATCCACCAAACTGGTGCTCAAGGTGCATTATATTATTATCCCTGCTCATCAGGCTCATAAATCATTCCTGAAACCATCTCAGCTCCCTGGGGAGTATACAGCTCAATTGCTGCCATTACAGCGCATATAGGGCTAATCAAACACAACAACTAACTCTGCCCTCACAGGTACCCATTTACCCCTGGGTGGAGAGAAGCAATTATGGTAAAGTGTCTTGCTCAAGGACACAAGCACCATGTCGCGGTTGGGATTCGAACCCACATTCTGACGACTCAGCCATCAGAACACAAATCCAATGCACTAAACCGCTCGACCATGGCACTCCATTAAAGAGACATCTAGGGACCAGCTTTAGCTCAACAGAATTAACAGTCTTTCTGTTACCACCTCCCACTGCCAATTTAACCGTGTAAACAAAATTACTGGGATCTGGTTTACCAACAATCAGATATTTTATCTGGTAGATCTTGTATCTTATTCCGACCCCTTGCATGGTTACGTTAATATGATCTCCGATCTTAAAGACGTTAGGATTTGCTTTACGATCATAAATCTATTCCACTTATTTCGCTGATGTTGATTTTTAGATCTTACTAGTAGATAGGTTTATTGCAATCTCCGTTGGTATAAGAGAACCCAATCATGTTCTAATGCAGAGTCCTTCATCTAATGACAAGCATGGTTCTCTACCAAACGTAAGATAAAAAGAAGAAAAACCATTGAGCATTCCATTGAGGTTGGTATTCTGTTGTGCAAGATTTATTGATGTTGTATATGCTATAGAGATGAGGAAATTAAATTAGACTCAAATTGTCTTCCCTGATCTGAATGAATTCTTACAGGTACACCAAAGGTCATTCCATGCCAACTCACCTAGAGGTTGGCAGTGACCGACTCAGATTTTGCTGATATTTGGTTGCAACATACCTCTATGGGAGTAATGAGCACACAACAAATTTTTCTTCCAAACTCAAAGTCGTTTCCGAGACATGGCAACCTGAAAAATATAGCCACGCTCCCTTTTTTCTCCCTCCAAGTTGCGTCAGTGATTTTTGGGGCATTTTCAGTGGCCTATATCTGAAAATTTAGTGAAGATATTTTGCTACAAATTGTTAAACGGGGTGAATGACACCCAATCTACTAGAATCTGCTGTCAAAAGTACCGGTAGTATATAATACCTCCTTTTTAAGTGTTTCTAACAATTGAACCTACAATTGAGCTGACATAAGTTTCCATTTTTGGGCTCCTCTGGAGACCACACAAGTGGTCAGATTGCTTTTATATTATTTTTATATTATCTCCCCCAAAACAATACCTTCATTGGAGTTTTGGCTGGGCGGGGTCTGAATATAGGTTCACAGGCAAAAATATCCAAAAACCACCTCCTTCTAATGGATGGTTGACCAGGTGGGCCACTACTAACTGAAACTCTTACATCTCAAAATATTGTATCATATCTATGTATGTAAGAAAATTCAGTCTGGTATCTCATGGTCAAACGATATTTTCAAATAACGGGTAATTTTCTTAATATGCAGTATACAATTGTACACTGTACAGTCTAGGTACTGCATGTATGCATACCCCATACACTTGTTATGATTTTTTCAAATACACATTATCAAGGGCAGATCTAGAACAAACGATTTGGGGAGGGGGACCTGCGAACATGAAGAGCTCATTCATGGCAAGGGGTCTGGGGCCTGCTTAAGGGCCTTGGAAGTGTTTGATTTTAAGCACTCCCTAAATGCAATATCAGCACTTTCAGCGCCAAGTTGCAAATATAGTATGTAGTTCATGATGCAGGGGCGAGAAACCTTATTAATGTCTACATTCAACAGATGACGATTTAGTTATTAATTAATTAATTTATTATTATTATTTTAATTTTTTTAAATTTTATTATTTTATTTATTTATTTTTTATTTTTGGGGGTGGGGTGGGCGGTTTTGACAATTTATTTATTTATTTGGTCAGGGTGGTTTTGTCAAATGGTTGAGGAGAGGGTCATGGACCCCTTTTGGATGCATATGATTAAGATGATATGATGGTGTACATACTTCATAATAAGTGTTTGGGGAATGTATACATACAACACATATACTGTACAGTGTACAATTGTATACTGTATATTAACAGTTGTAGCTTTGCATGATGAAGAGGATAAGTAAAGACTATTTGCGATGACACCATGTGAAGTTTTTAATTGAGTAGTAATACTGTATATTAAGCAAATTGGCCTACCCATTATTTGAAAATATCGTCTGACCATGAAGGAGAAAAGATACCAAACTGAATGTTCTTACATACATAGATAGGATAAAATATTTTAAGAGTTTCAGTTACATGGGTAGTGGCCCACCTGGTCAACCATCCATCAGAAGAAGGTTGTTTTTTGTACTTTTTGCCTGCGAACCTATATTCAGACTCCAGCCAAACCTCCAATGAAGATATGATTGGTCCACCTTGTTTGGGGACAGACGTATGCACTTAGTACTTAGCACTTTGTATGCATATAAAACATAAAAGCAATCTGACCACTTGTGTGGTTACCAGATGGGCCCAAAAATGACAAAACTTGAAAAGGATATAGGCATATTTACTACTTTTGACATCAGATTCTAGCAGATTTGGTGTTATTCACCCCATGTAAACAAATTGCAGCAAAATATCTTGAGAGGCAAAAAGAAAAAAAATTGGAGGGAGAAAAAGGGGGCGTGGCTATATTTTTCAGGCGGCCATATCTCGGAAACGACTTGGTGTTGGGAGCAAAAAGTTGTTGTGTGTTCATTACTCCCATAAAGGAATGTTGTATTTTCTTTAGCAAAATCTGAAATTGGTCACTGAAATTTTTTTCGAATATTTAGGTGATTTGGCATGGAATGACCCTACTTTAAAAACCACTCTTTTGTTTTAGCAGTCTGATCCTTTGTTGGTATGGCATGATGAACTTAGACAACAGATCAGTAATTACGAGAACATTCTCCGTTCTGTCGGAAGTAGACTCTAAAAGCGTACTGTCAATGGCTATGACATCCAAAGGATTATTTGCAACCAAGTGACCAAGAGGGTTTCTGACTGCAGGTCTAGGAAGTTTAGAAACTACACACTGCTCACAATTCCCAATCCACTTTTTAATTTCAGCATATATGCTAGGCCAATAGCAGCAGGAACGAACTAAAGAAAGAGTTCTTTCTATGCACTACGAACTGCTCACAATTCCCAATCCACTTTTTAATTTCAGCATATATGCTAGGCCAATAGCAGCAGGAACGAACTAAAGAAAGAGTTCTTTCTATGTACCAGTCAGGATGTTGGGTTTTAAAGATGAAGACAATACAATTTGATTTCCCTTTGGAGTACACGATTCACCAAAGAAAAACGTTTAATTTGTCCCAACATAGTTTGTACCGTTCGAGATTCACCCTTTTACTGTCGTCTAGACAATCAAACCTTCAACATCACTTCCAAATCTTGGCTTTGTCTTTGACTCTACAATTACAATGAGCAATCATATCACTACTGTATGCAAATCAGCCAATCATCATATCCGCAACATCACCAGAATCCGAAAGTACATGTACATCGATGCTGACACCCGTCATGCTGCTATTAGAGCCCTCAGACTTTCAAGATTAGATTATTGTAATTATTGTAACAATCTGATATTCGTAGATTACAGAAACTCAAAATATAGCTTCCCGTGTCATATTTTCTTATCCAAAGCAGGTTCACACTTCACTGTTGATCAAAAAGCTTTACTGGCTTCCGGTAGATAAACGAATAATGTATAAAACAGCCTTAAATGTTATTCTAGCCAGATATTATATTGGCTGCAGGCCGAAATGTAGGAAAAACATTTTGCTAAATGCATCGTGATATTGGGAAATGGAATAAGGCGAGAGCAATGTACAATGTACATGTACAACGGCGTGGGGTCACAAGAATTATAAAGTGTTCTTGACTTGGTCAGGGATTTGTTTTTATTATTATTATGCACAGTTGAAAAATAATGTGGAATTTGTGGAACATGAAATTTGTGGAACATGAGATACTAGCCCATATACCTCGAGTATTTTTTCACTTAACTTTGAACATAAGTATATGGTTTTCTTTTTTTCGTGACTCGTGACTCGGACTTGGACTCGACACTGGGGACTCGGACTCGGACTCGGACTCGAGGTTTGAAGACTCGAATGCAAGTCTGCTCTGATCTCAAGTCAAAATATTCACTATCCATTTGTTTTATGTGGTATTACCAAGGTAATTATTAACGATCTGTCTAAATGCTCAGTACTCAATGAGTCAGTAAAGCACCCTCAACAGCTACTGATATATTGTACACAATCACTTTAAAAAATTTTGATTTCAAAATTGGACGGTATAACATTAGAAAATTAGCAATAGCAATAATAAGTGTCCCAAACACAATTTTCACAATGTTCACTATAGGTGAATCAGCTTTGGTAAATCAAATACAGTAGATGTCACAAGCCAACAATTCTCAATCCAACACAGGTGTTGTCATCACCATGTTCTGTAAATCCAGGTGTCGCACTCCGGACAGAAGACTGAAGAGTAGTGTAGAACTTAAGAACCTTTTTCTTCTCAACAACTGTGGTTCCAGAAGCATGACCTCAATCCACTGACATGATTGTAATGACTGTCGTTTGTCAACTACAATTTTGTTTTGTTTTGTTTCAAATGCTATTGCCAACTAATCTATTCTGTAACCAAGGTGTAAGGTTGAAGATACGCAACTAACAAATATCTTCTTGGAAACAAAATATAAGCTTTCTTTATAATTCTGGTTTAGGCTTAATCACACTACTATACTACCATCAAAACGACTGTCATTACACCATTGAACGAATGACCTGAAATATAAACAATTTCAAGTTAAAATATTGAAGTGGCCCATATTTATGCATGAAAATCTGCATTATTCCCGCATTATTTATACAACTTGCTTGGTAAAAAGTCTAGCAATTTCCGAGCATGCTCTGTAGGTGTCCCAAACATGATATTTGTGATTCAAATTCACCTCCAAAAGTCTACTCCACTTACCTACAGATTCTGCGCACCAAACTTTATACAGTGACTGTTTCATGAATCATCTAGGTGGCGCTATACTGTCTGTGGACTGTACTTGCTACCATTTTCTAGGCAGCGTGGGAATTCATAGTGTATGTGCGCAATGCACTGTAGGTAAAACGTCACTACCACTGCAACTCCATGCTGAACGGAACAATCTTGCATTTTTCCAATCAGAAAATGTCCGTAAAATAGGCAATTGTAGGTGGCGTAGAATCTTGGAGGTGAGTTTGAATCACATTTTTTTAGAGAGGGAAATAAAGTACAAAACTATCATAAAAGTGGATTTTAAAGATAGTTCTCGCTTTCTGTACCCCAAAAAATCGATAGAATCATTTTTCAACTGGTTAGTGCTTAGTGGTTACAAATAAAAAAAAAATAAAAAAATACAAAAGTAGCAATTGGATACGACATTCTTTCCAACACGTTAAATCCTATGTATCTATACTGTATTGTTATTACGTTTATATGGTGGCCCTGAAGGGACATCACAACTCACAAATATCTTCGCCAATATTTGCGATGTCAAAGAAATCACAAAAACACAAATATCTGCGCAAATGATTGTGATGTCGCGAAAATAATCACATAGGCCTACCTAATCACATATTTAGCATAGTTTTAACGAACCATTCGCGAATGCTTACACGTATAATTTATCAACAAACTAGAGAGTCGTGGTGCGACGTGTCCTTTCTCTATGGGTCAAGGGTCAACTATGGGTCAACCGGCAAACTCAGCCCCTGGCATTTCACGCTACTGAGACTGCATGGTTTAATACATGCGTTAAGCATGAAGGAAGGTCAAGAGAATAAATAAAACATTATAATGAAGGCAGGATGTAATAACTATAACGGAACCCGCCATTACGAAAGCACATGTGCCATGTGACCACGTGCAACACGACATGAGCAGTAGCCATGCCCTGTGACCCGTTACCCGGTTATGACCCTTGAACCATAGAGAAAGGACACGTCGCATAATACGTGGTTGGTTAAAACTATGTCAAATATGTGATTGGGTATGTGACTATTTTCGCGACATCACACATATTTGCGCAGATGTATGTAATTTTGTTTTGATTATTTTCTCGACATCACAAATATTTCCGAAGATATTTGTGATTTGTGATGTCCCTTCAGGGCCACAATACGTTTATGCCTTTGATAATAAAAATTATTGAAACTTACACTGTGTTTTTGACCAATTCTTGCCTTTGTTTTGGTCCTCTCTGCGGTTCGATTCTGTCCGCACGATGTGATCATGTATCGAACATCCGGTTTCACGGTCGCCAGGTGCAATTACTGGAGCGGAGCGGCAAACAGCGCTCCCGCCCGATTGCGATTTTTTTTTCTGCAAACGAGAATTGCCATACCGCGATATTTCAGCCAATCATGGAGCGAATTTTAAGATGACGTAGGATATCATTAACATATGCATATTAGATGCAGGCAAACTGATCCGTGCGCGCAAACATTTACATTACATGTGTATGTACGATGTACGCATGTACAATGTACTGTACGTGTATATCTGTGCGAAGCAGTCAGTATAAATAACTATTGAACTCAGGGCTGTGTGATCCAAATTCCATGTACTTACACTGTATGTAGTTAAAGGTTCTGTGAAGAGTGTATTTACCAAACTTTATTTCTTGGTGCTGTTATATTGATTGGTATGAATTAAAAACAATTTTAAATGTTTTTTTTAATCGAGTGGATTATTAATGGTTTATTTAATAATCAAAAATTGACCCCCCGAATTGTCGAAGTTTTAACGAAACGCGTTCGTGACGTACACAAAGACAGAGAATTTCTACGCAGCGCAAGCCCCCATCATGCGGTCGGAACACACACCAAAGGCAATGCTAACATTACGGTGTTATTTTATGAAATAACAGAAACAGTTGAGTCAAAGTTCTGATCATTTACTCAAAAGAACTCAAAACAAGCGCAGGCATAATGAGAAAGGTTTAATGTTTTTATTTTATCTTGCAAGGATATAAAAATCAGACACGATGGTTTTATTAATGCGGAAAATCACGGCATGTTTTCATGCCGTGAACACTGAATGTCGTTTGGCACGGAAGTGGACTGGGTTATGCATGGGAGTATAACTAAATGGCCACTTACCTGAGTCTTTCTCGCTTTAAAAAGCACCTCTCTTCTTCGTTGGAGCCTTCCCAGCCTTCTTACTTAGCGGGAATATCGTTGGAATTGCATCTGGCAGCAGCTGGGCCTTATAAGCCATACCGAACCGGCTGTGAAGGCCCCGTTCAAAGCATTGGTGCGTTGTATACGACGCATACTTGGGCAAGTGCTGTGGATCGCGGATCGGGAATCTCCTAAGCGTACGTCACGAATTTTATGTTAATGAGGAGATATGGGCGTGTCGAAAAACACCCCCTAAATTTAAAAATTAAAATTTTTATGGTGTAAACGTGAGGGGAAAAATATACAAATGACAAATATATGTTCCAGTAGACATACTTTATTGTATACGATGAAAAAACAACCTATTTCATAGGACCTTTAAATGAAATAACCGTCGTTGAGTGAGTTGAAATAACTTAGTGGTTATAAACACTTTATATAAATACATTTTAAATACTGATGCCTCTTTTCACAACAGAGTATTATTTTAAAGCAATTAGAACCATACCCTATATTCATGGTCACACAATAATACAATTATATGGGGGATGAAAGATAATTAAAAGCAAGGACACAAACATATATTGTACAAATCAGATCAACTTGTTTAATAATAAAGCATCAACCATTATATACACTGTTAATTTAAAGAAATGTTTATTATGTACATGTACAACACAGTCCCAATGAAATATGTTCCACAAGTTGCATTTTAATCAAATTTGTTACACAACTTAGTAATTAAACTAAGGGAGGAACACATATTTTATATATAATGGGATGACAAACTAGCCTCACATCATTCATAACTTATTAAATGTTTCTTTTGAAGCCTTTCGGTCTATAATCTCATTACAAGTGTTGTTTTTTTCAAAATGAATTTGTAAAGTTCACGACTAAACAATCTGAATGTATTTTTACTATTGCTGAAGCTTTCATATAGGCTGGAGTTATGCATCAACAAATACATTATCCTAACAAAAAAGAAATCTATTTTACTACAGTTCAAAGCTAAACTTACGTCTTAATTGTTAACCTGGAAACCCTGGTAAAATTTGAAAAAACATTTTTTTATGTTCTTCTGAAAAGTGTGAGTAGACTTTTACGGGTCAAGTCTGACTGCTAATAAATTGTTAATTCAAAGTTGATGACCAGTTGTGACAGTTGTACTTAAACTGCCATTCGCATTCATGAAAATTAGTTTTGACATTTATTAATAGTTCATTTAGTAATAGTTTTTCTGATTCAATTGAGACAATTTTATGTTGGATGTTAGAAACCTAGAAAATAGTCAGTTAATTGTGACTGGATTATTTTACTTTCTTTCTGATTATTGTTTAATTCTTATCATTTTACTTGATTGCATTTCCCACTTTTGTATTGTTGCTGATTCAGTTAGATCAGTTTGCTTACACTTTTACTGTAATGAGAGGTTTTAGAAATCATCTAGTTTCCACTAATCATTTTGTTGTAAACCTTGTTGTTAAGGATGAATATTTCTGAGTTGTTTGTAAATTCATAGCTCACTGTTCAGTCACTGTGAGAAACCCTAAATTCACTGTATCATCCTGGTTACAAGTAGTCCAGATGTTAAGACCATTTAGGCTTATGCCTTCAGCTGAGTGAAATTGCAAATTTCTTAGTTTCCATATCAATTGTTAGTACCGATAGTAATACTATTGTTAAATCCACTATTGATTTTATTGATACTGTATTGCAAACGCACAGTGTGTATATTGTCTATTCAGGCCATAGTATAATTGATATGTGAACACTTCACTATCATCAGCCAAGGTATGGTCCTGGGTGGGTTTGTTTACATTCCAAGTTTCTGGTAAAGTCATCAACTCCAGATCTCATGGCTAATACCCCTGTCACACCGGAGCTACGCTGCCGTTGCGCTCCCACGGCGACCAAAAAAGTTGCAAAACGCAGTAGAAGCGCAGTAGGATCGCCAAGAGCGTAGTGGGAACGTAGTGGAGTCTACCTAGGTCGTGGGAGGGTCTCCATGGTCGCCAAACCTCGGCGATTGTTTTGAGCCTGCTCAAAACAATCGCGGAGGGTCGGCGACCTGGTCCAAAACGCAGTGGGAGCGCAGTGAGAGCGTAGTGGGATCTCCATGAACGTACTGGGGACGTAGTGAAGTCTACCTGAGCGTGTCATGATCGTAGCAAGAGCGAGTTGGTATCGCCGTCTGCCCAATCTGCGACTGAAGTACGTCTGAAGTACGACCGCTGTACGCTTGTCACGCTCCCACTACGCTCTTACCGCGCTCCTACTACGTCTTATAGGGCTTGTTCACGCTCATACTGCGTCCACACGGGGCTGTCAGTACGACTATGGCGCTCCTAATGCGTCCATGGCGATGTTACGGAGTTTCATGTACGTTGACAGTGCGATTATACTGCGATTATACTGTGTGTATAGTACGTTCTGACTTTGACATGCGATCTGGCCACAAATGGTATAAATACAGCCTATCCTCCACACAACATCATAATGTGCATCTCCTCTTCACCATGGCTGTAGAGAGTCAGAACATAATAATGGGTGTACTGATCTCCTGCAGTCGAGCTCGCTGTATTTATAGTCGCAGCGCGAACGTGGTACAAACGCACAGAACGTAGTGGGGACGTACACTGAAAACATCATTTAGTCAGTTGACTGAAAATAATTGGTCATTTACGTGGTTTAATTTTACCAATCTTCAGTTAGTCAATACACTAAAGATTAGTCAATACACTAAAGCAATGACTAATAATAGTTTGTCTTTGAAAATGGTTTAATTTGACTAATTTATCTTGTGATTGGTAATGCACAAAATTCAATTAGTCATGCAAGAAAATTAATTAGTCCTACAACCAAATTAATTAGTCTTGTAATCAGTCTGACAATACCAATAATCAGTCTTGTACACACTTCTGAATTAGTCACTGTAAATTTATTGTCAATGCTGTCCAACAACCTCTGTAAATGCTGTAATAAAACTTCATCCTGCATATTACAATGCTTTTTCAACAAATCATGAAATCTAGTAATAACAATTTAAAGAGCAAGTGTTCTAAAAACTTCTGTCCTTTAATGTACATGTATATAGTAGAATCATATATTGTTCAGCTCCCTTTTAAAGTACATACAAGTTTGAAATGAACCCTATTTCTAATTGCTGCCAAAGTGACAGAAATTATCTTTAGCTTATACACACGCAGAATTAATCAACTTTAATAACCTGATGGCCAATCATTTTACTAACCTGTGGTCTGATGAGTATATTTTGGAGGCAGTATATATTTATCAAATGTACATGTGTACATTAATAATTACTATAAAGTACATGTACAATACTGCATAATGACTTTCCTCATACCCAAATACATTAAGTATAAGTTGTTTATTAATGTGTGTAACCCACTTATTGGATTTATACAGGCTAGACAAGCAAGCTTTAATTGACACCTCTAGTGCAGTGTACCTCCCTTGCATTGATTATGTAATACTATCACATTATGGGGTAGTGTGTGTAACCATGGAGGAAGAAACTTGACACTGTGTGGCCATAGCTGTCTGGCAAATTATGGAACTTCATGGTGAAGCTACATGTGGCCCCTGCATGCATGTACTTATGCAGTGTGGGCTCGAAATTCAAACTGGAAGAAACAGACATATATAATATACTGTACAGCAGTTATCAATGGAAAATATTACCCTACTACAAACAGTTAAAGTAGCAAGTTTTGTGAAGCAATGAAGTGCATCAGGATGGACTGAATGATGGTAAGATGATTGTTCTTTTTAATCTTATGAAATGTATAGTTTTACTTCACGTGCTTGTTAATTGTACACTATATACTAGGCCTATACAGTATACTGAGTATTGAGTATACAGTATACAGAAATGCTGAATGCAGTATCTGTCAACCTGTTGAATTAATTTGCAAAACCTTTTGAGTCAAAAACGGTTAGTTTTTGAAATGGTGTTCATCATTTTGTTATTCATGTTGTATTGTAGTGATTTCATTAACAAACTTGACATACCTAGATACATGGTGTACATGGTAATTCAAGAATAATTAAATAATTAATTAAATAACACATATTCTCTAATACTCTTCATATATATACGTTATTATTATCCGATAAGGTACATGTATAATATAATGTATATCATATATTTTCTGTGTGTTGGAAAAAATTAAAATGAATGAATGAATGAAAAAAACTAAATGATGATTGAAATGAATATTCAGCAGAAGAACTTTAAATACTGCATAGCTCTAGAAAATGTTGGATTCCCATCCACTCTGATGGATATACAAGAAGTGACATACTTGTATACAATTAATGTACATCAAAATATTACCATTATATTTAAAATCAAATAATTTGGGGGTGATTTACATCATGAAAAGAGTAACAATGTGAAAAAATGTACTTGCATTTATGTAATTGTATCTGTGCAATAAATAATAGCCCAATAAAATTCAAATTGCATGGCGGAGGAGGAAATATCTGGCTTTGATAATATTTGTTTCCCTTTCTTTGAATACACATATTGAGTTGTTCTACTAAAAACTACATGATGCTGCTAATATACTGTGATCAAAGATTGGATGACAACTAGCCTCTATCTCCCCTGCATGGAGCTACAACTTCTCAAAATTTTCAAACAAGAGATTTACTTCATATGCTGTTGCACAAATTTATACTAACATCTAAATTGTGATTGTTCATTCTTAAATGGTTGTATTATTATCTTGTGGGTATAATAGTTTTATTATAATTAATTCTAAATTGTTAGTTCACATGTAAATAAAGATTTAGCCACCGAGCTTGCCCTAATTTGAATGTTTGGAACCCTGCAAGCTTGCCGGCAAGCTCCATGAACTTTCTGAGAGTTGATTGTTTTACTTTTTCTGTGCCCGTACAGTTGATCTTTTCTTACTCAGACGTGCCAACAAAGTTAATACTGACTTGTGTACAGTCTGATCATCAATTTTGAGCATGGCAAATTGATAGAAAGTGATCGTCTTGTCAAGCCCTGCAATATAGCGAAGGTGAAATGCATAAAAAGAAGCTAAGTAGCATGCCACTGTCGTCAACAATACAAATTACCTCCCCTTCTGCAAACACTTTGAACTCTGATGAAACATGTGCTGATTTCTCGTTCATTTCTATGAAAACAGCATTTTGATTGTCTTCATCCTTCAATAAATTAACAAAAAAAGCAGTAAGTTACAGTTAATCAATGTTGCTAAAAGATTTTATTAGAGATCTTTCTCCATTTTTACAACAGATGTCTTATTTATACTTACTGTGTTTGTAGACAATTAAATTGATGCTACAATACAACACATCAGTATGCAAATTATGGGATAAACATTCAGGAATTTTTTTATTGCCATTAGTGGGGCGGTATAGCAAATATTTGCAACAATTATGCATTTTGTGATAAAAGCACCAAATTTAGTAGAGGTTGACCAACACATTACAAACAAATCTGGGTACTGAGGCATCGCTGATTGTGGGGTGAATTATCTCTTCAGGGCTAATATTTATTTTCCTATTACAATGTGCACACAAATGCAATACATGTAAGCTAATGTTCAACTTTTGTTCACATTGTAATGGGAAAATAAACAATCTGAAAGCAGTACATATGGAAACCTCAGTGACGTCTGATGGCATCAAAATCAAGACTATTTCTGCTATCTTTGCAAAGAAAATGCCTACATGTGTGTGCTATGCAGTTGCAGTACCGGGGGGGGGGGGGACAAGTGAGGGGGCAAAGAAATACTTTGGGGAATTATTTGTTTCTTGAAGAAAAGTTTCATTGCCTGCAGTATAATACCAGCACATTAGGCCTAACATTCTCACCAAGTAACTTTATATTAAAACAACCATAACCATCATAGGCATAGTTTAGACCCGGCCTACAAACAATGACTTAGTTAGGCTATCATTGTATCAAGGGTATATTAAGGAACTTGAATCACAAAGTGAACTTAACAGCCGAACAATCGACACCAGTCATGCCAGTTGCACTTCCAAACAGTGGACTCTCCTACATGTTGATAACGTTAGTATAAAACACTCCTACTTTCGGTAACATTTGCAAAGTTGACTGATATACAAAACCAGACGACTTCCTACATGTACTTTGTGAATGGTGGAGTTAACAGTTAGGCCTATATATAACAAGTTACTGAGCACAGAACTGTATACGTAGTGATCGACCGTGAGATAACTCGACCATTGAGACCCACTTGGGTTGCACCACAACAACGTTAAATAAAATCCGTTTTTTGTGCGTATTGGGACCACTTAAGGTCCTTTACGTTCTACTGTTGTTCTACCCTAGTCTAACGTTAGATAGGGCACCCCTGCCCCTGGGGGGGGGGGGGGGAGGAGGGGGGACAAGTTGACTTTACATGTACCATGGAGGAAAAAATAGATCGAACCGCTAACAAATAACGTTAACGTTGGCATGGTTTTGATACAGTCTGACAGTAGGCCTAACGTTACACTCACACAGCAGGTTTGCACAATATGCACAGCAGACTCGTCTGTATTGATTTGAGACTTCAATAATTTCTCATCATCTAAATGTATATGTAGCGGCATAATTTCAACAATCTAGGTTAAAAAATACAGTTAATTCTTACCTTAAAAATTACTATCAGCACCATGCCACATCATGGTCTTGGAGTCAAGTTGAGCAGACGATATACGACGTCGACGAGCGGCTACACATTACGTGCCGCGCGCCGGTGGGGGGAGCGCGAATTTCCACCGCAAAAGTTCTAGCTGTTCTATTAATTGCACTCAACACTCCATTGAGCTGGAGTGAAACCACTGTGTACAGTATTGCCCATTTTCTGACAGTGTAATTAGGAACTTCTTGTTAATTTCTTAGTTTGATAGTTGAGAAATGGCTTTCATGTAAGAACAACAAAACATTATTTAATTCAAAACGTTACAAGTATCGTTTTTGCTCCAGAGTTCAGAGGGAGGGTCGGTAATACATCGACCGACAGATACTTTGTCATTTCCATATAATTATAATGACTGGTGCCAAAAATATTTCCATTAGTATTTCGCTAACATATTAGTCAACCGATTTGTAATTTCTATGTCAAAGGGTAATTTCGAATTGAGGAGACCAATTAAATTAGTAAATCAGTACTGCATCAATTAGTCCAACAGCAAAATTAGTATTAACGAAGTTCGTATTGGTCTTTGAAAATTTTAAATTAGTATTTCATTTTGTTGAATTAGTCAACAGTTATCCAATTAGTATTTCACATTGAAAACATAGTCAGACATTGAAAGACTGATTTTTGTTGCCTGTTTGACAAATTTGTTCTACAAATTGACTATGTAATGTTTTCAGTGTAGTGACAGCGTAGTAAGGTCGTAGCGAGGTCGTAGCGAGGTCGCCTTGGTCGCAGCGAGATCGCGTAGAGCGTGCTGGGAGCGTTGTGAGAGCGCGGTGATGATCAAACTGGGAACGCATAGGTCGCAGTGAAAGCGTAGTGAGAGCGCAGTGAGCGAGTCAAGAGCGTACTGTGAGCTACCTGCATCATAGATTTCAGGATTTTTTGACAGTTTTCGGCGACCCCACTGCGTTTTTGATGAAAATTGCATCTCAGTAAGGTCGCCGTGGGATCGCACACCGGTCTGACGGGGGTATTAGGGACAGTTTTGGTAGCTCATTAGTATGTTAGGGCTCAGTAGCCAGAGATTTAAGTGTTTTTGGACTGATAGAAGAGGCTTAATGTGATTAATAAATCATCCCACTTGTAGAAGAAACTTATGTGTCACACAAGTAAATCCTCCATGTGTTCATTTTAGGGGTATTATCTTTAAAGTTGTTATTTGTGTACAACTTATTTAACTTAATATCTGGGTTACTCACAAAAAATCACAAATAATTTTGTTTAACTTGAACATGGCTCATGATACCCTTACAGAGGTTGTTTTTTGTTATAGATTTGAAATAAAAATGGGATCCTTGTCATTTGGTAAGTGGAACACACATCACGTGCCATCCTTTTTTCCAATATAGGACAAATCTTCCAATATTTTGTCATCCACTTAGCAAAATATTTCACTCAGTGAAATATTCTGCTACATTTCTGCTCAAATGCATCAATATTTGTATATTAAAATCAAAACAACATAATAAATGTTCACATTAGATGCACAAACAATTTAAATAACTTTAATGATTTTACTTTAAAAAACAAAGCTGTGTCAAATACATGTACCATGGAATGGCTGATAATCTGAAAAAAGGGGGTAGGTCAACAATCAGCAGGCATAGTATTTCCTTTTTTCAGTGAGTTTTCCCTATGTACAATTTGAGACACATTCGCTTACATTATGGGGTACTGGCCGCCGCGGTCTTGGTACAATGGAAGGTAATATATAGGCTGTCGCGATTAGGAATTTATGAATATGTATGAACGTCTGATTGGCTGAAATATCGCAGGATGGCAATTCTCGTTTGCAGAAAAAAAAATCGCCGCCCGATTCACCTTCAATATTACATTTTTTACAATACGAACCTACGGCTGTTTCAGTTTTATTGAATATGTTCCATTGCAGAAATGCTTTATTTTCAATGAAATTGCGAACAAAATCCCTGATAATTTTACATGAAACTGTAAAGGACCACATGAAATGAAAAATGATAATGGTTCCAAAGAAAACCTTAATTTCATCAACTGAAGACTGCGTTTCTGTCATGGAACATATTCAATAAAACTAAACCAGCCGTAGGTTTCAATTGCAAAGGCTGAAGGTTGAATCGGGCGAAACATATAAAGTCAACAACAAGTGATGTATTACCGGTATTTATATCTACAAATGCCTGACAACGTATCCTGAAGTCTGGCTGGTCCCATTATATATTGAAGACTTGACGTATTGTATTGCTGAATGAAGAACTATACCATGTCTATCATGCTTAGTAAATGTGATGTTGCACTTTGTGAATAATAACCTGATCAGTTTGAATATGCCTACGTACGTGATCACGTGCGAAGATATTTAAAAGATAAGTTATAGAAGGTAAGGATTACCTGGATAATTGAGCCGAGACTCTTCCTTTTCAGTATGTGAATTGGCGGTAGACGAGACTGACAAACTGCTGTCAGGTATAGCTCCACTCTCCATCCCTAGAGGATCATGGCAATCTAAAATGATAAAAACAAACAAATACAATAACTCATATGAAAATAACGAGACTCTTGTCCACACAATCATAGGAGCCAATAAGCATCCTGAGAACAAATACAATAACTCTCATATGATAATAACGAGACTCTTACCCACACAATCATAGGAACCTATAAGCATCCTGAGAACAAATACAATAACTCTCATCTGATAATAACGAGACTCTTGCCCACACAATCATAGGAGCCTATAAGCATCATGAGAACAAATACAATAACTCTCATCTGATAATAACGAGACTCTTGCCCACACAATCATAGGAACCTATAAGCATCCTGAGAACAAATACAATAACTCTCATCTGATAATAACGAGACTCTTGCCCACACAATCATAGGAGCCAATAAGCATCCTGAGAACAAATACAATAACTCTCATATGATAATAACGAGACTCTTGCCCACACAATCATAGGAACCTATAAGCATCCTGAGAACAAATACAATAACTCTCATCTGATAATAACGAGACTCTTGCCCACACAATCATATGAGCCTATAAGCATCATGAGAACAAATACAATAACTCTCATCTGATAATAACGAGACTCTTGCCCACACAATCATAGGAACCTATAAGCATCCTGAGAACAAATACAATAACTCTCATCTGATAATAACGAGACTCTTGCCCACACAATCATAGGAACCTATAAGCATCCTGAGAACAAATACAATAACTCTCATCTGATAATAACGAGACTCTTGCCCACACAATCATAGGAGCCTATAAGCATCCTGAGAACAAATACAATAACTCTCATATGATAATAACGTGACTCTTGCCCACACAATCATAGGAGCCTATAAGCATCCTGAGAATGATACGAGCATAATGATGTCATAGAGAATTACTTCATT
Source organism: Zoroaster sp. YZ-2022 (assembly GCA_029582265.1). Taxonomy (NCBI): domain Eukaryota; kingdom Metazoa; phylum Echinodermata; class Asteroidea; order Forcipulatida; family Zoroasteridae; genus Zoroaster; species Zoroaster sp. YZ-2022. The sequence goes on from CM055816.1 coordinate 3,237,442, forward strand.
CCCAGCTAGTCGATGTTTGCTATTATTCGCCTGTAATTGTTAAGGAGCTTTCTACTTTATTTGTAATTATAAGAAACGAAACAGACAATATAATTATTTCTTTAAAATATAGAATATATAGTTTGTGTACAAGTTAGTGACGATATGAAACATCTCAAGAAGTTATCAGGAATGCCCTCATTTTCGAGGAATTTATTCATTGAATTTCCAAACGTCGATGTCTGGAGCGATAGCGAATCCAGGAGCCACGCCCCCAACCACAACCAGCACCACTCGCATGGGGGGGGGGGGGTAAAGGAAAATTAAGAAAAAAGAGAAAATACGTACAACTTTAAACACACTATTTCCGTTATTTATCGCTCATGGGCAAAATGTACAAGATGCTGTGAAAATATATGAGATTTCTGACTTTTTTTGGAGTTTCCTCCCTCTGTGAATTCCTGGGTCCGCCCCTATGGAGAGTAATGTTTGTTTTGGGAAAGATCACCGTCCTCAGTTTGAGAACTGTTATTGTCCACATTCACACAATGTTTTATTCCCATATGTCTTAAAATATGCTTATGGCTCCCACAAGACAATGTGGCAAACATTATATGACGTATAATGTCTTTTGAGATAAACATTATTAGTTCCGATTGGTTTCTGCATGTATCTATATTTCCTCCTCATGAAGTTGAAAATGCACTTTGTTCATTCGTACTTATCAAAGAAGTAATACATGGTAGGAAACAATGTACAATTATTCGTGGAATTTTGATCTGCCTTCAAATTTTATTTAAGTCCAAATAGGATTTGACTTATTTTGCTTAATGAAATAATAGCTCCTCAAAAACAAAAATATTTAAAAACAAATACTTGATACTATCATCAACTTTAATATAATTATACCAAATACTTACTTAAATTGCGGTGTAATGTATCGATGAGCCTGCAGTGTAAAATTAATGTTTAGCTGAACGTTAAAAGAGCACATTAGTGGTGCAATCTGAATTTAAAAAAACTGATATGATTTGGGGATCTGTCAGTGACAAATATGGAAAACAAAAGGCATATCGGATCATTGCGGTATACCCATTTGTTTGGAAAGGCGATGTTCCAATAATATTAAGCTGAAACTAGATTGATTTTTAAACGTTTTTATGTTTCTTGATCATGTGAATAATGGACGAAATGAAATATGCCACATTTTCATTAAGTTGGGTTTGAATGTATTGTTGAGCAGAGTCAGAGATAATCTACAAGATGTCCCATAAATGTATGTAGTTTATGATCTTATAAATCTAGCACCAACAATTCTTTTACTATGTTATGGGAAACTTTCATCAGATTTACTGCAACAGTTTTGAACAAAACAAATCATTTATGTAACGCTAGTGCAGTTTTGTATGAAACACCATTGGTGCCACTTGACTAGTGCATATTATGCTTCACTTTATGTGATGTATTTCATAGCACCGCCACTTATATCTTGCGGCCACAACTTAATTATCTTGCGGCCGCAACTTAGTATCTTGCGGCCACAACTTAGTATCTTGCGGCCGCAACTTAATTATCTTGCGGCCGCAACTTATTATCTTGCGGCCGCAACTTAATTACATTGCGGCCGCAACTTAGTATCTTGCGGCCGCAGCTTAGTATCTTGCGGACACAACTTATTATCTTGCGGCCGCAACTTAGTATCTTGCGGCCGCAACTTAGTATCTTGCGTATAATCAGAGTTTTCTTACGATTATATGCCTAACATTTCAAACATTTCAAGCTTTATGATTGTGTGGGGGCGGGGGGGTCATAGGTCCTGGTATGCTGTGACAGAATTGATAATTATGCATTTAACGGACTTCTTTGTGTATTGTTGTTGTTGTTATTGAAAGAGTTTCTTGTATAGAGAGTTTATTATTAAGATATTTATATTATTATTAAGATATTTGATGTTCTGAAGTTACTCTTTTATTTTATCAGATTTTAAAAACATGATACGGTGGATGTAAAAGTCGGACCATTAAGATTACTATCTTATTTTTTTCTTTTTGTTTGTTTGTTTTGTTTTGTTTTTTGTTTTTTCATTATTTGAGAGAACATTTCTACATTTTTGGTGTTCAAGATTAGAACAATTCAAAAGCACTGGTGACACTCTTTAAAATAACTGATTGTTTGGAAAAGAAGCGGTGGTTTACAACTCAACATTTTGATCAGTATGATCCAGTATAATCAGAGTATTCTTACGATTATATGCCTAACATTTCAAGCTTTCTGATTGGTGGGGGGTCATAGGTCCTGGTATGCTCTGACAGAATGTATATACAATTAACAGACTTCTGTGTGTATTGTTGTTGTTAAAAGAGTTTCTTGTTGAAAGGGTATTGTTTTTATCTTCGATGTTCTGAATTTACTGTTTAATTTTATGGATGTTAAACTCTGTAACATCTTTTTTCATATTTGTTATTTGAGAAAACACATTTTAAATATTTGTATCTTAAGATCAAATATACAGCAAAACGGGTAATATGTAGCTATTGAAATGATACATTTCAATTATGTGATATTTATTTGTGGTTTGATATTGTCTTGTCTGAAAAAAGTCTTTTGATCATATACAGAGTCTTCAAATATTTACCTTAGTTTTGAGCCATTTTTTCATTCTTGACAAGTATTAGGTGTTAATTATTAAAGGGTTCTCAGTGACATGGATATTAAACTTCGTACCGTTTTAGGAATGCCTTGTGGACCAAGCTCCTCTACAAGACTGCATTAACCAACTTGTTCTTTCCACCTTATGCCCACACCCATTGAAAGGAAGTTTTGTATGATAATACTGACAAAGTATGTTTAACTTCTTTTTCAACAGTGGTTTAGATATAGTTGAGATCCACTTTGTAAATTGACACTATGTATTTTTCAGATTTACAACATACAATCTACAACTAGTGATGGCTATTGTCCATCTTTAAGTAGATCATCACTGGTATAGCCTTGTTCTTCACAAAACAACTTAGGATACAGGATCATCATCTTCATATTCCCCCGTCATTCGGCGGTATTAACATATGTATCAAGCTTTATGTATGACAATACTCATAAGTATAGGTTGGTGAAGAATTTCACCAACCTATACATATCGCGGAACCCGCTGCTATATGGGATTCTAACAGGCCAATTGTCATCGGGCAAGCTCGGTGGTCGAGAGGTTAAGACGTCTGCACTAGTAAGCAGGAGGTCGTGGGTTCAAATCCCGCCCGAGTCGCCTGTGTAGTTTTTTCACAGACACTCTGAAAGCACTAAGTATACAGTGCTATACACACGTCGGTGTTACGCAAAAATTAAATAAATTGTGTATCTCCCGACGCAAGAATTTCACCAACCTAGACAATACTCATGTTATGTTTACGAGTGTTTATTGAAATAAAAAAACACGTTTCTGACGTCTGGAAAAATGCACGTGTGTGCCAGGAATGTATGTCATTACTTATTTGCCTTTCAAATTACAAATCGCTAACGGGTCCATTTGTTTTTGAAAAGTAACCTATAAAATTGAAAACATTTAAGCCACGGGCCAGCACCTGTAATCGTGAAGGTTCATCTGAACTTTTGAGTGAATGGCAACTTTTTTGACTTGGTTATAATTAGTTTGGAACGTACTTATGTAACTACCTGTTCAAATTTGCAATGTGTGAGCGGCCTGCAGCGAATAGACCGAAAACACATTTTAGTTAATTACTCGTTCATCTTTTTTAGCAAAAACAGTTGAACCCCTTTCAGCTCTATCACCAGACGGCTGTGGCTATAAGCCAGGCACTTCGTGTCTGACGTCACTGTGTTTGATCTGGTATTGCGCGGCGCCCAGTTGAGGACCCAGCCAAAAATAGAGTTTCCTTTGTGTTTCCTCTCTTGGAAATAGCTGGGGATCCACTCCATTTTGATTGTGTTTAATTTTGGCGCGACAATTAGAGCGTCAGCTAATTGAATTGTAGCTGTGACAACCAGTGTAAATATTACAAAATGATGTAATTTTTTGACGAATTGAGAATTCGTAAATGGGCCTCATGTGATGAGCTTGCACTTGGTGACGTCATACACGAAGTGCCTGTTTAAAGCCGCACCCATCACCAGACAGGCCGAATTGACATGGCCTATGAGTGACCCTTTTGGCAGCATTACTCATGAAATGGTATATTGTATACAATAGAAGTGATGGGTGCACCACACTAAATGCACTTCCATTGACCTTAGTGGGAAAAACCCCTAACTTCACAGTGAAAAAAAATCCTTATCCAGGAGTCTCTCAGTTTTTGTGACAATAAGGAAAATTGTAGTTTGAATCTTAATCTGTCAAATTCTTTTCAATTTTTGGCAGGTCAGCCGTTGGGAATTTTTGCTAATTACCCCCAGAAAGTAACACCCCCGAAAATGTGCTTTTTCCCAAACCAACTTGCTGCCACTTCCCAAGCCAAATAGGACCAACTTTAAACCCAAAATTTATCAAGTCTCCTCAAAAGTTTATTAATTTAAGAAAAGTTGTAGGTTTAAAAGTTTGGTGTACCAATTTTTGCCTATTTAGTGTGGTGCACCCTGATGGTTCGAGGCTGAAGATTAGCGCCCTCATACAACGTAGTCTTGTTACAGAGAAATGCATCAATAGACCATTCCAGTGACGAAAATTTCCGAACGGACACGAGCTATTTCGAAGTTCAGTATTCGGTACGCTGCAGATTACCAAAACTTTCAAGCAATAAGAAACAGACAAGATAATAAGTTGAGGCCGCAAGATAATAAGTTGCGGCCGCAAGATATAAGTGGCGGTGCTGTGAAATACATAATACATAAAACATGACATCGGTATAATAGACCTATATCGCGATACAGCCTGTGTTTTCTAAAATTGTTGAAAAATTAGTCCACAAACGACTTATATTATTTTACTGACGAATATGATATTTTATCAGAATCACAATATGGCTTCAGAGAACTATTCGCTCCACTCAATAAGTAATTATAAGTATGTTGAATCAGAGTGTTCAACCATAGAGAAAGGTTGAATATAATGTTTTTATGCTATCGAAAATAATTTTCCTGGATCTGTCCAAGGCTTTTGACACTGTAAATCATGATATTCTTGTTGATTAGTTAGAACATATTTGTGTCCGTGGATTGGCCTTGGATTAGTTCAGAAGCGTTACTTGACACAAATACAACCCCACGTGATAACATTTCGTCCAATCAGATTGCCTTAACTGTATTGGGTTTTTATGAATGTTCTATACTATTTCAGTCAATAACATGTAATAAGTGAACAAAGCCGCCCCGATAGGGTTTAGTAAATACAGTTAGGCCTAAGCAGGGGCTGATTCAGGATTTTTGAAGGAGGGGTCAACCTTTTTGTGGGCACGGCATGGTACATGTATATCCATCAAGAAATAATCCCGAATTATATTATCCCACCGTTTAGTCCGACGTACACTACTCCAAACCATGTTTTTAGGAGGAAATAATTAATCGCTCTTGATCTCTCCAAGAAACTTAAAATATGAAGCTAAAAGGGTTCAGGACCCATGGACCTCCCTGGATCCAGATGTATATGACTATAAATCAATATGACTATGGAATACACCGATCCAGCATGCCAATCAAACAACACAGATTGACCAATGAGGATATAATGTATCTGCTATTAACCTAACATTAATCCGCCATTAACAGTCTGTCCAGTCTTAAGTCTTCGTGATCTTAAATACACTTTTTGGGCGGGGGTAATTCCTCCTCGCCCCAAACACCGCTTAAAACAACACTTTGTGTACCATTTTCTCATCTCCCTTGTTTCCCTTTAATTTGTTTTGTTTTTACTCAAACAAAATCGGCAGACCCATGGGGAGGGTTTGAACACCCTAACCACCACCCCCGTGGTTACGCCACAAATGGTCACCCCTCCGTATTTTCTGTATTCTTCAGCCGATTTTCATGAAACTTTGTAGGCATGTTTGGTCAGACACCATCTATCGAATGAGGCCATGCAAAAACTTTTATTGATCACCGTTTTGGTAAGTTTTCATTATTTTTTCCCATGTTAAATTTGGTACAAATATTGTTTTCACTACAAACATCAATGTGACTTCCCTTAAATCACCACTATAGGGCGCTATAAGTAACATTTTGGGTAATTTTGATCCAAAATTGGGCTTTGTTTACCAAAAATACAATAAAGGCAGAAATAATAACATCCATGGTACTACTGATGACATAAATTTATATATTGAGCAAAACAAATGGGGGCGCTCAAAGGTTTTTTGTGCAATGCTAGTGTTTAAAGGTCACTTCTTTTTCTCAATTGTTAGAGTTTTTAATTTTACTCGTTATTTTTAATTCTATCTTGATGTCGCTCGCTCACTCGCTCGCTCACTCTTCTTCAAAGTGAACGGAGGTTTAACTCTCAAAAAGTAGCTCACCCTTTCATCTAAAGTGAGTAAAATAAAACAGACTAAGTAGGAGTTGTGGAAGGAAGATTTAAGAGGCCTGGGCCCTCTTCAGAACTGAGAATTGTCGCGGCCACGTGGTTGGGACCGGCGGCCATCTTGAAAAATGACCAGCATGTATCGCCAAAGCACTATGAAGGGCAATCTTTACCGAATATGGGAGCATGGGTCCAGAGGTGAAAACGTTTAAAAAAACCTTCATTCTATTGGATTTTTGGGCATGTGGGACATTACTCAAGGATTTGACAATTTTTATCTGGAAACATTATATCTAGTCTATGTCTATAAGAAAATTTAGTCTGGCTTCTTGACTCCTTCATGGTAAAATAAATTATTTTGTGAAATGAATTAAATGGGTATTTTGCCTTATTTCTAAATTTTTGAAATTTTGTCAGTGACCGAATCAGATTTTGCTGATTTTTATTTTCAATCATACCTCTATGGGAGTAATGAACATTTGTTTGCTTCCAACTCCAAGTCATTTCCGAGATATGGGCCCCTGAAAAATATAGCCACGCTCTCTTTTTCTCCCTCAGTCGGCGTCGGTGAATTTTTGGGAATTTTCAGAGGCCTATATCTCAAAATTGGGTGACGATGTTTTGCTGTAAATTGTCACACCCAATCTTCTGTCAAAAGTAGTATATAACATATCAGTTTCAGATTAAGTGTCCTTCAAAACCCACAATTGAGCTGATGTAAAGTTTTTGGCATTTTTGGGCCCCTCTGGTGACCACACGAGTGGTCAGATTGCTTTTATATTTATATATGTACAAACTACACACATATGTCTGCCCCCAAACAAGGATGGACCAATCATAGAAGATACACGTCGGTTCGCAGGCAAAAAAGTCAAAAATCCCCCTCCTTCTAATGGATGGTTGACCAGGTGGGCCACTATCCATGCAACTGAAACTTTTACATCTTGAAATATTTTCAAATAATGTGTACTTTGTGGATCTAAAATTAATGTGAATACATCTAAAGGTCTGTGGTTGGGAAAGTGGCGATCCCGACAAGAGAAACCATGTAATTTTCCCAAATTAAAAATTTGAGGGATCTGTTTCGGTCATGAAGTTACTTTAGAACTGGGTCCTAGAGTAAATAAAATGCAGTATATTGTCACCGGGAACAATAAACCTATGAACAGTCCTGCTCTCAATACAGCTGGAATTATATTGTTCAAAGACGTTATCTTATTCAGGAAACAAGAAGTGGGCCTATGAATCAAATTGCCTGCTGGCTTAGTATATGGAACCAAAACCAAGAAATTGGAATTCCTATCTCCGATACTACTGTCAAAAATAATTATCAAAGTGCTGTTATGAAAAATGCTGTTACCCCGCTTTTTCAAGAGAAATGGCAAAATAATTTGTACCGTACAGAAATTTACTGGAAACAGTTTGGAAAAATAATCATAGCAATACATTACTTGATAATGAGGACAAAGACCTCTGGTTTAAGATAAAACACAGGAACATCTATTCATTTACTGCACAAAAAACAAGAAGCCTGGATTTCTGTTGAATCATTACTTTAAAAAAATACTGGGATAATAATCAGTACTAATTGAATGACTGTGCTAGAATATTAGGGGAAAAACTTGATCACGTTAGTACAATGATCAGGGAAATATGGCTTTTCAAATGTAAAGGTCGTTCTCGAGAATGTGTCCAACAAAGAATACAACGTTATCATGAAATAAAAAGGCAAATTAAAACTAGACTTAAGTGTTTGTCATATGACAAACACATAGGTGTTCGGATTTTGTCAGGGTAGTGATGATGACGTCAGAATGTTTTTGTAAATATTTTTGACAATTAACAATCTGTACAATGGTGCAAAAACTGTGAATTTACCTGTTGTGGTTGTTGAGATATGATTTTTTTTTAATATTAAAATTTGACTTCCGGTTTGGACAGGAAGTAAGGTCAAATTGGGGTCACCTTTGTGTAAATATTTTTCGACAATTAACAATCTATACAATGGTACAATAAATGTCAATTTTACCTCTTGTGGTTGTTGAGATATGATTTTTATTAATATTAAACTTTGACTTCCGGTTTGGACAGGAAGTAAGGTCAAATTGGGGTCATCTTTCGTAAATATTTTTTGACAATTAACGATCTGTACGACATTAGGTGTTTGTCCTTTGGACGAATACAGAGCTGTTACGCTAATTATACGTTGTGGTGGAATTAAATACTGTATCATCACAGCTTTATCATTACACATTTTTGGCCCCGAGGTGGTGTGCAGGTCTTGTACAATACAATGACAAATTCGATCAAGTGTTATAATATTTAAATGTTTGGTTCAGTTTTTAAAACAATACTTATAGGAAGAGACAGCACAATGTAATTTGAAGGATAACTGTAAAATAAAAAGAAACAAACAATACTGAAATATGATCTTCGGATTGTTACATGTATTTATGTGTCATTAACTGTTGAAAATACATTTTCATAAATAGTAATGTTAAAGTTATTGTTTAAAGGTGGCAATATCTTCACGATCAACAGGGCATGGAATCAGAGTTCAAGTTCTAGTTTAACTCCAGTGACTGAAAATAATACTCACATGATAAGGTCATATTTGCGTTGCTGCTGCATAAATGAGCCAGTAATTTTAGTCACTATGTTCGTCTTAAACTAGGACACCAATTCCATGGCCCGTTTGTAGAAAGTATGCTCTGATCGTGACGATACTGTCTGTTTAACCAATTGTGTTTATGGGATTGATGGTCAGTACTATCCCTATGCAAGCATACAAATAAATAGGAACTTTAATTGGGTGATCTGGCAAAAGGTATTCCAAGGCTGACACACCCATGCAATGAAGATTGGGGGGGGGGGGTATGTTTACTATGTTTATATGGCCCAACTGCCAGTGATTCACTGTCGGCAATATACATTTTACTAGATCACCAACAGATATTGCTTAATAATTACATTTGTGAGGATGTTTGCGTCCAGTCAAAAAAATAATAAGAATTCCTCAGTACTATTTTTGTTAGGCTAACATGTTAAAGAAATTCCTAGAAAGACCTAGATGTGTCTTGAGGTCCTGAAAACAAATTCCTTGAGGGTCAAGACTGCCACAGATAGGATAAGTCCATATAAAATAATTTGAATAATACGTTAACTCCTTTGATGAATGGATAAACTTCAAATACTGGCCATTGGATCACAAAGTTACACAGACTCTAACACACCTTGTAGCAGTAGCACAAATGGATATCGTTGATCTGAAATATAAACGAATCATGTAAAAACAATATTAAATGTTTTCAAAGAGGGACGAAGAATAATGGGTCATGCTAACAAAACACACATAACTTAGAATGCCCTTATATGTTATTATCAGGATGATGGATTGATGGATTGATGTAACTTCAGAAAAATGATCCCTTCAGAACAATGCCTTAAGTTAGGTTTTACAATGGAATAGAACTACATGTGACGTCTTCCTTCCTCCGTGATGTGACTGTTTCATTATCTCAATAAAGGTGCTGATATTTGTTTCTGGTCTACTTTAGTGAGAAAATTAAGTGCTAGTATAAAGTAAACTGCAATGCAGCCATCACCACACAGGACATAAGTACTACTATTATTATGAGGAACTACAGACACTATAGTGTAGCTAAATTAACTTGTACTTTTACCAACGCGTACTCCACCGGATGTCAATCCGTACGCATGCCAGTAAATATTCAGTAATAAATATTTTCCGGGTTGAGTTGACCAAAATAAGTGTGAATTGGTAAAAGTACGAGCACGCATACGAGTTGACCTGTTTCACTTCAGGCGCGGCACATGTGATACCATTGCCACACTAAGGTTTTTAACGTTAACCATGGTTTTATGTAATCAATATCTATAAAATTATACTAAAACGAACATACATCTATAAAAAATGTGAAAGTTTACATACCTTCAAACGAAACCAAGCAATGAAGACCACTTCCATTAATTGTGCACGGATTGTCAAATGATCTGTTAACGTAAGACGTTAAACCATACCATCGTGTAGCCTGCAAACTGAAGATTGACTTGAACAGTTACGATACTGCATTTGGATGTGGTGTCAACGCCGTGTCGGGGTGCTGTAGGCTGGAACTTAGTCTGAGCCATGATACATCAGAGTCAACATGCTGTAAAAAATAATAGGAAAGTTTTATAAGTACATGGACCAAAAATAAAGTATTTAAAATTTCAGAGAAGTTCTAATTTATGTGAATGAGGAAAATAATACATCACAGTGAACATGCTTGTACAAAATAGTAGGAAGGTTTTACAAGTACATGGACCAAGAATAAAGTATTTAAAAATTCAGAGAAGTTCTAATTTATATGAATGGGGGAAAATAGTGTATAATTTTGGAGTAGCTGGACCATTAAAATTGAAAAGGGCATTGGTTGTTGTCAAAATTGCACACAGTTATTCTTGACAATGTGTAATAAATTAAAGAAATGTTCTTGCATGAAACTCACATCAAAAGAGAAAGGTATTTAAGGAAATTGCTGAGTCTCATAGTTTCATGTGAGAGAGGCCTCCCCAGGGAGCAGGACTAACATTAACAACTTATACAAGTACATGAAGTATTGTGTCATAAATATTGTGCATTTTTCCTGTGAAATAATTGTCTGTGTAAGTTGATTTGTATCTAAGAAGGGTAAAAAATTACGGGAAAGTGCAGTAAACAATCATTACTTGACGTTAATTTGTGCACAAACTGAAGATTTTTGGAGAAAACATAAATTACAAAATATGACATAAAATTTCAACTGAAAATTGCCATAACCTTAACAACTGAATTTTCCTATCCTTATTTACATTCTAAATACATTTTAGTGACATCTGTTCATATTTTGTTAAAAAAGTTGTTTACTATTCAAAGTACAATGTATGTTCACATAACTAACGTTAAGAACGTCAGGCACAATGCTGAATGCAATTGCAACTACATTAACGTTACCAGCCAACCCAACGCTTAAAAAATGGCTTTTCTTGTATAAAAACACGAAGATAAATACAGGAAATCCTCTTAACAATTAAATTCAAGATACCTACCCTTTATGACTATGTTGGTTGAAGTACGAGTTGGTTGGAGTACGAGTTGGTACGAGTTCATCAGTAATATCACATATTTCACACTCGTATTTTCATAAAAATAAAATTTCTTTCAGAGTAAATCTGTTTCTGCCGATTGAGGGCGACATACCGTTCCACCGGCCGGACTGTTTTATATGCCCCGCCCAGTCGATTGAGTATTGCGGACGTAGTGGAAATAACAGATTGCGCGTACATTTTCAAGAAAAGTGTGTTTCTTTTTTTTTACAAAAATGTCGTGTTTTCAGTACAAATAAATATCAAACTCAAACATATCCTCGTCTCTAATGTCACATATTTCACACTCTTTACACTCATGATTAACTACATATTTTTCCCCGACTAAATCAGTAATTTTATTGATGTTTCAGATCCCTCGATATGATTTGTTTAATGATTAAACTTTGAATTATCGTAATTCGATATCTGATGACCTAATCATGACGTCACAAATTCTGTTTCATCTACGCGTTAAGTTCTAAGTATATGCCAAGTTTCAAGTTCATGTGAAGTTTGAAAGTATGTGTTTTTTGTAGACAGTCTATCTGGAGAAGAAGAAGGAGAAGAAAAGAAAAAAAAACGAACAAAAACAATAGGTGTTTCGGGTGCATACCCGAACACCTAAAAATTCATCCTTTTTGAACGTAATAGACTAACAAAAGAACCTTTCACTGACCTGTACACGAAAAACAAAGCCATGTGTACCCTTCGAGTGGAAAAAGTCGTTTTCCATATATAATTATTTCCTGTTTTGATGATTACAAATATCCTCTATAATGCTAATTCCTTTGATTTATGTACCATACTGTTAAAAGCCATTAATTATTTTTGATGTAATTTCTAGCGGAGTAATGTTTTGCCCGCTCAAAAATTTATATTGCCTCGTTAAGTTATTTTGAGTGTTTTTCAGGCCACCAATATGTACAAACAAAATAATTAAACTAAATAAATAAACTAATAAGCATCAGTACCGAGTGATATCGATTTTGACGGGATAATAGTTCATTGAATTAACCATCTATGAGGGTTTATATGATGCTGATGCGTTAGGCCTTGGTAGTTTCCACTAACATGAATAATGAAAACAAACCAACAGTGTTAATGCAGAAAAAAAATAAACATGCAAAACCAGATATTAAGCGATTTGATTCAGGAAGCTAACTGCCAATATAGGCGCTATTTCTTGACTATTATTCGATTAAACTTCAGCGTGTAATAAACACCGTGCTGCCTTTTAGTTAGCGGGCTTTTTGTTATACTGTCGGCATGATGTGACCATAACATTTATATGACAGATATAATTATGCTTAACACAGCGTGTCAATAACGTCATAAAGCGATTATAGTTGGAATTAAATATGTTTAAAATGTCTAATAATATTCCCTCCATGTTTCGGTAATTTTTCAAAAAGACACTTTCAGTCGATGGTAATAATAAGAAAATTAAGTAGTACGAAATCTATCACGAAGAAATACTCTAAGCCATTTACATTATTAAACCCTGGTCATTGGTCCAATATCAAACTTTTAAATGTCTCATCTCTCTGAGAAGTATACAGCTCTGTATTGCCGTCCTCAGCGCTACAGTAGCTATAAATTCTATAATAAAAACAAATAAAAAACATTTCTATCCTAACACGTACCCATTTTTGGGCCCCTCTGGTGACTACACGAGTGGTCAGATTGCTTTATATTTATATATGTACAAACTACACACATATGTCTGCTCCCAAACAAGGATGGACCAATCATAGAAGATACACGTAGGTTCGCAGGCAAAACTGTCGAAAATCCCCCTCCTTCTAATGGATGATTGACCAGGTGGGCCACTATCCATGCAATTGAAACTTTTACATCTTAAAATATTTTCAAATAATGGATATTTTGTGGATCTAAAATCAATGTGACTAAATCTAAAGGTCTGTGGTTGGGAAAGTGGCGATCCCGACAAGAGAAACCATGTCATTTTCCCAAATTAAAAATTTTAGGGATCTGTTTCGGTCATGAAGTTACTTTAGAAGACAACTGGGTCCTAGAGTAAATAAAATGCAGTATATTGTCACCGGGAACAATAAACCTATGAATAGTCCTGCTCTCAAAGTAGCTGGAATTATATTGTTCAAAGACGTTATCTTATTGAGGAAACAAGAAGTGGGCCTATGAATCAAATTGCCTGCTGGCTTGGTATATGGAACCAAAACCAAGAAATTGGAATTCCTCTCTCCGATACTACTATCAAAAATAATTATCAAAGTGCTGTTATGAAAATGCTGTTACCCAGGTTCAAGAGAAATGGCAAAATAATTTGTACCGTACAGAAATTGACTGGAAAACAGTTTGGAAAAATAATCATAGCAATACATTACTTGATAATGAGGACAAAGACCTCTTGTTTATTAAGATAAAACACAGGATTCTCCCCACTAAAAGCCTTCTTCATAAAAAGAAAATCACTGCCAATGACATCTTCCCCTTATGTGACAGCGAACCAGATACAATTGAGCATCTATTCATTTACTGCACAAAACACCAAGAAGCCTGGATTTCTGTTGAATCATTACTTTATAAAAAATACTGGGATAATAATCAGTACTAATTGAATGGCTGTGCTAGAATATTAGGGGAAAACTTGATCTCGTCAGTAAAATGATCAGGGAAATATGGCTTTTCAGATGTAAAGGTCGTTTTCGAAAATGTGTCCAACAAAGGATACAACATTATCATGAAATAAAAAGGCAAATTTAAAAAAAATCATCCTTTTTGAACGTAACAGACTAACAAAAGAATCTTTCACTGACCTGTACACGAAAAACAAAGCCATGTGTACCCTTCGAGTGGGAAAAATTGTTTTCCATATATAATTATTTCCTGTTTTGATGGTTACAAATATCCTCCATAATGTTAATTCCTTTGATTTATGTACTATTTTGTTAAAAGCCATTAATTATTTTTGATGTAATCTCTAGCGGAGTAAAGTTTTACCCGCTCCAATATTTATATTACTTCGTTAAGTTATTTTGAGTCTTTTTCAGGCCACTAATATGTAACAAACAAAATAAATAAACTAAATAAATAAACTAAATAAATAAACTAAATAAATAAACTAAATAGACAAGCATCAGTACCGAGTGATATTGATTTTGACGGGTTAATAATTCATTGAATTAACCATCTATTAGGGTTTATATGATGCTGATGCGTTAGGCCTTGGTAGTTTCCACTAACACGAACAATGAAAACAAACCAACAGTGTTAATGCAGAAAAAATAAACATGCAAAACCAGATAGAAGCGATTTGATTCAGGAAGCTAACTGCCAATAGGCGCTATTTCTTGACTATTATTCGAGTAAACTTCAGCGTGTAATAAACACCGTGCTGCCTTTTTAGTTAGCGGGCTTTTGTTATACTGTCGGCATGATGTGACCATGACATTTATATGACAGATATATGCTTAACACAGCGTGTCAATAACGTCATAAAGCGATTATAGTTGGAATTAAAGATGTATTAATAAATGTCTAATAATATTCCTCATGTTTCTCTGTAGTTTTTCAAAAAGACACTTTCAGTCGGTGGTAATAATAAGAGAATTAAGTTGTACGAAATCTATCACGAAGAAATACTCTAAGCCATTTACATTATTAAACCCTGGACATTGGTACAATATCAAACTTTAAATGGTCCCAGCTCTCTGAGAAGTATACAGCTCTCTATTGCCGTTCTCAGCGCTACAGTAGCTATAAATTCTATAATAAAAACACATAAAAAACATTTCTATCCTAACACGTGCCCATTTGTACTCCTGGGTGAAGAGAAGCAATATAGTAAAGTATCTTGCTCAATGACACAAGCGCCACGGTCATAGCCAGGATTCAAACCTATACATTCTGACAACTCATTCATCAGAACACAAGTCTGTTATTTTTTCCTTGTTTGTCTTATTTTCATTTTTCTTAAACGGCCCTTGATCTGTCACAGACAACGTTACCGCCCCCTCCCACCAAAACCTTTGTGTCTAATGCCTTTATAGTACCAAAGTGACAAGGTCGGGCTAAGAACCTTAAATGTAGTGCGGGATGGGGAACACAAATATAATTATGAATGATGAAATCTATGACCAGTATTTGCTATGACCAGTATTTGCATATTAATGAGTCTAGCCGATTTCGCGCCATTACATGCCACTATCAGAAAATGATGGCTTTACTTTTTATAGACCCGAGTTATTTTATTGCAAAATTATATTTAAAAATACTGGAAGTTGATAGAAATATGATTTCATACATTATAAAGCCGTGTTCGGCCAAAAGTCGTCTGAAGTGTTGAGGTGTTTTGTTTTCAACCTCTTTACTGGAACCATGATGGCGTTTGAATATCGACTAAAATTTGTTTGAGTTTAATTTTATTTTGTGTGTATGTGCGTATAATTATGTACTCAATGCTCAAACGTAAGGCGTACAAATTTTCACCAAAATTAAATTACCTTGGACACACAAATTACAAGTTTGCTTCGATGTATTGATTTGGTGGTTTCTTTGCTGACTGAGGATTGATAAGAGGGGTATAACCCCCCTCCAATCTGGCTACGCCCCTGCTATCAAACGTTGTTCACAGACTGGTCGATTCTTTCATTGTATCATTATTTATTTACATCTGGAGATGCATATACTAGTGTCTATTGCCGCAGATCGTATACAAAGTGTATCTAAAACGCTCAGATGATGCTCCATCTAAAATATTTCATCAAATAATGAAAATGAAAATAAATGTGTCTGTATCATTCAAGTTTGGGGAATAGTCTATTATTTTAAGTATGATATCATTATTCTAGAAATAATACAAATTAAAACAATTTCATCAAAAAATTAAACAATGAAAAAATTAAAACAATTTCATCAAAAAATGAAACAATGAAATAACAATACTAATTGAATCTTTTCATTTAGCGCCTGACACAAAACTAAAGTGGACAGTTTCTATAGAGGGCGTAGGCTCACCCTGTTGTTAAGGCTGTTCCTGCATTATTTTTTGTTACGTACGGTCAAGTTAGCTCCACACCTAACTACTGGCATGCCCTATGGGAACAAATCCTACGTGGTATAGAGCTGTTCATTTAAAACAAACCTGATGAACCCATTACTTTTGTTCCGTGCTGTCAAGTTAGCTCACACCTAACTACTGGCACGCCCTATGGGAACGAATCCTACGTGGTATAGAGCTGTTCATTTAAAACAAACCTGATGAACCCATTACTAAAAAAATATGAATTGTTCATGCATTTTAATAATGACTATAGTACTATAGTTCTTTTCCCTATAATATAAAATATACATTTTAATCATTAATTTGTCAACAATATTTATCTAAACCATTCCGAAATTAGTTTTACTGTGCCCTGATTTGTTTGTTCTAAATCTAGTTTTTTGCTTGCTTTCTTGCTTGTTTGTTTGTGTTTAGGTCATTTGTCGCTTATAACAAGACAACTGATTTGTTTAATTTGATGAAACATTTACAAAATAATAAATTACTATTATTTGGCATAGCATCATCAATATTTAATTAAATTTAAGAGTGTAATGTCCCTTTAAGAGGAGCGGGCAGATATCTCTAGAAATATCTCTATTAAAACCAGTTCGCGTCGGAGGCCGTGTATACACGCAATTCTTTTTTGCACCACGTATCGGAGAGCGTCTAAACACGCCATAGGAAACTCTGGAATATTTGTATGCATGCTCGGTTGAGCCACGCGTGTATGGTGCTCGGAAGTGCCGGGCCACCCGCTGTGGAAGCTTCCATTAACGTGTGTGGGGAAAACCCGCCACAGGGGCCCAGAAAACTGTTTTATTCCCGACGAACTGGATATTATCAAAGCTATAATAATTAATTTTTTGAGCAGATATAATTGAAATGGGAAGAGGAGTGAAATGTAACACGTTCGACGACAGGGGGCTACATGAACAATTTGTTCACCGAAATACAATGCTCAATGGGGTAGGCATTATTGTCCTTCCCCCTCAAAAGAAGCAAACAAAACATTTACATCTTTTGGTGGATATATGGATGTGCTGAAGAAAACAAACACAAAAGTCAGAAATGATTTGACATTGCCTTTTTAGAGGGTTTGGTCAACCATTTTTTACAAACTTTCACCTTGGATTGAGATGATAAAACTTTATATTGTTAGATTTCTTATGACATAATCTCTAAAAATGGGAAAAGGTCAATTAAAGATATTTGCTTAGAGCACCACTTTAAAGTCGGTATTAAAAATATCACAGTTTTACAACAAACTTACTTGGTTTGATGATGGTATCAAACACTTCTTGAATTATTTTCGAACTGAGCAGCTATTTATCATTTAATATGTACATTTCGCACCCGGCCGGCTCAGAGTTCTGGGCTTGAGCACCCGGCCGGCTCCAGAGTTCTGGGCTTGAACACCCGGCCGGCTCAGAGTTCTGGGCTTGAGCACCCGGCCGGCTCAGAGTTCTGGGCTTGAGCACCCGGCCGGCTCGGAGTTCTGGGCTTGAGCACCCGGCCGGCTCAGAGTTCTGGGCTTGAGCACCCGGCGGCTCAGAGTTCTGGGCTTGAGCACCCGGCCTGACGATAGTTGCCCCATTTATGGTTTAAAACAATATTATGTTCTGTAAACTGATTCAGGAGCACATGATAAGCGATGAAGGTAATACCAACCATGCATTATTTTTTGACCAGGGATATAGTCACCCCAAATTACCAAAATTACCCCCCAATTATACACAAACTGGAGTTTGGAATTGAAATGTACACACACACCTTGACAATACATTAACCTCACTGGGACCATCAAAGAACCGTGATGAAATTTGTTTAGCATTAATGCCCACATTTATTTAGGGTTTAATCTAATTCAATAATCATGAACAATTTGTGTTATATTGATGAAGAGATACTCAAAGTCATTTACATTATTAAACCCTGGGCATTGGTCCAATATCAAACTTTAAAGGTCCCAGCTCTGAGAAGTATACAGCTCTGTATTGCCGTTCTCAGCGCTACAGTAGCTAAGTTCTATAATAAAACAACAAAAAACATTTCTATCCTAACACGTATCCATTTGTACTCCTGGGTGAAGAGAAGCAAGTATAGTATTAGTAAAGTATCTTGCTCAATGACACAAGCGCCACGGTCATAGCCAGGATTTTACGCATTAATGCCCACATGTATTTAGAATTTATCTAATTCAACAATTTGTTAATTTATATTTTGCTATCCAATAACCTCACGTGCAAATTGTGAAAACATTTACATGCATTTTCTTTTTTGTAAGGGATCTATATTTTCTAGAATTGTAGTTGTACTAAACAATTGCATGTTGAATGAGATCTTTCTTTGGTAAATTAATTTGTTTGCTTTAGAAACATAACTTTAATTTCTACTGTTTCGTTGGATATGTGTTGTGATTGTAAACCACCTGTTCTTGTAATGTCAGATATCGTTTTTAAACAAGATAATAAGTCGTTTAGGCGAGATAATAAGTTGAAAGTATATACTTAAAATTTTAAATATATACTATAAAAACTCATAATATAAACTTTGCGTGAATGCAATATATAATTAGCGTGAATGCAATATATAATTAGCGTGAATGCAATATACACTTAGCGTGAATGCAATATATAATTAGCGTGAATTCAACATACACTTAGCGTAAATGCAATATATACTTAGCGTGCCACCAACGGGATTTCAATCTTGTTACATTTTTTTTCAATATTTATTATATATTTTAATTTTGGGGTACAAGGTTATATTGGGAGTTTGTGTGGTCTCCGTCAGGGTGACATGCAGCTAAGCTATATGCTTATAGTTATTTGCATATTCATTCGCAAATTCGTGACGTAACAGCTGGGTCTGATGTGGCATCGAGGTTGACTTGCATAAAAGTGGACTGAGCAGTCAGCTCCTCGTCTTTTTTTGTTTAAACAAGTATTTAGTTAACCGAGTGTTTTGTTTTACTAATCACTCTTTGAGCAAGGTAACCACTGTTTTCTGGGGCAAGGTTTGGGGTTTTGATTTTGTGCACGTTCAGTGTTGCTGTGGCACTGAGTGTCTCTTAGGTTCTCAAAAACAGCGCCTTATGTACGTGTCAGTCGTGTCTCAAGAATGGACATATAAAAAAATTCATAAAATATATTTCCTTTTGTCGAGAATCAGTATATGCTCTGATCGTCCTCAGGAGATCAGAGCATACTGATCGAAACGTCGAGTTGTACCTCCAGTTCTTTTCAGAACTAATTACTACTCAATTGAGCATTTCACATGGTATCACTGCAATTAGTCTTACTTATCCTCCTCACCGAGCAAAGCTACAAGTTTTACCAAAGTAACCTTATTCTTTGAATTAAGTTATTCATTAATGACCAACCTGTGAAAGTTTCAGCTTATTACGTTGTGTCGTTAATGAGAAAACAAGAAAAAAATTACCTGGTCATTTATTTGCAACATTTAATTAAAAAATAGCTGTAAATTGTAATGCTTTAGCAAATGGTCCTTACAGGGGCCCATTGAGTAAAGACAATTCAATTGAGAGGATAATTTGTTCAATGCTTGAATGCACCCAGCCAAACTGGACCTCCTGGGTCAGATAGGGATTACTGACTGTAGGGAGGATTAGTGAATGCAGGGCAGTGCCATTGACGTTCCAGGCTACATTAGCAGCTTTGTACAGGTATTAGGACTGTCAATTATCATTTTTTGTCTGCTTCAGAAGCTATTCCACTCAAAAAAGTTGCTAGAAAATCTAGTAAA
Source organism: Zoroaster sp. YZ-2022 (assembly GCA_029582265.1). NCBI lineage: Eukaryota > Metazoa > Echinodermata > Asteroidea > Forcipulatida > Zoroasteridae > Zoroaster > Zoroaster sp. YZ-2022. The sequence continues at coordinate 3,257,805 of CM055816.1, forward strand.
CAAATGAAGCAAACTTAATGAATAGTTTGGCCAATAGCCAATAGTTTAACGACTGCTCTATAGGCCCGAAGAGAGGACTGGAGGTTCTACTTACTTTTATATATCACGAACTTTTTTCTTGGTTTTGATAAGCCCAGAATGGCCCAGCCCAGTCTGAAAACCAAACATCATCGAAGCCTTAGCCAGTGTATGGTGTCCACATAAATCCCGTGTGCATAAAATGTTAAAAATCTCTCTGTATTCTCTGGGGGAGTCAACTTACTTGCTTATTCTGCTCCCCTAAAAAGCTTTTCGGTGCCGAAACCCCTGTGACTAGAACGCTTCAGAGTCTCTTTAATCTCCTTAATCTGTGTACAGCATGATCAGAATACAATCATTCAGATTTGGCAATCGTTCCCCACCCACGTGAACATTTGAAATGAGTAAGTCCAGAGCCCAAATGCGGGCCCCGATATGTCACCGGCAGACACACTAAAAGGCGGTGCGGGCGTTTACGCTCTCTTTATTGTTTCGATACTTGATGTTTTGACACTTGATACATTGTGGATCACAATACATAGTGGAACGCGCTACATTGTTATGAGACTACAAAATATATGAATTGGCAGATGTTTTTACCACAATTTGTTGGCTAATAGTTTATTTAAAATTTGAGGTTCTTGCAGCACTTATATGAAAGTTTGTTGCACTTCTTGTATTATAGTTATTATTATTAACTCTCCAGAGAGGATCAACCACATACAACGCATGTAGCTCAGTACCTAGCTATTAAGATCCCCCTGACCCTTGGTGGGTCTCACTCAGCATTTCATGTGTCCAACTCCAGTCAGTTCGTTGAGATCGCGCAGGGGTCTCACTCTACAACCCAGCGACATCTTGGTCGTTTTGATGTTGTCTAGCTTTCCTGTGTCCCAACTGAGAGACCTTTCCCTTGATGACCACCTTCCTCTCCCTGCCCAGATACATGATCTATTACGAACGTGTGTTTCTACTAATTTGTTTTTCTATTTCTTCAGGGGTAAGTTCTACGAGCAGACAGCTGGGACCACCATGGGATCTCTCTATCTATCCCCAGTCCTTGCTGACATTTTCATGGAAGGTTCGAGTTCTTCCATCCACCACTGTTTGTTAGCCTGTGGCTCCGCCCATGTGGATGAGACCTTTGTTGTATGGCCCATGGCGAGAAGCTGCCACAGGACTTCCTACAACACCTCAACAGGCAACATCCTAGCATCAAGTTACAATGGAGAGTGAAGGGCAACCGAATCTCGTTCCTGTGATGTTGGGATCTCCAGAAATCCAAGTAGCTCCTTGTACCGACGTTTACAGGAAGCCCACCCACAAATCGATATGAAACCCAGCCCTCCTTTCCCATCACCCCTAGCATCAGGTCATCCATCAACTTCACCCCTCATTGTGCGCCTGCAACCTTGACGGGCGGTTTACCTGAGAACTACGGCACATCAAGCACTTCCTCCAGCGCAACGGCTACAAACCCAGCAAAGATCAACACATCGAAGCCTGTACAAACCTTCGACCTGGTCTCCCCAAGAACTAACCATTTCTAATTGTCTTCCCTACTTGGTTATACGTCACATCAACCAGCGCATCCTCAACAAGCAGGCGTCATTGTTTTACCATTCCTTTAACAAATTCAGGACTTCTCCATCAGTAAGTTTAGATGTTGTCCAAATCTGGGTACACTCAAAAAAATTCTTTAGCAATTGACAGAAAAAGTGCATCCCAGCAAGTTGCCAACACTTTGCCTGTGTTATTAACCGTTATTTTGTAAAATATAATTACAGACCTGTTATTTATTATTTTTACTGGAAAATAAACATACATTTGTTAACACAACTGTAGCAAAACTTCAAATTCGCAGAAATGTAAAAGAAAAAACAGACAAAAAACGTAGCAAAAATACATAAATTTTTTACAGTGTAGATGCCGTCGAAATACCTTAATTTTTTTCCCTTTTTGCGAATTGTTGATGATTTTAATTAAACCATGTACTGTCATAATGATTGTTAGTCGGTTTTATTGACAGCCGATGAAAGGTTTAGCGTGTTAAACTCAGTTCTTACACGACTGCTTTTCTGCAGTTTCTTAAATTTTTATATTTTCAGAATTATTGTTTTATTTTTAGGCCCTATTCGTCCCTAATTTGCCATAGTGACCAATCCGACTATTTTTTAATTTTAAGTTTTCCCGCCGTTAAACTACATTCAGGTAAAAGGCATACCATTGTATTGTATCAAATCACATGCATGTATTCAACGCCCATAGTTTTGGAGATGAAACATGCATTCAAATGACGAATGCTCTAACTAGCTATTTTTTGTAATTTGTAAGTAATGTCTGCATTAGTCACTATGCCAACTAGTCAATTGGGGTATGCTATGGCAAATTGAGGGACAGCGTATTGAGCAAAGTCAAAGTATAGGAAAGGTTATGTTGTTTTTTGTCAGGCCCTTTCTGTTTGCTTCTATACAATCATTGTTTTACATGAGTTACACATGTCAATATTTATTATCCATATCCATATGTACATGAAGTGTACAGGACACTAATAATTGATGCCTTGGTTTGAAAGCAGTCATTTTACAAAATCGAATAAAAAGTAATTACTTTTTATTTGTTGTTCAATATAAAACTCACTTGTTTAAAAAGCCTACAGTCTGTACATCTTTTGCTAATATATATGTATTTTATTATTTATTCATTTTAAATTCTTAATTTTAATTAACATATTTTGCTTTGTCTCTCCTGCTGGATTATGGTTTTAAAAATGGAATTTTAGAATGGAATTTTAAAAAATTTTCCCCCCCTTTTTTTTTTTGGGGTGGGTCTATAAGTGGTTTTTTTTCTCTAATTTGTATAGTTTTGATTCTTTTTAGATTTTTTTTGTTTTATTGTTTTTTTGGGTTTTGATGAAATTGCCCTCAACATCTTCGATGGAAGGTCGCACAAATGTAATAAATTATTATTTTTTATAAATCATCTTTCTTTTTCACTAAAAGATGAAGGTTCATCAAATAAAATACTGTGAGTGGGTAACAAATGCAGGGCGGATCCGGTTGCTGAGTGGGGGAGAATCAAAGAAAATCCAAAAACATTTATTTTTCACAGTTCTTTTTTTTATAAAATAAAGTAGCCCCTTCATTCCGCTAAAAAACAAATTTTTGCGTTGGGTTTTTTAAATCTTTTCTTTTTGTTTAGGTTTCGGGTTTTCCCTCGCTTTTTTTTTTATTTTTTTTGCTATAACTATTATGAAAAATTGTGGATCGTTATTCTCCGTGTTGTATTAAACGACCTTTTTGGGGGTTTATAAACTTTTTTGCCCGTTTGTGGGGGGCCTTTTTGATTAAATTTGGTCCCTGTGTTGTGTATTCATGGTTTTGCAATTTTTAAAATGACCAAAGTGAAACGCGCCATCCAAATTACATTTACATGATCGGGGGTCCTTTAAATAATAAAAAGGGTTATCCCCCCAAGTCCTTTGGTGGTGACGTGTTATGTCAGGATACGAGATGACGGTAAGGTTTTCAAAATATAATATAACATTAAAAAAACTGAAAATACCCATGTTGTTTTTTTAAACCTTTTTTCCAGGGGTATGAACGTTTGGATTTGTGATGCCTCTTAAAATTTTGAAAATGTTTTTTGTTCGGTTTCAATAACCGCTATACTTTATCCCATTTCCTGTTGAATAAAAAAAACCCCATCACCCATTTGGCCGACCATCCAAAAACCCGGGAACTTTTTGGCCTACCGTGGAACCAGTCGGCCCCATGTCGGTTGTAATATTACTGCAAATACATTTAATTAAAAATACATTTTGACAAGGGGAATTTTTAAGGTGACTTAAAAAATTTGCGAAATTTTCAAGCCTTTTACAAAAAAATTTTTCGGTCTATGGACTGTATTCACAAGTTTATTTGATGCTTGGGCTCAGAAAAATTTTAAACCCTTTTTTTGAAAAGTCATTATAATACAAAATTTGGTTTAGGTTCAAAAATCTTTATTTTTATTTATCATTCGATCGTGGTTCATCAATTGAAAAAAGTACAACACCCAAATGACACCATGCAGGCGATCGCGAATCAAGGGGGTAAACAGAATGAAAATGTGGCTCATAAAGGCACTATCGCCGGGTAACTATTAGTTGACAACCAAAGATGACCAGGTTGCCGTAAGGATATTATCACGGCGCAACCCTCGTTTTTTGACCATACCAATATTTGAACCCAAATCCTTTTTGGATAGGGGAGGTTGAAAAAAGGCGGGTCAAGTGGGGTTTGGTGTCGGACCCCCAATGGCCCTGTTTTGTATGGGTTGAAAGGCCCCCCGGCAACTGGAGTTACAAAAACCCACCAGCAGTGGTGTTTATTTGGACAACTCGACCCCCCCCAGCACCCCCACGCATTCAATAAACACCACGAATAATTTTTCGTTTAAAGGGGGCCTTCACTATAGGTTATCGCAAAAAAGAAAATCAGTTTTTACAACTGGCTTGGTAAATTTGTTTATTATCAAACATCTCTTAAAAAATTTTTTTTCTCAGGTAAAATAATTTCCCCAAAGAAAATTCAGGCAACAAATTTTACGATAGAATAATATAAAATCGAAACATTTTTTTTAAACCAAAGTAACAAAGCTGGTTGTTTAAATTAAAATATCCTGTTTCAAAAAAGCTCGACCCACCCCTTTTATAGACTGTGACCCGACTGATGTTTTGCTCGGACCAACGGGAAAATGCCCAATATTCACTACATAACGTTAAAAAATAAAAATTTTCTTGCAACAATGTTTGGTTGTATTTTTTAATTTTAAATTTGTTTACTCGATAGTGTTTTACCTATTAGTAACGCGAACGTAAACGCTTATCCGGGGAAAAGAAAACAAAGTGTCTTCAAGAAATCGTTGGGGGCTACAATGAACGTGTACCCAACCAGGGGTACAACCTTGAATAAAAAACTTTACTTTTGGGGACCAGACTTACTTCTTCCAGTCAATAGTCTCTAATTTTTTTTTCTCGTCCCTTCGAAAAGGGAAAGAACATCCGACAATTCGTTTTACCCCTTTTATTTACTAATATGACATCTTTTTTGGGGGCAATTTTATCTTTTTAATTTAACCAGGTTAAAAAATAAAAAAAAGTCAAAAAAGTTGATTTTAAAAAACTTTTGGTTTAGAAAAAATTTGGGGAGAACAACCCCGCAGTATCCTTTGAACCTTGACATTATGTATGGTTTTTTTTTTGACTCGACTCAGACCTACTCGGACTGACTCCCCCGGGGCTCGCCTCGGGGTCGACACGGGGGCTCGGTGGGGGAGGTCTGAATAAATTCAAGTTGGTAGAAACCGGGGACAAAACTGCAGTGTATTGGGGTTTTGAAAAAAATCGGTTTTATGTTGCTCTATGGCGTATGTTTGAATAACTCAAATAAAACCCATCAAAACTAAAATAATTCTTAACGGAAAAATTGGGTTATTTAATTAAAACACCTTTTTTAAAAAAACCTCTTTGAGATCTGGTATTTGGGGATGAAAATTTTATCCCCGTTAAGCAGTTTCCGGAAAAAAATTAAAAAATTTTTTTGAAAACTTGTTTTTTGTGTAGCAAAAAATTTTTGGGTTTAAACCTGGACGTCACTTAACGAAGGTGAAAGTCCAACCTAGCTTTTGTCAAACATAAACCCAAACAAATAATGGCCCCCTTGAAACCTTGTTAATTATGTCGGCAGCTCCACTTTTTATCAATTCATGAACAAATTTTTTGGGCGAAATATGTTTTGATTTGTAATTGATAATCTTAGAACATTATGAATGTTGGGTTTTATTTTAGCAAACCTTTTAAAACTATAAAAAGATAGCCCCTCAAGCAAATGTTTTTACCATCCTTTCCCAAAAAAAAATTCTTTTTTTTTAGAATTCCCCAAAAAACTATAAAATTTTCTCGGGGACCCGAAACAGGAAAATTTTTTTATATTTATGGTTGATAAATTTTCATGGTGTAAACAATTGATTTAATTTGCCCCATGCTGATTTGTTTTTCCTACCCTTTAAACCCCCCCGAAATTTCCAAACAAGTATCTTTTTAAAATTATCTTTAAAATAAGAAAATTGTATAAAAGTGTGCCTTACCTTTTGGGAATTTAACAAGATATTTTGGGTGGTGGAAATTCCATTTTTGTTTTCTTTTCCTTTTTTTTCTTTTCCATTAAACCCTTGATCGCCACGGGGAAAGGGCCCCCCCCTCCCCCAAAAAAGAACACCTTTGTCATAGTAAACCAGGGTACGAGATCCCCTCAGGACCTTTTTGCATGGGGTACACAAATCTAAAAAAATGTTTTAAAATTTTTATTAAAGCTAGGGGTTTCCCGCCAACACAATGGCAGACTCGATCAAAAGCGGGTTTACTGCAGTGGTAGAGAAATTTTTCGGTTTTTGTGCAATTCGATAAAGTTATCATTCATTGCCGTCGAAAACTTGAATTTTGTCCCTTGCGGTTGTTGATGAGTTTAATTAAACCATGTTTGTCAAAAGTTATTATATTATTTTGTATTTAACTGGAATAAAATTAGTTTTTGAGGGATGTCACCGTTGGGGGGTTTCAATTTCAGATAGTGACAAGGGGGCCTGTCCGGGGAACTCCGGGTTAGGACTGATCGTGGGTTTTCTTGTCCACAAGGACAAAGATCAGTGTCTGCAAGCCCCATTTTGTCATGCTGGGGGAAAAGTCCGGCCCGACCCAGCCCAGTTTAAAACCTTCCTGGGGTTGTTCCCGGGGGGTGTGCTGACCAGGTCAAATTAGGGCCCCCAACCTTTAGGGACAGCTGGTATGCGGACCGCTTCCAGCCTCCTATTGGGGGGCAGGGGGTTCCGTGAGCGCAAACCTCGGGCCTCCTTTCGTAGGGGATGTCGGGAGAAATGGTTTTGGGCGAGCAGTTTCCCATATAGCCGTCCGATGTTATCTCGACGGCATGGGGGGGAATCCCAGAAAGGGAGGGGGGCCCCCTGGGGAACGGGTGCAGCCCAACCCTCATTGCTTCAAAAGGCCCTCAGTCCACGGGTGTGGGACTTTTTGTAACCCGGTATTCTGGGTTTTTTCCCGGGGCCCCTTGCCGAAGTTCTCAGGGGGGAAAATGAATTTGTGTGCCAGACCCTATAAATCTCTGGGAAACCTTGCTATTCAACCTGTCAGATGGCTTTTGGTTTTAGGCTGATCGTTTGACCCGGAGTGGATTTGGTCAAAGCTTTTATTTATTTTAATGAAAGTTTGCGTGTCAAAATCGTTTACATTCGTCTACGACTGCTGTTTTTTTTTTCTACAATTTTTTTTTCAAAATTTTGTTTTTATAGGCTATTGAGAAATCAAAAGTATGAAACGGTTTTTTCCCTTTTATCTTCTCTAACTCATTTTTACATGAAATTTCAAAATTTCCTATTTTTTATCCTTTTGTTTTTGCCCAAACTCAACCCCCTTTTTTTCCCATATATCCCTTTCCCTTTATCCTAAAAACCGGCCCAAACCCTTTTGTCCCTCATTAAAAAGTACGTTCTAATTACTTTTTTCAAAAAATCATCCTTTTTTGTTCCTATAAAATAACTGGTTCTCAAAATTTAAAACCCTCAAATGGGGAAAAAGGGGCAAAGGCGGATCAGAATTTTTAGTTGGGGAAAACCCAAAAAAAGTCCCAAAACATTTAAAAAATATTTCTTTTTTAAAACTTTATTTTCCGAAACCGGATTTTTGGCCTAATACTGTCGGTCCGATGTGGGTTTAATATTCTGCTGGGAAAAACGTCCCTGGGTTGTTTTCTTTTTTGAAAACCTTTTAAAAAAAAAATTACATTGTTTTTAAGCCTGTTGAACAACAAATGCATGAATTTAATGATTCAATGTCCTTCGGTGCTTCGTGGAATGAAAAACTTTTTCACCCACCATGGATAACTCACTTGGCACAATAGTGGGCAATGGGGGGTTTTTGTTATAGAAATCTGTAGGGACAACAAATAACATAAAAATGACCAACGTGTATCCTGTCTATACATGGAACAACACCATGGGTAATGTTGGCAAACTGTTTGTACGAGTATGATCACTTTATGTGAATCATACAATCTATGAACATGTTGATGATGCATTCAGATCTTTCGTATTTATTCTAACATTGAATTCTCGTCTCATGATGTCAAAAATACAGTTTGGAAATTATTGTATGAATTTATTTAAAATGATAGCACCTCGAACAGGAAGATTTAGCTGATAAGTTTTATTTCATACGGGTTCATTTATTTCTTTTAGTAGTGTATATGGGCCAGTGTTGGAGCAAAGGCTTTGATCCTCAGCAAGGCCAAGCCATAGCTTTGACCCTCAAGGCCAAGGCTTTGACCCTCAAGCCTTGACTAAGGCTAAGGAGCTTAACCCTCAAGGCCAAGGCCCTCTAGTATAAAATTACTACTAATATAAAACATGTCCATCATAACGAATCGCTCAAAGTAAGAACAAAAACTTCATGTACAAATATATGACTGAGTGAAGTTCAGGTCTTCGTGGATACCATTTAAATATAACAAAAGAATGGTTCGCTTCCATACTGATGCACATTAATCTAAACCGAGTATAACAAAGGGGATCTAAGAACGGCTGTTTTAACTGATGTTACCTCGTTATTATATGTAACATGGAAGTAATTTTATTTTCTGGGCCATCATGGTTAGAAATATTAGCATTACCTAAAACAGACCAGACTATATTCACAGAATTTGTCAAAATCTTGGACCAAAATCCACTGAATGGCTTCGAATTACTTCAGCACCTGTATCAAAGTTAGAAAATCCCAAAATATGGAGACATGCTAAAGTAATGGAATTCTCAAACCGGACAAGGCTGCCGAAGACCCGGCACTACCGTCCAATAAGCCTACTGTGCATAATCTACAAAGTGATGGAGAGACTAATATACAATCGTATCAACCCATTATGGATCCTCAACTCCCACCTGAGCAGGCCAGCTTCCGTACAGGACGCTGTACAACAGACCAAGTAACACCTCACAGAAGACATAGAGGACAACTTCCAAAAGGTCTCAAGAATGGTGCTGTACTGGTCGATCTATCAGCAGCATATGACACGGTATGGCATAAAGGTCTTGCCTAAAACTACACAAAATCATACCTGATAAAACCTTAGTAAACTTTCTCATGACAATGATCACCTGCAGAAGCTTTACAATGACGGTTGGCGAAGAAACCAGTAAAAATGCTTCCTGAAAACGGGTCCGCAGACTCAATGCTCGCACCGATTTAATTCAACATTTACACTGCTGACCTACCAACCACTGTCTCAAAGAAATACATCTACGCAGATGACATAGCACTCTAACCTCTGCCAAAAACTTTAACAAGCTTGAAACAACACTTGGCACCGATATGGAACCTAGCCGTTACTTCAAAACTGGAGACTCGACTTAACATCACCAAAACTATTCCACCATGCAAAACCTCAAAACTTATATCACCAAAACTGTTTAGCAACTAGACTGGCTAACTACAAAATCAAAGTCGTTTGCAATGGCACAACGTATGATGATTTCCAAGTATCTTGGTGTTACTTTGGACAGATCTCTAACATACAAAAGCCATCTCACAGCTCGCACAGAAAGCCAACGCTCGCAACTGTCTCATTAGACAACTAGCAGGCCTTTCCTGGGGCGCAGACTACAACGTTCTTCGAATCTCAGCAATAGCTTTAGTATACTCTGTTGCAGAGTACTGGTATGGGCAATTAAGAGCACCACACCAGCAAGATTGACGTAGCCCTTAACAACACCATGCGCATCATCTCAGGTGTATCAGATCAACTCCACTCAATACCTTCCAGTAGTCAGTGGAATTGCTCCTATGAAGTGAGACGACAGCAGCAATACCTTGCTCTTGCGCGACGTGCCGCTGGTGTGACTCCCCTCTGCTTCATCAACTGTTGACAAACACCAATCAAAACCACCACACTGCGACTGCCATCAAGAAATCCTTTCCATCAACAAGCCCACAAACTGCTAGAAATTAGCACTGTATCGCACCCAAAGACTTGGGCACTAAACACGTGGCGGAATGTGGCAAGAATCAGAATCCAGGATGTGGACATTTAACTACATTTCGCCACTGCTGGGTCAAACTTAACAGACTAAGAACTGGCCATGGCCGATTTGGACATAACATGCTCCGCATGGGACTAAGTGACAACGCTAAATGTACCTGTGGTCATGATGACCAGACTATACATCACATCGTTCATGACTGTATTATTTACAGATGTGATGGAAATTTAACTGAACTCGACCAGTCTGCATTAAACTGGATCCATAACCTGACCTTGTCATGTTAACTTAAATAAATAAATAAATAAAGCAGTCCACAGCACAAATCTGATGATGTTCTATCTACCCCATATAACTGTATGCAAGTTAAGTATAATTATATCTCCCTGGCCCCACAAGTACAAGTATACAGACAATTATTATTATTATTATTATAGCTTTGTTTTGGGGGAATCAGCAAAATGTGCTATCAAAGTATCATGGTAACAAAATGTGATGCTGTAAAAGTGAAAGTGTGTCAACACACAAATCTAGGGTGTTTTCCCTCCTCCATGGTAAAACGTGATTAAAACAAATTTACCTGAAAAAATCAAAAATGGGCCTTGAAGAGCAAGGCCTAAAGGCTTGCTAAGCAAGCTGAGCCCTCAAGGCCAAGGCTTTTGCCCTCAAGCCTTAAGGCTAGGCCAAGCCTAAAATCAAGCCTTAAGGCCAAGGCTCAGCATCAAGGCACTAATCACTGATATGGGCTTTACCCATAGAAATAACATGTTCTTTGTCATAGTATAATATATGATGAGATTGGAATGTATCAATCATATGAAACAAGACACGGACTCACTACGAAACTTGGACAACTGAGGGTCTGTCGCTCTGATCTCCCGTGACAAGTATTTAGACAACGTATTACCAAAATGGTAGCCGTTATGAAACCTTTATTATAAATCAAACATTTTATTCCCTTTTTGGATTTAGGGGGTTAAAGCATGTTTAAAGGTAGAGTGTCCTCCTCTCGTGCTTCTGTGCATGTACCATACGTTCTCATGTGAGCCCAATTTGTTTGGCCATAAGCCTCCCCTTTTAAGCCTCCCTCGATCCGCCCCTGTTTCTCCTCACATACCGTCATACACGCTCATCCTCTCTGTCAGTGTACGTGAAGTACATGTGATGATTGAATAGCAACTCTTTTATAACTGACAAATACAGTGTAATGACAATGGGGGATTTTTTACAATGGTGACATGAACAAATTGCTGCGTAATTTTCAAAGCCTTGTTACATAAATAATTTATACGGTCTGTGGACTGCATTCACAAGGCTATTTGATGCGTTGCTCAGACCAAAATGTTAACCT
>CM055816.1:3269759-3295687 GCA_029582265.1 Zoroaster sp. YZ-2022
CGAAAACGGGTTACAGTGACGGTTTTTTCGTGGTAATAGAAGTGTAAAATTGTTACTGTTTGGCATTTTGTACAATTCCTTTAATTGGGAATTTTCCGTGAACTTCCTTTAGCCAAGCTTACTATTTCAAGCATCAATTTCTCGGCATCTGATTTCAGCAAATGTCCCCGTGTCCTATGGAAATGAACACCTTGTGTGAATCTTCACTAAACGTCTCTTCCCTCCCACCCCATCAGGAACCCACTTGTCTCCCAACAACATGCCTGAGGAGATACTAATTACAATTCCCAAATGATTTTTAAAATTAAAATAATAATTGAACAATTAATATCCCCTGAAGTGTACACAACAAAAATCTTTAGGTGTCAAGGGTTGGAAAAAGGATTCATAATGGTACTGTCTGTACCGCCTAATCCAAAAAATTATCACAATAAATACCGCCACTGCTTCGGTCCTCATCTCCATTATATTTCTTGTATCTTTCTTTGCTCAAGCACAAGAGGGCGCCAACAATATTAACAGATGTAAAATCACTAAAATAAAAGTATGCTTACATGTAAGAACTTTGAATCAAATAAGTCTTTTTTAATTTTGCGAATTTGGCAACCTGCAGAAACTGAGGTGTTAAAAATAACAGCACTGATGTAATGCGTTCTGTCACACTGCTCATAATTATTGGGAAAGTATCCCAATATCAACAACACTGGTGTGGTGTAGTCTTTAACATCTCGGTTGTTTAAGTGTACAAACAACAACTGCATTAATGATTATTATTAAAATTTTTGGTTCACATTGATATCCAACATATGTATTCCTAAATAATGATGGGGCTAAACAGTAATATGCACCCATTTGTTCGCTCTTCCCAAAAGTATTACAAACCATTTGCATTCTCTTGTAAAGATTGCACTTGATTTGGACCACTAATTATGTTCGAAATAATCAATACAAAAACCTCTTGTATTAACCTCTTTTGAAAACACACTATATTACTGGGGTACATTGTATAGACCATGAGACTTGTTTACACTTTGCGTGACCTTTAGACTACCAGGGTAAATTACAGCCGGGCAAATGTGTGTGTATTTGTATGCAGAGTTTGTACATTTTGTACTTGGCCACATATCATCAAGAATGTTTTCATTATCCGATGAATAAGATTTGAGATGTTATGGTAGTGTTTTATTAAAAACAATTGGTCTGTTGACATCTCAAAATCTCTTTTGTAAACATGATGTCATTGGTCACATCGTCTTTTTGGACACAAACACATTTGTTAAGAACAAAAGGAACCAAAATACTCATAGGGTTTGGTTGTCTGTAATAATAAATTAATAAACAAAGCACTATAATTTATAATTATGCGAGCTCGGAATAACTCTTGTTAGGGGGTTGATAACACATTGCCATTATCGTCCCTTTCCAAAATATAGGGTGGACATAGCCGCCCATGCATGTTTATATTAGGGTCGCCTATTATGGGTTAATAAGAATAATTCTTTCTCAGAACAGAGCAAAGAAATAGTAGCTACAATAGGGGCGGGGAAATGTCACCCTCGGGCAGGGCCGTAGCAAGCGGCATTTGGATCCTCAGTCGGCAAATGAAGCATCAAAGGTACTAGAATAAGGGTTGGTCTAGAATACATTTTCAGTCAGCACACCTTGAGCTATGGGTTTGCCGACTACAATGTCTGGTGTTTCTAAGCACTGAAGATTTGTCCAGTTGTTTGTTTTGCATGTTATAAGTCGTTTATAAGCTGCGGTTTCGGGTAGCAGTTGTTCCTACCCCCCACCCTTTGAGCAACTTTACAGAGTGTCCATTTTTGGGGAAAAACCAAGTAAATTTGTCTGGTCATATTAGAGTTGTGTCGGTAAATGTACCAGCCAAAAAAAATTAAAAAATTGCACCCCCATCTCTGATGTCAGTCGGTAAATTGGCTCCACATCCCCCAAAGAAAATGCCTTCGCGACGCCCCTGCCCTCAGGGGAATCGCTTTCAAGTGTGATGAAGCTAAATTTTAGGTTATGGGTACTCTCAAACTAATTACTCTCAAACATATTACGTATAGTAGCAAATTAAAATTTGCAAAAATAAATATACACAAATTGTGGGGGGGGGGGGGAGGCGACAGTGCCATAAGTGTCTCCTTCACCACAAATATTGGCCTCCCATGCCACCGATAGTTTGAATTAGTAATCAATCACACGTCTTGTGTTGTCATTCTACTCATAAAGAAAACACAGAAAGGACAATCACCTCTGCATCCAAGTAGTTCAAAGCGCATACATATGTCATTATTCCACGTGACAGGTTCTATCTGTATGAATCTAGTATGCAGAGCCGCGTCAAAGTAGACAGTTACCTGTGAGTTACGGAGCTTGTTGCCCTGAAACTGAAGACAAACAATAATAATAATAATAATAATGAATTTATTGTGCGCATTTTCCCATAAAAATGTACAAAAGCGCATTACAATCTTAAAACTAGCACATAATAGTAAAACAAACAGATTAATACATTAAGTCAAAAGATGTAAAAACAACAAAGTTACACTTAAAAATAAATAAATTAACCAAATGCTTGTTTAAAAAGAAAAGTCTTAAGCTCTTTCTTAAAGACAGACAGAGACTGAATTAATTGGATATTTGAGGGCAATTTGTTCCATAATGTGGGCGCAGCCTGTAAGAATGATTTGTCTCCGGTAGATTTTTTCATTTTTTCTTTAGGATAATTTAAAAGCAACCTGTTATTGGAACGTAAAGAATAGCTGGAATTATCTTTAACGTGCAACATATCAATAATGTAATCTGGGGCAAGGTGGTGAAGGGCCTTAAATGTCAACAAAATAATTTTGAATTCAATACGATAATGTACAGGCAGCCAGTGTAACTGATAAAGTAAGGGCATAACATGACTCCACCGTGGTGTACCATACAAGCCGAGCAGTGGCATTTTGTACCTTTTGTAGTTTAGCTAATTGCGAATTTGGAAGACCATAAAATAAGCTGTTACAGTAATCGAGACGACTAGTAATGAATGCATGAACCAGCACAATTAGCGCCTCTCTTGATAAGTATTTCCTGATTCTTCTAATATTATGGATATGATAGAACGCAGTTGAGCAAGTTTTTGTAATTTGCTTGTTCATAGTCAAATTTGAGTCAAACCAGCAACCTAAGTTGCAAACTTGCAAGGATGGTGGGATAGAACAGCCACCCACTGTTAAGTCTGGTATAGTTAATTTAGACAATTGCAATCGACTACCAATAATAATAAATTCAGTTTTGGCATCGTTAATCATAAGTTTATCTTGTAACATCCATAGTCGTATGTCCTTTATACAGTTTTCCATGGCTGCTAAAGCCTGCTCTTGGTTAACAGAATTACAAGGTTTAAAAGAAATGTACAGTTGGGTGTCGTCAGCATAACAATGAGTGTTAGGAAGATGCCGATCTACTATGTCAAACAGTTTGGATGAGTATATACTAAAAAGCAGCGGTCCTAGACATGATCCTCGTGGAACTCCGCAATTGACAACAAACTTATCAGAGAGAGCCCATTTCATTAAAACACGTTGATTCCTACCGGATAAATAAGAACTAAACCAATTTAAAGCTACACCAGAAATACCAATCTTAGACTTTAATCGATCCAGTAAAATTGTATGATCCACAGTATCAAAAGCAGCACTTAGGTCTAACAATACAAGTAAAGTGACATGTTGAGAATTCATTTTTAGTAAAATATCATTTTTTAATTTGAGAAGTGCAGTCTCAGTGCTGTGATTCTTTCGATAAGCTGACTGTAGCAATGGATACAATGAGTTATCAGTCATGTGTTTATGAACCTGTTCATACACTGCCTTTTCAGTTAACTTAGATATGTACTGGAGATTACTAATTGGCCGAAAATTCTGTAAGTTTGTACAATCTAAATTTTCTTTCTTAATTAACGGAAGAATAAAGGCTTCTTTCCAGTCAATTGCAAAAACGCCACTTTCTAAAGACAAATTGATTATCCTTGTGAGAACAGGTAGTAAACTATTCAGGCAACTAAGAACAAGCTGTGTTGGCATTGGGTCAAGGGAACAAGATTTCTTTGAACCTTTCTCAATAAGAGCTTTTACATCTTGCACAGTGAGAAGTGAAAATTGCTCAAATGATGGTACATGTACGTGAGTCTCTTTACCTTGCACAGACTGTATGTTACCAGAACTTAGCTTTGAGTGAATGTCAGTAATCTTTTGAATAAAAAAATCGACCCATTTCATTTGCTAGATCACGAGAATTACTAGAATCAGAAATTACAATGTTTGTTTGTGGTTTCAAAAGCGTATTAACAGCGATAAAAAGATTCCTAGAGTTACAACTATTCACCTTAACATAGTTAGAGTAGAATTCACGACGAGTAGAAACAACAAAGAAACGGACACATGGTAATTCTTTGTATTTAAAGATAAAAGCCCCGGTACACTTTTGGTAAAATGTCACTTTGATTACTTCATGAAATTCAAGTAATCCGATTTGAACGAAACTGAAAATTTCCAATAATTGTATTCACTTTTCATGAAAAAAGGTTTTTATGAAAATAGCATTATGATCTATAAGGATTGAATTGCGTCCATAATGCAACATATTTTTTGGGAACAAATACATGTATAAAATGATAATTATTCCTATACTGCATATTACAATCAAAAATAAAACCACTCTGTATGAACAAGAAGTTAAATATACGGTATAGCATTGGTAATTCAAATATAACCAAATGGTTGAGTTTTAATATAAAACTTACTTGGTGTAAAGCTGATGATGGAATCAATCTGCCCTCGATATAGTTTTGTCTGAGGTGATATTATTGCCAATAAGTTTATCAAAGAGCCTGATAATACGGTATTGTAATACAGGAATGTATTTGTGTTAACGACGAGTCTAGGCTCATGAAGTGCCTTAATGAAAGAACAATGTAATTACAGGTAACGATGATAAGCGGCTGGACAGTACACGCTTAAGCCTATGGGGATTACAGACCTTAGACAGGTTACTGAGATGGTAAATTGATGTCTTATTGCATAAAGACAGCTGAAATGTTCTACATCGCTCGTGTTTTACCTGCAATTTCCGAAAATTTTTCTTTTCATTTGAACATTGATAATTTCCTATTTGAAAGGAAACAACTAGCCTACTTTGAAATGAGATATATTTTAAGATGTTTACACATTTCTGAAAATAATCATGATAAGCATAAGTAAGACTAATTGCGGTGACACCATGTGGAATCTCAATTGAGTAGTAATTAGTTCTGAAAAGAACTGGGGGTACAACTCGACGTTTCGATCAGTATGCTCTGATCGTCCTCAGGAGAATGACGTCCTCAGGAGAATGACGTCCTGAGGACGATCAGAGCATACTGATCGAAACGTCGAGTTGTACCCCCAGTTCTTTTCAGAACTAATTACTACTCAATTGAGATTCCACATGGTGTCACCGCAATTAGTTTTACTTATCATCCTCACCATGCAAAGCTACAAGTTTTACCTATGATAAGCATGGTTTAACAGTAAATATGTCCCAAAATTAATCGACGATGGATTCCGTCATAGGCATTTATTTACTGTTAAAGACGTGTCGCTCGTATTTTCGCTATTTTAACGACAGCTTTCGCTATTTAAACAGAAATTTGATTTGTCATCAGAACATCGCTATTTTATTTGTCATCAGAACATCGCTATTTTATTTGAAGAAGTGAATACAAATGCTGTTATACACATTTCTCAAAATAATCGTACGAAACATGGTTTTACAGTAAATATGTACCGAAATGCATTGATGGTCGATCTCGTCATAAATTCGTTTTGGCACTTTTGTTTACTGTTAAACCAAGCTTCTGACAACTATTCTGTGAAATATCATTTCAAAGTATTCCTTTCTAAAAGGAAACTATCAATGTTCCAATGAAAACCATTTCCGGAAACGGGGGTTGAAACACGGGTGATACATCTTTAAACTAAGGTTCTTACTATTATTTTAATGAAATATTTCATTTCAAAGTATTTTTTGTCATTTTCTATAAGGACATTATTGATGTTCCGATAAAAACTACATGTTCAGGAAATTGCCGTCAAAATAGTAGAAAAGACGTCCGATGAATTTTTAACCTCTCCTTAACAGTTGATTTGAGCCAACGCCAGAAGATCAATGTGAGGACAACAGCAGCCGGGTTAAAGACAAACATCAACAAAACCTTAATATAAGAAAAGCGTGAAGGCTCCGCCAATCACGTCAGCAATAAAATACATGTAGAATTCAAAAACTAAGCCAACCCAAAATATGTCTCGAGTTTTAAGAAAACCTCATTAAAACAAATTTACCGAATTAAGTCTTAATTACTAAAACATTCATTGTCCCCGCTGCCGAAAAGCATGAACATGGCGAGTAAGGCAAAGAGAGTCGAGGATACAAAAAAACCTAATTTCTTCAAGGCTCCTGCCAATGCCGATGAGCCGATTAGCTCAACATCTAGTAGGCCTACAGATTGCGAAGATGAGGGAACAACCGGCGGCAGTATACACATGATGTATGCGTTGAAAGGAGCATTGAACAACTAAATGAGCCT
This sequence comes from Zoroaster sp. YZ-2022, assembly GCA_029582265.1. Lineage (NCBI taxonomy): Eukaryota > Metazoa > Echinodermata > Asteroidea > Forcipulatida > Zoroasteridae > Zoroaster > Zoroaster sp. YZ-2022. The sequence continues at coordinate 3,276,376 of CM055816.1, forward strand.
TGTCAACCAGATGTATCCATAATTCTGCCTAAAAAGACCAAAAGCCAAAACGTCTACTTTCAAAAAAAGTGGTTTGAAAAATACCCCTGGGTCCACTACGTTGCCGGTGAAGAATGTGTAGTGTTTTTTCCCCGCAAAGACAAATGAGATGGGTTTGCTAAAGTTAGCCAAATCAAAAGAGCCTGCCTTCATCTCCACTGGATTTGACAATTGGAAGAAGGCTACCGAAAGGTTTGATAACCATCAACACACCGACACCCATCAGCTAGCCGTCAATTAGTTGAGAGCTATCAAGAAACCCACAGTTACAGCTTTAACGTACGACCAAGTGTAACATCAGCAGGAAGTCGCCAGGAAATCAATGCATACAGTTTGCACGTCAATCCAGTTCCTGCTTCGGCAAGGTTTGGCATTCCGTGGTCACAATGCAGATGAGGGAAATCTTATACAGTTGCTGAAACTTTGGGCCGAGGATGACGAAGACCTCAGACAGTACCTTATGCGGACAACCAACTTCATATCACCACAGGCACAGCAAGAGATAATGGAACTCTTCAGTCACACAATACTCACACAGATATCGAGGGAATAAATCAAAATGAGCAGTTCGCAGTTATGGTTGATGGAACGCAAAAAGTTTCTGGCAAAGAGCAAGAATGTGTACCGTATGCATTCGGCATGTGGACTCTGACTTGAATGTCCATGAAGATTTCATCGGATTTTATGAACTGCCCGACACAAGGGGGAAAGACAATTGCAAATATGGTGCAGGACGTCTTCATTCGCATATTGCTCCCTATCTCAACATCTAAGAAGCCAGACATATGACGGTGCTGCCAATGGTTGCCAAGCCAAAATAAGAGAACGCCAGCATTTAGCCCTTTACTTCCACTGTGAGGCACACCTGTCCAAACCTTGTTGTTCAGCAGTGTGTGGCGGAATGTCCTCTGGTTCGTCATGCAATTCAATGGGTGCATGATTTGGGCGTCATCTTCAACATATCTGGAAAGTTTAAGGTATGTTTAAATTATCACTTCACACGAATCCAGCCTACTTGACGAAGACAATCAAAAAATCCCTTAAGTCATAAATAACGCTTCCCAATAACCTTTTATAATTTTGTTGCGCTAATGTTTTCACAGAATGCAACCCTTGCGGTTGAAAATGTGTAAAATCAACTTTACTTTCTTTTTTACCAACCCAGGCTCTAATTAAGATTGCATCTGAAGCAAGTAATGACAACCCATATCCACGTACCATCAGACCGATGTGTCCAACACACTGCCATACAGTCTGCGATTGACAACTACTCAGTTGTTCTGAACACACTTAAGGAAATTGCACAATCTGCAAGTGGTGAGACAGCAGCGAAGGCAAATGGCCTCCTAGACAGGTTCCAAAAGGGGGAGACTCTTCTTGGTTTGATGGTGGCAGTGAAGCCCATCGCACTCTTGGAACAGCTGAACAGTACACTGCAGGCTACGTCCGTCAATATCTCAGGTAAGACTGGCTTTTGTCACATCAAATCTTCTTTATCATCATCTTCATTATCACCATTCAGAGTAGGATTTCGTCCTTCTCGTGCAAATGCCGTTCATCTCTATTTCTTTCTGTTCCTGTCCATCATGTTCCTGATGTCGTCATTACCTCTTCTACTTTCCCTGTTCTTGATCGCCAATTCTCAGTTTCTTTCTCCATCTATTGTTATTTTTCCTTTAATCTCTCTATAATGCGTACAGGTAATTTTAATCATTTTAATTTATAATTTGTTGGATTTAGGAATGATGTCCGCTGTAACGGTCACTGTTGACCAGTTGCAGACCTGGCGATCAGGTGATCATTTCAGCAAAGTGTTTCAAGAAGTTGTCATCCAAGCTGAAGAGTATGAATTCGTTCAACTTACGCTGCCACGCCAGAGCAAGCCACCAAAGCGGTACACGGGGCAAGCACAACACAACCAACCAGCAAACGCAGAGGAGCACAGAACAATGCAAATTTATTGATGTTGCGGAGAGTCACCTACGTGATAGGTTTAACAATACCAAGTCTGGCCTATCACAATATCAAGAGCTAGAGGCGATAATCACGTCTGGGAAAATGAACAACGAGGTTGTTAAACAGTACCCAGAGCTGAACTACTCTGCCCTCAAAATTCAACATGACATGTTTAAACAAACGACAGCAGCATCTTCACTTCACAACGCAAAGCTTGCATATCGTAACATGGCTAAAGAGGTCCGTAGCCTGTTTCCGCAACTATTTGTACTTCTGAAGCTTCTACTTGTCTGCCCGGTAAAATCGTGCACATGTGAGAGAAGTTTTTCCGCACTGAGACGCTTGAAGACTTGGCTTAGAAGCACAGTAAGTCAAGTCCGGCTGAACCACATTGCTGTGTGCCATGTTCATCAGCAAATGCTACAAGATGTCAATATTGCAGACATAGAAAAGGACTTCGCAAATCGGTCAGAGATCCGGCGAAATGTATTTGGACATTTCTGTTAAATGCATTCATAGTTGATGAGAATTTCAAGGTATTTCATAAAAGGTTTCAGGAAAACCGTTATCGACACTTTCATCCAGACGTTTTGCATTTTAGTGTATAGTGTAAGACCATTATTCCTTCGTTCCTACATTTCATCCTTTCTTTAGAAAAAAAAAAAATCTTGGCTGCTGTGCAATAATGTTTTTCATAAACGTGCTTATGAGTTTTAAATTCATCGAAAGTCGTTTTATTTGAAATCCTGAATAAAAACAGAAGAGGCATTTATTTTACTGTTGGTAAGTGTTCGTTGCTCGTTTTTATTATTATTATTGTTATTTGTTGATGTTGTTGTTGATTTATTTCTTATTGTGAGGTTGTAATCTGTACTGTTGCCGCAAGATTCTGAATAGTTGTCGACTGCAGAACTTTTCATCAGGGATTTACGCCATGTGCAAGAGAGGACATGGATGTTGGAAATTTAACAGCTCTCTTATAAATGATCGAGTATTCAAATGCAAAATGAATGTACATATAAAAGACTTATCACTTCAATTATCTAATCAATTCAAAGCTGAAAGACTGCGCTGGGAGATGATAAAGATGAAACTCTAAGATTTTATTATTCATTATTCAAAACAGAAAAAAATGTATAGGCCTAGATACAAACTTGAAACGATCATTGTACAATAAGTTAAGCATGTTGAGTAATAATTGTAGTGATCAATCAGGAGAGGCAGATAAACTACGCAACACATTATAAACCATCTATGATAAGGAAATTGAGGGTCAAAAGATCAGGTCCAGAGAAAAATGGTTCGAGGAAGGAGAAAAAACACAAATTTATTTCTAGGTTTAGAGAAGCGTAATATTTTTTTTATACAACAAGAAAAAATATCACAAGGTTCAAAAACGCTCAAGGTGTTTTGCTAAAAGATCCTAATGACATACTCAACGAAGTAAATATGTTCTATGACAGAATATATTCTTCTAAATCACCCTCTGTAGCGCAGTTAAAAACCTGTTTAAATGAAACCACCTTTGATTTTACTCTCAATGACGAAAAAAGGGAAATATGTGAATAAATGATTACTGAAGAAGAATATAAACATGCACTGGAATTGTTAACAACAACAAAAGTCCAGGCACGGACGGTTTTACAGTAGAATTTTACAGAGAGTTTTGGGGAAATATAAAATAACTATTTATTCAATCGATGGATAGAAGCTTTTATAAAAGGTGAATTATCTGTATCGCAATTCAGAGTACTTATATCTCTATTATATATAAAAAAGCGATCGAACAAGTTTGAAGAATTGGAGACCAATAAGTTTACTAAATGTAGACTATACAAAATAACATCTCACTAAAGTCATAGGGGACATAATCCAAGATGACCAGTCTGGTTACATACAAAGCAGATTAACAACATTAAACTCAGTCAAAACTTAGTCAAAACAATAATAAAACCACTGCAAATCTGTTTTGTTTTGTTTTGTTTGTTTCTTTGTCGTCTTTTGTTTAGATTATGAAAAGTGCTTTTGATACGGTTAATGTGAGTTTTTATTTGAAACACTGAAAAAAAAAAAGTTTTGGTCAGATGTTTATTAACTGGATCAAAACAATGTATGGAAACATCCAAAGTAGCGTTAGTAACAATGTTTATAATGTCTGTTTATAGTTGTCCGCTCACGTCAACTATATGCAAGTTGTACAGACCTACTAACAATTCAGGGGCGTAGCGAAGGCATTTTCTTTGGGGGTGTGGAAGCCAATTTTCTGACTGACGTAGCCAGGATTTTCAGAGTGGGTGAATTTACCGACACAACACTAATATGACCAGGCATTTGTTTTTTCCTAAAATGGAGATGGAGGGGGAGGGGGGTGGGGGGACTGCCACCCAAAACTGGAAAACCGTAGCTCTTCCGGCAAATCTTCAGTGCTTAGAAATATGATACATTTGCAGCCAGCAAAACCCATAGCTCTACTTTTGCCGACTCTGCAAATTTATTGTTGACCAACCCTTATTCTAGTACCTTTCATTTGCCGACTGAGGTTCTAAGTGAGTGAGTGAGTGAGTGAGTGAGTGAGTGAGTGAGTGAGTGAGTGAGTGAGTGAGTGAGTGAGTGAGTGAGTGAGTGAGTGAGTGAGTGAGTGAGTGAGTGAGTGAGTGAGTGAGTGAGTGTGTGTGTGTTTGTGAACGTACACACCATTCGTTGTGGGGTCCAAAACACAATAGAACAATTGGACCCCACAAGGTAACTATAGAAAATCTTGTACCCCACAGGAGAATTATAAGGAAAAGGGATAATAGAACGAACAAAGGAATACCCCACAAATCAATGTGCGTGAGGGTGTGTGTGTGTGTGTGTGTGAGGGTGAACGTACACACCATTCGTTGTGGGGTCCAAAACACAATAGAACAATTGGACCCCACAAGGTAACTATAGAAAATCTTGTACCCCACAGGAGAATTATAAGGAAAAGGGATAATAGAACGAACAAAGGAATACCCCACAAATCAATGTGCGTGAGGGTGTGTGTGTGTGTATATATATATTTTTTATGAACATGTTAAAAAACCTAGTCTTGAACTCGGTACGTTATTTTTGCAATGCGAGAGTTCTAACCACTTCTAACTATCATGCAACTCAATTGATATGGTGAAAAACCTTTTCTAAATTAGATTTCTATGCCAATTTCTAAACCCTTTGACGAAGTGCTGGGTATGCTGCAGAAAAATAGCTGTCTGCTCCCTGCTATTCTTTTTCTATTTGTTGCAGAAGTCCTTGCAAATAAGATGAGAACAAACCCAGACATTTGCGGTATCGAATTGGCTAACAACCACAACACAAATCTTCGCATTTCCATGTATGCAGACGACACATTAATTTTGTCAGACATCAATTCAATACAAAATAATCGCTAGAAAGTGAAGCAAACTTTGGACAAATTGTAGGGCCAAAACTGAACCTTCAAAAATCAAAAGGTCTTATTATAGGAAATACAGATATCAACCAGCACCTACTTGACATAATAGGTTGGCAACAAGAGTCTTTTAAGACACCAGGTGTTTAGTTTTCGAAAACTATGAACGAGTGTTATGAACTTGTCTGGGAAGAAAACAATTACTAATTTCAGGAATATAATTAATCAGTGGAAAAGAAGGAACCTCACCTTACTAGGACGTGTAACTATTATAAATACTCTCAGTATACCCATTTTTACCTTTTTAGGGTCCGTCATTCCCATGGCAAATATCACGTTTTTAATACAGATAAACAAACTTATTCTCTCTTTTATATGGAACGGTACAATAGACAACATATCTCGTAAAACAATTATCCGTAAACTCAACGAAGGTGGCTTTAACTTAATAGACATTGAAATACACACTTTGGCTCTGAAAATCAATTGGGTTGTTATATTGCTCAACAATCCCATAGAAAAACGGACAAGCTTTTGTGATTATTATTTACAGTTATATGGACCTAATTATTTAATTCTCAATACAAGCGAGAACACAGTGAAGTGTCAACAAATAAATATTGATGACTTGCCTCATTTTATAGGGAACTGATATTTTGTTGGTATAAACTTAATTCAACACATATTCAGGAAAAACAATATTTACATGCTGCTGAAATAAAATCACTAACTATTTAGGGGTAGGGCCTAATGACATTAACTTTAATAAAAAGTATTTGTATTTTAGCAATTGGATTAAATCTAATATTTTTCTGTAGAAAACATAAAAAACAAACTTACTTTAAAACGTAATTGGATTGTTGAAATGTGTGTATTAAGAAGAGCCATTCCAAAGGAATGGTTTCCAATTATTCTGACTGAAACAGAAAATATTGATGTTACACCAAATGTGTACCTCAATTCATATATAGTTGTATTATCCAATTTAACAAAATATATATATATTTATGGATACATATTAGACAAGAAAGGAAAAACACCAATTGTACAAGAACGATGGGAAAAAATAATTCAAGAAAGACCAAACTGGAATTTGGTTTGGAGAAAAAAAAATCAAGATATAAAAGAAGTAAAATAAGAGATTTTAATGTCAAATTTATGTACCAAAGATTGCCTACTCATCAATGGAAATTAAAATAATCTCCAATGTGCCCTATGTGTAACTTTATCGATGAGTACCAACACGCATTTGCGGTTTGTGAACACACAACATAATTTTGTAACCATTTCCCCCCATTTCTGTCACCGATTATCAAATCGAACCGATTATGAAATTCAACCGTCATCAATGATTGACATAGTAACAGCAGGTCCATATACTGACAATATCAACACAATTGTTACTCTTGCTTTATTTTGTATTTTTAAAGCAAGGTTAATAGCTTACAATGATAATAAATGGATAGACATTTTGAAAAAATTTTCAAAAAAGAAATATCATGCAGAGCACAAAGGAATAATCTTTGGTGTCATAAGTTTTACGGAAAATGTTACTTGTGTATAAAAGCGTACAAGGAAACAATGAACAATAATCTGATGTATGTTTGTGGTACACATGTTGAGGAATTATAATGGGGAAAGGGCGGCTTCATAAAATCATATAGATAAACGTGAAATAAGTACGGACATGTAAACGGCAAAACAGTTCAATATTCTGAGAGATTACAAGTGTAGCCTCAAACGTTTCATAAGAGAAGAAAAGAAAAGGATCTCAGACAATGCCTTTCAAACATTGTATTTTAACAATAAGGCTTTATTGTGTTATCAACTTACACCGCTAAGTTCTGTTTCTAATAGTTCTAATGTATATAAAGCAGGGTAAAATACCAAATTGTCAAACAGTAAGTTTGTTAATGTTTTCTGCATAGGTATATATTGATTTTCATTTTACATTTTTGTTCAGGTTCTTGTTTTAGAGACAACTGCAGTTTACCTTTGCTGTAGGCCAATGTCGGTGATTGTATAAAATTTATTTTGAATGTGAAATCATGAATCTAAATAAAAGGAAATGTATAGTTACATAAGAATGAATAACGACATAATAAGCTGGAATGTTCACACGTTGGTTGTTTTATGTTGTATATTGGTTCAAACACAGCTAGCATACTTACAGAATCACGAAACTATCCCCTTCTATTGTTTTGACTCCTCCCCACACATAAGAATGAATAACGACATAATAAGCTGGAATGTTCACACGTTGGTTGTTTTATGTTGTATATTGGTTCAAACAGAGCTAGCATACTTATAGAATCACGAAACTATCCCCTTCTATTGTTTTGACTCCTCCCCCACACACACCCACTTGTTGGAAATAAGCAAATGTCAGTTCTTAGCAATTTTACACACAAACTACAATTTGTATTCGCTAAAATGGTACTATAACCATAGAGAAAGGATCTTCTCTATGCTATAACCACAACAATTTAATATGAGTAAAAACAATTAAAGCTTTGGGAGAATTGTCTTTAAAGGTGACAAATAAAAATCATCCCACGAATTTCTTTCTCAAGCAAAACGATTATTCACCCAATTAAAAAACGAAAATTACTCTGTGTTGGATTACGGTTTCAAAAAGTAAATTTTCTTCATTACAGATATACAGAGACACATTTTGGTAAGATACAAATGTACATATTCCTGAAATACACTCTCTGGTTTTATTTGGGTTTTTTTTTCAATAAAAATACGTATTGTTAAAAGATGTAAACAAAATCCATAAAAACTGTATATGCGATATACTCCCTGTCTCACATTTATATACACTTACTTAAGGCCAAAAAAGTCTCCGGTTTCTGGTCATCGGTCGGCTTCAAAATCGGCCATTTTCCCCCCCAACAGGTAAATACGTGATACATTGTATACGCGGGGAGCAAATTTCGCATATACAAAGTATGGTGGTTAAAAAAGGCCTCACAAATCGAGCAAATGTTCATATCCCTATGTGAAAAAGTCGCTTAAAGCGCAGCACGGCAGAATTCCAATCGATCCAGCTATTTTGGCTGCAATTGGACATCGTTTCATTGGGGGAAAAAAATAAGACAATTAAAAATGCCGACGCGCAGGTCTGAGGCGACGCGCGCGGAGACCAGACACCGGAGACTTTTTTGGCCTAAAAGAGAGCAGTGTATTAAAGATACCGTTCAGCAAAAACATCTTCTTGACAAACTCAACAATATTGAAGTGCATGGCCTTGAGTTTGACTGGTTTTCATCTTACTTGCATGTACGTCAACAGGTGACCAAGATTGGTGATAATTACTCACCTTCTACTGGGGTTAACTTTAGTGTGCCACAAGGGTCTACTTTGGGGCCACTTCTTTTTACCTTGTACATTAATGACCTTTCTCGTGTTACTTAAAATAGTGACTCTAAAATGTATTTGTATGCTGATGATACAGCTATTTTCTTTCGGGCTAAATCAACAGAACTTATTAACAGAACAGTGAATAGGGAAATGGCCCTAATATCTAAATGACTAGACGTGAATTTTTTTTAAACTTAACGTAAATAAGACCAAAAGTATGCTGTTTGGAACTCAAGCTAAACTGCGACGTAGTGATGATAATTTACGTGTTATGAACAGAAATATTGTCATCGATAATGTTACTCAATTTAAATATCTTGGTGTATGGTTAGATTCATCTTTACCTTAGAATGTGCATATTGATAAGCTTGTGAAAAATGTCAACAAAGGTTTGGGGGTTCTCCTGAGGGTCAGAAGTGTTCTACCTCAGCACACATTGAATATGTTATATAAAACGATGCTCCTGCCACAATTTGACTACTGTGATACTGTATGGGTTAACTCATCCAAACTGTACCGCACCAAACTAGACACTACAAAATACTGCTAGTAAAATAATTCTAGATCTCCTCCGGAGATAACCCACTGATATTCTGTTATCTACTTTGGGGTGGCAAACGCTAAGTTCACGGCGCACTTATCACCTAACTACATTATTGTACAAAAGTCTCGTCTCCAAATTGCCCTCAATGTGTAATATTTTTATTCCAGCTGCAAATAGTCACTCTTAATACTAGGGCATGTTCTCATGGTAACCTACTTCCTCCTGAAGTTAAAACTGAATCTGGCAAACATAAATTCATGTCTCGGTGAGTAGACTTATTTAATGAGCTTCCCTCATTAATTAAATATTCCTTCATGCCTTCTACTTTTGCTAGTTTAAATTTCTAAGACTGAGGTTTTAATTTATGGTTAATTCTGGGAGGGTATAAAGTTAGTTATGTGCTTTGTCCATGTAAATGTGCTCTCTTTTGGGGGCTAATCTATGGGGTCTTGGTTGGGGCCTGATGGGATTCGTATTTCTTTTATAGTTCCTTTTGGATTTGTTGTGTTTGTTTGGGGAACATTTTAATCTATGTTAATGTGATTACTAAATTTCTATTACTTATTCTCTGGCAATAGGCTCTTAGCGGGTGCCGCCAACATTTTATTCCTCTCAGCTGTTTGCTGTGTTTGTTTGGGGAACTTTTCATTGTGGTTTCTAATCGGGGTGTCGGTGGGGGGGTGGGGTGGGGGTGGAGGCTTCGCACTTCGGTCCTCACTTGGGTTTTGCTTGGGATCCAGTTGGCGGCACTATTATTCAGTTCGGGGGACAAAACAGAGGAAATTCAGATTACTTCTCATTGATGAATTATCGTCATTCGATATGGGTGCGCCAACAATTAAACTTGCATTTTTCTTGATTAAAATGAAATTCTGTTAGTAGGCGCCTAGTGTAGGTGAAATAAAATTGAAGAAATTTTTTGAAACATTTCCAAAAGGTCAAAATGTTTACAATTGCGTTCGTAGGAGTACCGCACATGAAAATATCACTTTGAAATTATTTAAAAGGGGTATAAATAGGTGAGAAGTCAAGGGGGAAAAACAAGCGAAAGTAAAGATGATGTGCTAAAACCCAAGACTACTGAAATGAGCTACATAACCTTACTCGCGGAGGGCGGGAAGTGGTAATATCCAATATATGTTAACAGTAAAAACAATTTTATATATATATAAAATTAAGCTTGAGCGATATTGATTTTTTTCATCCACGATATATCGGCAAACATATATCGCGATTTTCGATAATACCGCGATTATTGCTTTAGAGCCGATAACCACAGGTATGTACACCCCTACAAGCGTCACAATAAATCACAAATTCGTTTGCAGAGTGTGTATGTACTTCTGAAGTAGTTCGCCTTTGTTTCTCACGTCCAAAAGCTAAAAAGACTGTTCTAATTTTGTTTCCATTGAATTTCTGACTTGACTCACAATGGCGATTTGTTTTTAATCGCGATATATTTTTTTAATCGCGATTTGCTGATATCGCGATATTCGATATTATCGTGTTATCGCCCAAGCTTATATAAAATAATATATGCTATGATGTTACCAGAGGGTGTATTTCTTTTTAAGACAGGGTTTGATCAACATGTACCGAAACTGTCTCGGTAGTTTTTGCAAATTATTTCTCAATGGTTGTGCGAACGTAGAATTAATGTTGACTTTTGAAGCTTGGATTATTCAGGGAAATTAAATTTGATCTGCTGCAACATCAGCTAAATACAGATAATAAAATCATGTCATAATTTATAATAACAGGAATAACATATTGGACATATTTACATTGGACATATTGACATTGGTCATTTTCCCCTTCAAACATATTAATAATAATAATACTAAATCATTTGTAAGGCACACTTAATCTGGAAACCATTCAAAGGCGCCGACAACAGAAATTTGATATTACATGTATGTGTGCCCCTGCCCCTACCCATAATAGGTGGATGATCCTACATGACGTTGTTTAAACTTTTTGTTCACTTTGTTTCTTTATTTTGGAGATTTCTTATTTTCTTATTTGTGTATTTTATACATTAATAATGATTTCAGGTATAGAAACTTGTACATTTTATTCAAGACTTGACATTTTGTATTGCGTAAGAACTATACCATATCTATTATGAGTTAGTACATTTAACGTAGCACTATGTGAATAATAACCATGGGTCTCATTTGCTATAGCAGTATATTGATTCGAGGTAAAATATGACAACAGTGTAAGTATGTCATCTTGATAGGACCTTACCTCCAATGGTAACCCATCAGCTCCAGTCACGTAGATCCACTCAGCCCCGTTGCCACTGTACTTTATTTTATATGTCTTTGTCCAAGACCCGCTATTGATATACCCTTGTGTGATGATGCCAGTGACTGTAACTGACTCCTCCAGGTCCACACGAATCCACGGGTTCTGATCTCTGCCTCCTGCACACCAGCCACCTGTAACAAATAGAAGGATCGGATATCTACGAATTGCTGTATATTGGTTTAGTTCGGTTCCGTCTGGTTTTGATGAATATTTACGGTATGAAATTTATTGAAACGAATATCGGAATTTTAAAATGATGAAAAAAAAAACTGATGGGAATACTCTATTCTCTCGTCACCGCACTATATATCGACCTATATATACACTCACGAGCCAAGGGGAAGCCTTATCACTTATTTGTATACAGATTTGAATGGGCATGGGAAACGGGAATTTCTGTTTCGTTTTGAGGTTTTATGTTTGTTTTTGAACATATCGTTACAGCATCATCAAAATGATATCCAGCACATGAAATAATCAAAATTATGTCAAATTATCTTTTTAATTTATCAAACATTTCAATTGATTTGATGAACTCTGCATAGTTCATGCATATTGGGGTTTAAACATTTGAGCATCCATAGGATCCACTACATAACTTGATTAGACATAAATGTAACAGAACTTTGAAATGTTGTCTGCCCCCTCCCCGATTATATGGGGATGATCAAAACAAAAATATCGTTTCAACTTTATTTCTTGTAACCAAGGTGTAAGGTTGACGGTACACAACTGACAAAGATCTTCTTGGAAACAAAATATAAGTTTTATAGTTCTGGTTTATTCAGTATAAATCACACTACTATACTACCGTCAAAACGACAGTCATTACATCATTGCACGATTGACCTGAAATATAACGAAAGATTCCGAGTTAAAATAATGAAGTGGCAAGTGGCCCATATTCAAAATATTGCAGTCTGTTACAAATATCTACAATCTACAATGCATGAAAATCTTCATTATTCCCGAGTTCAACTCTTTATAAAACTTGCTCAAATTATTCACTTCTTATTTTATACATCTTGCTTAGATTATTCACTTCGGAAAGAATGTCGAACCCAACCGCCACTTGTGCACAATGCCTAAACATTGTGTTTTGGGCAGACGACAAAAATGCCAGTATCTCACTGGATTTGCATGTATAGTGCTCACCATGTCCGAAATTTCATTTCCATTCCTCACTTGACTATACACTTCCCTCTCCTTATTAAGTGTATCCTCGATCATCTTTTAAAGGAAAATCTGTGATATTTTGTCATATTTGGACAGAAAAGTGGCAGTTATATTTTACATTATTTCCTTCTCTCCTTGCTCATCAGATTATTCAATTCTTATTTATTACCGAATTCATTAACGTACGGGTAAAATTTAAAGGGCTGCTCACAAGAACAGGCACTTTCCGATATTGCTCAATAGATAAATGGTTAGGATACATTCTGTTATATCATTATTTTATGTGTCTCTAAAAGTATCTGGCTCTAAATACATGCTGTGAAAATGCAAAATTGGTCAATCTCTAGTCAGGATTTTATACAATTAGAGTGTTGACCTTGGTCTTTCGTGAATAAACAATAAATACACATTAAAATTCAGTTGCGAGGACTTACCAGTAGTTCCTTACAGCTCATGCCTCATGATGAGATGCCCAAACTCTGAAGACGAGGGACAAGAACAACTTTTTTCTGGTGATACAAAATGCTCGCAAATTTGATGTGTTGGCTGCAACAGTGGAAGTTGGAAATGACCACCACATGCTTGCTATCTCAACATGTACATTGTAAACTAATGGCATGCGCAAAATCTATCGCAGCTTACATAACTTACATTGTGATAAAAAAAAAGGCTTTTAAATTGAATGCTTTGTGCAAATTTGACTACATACCACATGACATGTAGCGCATGGTTAACTTCAAACTAAAGAGGGCGCTGTATGGACATGTTATACCAAAATCTCAAGTACAGGTGCAATTTACAAAGAATTACATAATTGATATCTACAAGTGCCTGGCTGCATACCCTGAAGTCTGGCTGGTTACAATCACCCGAGTATTAAAGAAATTGCAAAATAATGGATATTGGCCTTACGTTTCGAAAATAGCAGGTTCTTTCTCAAAGGCAAAATGGGACGGAATACAAACAACATACATAAACGCAAGACTGAACAGAAGTTAGTCACATGTAAAATGAACACAAAAGAAAAAGGTACAAAAAGCAGAGTCAGGTTGTGGTCCTAAGATCGGACAAAAGAGGGATTAAAGGAATTCTTGGCTGAAAGAACAAAGCAAAAGATGAGTGAAAATGAAAGGGTCAGACAGGGAGAGTATAAAAAACAGACAAATAGACTAACAAGCAAACAAATGTAAAGACATGGATATAGATTGTTGAGAAAGAAAAATAGAAAATCAGTCATTCCCTTCTTGTATGTTGAGACCATGGGGGCCGGGTGAATGGTGTGGATACACCTGCACCACATCTTTTCTCTGCTGAGATGGACCGACTTCCTGCAGTTAACAAGTGAATATAAAGGTGGGCCAGCACTTCAATCTACCTAATGATTTCTTTTCTGACATGATTTTGAAGGGTATTGAGTGCTTGGTAACCGTAGGGAATTGGTCCGTCTCATCAGTAAAAAGATGTGGATCCCGCGTATCAACACCACACCCACGGGAATGACTAATGATGATTCATTTTCTTCTCCACAGAATTTTTTACATTTATTTTTACATTGTTTTACTTTTATTTTGATGGTATAGTCTATCTGTCTGCTTTGTTTACTCCTGTCTGTCTCTGCTTTTCGCTAATCTATCTTTTCTTCCAGCCAAAAATCTATTCATGTGTAATCCATCTTTTGTCTGTTCCAAGGACCACTACCTAACTCTGATTTTTGAATCTTTTTCTTTTGTGTGCATTTCACACCTGAAGTTCTCGGAAAGGGTTTTTATGTTTTCCTTTCGTTGCAATCGCCTAAAGGATGGTAACTTTGATTTCTCAATATCAATATCAAAGTCATATTCCGAACTGGAATTGGAATCAGTGAAGAATGATTTGTTGTACTTCGTTGACAAACTCAATAACGAGCTTAGCATTTATGAGACATGTAGAGACCAGCTTTAGCTCAAGAGAATTAAGAGTCTTTCTGTATCACCTCCCTCTGCCAATTTAACCATGTAAACAAAATTATTGGGATCAGGTTTACCAACAATCAGATATTTATCTGGAAGATAACTATCTTGGATCTTATTCCAACCCCTGGCATGGTTACGCATATAAAAATGATCTCCGATGTTAGGATTTGCTTTACGATCATAAATCTGCTATTCTCCTTATTCTTATTTAGCTGCTGTTGATTTTTAGACCTTGCAAGTTGATAGGCTTTTTGCAATCTTCGTTGGTGTAAGAGAAACATTTTGATGAATGCAGTGTAGAAATATATGCATAAGTCATCTCAAGAAACACCATAAGAAACCAAGACCAATAATGCTTTGCTGAATGTGTCCACAAAATTGTCCTAATAAATCTTTCACATTGAGCATTCACTTGAGGGTGGTATGCTGTTGTGTGAGATTTATTTATGTTGTATTAATACAGAGATGAGAAAATAAATTAGACTCAAATAGTCTTCCTGATCTGAATGAATTTTTACAGGTACAGTATACTTTAAAAACCACTCTTTAACCAAAACAGATGTTATTGTTTTAGCAGTGTGATCCTTTGTTGGTATGGCAATAGTGAACTTCATCAGTAATCACAATTAGCCAACTCTGGTGTACACCAACGTTTTTAGTACATTTCTGGTGTACTTTTAGTGTACCTGTTGTCTGCACCAGAAGTATACCAATACAAACTCTACACCAATAGAGCACCAATACAGCACCAATAGAGCACCAAATTGTCTTTGTCAATTTTCAGCGTGCACCAATAGTGCACCAAAGTACACTTGGGCCTATTCTGAATTTCTCCTACACCAATAAGGCACCAAATTACTTACAAATAAAGTAATCACACCAAACGTGCACCAGATATACTTAGTCTGAATCAAGCTACACCAATAATGCACCAAACTGCAGATACACTTATATTAGCCTGAATCCCCCTACACCAATAAGGTACCAAATGTACTTTAAAACTCGATTCCACTTTAAAAGACTCTATAGTGTGGACATGGTTAACCAGCTACAATCCCGGCCAAATCTCGCTGGGCCCCCCGGCCCCCTGACAATGTTGGCTCTTATTGGGCGGTCTGTGCTCCGGCTGGAGATAACAACATTGGTGGGGGGAGCGTGGGAGCAGGGGAGCGGAGAGCGGAGAGCGGGGACAGCGCAGGGTATGTTTATTGTCACGTGTCCCAACTATTTTGGCCGGGATTGTCTGAATTTTCTCTTAGTTTATCTACGGAGCCGTGACCAGACGCGGGCAAACCGCAGTCTTTGTCTTTGTCTCAAGGACAATACATTAAGGGACAAGGCAAGTGATGGTGTTGGTGATCATCTCGTGATGATGATGATGCCAATGATGTACAATGTAGGTGACGCTGGACGTAATCCTCATCCTCATTATCCTCATCATCTTCGTCACTCTCCTCCTCAAAATCATCATCCAATAATCAAAAAATAATAATCAAAAAATAAAATAAACAATACATAAATAAAAGTAATATTATTGTCGGTGTTGCGGACAAAAATACATAAACATTCTACTTGGTTGGGATTCGAACATACGATCTCCGCATTTCAGATCAGATGTCTTAACCACTGGACCACCGTGGCAACCTGCAAGCGTTCCCAGTTCGATACCCTTGGACGATGCATGGCTGCAATGCGCTTGCGCGCAAAACACAGATGATCAGAACTTTATTGTATGGTGCACCGTACACGGTTCACCATGCCATTTTGGTCCATAAGTTCCCAAAAGAGAGTTTGTGTTCAACGCGAAAAGCACATTAAGATACACAAACAACATAAGAAAGCCTCTTCAATTTGGTTTCATCCCCTCATTCCGTTATTTTGACGAAAAATCCAACGGTGATCCATCGAAACCAAAAAAGAAAGGAAGGGAGTGACTCTCCTTCTTTATTGTTCAGTGGTGAACCGTAGTTACATTATCCATCGACATATGAATAGGACCGAACTGGTGTATACCACGGTGGTATAGTGGATAAGACACCTGTTGTAAAACGCGGGGATCGTGGGTTCGAATCCCACCCGATTAGAACGTTTGTATCTTTTTGTATAAAGAGTATAATTTATCACACGTTAGGGTAAAATCTACAATAATATTTTATCATTATTATAATTTTTTCCCCAAATAATTTTCTTTAATTCAACCTTTGGACGCTATTTCATGTTTGGGAAACAAAACCAAACACCCCTCCAGAGAAAACTTAATAATACTACTGTAGTAATAAAATAAAATAAACTGAACAAAAAAAAAATAATAATAAATAAAATAAAAAATAAAAAATCACAAAGACAGCCAATAAGCGCATGGATAAAATGGGCATGTCGCTCACATATTATACTACAAGGGAATTCAGACAATCCCGGCCAAATCTCGCTGGGCCCCCCGGCCCCCTGACAATGTTGGCTCTTATTGGGCGGTCTGTGCTCCGGCTGGAGATAACAACATTGGTGGGGGGAGCGTGGGAGCAGGGGAGCGGAGAGCGGAGAGCGGGGACAGCGCAGGGTATGTTTATTGTCACGTGTCCCAACTATTTTGGCCGGGATTGTAGGTCTATCCCTTATAGAAAAATGAGCTTGCCGCAAGTTTATATATTATGCTTGCGCTCTTTTCTGCAAGGTTAAAACTAACTCACTGCAAGCTTGCAAGCTTGCCACAAGCTTATCTGCAAGCTGCATAGCGCTTTGCAAGCTTACTGAACGTTTGCAGTAAGCTTGCAAGAAGCTTGCAAGCTCCTTGCAAGCTTGCCTGGTTATCAGCAAGGTTGCCAAGCTTTTCACAAGCTTGCCTTCCTGCAAGCTTGTTGGTTGTTAACAATTGTACTATATTTTATTCTTCATGTATAATGCTGTAATTAAACTTCATCTTGCATTTTACAATGCATATGCTTTTTCAAGGAAATACATGTATAATCCTCAGCCTTATAATATATATATATATATATATATATATAACAAATTTAACAAAATTAATGCAATTAAATTTTTTATTCAAATCAGTGAATTACTCATAGTCCAAAGAGTAATTTATTTTCAGAAAGTACATACATATGTAAATGTATAATTATGTATGCACAATTTTGAAATAACACATAATATTCAATTTATGTATTATATTAAATCCCTCAATATTGTTTGGCAAATCATGAAATCTAGTAATAAAAAGACCAGATCTTCTAAGTTCTATATACGTTCTATTCTGCCTCCTTTAACGTATAGCAGAATCATATATTGTTCAGGCCTAAAGTATACACAAGTTTGAAATGAACCATATTTCTAATTGCTACCAAAGTGATTTTGAACCAACTAAGTGTTTTTTTTCATCATAACAGGAATTCTCTAGCCTATACATGCAGAATAAATAAACAACCTGATGGTCAATCATTTTACTAACCTGTGATCTGATGAGTATATTTGTGGAGGCAGCATTTATTTATCAAATGTACAGGTGTACATATACTATACATGTACAACAACATGATGACTTTCCTCATACCCAAATACATTAAGTAAGTTGTTTATTTGTGTGTAACCCACTTATTGGAATTACATGGACTACAGGCAAGCAAGCTGTAATTGATACCTGTAGTGCAGTGCACATAATTTGCATTGATTATGTAATACTATCACTGTATGGGGTAGTGTGTGTAACTTGACACTGTGTGGCCATAGCTGTCTGGCCAATCATTGGACCTTAATTCATGGTCAAGCTATGTATATGCCTCTGCAGTGTGTGCTCTAAATTCAAACTGGAAGAAACAGATCTACAGTATACAGCAGTTTTTCAATGGAAGCAGTGAAATTTCAAGCAAGTTTTGTGATGCAGGATGGGATTAATGATGGTAAGATGATTGTACTTTTTCAGTCTAATTATGAACTGTATGAATGATTTTACTTCATGTGAATGTGAATTGTACACTATGGGCTATTGAGTGCTGCAAATACAGAAATGCTGAATGCAGTCTTGAATTGATCTGTCAACCTATTGAATTTTGCAAATGAGTGAAAAAAAATTTAGTTTTGAAATGGTGTTCATTATTTTTGCTATTCATGTTGTATTGTAATGATTTCATTAACAACTACATGGTGTAATCATATGGTAATTAATTCAGGAATAATTAACTGAATGATGACTGAAAAACACATGTAAATATTGCATGGCTCTACTGCCTCTAGAAAATATTGCAGTCACATCCACATGATGGATATACAAGAAGTTACATCATATCTATTATCATTATATTTAAGAACTCATATCGAGGTTCCTTTTCGAAAATCTAATAATTTGGGGGTGATTTACATCATGGAAAGAGCATGTACCTGCATGTAATTGTATCTGTGCAAATATATAATAGCCACATTTCAAATTTAAATTGGTGGAAGGAGAAATATCTGGCTTTTCTAATATTTGTCTCCTTTCTTTGAATACACAGACTAAGTTGTTCTACGATAAACTACATATGACTGATGCTGCTACTGTGATGATCAGATTGGATGACAACC
>CM055816.1:3296187-3383208 GCA_029582265.1 Zoroaster sp. YZ-2022
TTTTGCCCCTAAAGGGAAGGTACAACATTGGTAAAGATGACACAACTGATTCTATGAGTGTGATTATACATTTTCTTTGGAACCAAGATACAGCCTCAGCATTGGAACAACAAACCTGTGAAAAGTAAGATTTGAAGCTCACATGGAGGAAGTACAGAGTGGGGAAGGTGCTTCCGGGTAGCACCATCGAATGTAGTACTTAAAGCAGATGTAATAAGTGTTGGTTCTTTCTCCCGGAAGATAATCCAAGTATAATGATCGAAACGTAGAGTTATCGCCACCGGTTTTTCCTCAGAACCAACCCTTTATTACATCTCTTAAGAGATTGTTACATGAAAGTGCTACCGCAAACCTTACTCAATGCAAAATGTCATGAGACAAGTGTTAAAAGCATTCACACGTTTTACAGAATAGCACAAAGTTACCGTCTAACAACCTTTTCAAATAAGCTCCCTAGGGAACACTTTAGACAATTATTTTTCCTTCCCTTTAATCGTTGCCACTATTTATCTTTTATTAATGGTGATAATTTACTCCTATCGGCAGAGTCTGCGAACAAGTTTCTTGGGAATATTAAGAAGTATAATAATAGCGTCATGGTTATTTTCAAGGTAAAGTTGTATTTTGTCCCGTCCGTTACGCTTGTGTCGGGTACTGACAGTGAAAGTCAATTTGTTTGTGTGGGTTTATAACGTGACAGACTGGACATACACTACGTATAATTGACTTTATATACGTATAATTGACTTTATATACGTATAAATTTGACTTTATATACGTATAATTTGAAGCGGTTTGATTGAGACTTCGTCCTCTTCTCTTCACTGACGCTGTATGATTGCCGCAAAGAGTTCACGTTACTAGTTTGTTGCAAGAAACAAATCAGAATAATAATGTTAGTATAATTTAGGCTATTATCAACAATGTTCACATACTATCATCATATACAGTTGAATGTTCCAGATACTATTATGAGTTGCGCCACTGATCAGCAGCGAGATTTCTGGGATGATGGGGGGGGGATGATGGGGGATAGATGGGGTGACGAAGTGACAGGGGATGATGGGGGGATGATGGGGATGGGGGGGATGATGGGGGATGATGGGGGGGACGACGGGGGGACGACGAAGACGGGGGGACACGCAAATGACGGGGGACGACGTAGACGATGGGGGATCGACTGGGGTGATGATGATGGGATGATGAAGATGGGGGATCGATGGGGGGGGATGACGGGGGGGATGATTGGGGGATGATGGGGGGATGATGGGGACGATGGGGATCGACGGGGACGACGGGGGATCGATCAGTCATGGGGATGATGGGGGGATGATGGGGGGATGATGGGGGGATGATGGGGGGGATGATGGGGGGGATGATGGGGGGATGATGGGGGGATGATGGGGGGGATGATGGGGGGGGGGATGATGGGGGGGATGATGGGGGGGATGATGGGGGGGATGATGGGGGGATGAGGGGGGATGATGGGGTAAAGATGATGGGGGGATGAATTAAGGGGGGGGACGATGTGGGGGGATGATGGGGGGGGGATGATGGGGGGGGATGACGTGGGACATGGGGGGGATCCAAAATGGGGGGACGTGATGGGGGCATCGACGGGGGACCGATGGGGGGGACAGACGGGGGGACCGACCTGTGTGGGGGACGACTTGGGGTGACCGACGGGGTGGACCGATAAAGTGTCGACCTGTGATGACCGACGATCTAAAGGGGACCGACGGTGTGACCCACCCGATTGGGGACGACGCAAATGGACGACGATCGGGGAACGACTGTGTGTGACCCGACGTGACTGTGTGGGGACGACCGATCGAAAAAGACCGACTTAAAGAACTGACCTTGTGTGGACCGATCGTGTGGACGACGGTGGACTAAAAACGATAAAAAATTGACGGGGAAAACGACTCAAAAAGAACTGTGACCGACTTGTGAACGACCCGGGACGGGGACCAGACCAAAGAACGACGGGGACCTCAATCTAGATCCCGACCCAAGACGACCCAAAGATGGGGATCGACGGGTGACGACTTAAACGATGATTAACGTTCTAAAGGATCGTGACCAAGATAAAGGACGATCTGACGGGGACGATCAAAGAACGACTGTGAACGACCTTAAAGACTGACTGGGGACGACCTGTAAACGATCCATTTAAAGAACGACGCCAAACGACGGGGACCCATGAATTGTGATCTTAAGATGCAACCAGTGTGACCGATCTAAAAGACCGACGCTGAACGGGGGACTCAAGACGATCGACTAAACGACGTGACCGGACTTGTGACCGACTGTGACGACCATTTGTGGACCCGACGGTGACGACGAACGACGACTTCAAAGACGACTGATCGCACCGATCGACCCGTGACGACTTTAAAATGACTCAAAGACGGTGAGCATGCCGCAAAGTGACTTAAAGATTATTTAAAGGATTTCAAAATGAGAAAATGACTTCCAAAATGACGGGGGATCTGACGGGGGGGGGACGGGGGACGACGGGGGGGACGATTTAAAGGGACGATCGGGGGGGGACCCGACGGTGATGTGACCGACTTGACCAAAGAACGACGACGGAAGAATGAACGTAAAAGGATTTGGGACTGATCGTGTGACCTGATGTGCAACGACGGGTGATCTTAAAGGACAAAGACCCGACTCACGGGGGAAGATTGGGGACCTGACGAACGACTGTGTGACCCTGCATCGGTGACGGTGAACTGGGGACGACTTAAAGACCACACCTGGGGACTTGTGACGATCTGATCTGATCAAAGACCATTTAACGACTTGTCGACTTATTAAGGATCTCAAAGATGATCAAAAACGCTGACCTGTGATGCCAAAAATGACGAAAGATCAAAAGTGATCTTAAAGCGATCTAAAAGGACGTAAAAATGACTTGATGACTCAATGTGACCGATGAAAGAACCGACTGTGACCGACGGGGAAACCACGAAAGAACGACTTGTGTGACGACCGGGACCAAAGACCGTGACCGACTTTAAAGTGGACCTGACTTAATCTGACTTAAAGATCGACCAGCATCGACGGTGATCGTGTGACCGACGGTGGACCTGATGGGGTGATCTGATCGAAAGACCCGACTAAAGGTGACCTGACGTAAAGTGAACCGACGGACTGAACGACGCAAGATCTGACTTAAAGAACCGACTTGGCAGGGTGATCGACGAAAGAATCGACGAAAATTGATCAAAGACGATGGTAAAAAACGACGGGGACCGACGCAGATCGACGGGGGATCGACGGTGGACCTGACTTGGGGACCGATGGGGGGACCTGACGTGGGGCATGGGGGGTGAAAAGTGGGGGTGGAGGGGTGGGGAGGATTGACGGGGATGATGGGGATGGATGGGGGACCATGGACGATGGGATGGGGATCAAATGATGGGGATGGGGATGATGGGGGATGATGGGGACGATTTGTGGAATGATGGGGACGACTGGGGGGACGACTTGGGGGACGATGGGGGATGATGATGGGGGGGATTGATGGGGAGAACGACGGGGGATGACGGGGGAACGATGACGACGGGGACGATGGGGAACCGACGGGGATGATGGGAAACGACGGGATCGACTGGGACGGATGGGGACCTGACGGGGAGTGATCGACGGGGTGACTTAAATGGGGGGTAGGGGTGGCAAGGTGGAGGGGTGGGGACGGACAGATGATGGGGACGATGGGGGATGATGGGGATGATGGGGATGATGGGGGATGATGGGGGGGATGATGGGGGATGGGGTTGATGGGGATAATGGATGGGGGACGATAAAGGATGGGGGACGGGGGATTTGGGGGATGGTAATGGCATGATGGGGGATTGGGAATGAAGGGGATGATGGGGATGGAAACGATGGGGGGATGATGGGGATGATGGGGGATGATGGGGGCATGATGGGGGGATGATGGGGGCATGATGGGGGCATGATGGGGGATGATGGGGGGATGATGGGTGGTGATGGGTGGTGATGGGGGGTGATGGGGGGTGATGGGGAATGATGGGGGATGATGGGGGATGATGGGGGATGATGGGGGGGGGGATGATTGGGGGATGATGGGGGGATGATGGGGGGACGCGTACATTGTATAGACCATGAGACTTGTTTACACTTTGCGTGATCTTTAGAGTACCAATGTAATTTCCGGCAGGGCAAAAGGGTGTGTATTTGTATGCAGAGTTTGTACATTTTGTACTTGGCCACATATCATCAAGAATGTTTTCATTTTCAGATGAATAACATTTGAGAAGTTATGGTAGTGCTTTATTAAAAAACAATGCCATAAGTGTCTCCTTCACCACAAATATTGGTCGCCTATGCCACTGATAATTTGAATTAGTAATTAATCACACGTCTTGTGAGGTGATGTTGCCATTCTACTCATACAGAAAACGCAGAAAGGATAATCACCTTTGCATCCAAGTAGTTCAAAGCGCAAACATATCCAGTCATACCACTCGACAGGTTCTATCTGTATGAATCTAGTCTGCAGAGCCGCGTCAAAGTAGACAGTTACCGGTGTGTTTTTGTCCGTGTTGCCCTTAAACTGAAGACAAATAACAAAGAAACGGACACATGGTAATTCTTTGTATTAAAAGATAAAAGCCCCGGTACACTTTTGGTAAAATGTCACTTTGTTCATTCATTACTTCATGAAATTCAAGTAAGCTGTTTTGAACCAAACTGTGAAAATCTTCATTAATTGTCTTCACCTTTCATGAAAAAAGAGTTTTTATGAAAATAGCATTATGATCTATAAGGATTGAATTGCGTCCATAATGTTGTTGCGTCCATAATGTGCGTCCATAATGAATTGCGTCCATAATGTGTTGTGTAATGCACGTAAAAAAGAATGCGCCTTGAGCACCACTTAGTTGGTGGATACGTGCGCTATATAAGTCCACACATTATTATTATTATTATTATTATTATTATAATACAACACATTTTTTGGGAACAAATACATGTACATACAAATGAGAATTATTCCAAACTGCATATACAATCAAAAACAAGAAGTTAAAGATACGGATAGCATTGTTATTTCAAATATAACCAAATGGTCGAGTTTTAATATAAAACTTACTCGGTGTAAAGCTGATGATGGTATCAATCTGCCATAAATATAGTTTTTTCTCAGGTGATATTATTGCTAATAAGTTTATCAAAGAGCCTGATAATACGTGTATTTGTGTTAACGACGAGTCTAGGCTCATGAAGTGCCTTAATGAAAGAACAATGTAATTACAGGTAACGATGATAAGCAGCTGGACAGTACGTGCTTAAGCCTATAGGAATTACAGACCTTAGACAGGTTACTGAGATGGTAAATTGATGTCGTACGGTATTGCATAAAGACAGCTGAAATGTTCAACATCGCTCGTGTTTTACCGGCAATTTCCGGAAATTTATCTTTTCATTTGAACATTGATAATTTCCTTTAATTACATTGAAATGAGATATATTTTAAGATGTTTACACATTTCTGAAAATAATCATGATAAGCATGGTTTTACAATAAATATGTCCAAAAATTAATTGATGGTGGATTCTGTCATAGGCATTTATTTACTGTTAAAGACGTGTCGCTCGTGTTTTCGCTATTATAACGACAGCTTTCGCTATTTAAACGGACATTTTATTCGTCATCAGAACATCGCTATTTTATTTGTCATCAGAACATTGCTATTTTATTTGTCATCAGAACATCGCTATTTTATTTGTCATCACAACATCGCTATTTTATTTGTCATCACAACATCGCTATTTTATTTGAAGAAGTGAATACAAATGCTGTTAAATTATACACCTTTCTCAAAATAATCATACGAAACATAGTTTTACAGTAAATATGTACCGAAATGCATTGATGGTGGATCCCGTCATAAATTCGTTTTGGCACTTTTGTTTACTGTTAAACTAAGCTTCTGACAACTATTCTGTGAAAGATATAATTTCAAAGTATTCCTTTCTAAAATAAAACTATCAATGTTCCAATGAAAACCATTTCCGGAAACGGGGGTTGAAACACGGGCGATACGTCTTTAAAGTAAGGTTCTTACTATTATTTTAATGAAATATTTCATTTCAAAGTATTTTTTGTCATTTTCTATAAGGAAATTGTTGATGTTCCAATGAAAACTACATGTTCAGGAAATTGCCGTCAAAATAGTAGAAAAGACGTGCGATGAATTTTTAACCTCTCCTTAACAGTTGATTTGAGCCAACGCCAGAAGATCAATGTGAGGACAACAGCAGCCGGGTTAAAGACAAACATCAATAAAACCTTAATATAAGAAAAGCGTGAAGGCTCCGCCAATCACGTCAGCAATAAAATACATGTAGAATTAAAAAACTAAGCGAACCCAAAATATGTCTCAAGTGTTAAGAAAACCTCATTAAAACAAATTTACCGAATTAAGTCTTAATTACTAAAACATTCATTGTCCCCGCTGCCGAAAAGCATGAACACGGCGAGTAAGGCAAAGAGAGTCGAGGTTACAAAAATAACTAATTTCTTCAAGGCTCCTGCCGATGCCGATGAGCCGATTAGCTCAACATCTAGTAGGCCTACAGATTGCGAAGATGAGGGAACAACCGGCGGCAGTATACACATGATGTATGCGTTGAAACTTGAAAAGGAGCATTGAACAACTAAATGAGCCTTGTCAACCAGATGTATCCATAATTCTGCCTAAAAAGACCAAAAGCCAAAACGTCTACTTTCAAAAAAAGTGGTTTGAAAAATACCCCTGGGTCCACTATGTTGCCGGTGAAGAATGTGTAGTGTTTTTTCCCCGCAAAGACAAATGAGACGGGTTTGCTAAAGTTAGCCAAATCAAAAGAGCCTGCCTTCATCTCCACTGGATTTGACAATTGGAAGAAGGCTACCGAAAGGTTTGATAACCATCAACACACCGACACCCATCAGCTAGCCGTTAATTAGTTGAGAGCTATCAAGAAACCCACAGTTACAGCTTTAACGTACGACCAAGTGTAACATCAGCAGGAGGTCGCCAGGAAATCAATGCATACAGTTTGCACGTCAATCCAGTTCCTGCTTTGGCAAGGTTTGGCATTCCGTGGTCACAATGCAGATGAGGGAAATCTTATACAGTTGCTGAAACTTTGGGCCGAGGATGACGAAGACCTCAGACAGTACCTTATGCGGACAACCAACTTCATATCACCACAGGCACAGCAAGAGATAATGGAACTCTTCAGTCACACAATACTCACACAGATATCGAGGGAATAAATCAAAATGAGCAGTTCGCAGTTAATGGTTGATGGAACGCAAAAAGTTTCTGGCAAAGAGCAAGAATGTGTACCGTATACATTCGGCATGTGGACTCTGACTTGAATGTCCATGAAGATTTCATCGGATTTTATGAACTGCCCGACACAAGGGGGAAAGACAATTGCAAATATGGTGCAGGACGTCTTCATTCGCATATTGCTCCCTATCTCAACATCTAAGAAGCCAGACATATGACGGTGCTGCCAATGGTTGCCAAGCCAAAATAAGAGAACGCCAGCATTTAGCCCTTTACTTCCACTGTGAGGCACACCTGTCCAAACCTTGTTGTTCAGCAGTGTGTGGCGGAATGTCCTCTGGTTCGTCATGCAATTCAATGGGTGCATGATTTGGGCGTCATCTTCAACATATCTGGAAAGTTTTAAGGTATGTTTAAATTATCACTTCACACGAATCCAGCCTACTTGACGAAGACAATCAAAAAATCCCTTAAGTCATAAATAACGCTTCCCAATAACTTTTTATAATTTTGTTGCGCTAATGTTTTCACAGAATGCAACCCTTTCGGTTGAAAATGTGTAAAATCAAGATTGCATCTGAAGCAAGTAATGACAACCCATATCCACGTACCATCACACCGATGTGTCCAACACACTGCCATACAGTCTGCGATTGACAACTACTCAGTTGTTCTGAACACACTTAAGGAAATTGCACAATCTGCAAGTGGTGAGACAGAAGCGAAGGCAAATGGCCTCCTAGACAGGTTCCAAAAGGGGGAGACTCTTCTTGGTTTGATGGTGGCAGTGAAGCCCATCGCACTATTAGAACAGCTGAACAGTACACTGCAGGCTACG
The DNA here is from genome assembly GCA_029582265.1 of Zoroaster sp. YZ-2022. Lineage (NCBI taxonomy): Eukaryota > Metazoa > Echinodermata > Asteroidea > Forcipulatida > Zoroasteridae > Zoroaster > Zoroaster sp. YZ-2022. The sequence continues at coordinate 3,304,345 of CM055816.1, forward strand.
TCCGTCAATATCTCAGGTAAGACTGGCTTTTGTCACATCAAATCTTCTTTATCATCATCTTCATTATCATCATTCAGAGTAGGATTTCGTCCTTCTCGTGCAAATGCCGTTCATCTCTATTTCTTTCTGTTCCTGTCCATCATGTTCCTGATGTCGTCATTACCTCTTCTACTTTCCCTGTTCTTGATCGCCAATTCTCAGTTTCTTTCTCCATCTATTGTTATTTTTCCTTTAATCTCTCTATAATGCGTACAGGTAATTTTAATCATTTTAATTTATAATTTGTTGGATTTAGGAATGATGTCCGCTGTAACGGTCACTGTTGACCAGTTGCAGACCTGGCGATCAGGTGATCATTTCAGCAAAGTGTTTCAAGAAGTTGTCATCCAAGCTGAAGAGTATGAATTCGTTCAACTTACGCTGCGACGCCAGAGCAAGCCACCAAAGCGGTACACGGGGCAAGCACAACACAACCAACCAGCAAACGCAGAGGAGCACAGAACAATGCAAATTTATTGATGTTGCGGAGAGTCACCTACGTGATAGGTTTAACAATACCAAGTCTGGCCTATCACAATATCAAGAGCTAGAGGCGATAATCACGTCTGGGAAAATGAACAACGAGGTTGTTAAACAGTACCCAGAGCTGAACTACTCTGCCCTCAAAATTCAACTTGATATGTTTAAACAAACTACAGCAGCATCTTCACTTCACGACGCAAAGCTTGCATATCGTAACATGGCTAAAGAGGTCCGTAGCCCGTTTCCGCAACTATTTGTACTTCTGATGCTTCTACTTGTCTGCCCAGTAACATCTTGCACATGTGAGAGAAGTTTTTCCGCCCTGAGGCGCTTGAAGACTTGGCTTAGAAGCACAGTAAGTCAAGTCCGGCTGAACCACATCGCTGTGTGCCATGTTCATCAGCAAATGCTACAAGATGTCAATATCGCAGACATAGAAAAGGACTTCGCAAATCGGTCAGAGATCCGGCGAAATGTATTTGGACATTTATGTTAAATGCATTCATAGTTGATGAGAATTTCAAGGTATTTCATAAAAGGTTTCAGGAAAACCGTTATCGACACTTTCATCCAGACGTTTTGCATTTTAGTGTATAGTGTAAGACCATTATTCCTTCGTTCCTACATTTCATCCTTTCTTAGAAATAAAAAAAAATCTTGGCTGCTGTGCAATAATGTTTTTCATAAATGTGCTTATGAGTTTTAAATTCATCGAAAGTCGTTTTATTTTAAATCCTGAATAAAAACAGAGGAGGCATTTATTTTACTGGTAAGTGTTCGTTGCTCGTTTTTATTTTTTATTATTATTGTTATTTGTTGTTGTTGATTTCTTTTTTATTGTGGGGTTGTAATCTGTACTGTTGCCGCAAGATTCTGAATAGTTGTCGACTGCAGAACTTTTCATCAGGGATTTACGCCAGTGCAAGAGAGGACATGGATGTTGGAAATTTAACAGCTCTCTTATAAATGATCGAGTATTCAAATGCAAAATGAATTCATATATAAAAGACTTATCACTTCAATTATCTAATCAATTCAAAGATGAAAGACTGCGCTGGGAGATGATAAAGATGAAAATCTAAGATTTTATTATTCATTATTCAAAACAGAAAAAATGTATAGAGACAAACTTGAAACGATCATTGTACAATAAGTTAAGCATGTTGAGTAAAAATTGTAGTGATCAATCAGGAGAGGCAGATAAACTACGCAACACATTAGAAACATCTATGATAAGGAAATTGAGGGTCAAAAGGTCAGGTCCAGAGAAAAATGGTTCAAGGAAGGAGAAAAAACACAATTTTTTTTTCTAGGTTTAGAGAAGCGTAATATGTTTTTATATAACAAGAAAAAATATCACAAGGTTAAAAAACGCTCAAGGTGTTTTGCTAAAAGATCCTAATGACATACTCAACGAAGTAAATATGTTCTATGACAGAATATATTCTTCTAAATCACCCTCTGTAGCGCAGTTATAAACCTGTTTAAATGAAACCCCCTTTGATTTTACTCTCAATGACGAAAAAAGGGAAATATGTGAATGAATGATTACTGAAGAAGAATATAAACATGCACTGGAATTGTTAACAACAACAAAAGTCCAGGCACGGACGGTTTTACAGTAGAATTTTACAGAGAGTTTTGGGGAAATATAAAATAACTATTTATTCAATCGATGGATAGAAGCTTTTAAAAAAGGCGAATTATCAGTATCGCAATTCAGAGTACTTATATCTCTATTATATATAAAAATCGATCGAACAAGTTTGAAGAATTGGAGACCAATAAGTTTACTAAATATAGACTAGACAAAATAACATCTCACTAAAGTCATAGGGGACATAATCCAAGATGACCAGTCTGGTTACATACAAAGCAGATTAACAATATTAAACTCAGTAATGTTATTCATTTTAGTCAAAACAATAATAAAACCACTGCAACTCTGTTTTGTTTTGTTTTGTTTGTTTCTTTGTTGTCTTTTGTTTAGATTATGAAAAGTGCTTTTGATACGGTTAATGGAAGTTTTTATTTGAAACACTGAAAAAAAAAGTTTTGGTCAGATGTTTATTAACTGGATCAAAATAATGTATGGAAACATCCAAAGTAGCGTTAGTAACAATGTTTATAATGTCTGTTTATAGTTGTCCGCTCACGTCAACTATATGCAAGTTGTACAGACCTACTAACAATTCAGGGGCGTAGCGAAGGCATTTTCTTTGGGGGTGTGGAAGCCAATTTTCTGACTGACGTAGCCAGGATTTTCAGAGTGGGTGAATTTACCGACACAACACTAATATGACCAGGCATTTGTTTTTTCCTAAAATGGAGGGGGGGGGGGGGTGGACTGCCACCCAAAACTGGAAAACCGTAGCTCTTCCGGCAAATCTTCAGTGCTTAGAAATATGATACATTTGCAGCCAGCAAAACCCACAGCTCTACTTTTGCCGACTGCAAATTTATTGTTGACCAACCCTTATTCTAGTACCTTTCATTTGCCGACTGAGGTTCTAAGTGCCGGCTTAATGCTCCCCCCCCCCCCCCACACACACACAGGAATTGCTTCTGAATTAATTTTGTAGTCAGAAAAAACGTATTAATAAAAGTGTGTGTATATATATATATATATATATATATATATATATATATATATATATATATATATATGAATGAAGACTTGCTGGAACGGTAGTTGTAACTCCGAGTTTCACGCTTATGCGATCATCAGATAACTGCATGCCAAATGTAAATAGCATTGTCAAATCGCACAACAAACGGATCTCATCAAAGGAAGAAGGAGCCTCGCCGAAGAAATGCAACTGCCGAAATAAGGACCTCTGCCCTCTACGAGGAAATTGCCTGGAATCCAACATCATCTACAGCGCCGAAGTCAAAACAACCACCGAAGACAACACCAAACTATACATCGGCCTTACAGAGCCCAGTTTCACTGACATCGGTTCCATGTAAATTGCTCGAACACATAATTCACTCAAATATAATGTATCATCTTGAAGAATCTGGATTCCTGAATGATAAACAACATGGCTTTCGAAAGGGACGCTCATGCGAGACTCAGCTTGCCTTGACTGTTGATGACCTTGCTAGAATTTTAAACAACAAAGGACAGGCCGATATAATTATAATGGACTTCAGCAAAGCATTTGATTGCGTCCCCCATGAAAGGCTTCTCGCTAAACTTAGTCAAGCGGGAATAAACGGTTCCCTTCACACATGGATTAGGTCATTCCTCACCCAAAGATCTCAACAAGTCATTTTGGATGGAGTAACTTCATCTTCAACTCACGTAACATCCGGTGTTCCACAAGGCACGGTACTAGGCCCTTTGCTGTTCCTTCTGTACTTGAACGACATCTCGAACGGAATAACATCAGAAATCCGTCTCTTGGCAGATGACTGTATTATGTACAGACAAATAGATAATATCAGTGATAGCCAGGACCTTCAAAAAGACATCAATCGCCTGTGTAAGTGGGAACAAAAATGGCAGATGAAGTTCAACATATCAAAATGCTATGCTATGCACATCACCCACAAGAAGAACCCAATCAACACAGTATACAAGATGGGAGACTCGACCCTTGAAATAGTTTCTAACCACACCTACTTGGGAATAGACTTAAATAACAAGTTAAATTGGGCTGGTCACATTCAAAAGGTAACTTCAAAAGCAAATCAAATCCTCGGATTGCTGCGCCGAAACCATTATAGTTGCTCATCAAAAGTCAAAACAAGAGCCTACAAGACACTTGTTAGACCTCGACTCGAGTATTGTGCATCAATTTGGGATCCGTACCAGATTAACTATAAACTTCAGCTGGAGGGGGTTCAACGACGATCTGCCAGGTTTGTTGTTAACAATAATAACAAGAAGGACAGCGTCACCAAAATGATTTCCCAACTGGAGTGGGAGCCTCTGGAACACCGTAGAGCAGCCCAACGCTTAACACTCCTTTACAAATCTGTCCACAAGATCGCTGCTTTAGACACTGATTCATACCAGACCAAGATAAACAGGGAAGGGGTTTCGACTAGACAACAGTCTGCAACTGCTTTCATCAAGCCTTCCGCACATAAGGATTGTTACAAATTCTCCCTTTTCCCAAGAACCTTTGCAGAATGGAATAAATTACCACCAGACACTCGTCAAGCTTCAACCATAGACATTTTTAAGGGGAAACTTCAATCACTGGACATGGGAAACATCATCAGGGGGGCTCACTTTAAGTAATTCATGCTGCTCAGTCACCTGCATATGTACATCCCAATATGTGGAGATTATGCAGTATTTCACCAGAACCAGAACCAGAACCCCCTTCAAGACAAGATTCAACAACCACAAGACGTCCTTCAAGAACGAAAAACACAAACAAAGCACAGAACTCTCCAAGTACGTGTGGCAGCTCAAGATGAACAAGAAACCCTTCACGATCACGTGGTCCATCGTCACCAAAGCACGAGCATACGACAACAAATCCAAGAGATGCAACCTTTCCATCATCAACGCCGACAAACGTAAACTCCTCAACAAGCGACCCGAGTAATTGGTATCGAAGTGCCGCCACGAGAACAAATTCTACCTAACCAATCACGACAAGTGAATTCTTTCACTCACGTCCGCAACACCACATCTTATTTCGTGCAACCGCAGAATAGCACTCAGTTGTCTGATGATCACATAAGCGTGAAACTCGGTGTTACAACTACCGTTCCAGCAAGTCTTCATTCCTATACTACGCTCTGCATAGCATCGAGCACTCTGCATGAAGATAGCTCCCTCACCCAGTATATATATATATATATTTTTTTTTTATGAACATGTTAAAAAACCTAGTCTTGAACTCGGTACGTTATTTTTGCAATGCGAGAGTTCTAACCACTTCTAACTATCATGCAACTCAATTGATATGGTGAAAAACCTTTTCAAAATTAGATTTCTATGCCAATTTCTAAACCCTTTGACGAAGTGCTGGGTATGCTGCAGAAAAATAGCTGCAGAAGTCCTTGCAAATAAGATGAGAACAAACCCAGACATTTGCGGTATCGAATTGGCTAACAACCACAACACAAATCTTCGCATTTCCACAACACATTAATTTTGTCAGACATCAATTCAATAAAAAATAATCGCTAGAAAGTGAAGCAAACTTTGGAAAAATTGTAGGGCCAAAACTGAACCTTCAAAAATCAAAAGGTCTTATTATAGGAAATAGGCCTACAGATCTCAACCAGCACCTACTTGAAATAATTGATTGGCATCAAGAGTGTTTTAAGACACTATAGGTGTTTAGTTTTCGAAAACTATGAACGAGTGTTATGAACTTGTCTGGGAAGAAAAAAATTACTAATTTCAGGAATATAATTAATCAGTGGAAAAGAAGGAACCTCACCTTACTAAGACGTGTAACTATTATAAATACTCTCAGTATACCCATTTTTACCTTTTTAGGGTCCGTCATTTCCATGGCAAACATCACGTATTTAATACAGATAAACAAACTTATTCTCTCTTTTATATGGAACGGTACAATAGACAACATATCTCGTAAAACAATTATCCGTAAACTCAACGAAGGTGGCTTTAACTTAATAGACATTGAAATACACACTTTGGCTCTGAAAATCAAGTGGGTTGTTGTATTGCTCAACAATCCCATAGAAAAATGGACAAGCTTTTGTGATTATTATTTACACTTATATGGACCTAATTATTTAATTCTCAATACAAGCGAGAACACAGTGAAGTGTCAACAAATAAATATTGATGACTTGCCTCATTTTTTATAGGGAACTGATATTTTGTTGGTATAAACTTAATTCAACACGTATTCAGGAAAAACAATATTTACATGCTGCTGAAATAAAATCACTAACTATTTAGGGGTAATGACATTAACTTTAATAAAAAAGTATTTGTATTTTAGCAATTGGATTAAATTTAAAAATTTTCTGTAGAAAACATAAAAAACAAACTTACTTTAAAACGTAATTGGATTGTTGAAATGTGTGTATTAAGAAGAGCCATTCCAAAGGAATGGTTTCCAATTATTCTGACAAACAGAAAATATTGATGTTACACCAAATGTGTACATTCATATATAGTTGTATTATCCAATTTAACAAAATATATATATATTTATGGATACATATTAGACAAGAAAGGAAAAACACCAATTGTACAAGAACGATGGGAACAAATAATTAAAGAAAGACCAAACTGGAATTTGGTTTGGAGAAAAACAAATCAAGATATAAAAGAAGTAAAATAAGAGATTTTAATGTCAAATTCATGTACCAAAGATTGCCTACTCATCAATGGAAATTAAAATAATCTCCGATGTGCCCTATGTGTAATGTTATCGATGAGTACCAACACGCATTTGCGGTTTGTGAACACACAACAGAATTTTGTAACCATTTCCCCCCATTTCTGTCACCGATTATCAAATCGAACCGATTATGAAATTCAACCGTCATCAATGATTGACATAGTAACAGCAGGTCCATATACTGACACTATCAACACAATTGTTACTCTTGCTTTATTTTGTATTTTTAAAGCAAGGTTAGCTACAATGATAATAAATGGATAGACATTTTGAAATTTAAAAAAATCATGCAGAGCACAAATAAGGAATAATCTTTGGTGTCATAAGTTTTACGGAAAATGTTACTTTGTGTATAAAAGCGTACAAGGAAACAATTAATAATAATCTGATGTATGTTTGTGGTACACATGTTGAGGAATTATAATGGGGAAAGGGCGGCTTCATAGAATCATATAGAAAAACGTGAAATAAGTACGGACATGTAAACGGCAAAACAGTTCAATATTCTGAGAGATTACAAGTGTAGCCTCAAACGTTTCATAAGAGTAGAAAAGAAAAGGATCTCAGACAATGCCTTTCAAACATTGTATTTTAACAATAAGGCTTTATTGTGTTATAAACTTACACCGCTAAATTCTGTTTCTAATAGTTCTAATGTACACTCACTGGCCATAAGTATTGCAACATTGAAATTCACACCAAAGTTCAGTTTGGAGAACTGTGTTACAATAATTTAGTTTATTTTATTTTCACTATATACTTAAGACTTCTTGACAGTGCCTGTGTTTTGACGTCAATGTTCATTTTTACTGTTCTTACTATATGTAATACACGATCGATGAAATCGGATTTAACGATCATCTCACCTGTTACTGTAAAGTGCTATTTTGAGCATGTTGCAATACTTTTGGCCAGTGAATGTATATATAAAGCTGGGTAAAATACCAAATTGTCAAACAGGAAGTTTGTTAATGTTTTCTGCATAGCCATATGACATAAAACACAATAAAGGGGGCCACTTTCCTACCGTCACATTAGCAGTTTTTCTAATGGTTGTAATTTTTTTTTAAATATCTGAAACCACCCAAAAAGAATTTCAACATTTGAATAGACATGCATGCTTATCCTAAAGATAATTTGAGTTGATTATTACTATAATTTTTTAATTCTAAAATTTCCATCAACAAATGGACGGAAAAGTGAGGTAACTTTTTCCGTCCAATTTTTATGGAAATTTGAAGGTAAAAAATTGTTTTTAAAAATAAATAAATAAAATAAATCAACTCAAATTAGTTCTAGTATAAGCCTGCATGTCCATTCACATGTTGAAATATTTTTTGGTCGGTTTCAGGTACTTAAAAATAAATAACAACCATTGGAAAAACTGCTAACGTGACGGATGCAAAGTGGCCCCCTTTATTGTGTTTTATGTCATATATTGATTTTGATTTTACATTTTTGTTCAGGTTCTTGTTTTAGAGCCAACTGCAGTTTACCTTTGCTGTAGGCCAATGTCGGTGATTGTGTACATGTATACTTTTAAAAATTTATTTTGAATGTGAAATCATGAATCTAAATAAAAGGAACTGTATAGTTACTCCTGAAAGCGAGAGAAGGAAGTTTGATGGAGAGAGAAATCTGTCCTACATTCCACATAAGAATGAATAACGACATAATAAGCTGGAATGTTCACACGTTGGTTGTTTAATGTTGTATATTGGTTCAAACAGAGCTAGCATACTTATAGAATCACGGAACTATCCCCTTCTATTGTTTTGACTCCTCCCCACACATAAGAATGAATAACGACATAAGCTGGAATGTTCACACATTGGTTGATTAATGTTGTATATTGGTTCAAACAGAGCTAGCATACTTATAGAATCACGAAACTATCCCCTTCTATTGTTTTGACTGCTCCCCACACACACACACACACACACACACACACACACACCTACTTGTTGGAAATAAGCATGATGTCAGTTCTTAGCAATTTTACACACAAACTACAATTTGTATTCGCTAAAATGGTACTATAACCATAGAGAAGGGATCTTCTCTGTGCTATAACCACCACAATTTAATACGGGTAAAAACAAGCTTTGGGAGAATTGTCTTTAAAGGTGACAAATAAAAATCATCCCACGAATTTCTTTCTCAAGCAAAACGATTATATATTCACCCAATTAAAAAACGAAAATTACTCTGTGTTGGATTACGCTTTCAAAAAGTTAATTTTCTTCATAACAGATATACAGAGACACATTTTGGTAAGATACATATTCCTGAAACACACTCTATGGTTTTATTTTATTTTATTTTTTCAATCAAAATACGTATTGTTAAAAGATGTAAACAAAATCCATAAAAACTGTTTATGCGATATACTCCCTGTCTCACATTTATATACACTTACTTAAGGCCAAAAAAGTCTCCGGTTTGTGGTCATAGGTCGGCTTCAAAATCGGCCATTTTCCCCAACAGGTAAATACGTGATACATTGTATACGCGGGGAGCAAATTTCGCATAAAGTATGGTGGTTAAAAAAGGTTTCACAAATCGGGCAAATGTTCATATCCCTATGTGAAAAAGTCGTTTAAATCACAGCAGAATTCCAATCGATCCAGCTATTTTGGCTGCAATTGGACATCGTTTCATTGGGAAAAAAAAGAAGAAAATTTAAAATGCCGACGCGCGGGTCTGAGGCGACGCGCGCGGAGACCAGAAACCGGAGCCTTTTTTGGCCTAAAAGAGAGCAGTGTATTAAAGATACCGTTCAGCAAAAACATCTTCTTGACAAACTCAACAATATTGAAGTGCATGGCCTTGAGTTTGACTGGTTTTCATCTTACTTGCATGGACGTCAACAGGTGACCAAGATTGGTGATAATTACTCACCTTCTACTGGGGTGAACTTTAGTGTGCCACAAGGGTCTACTTTGGGGCCACTTCTTTTTACCTTGTACATTAATGACCTTTCTCGTGTTACTCAAAATAGTGACTCTAAAATGTATTTGTATGCTGATGATACAGCTATTTTCTTTCGGGCTACATCAATAGAACTTATTAACAGAACAATGAATAGAGAAATGGCCCTAATATCTAAATGACTAGACGTGAATTTTTTAAAAACGTAAATAAGACCAAAAGTATGCTGTTTGGAACTCAAGCTAAACTGCGACGTAGTGATGATAATATACGTGTTATGAACAGAAATATTGTCATCGATAATGTTACTCAATTTAAATATCTTGGTGTATGGTTAGATTCATCTTTACCTTGGAATGTGCATATTGATAAGCTTGTGAAAAATGTCAACAAAGGTTTGGGGGTTCTCCTGAGGGTCAGAAGTGTTCTACCTCAGCACACATTGAATATGTTATATAAAACGATGCTCCTGCCACAATTTGACTACTGTGATACTGTATGGGTTAACTCATCCAAACTGTACCTCACCAAACTAGACACTACAAAATACTGCTAGTAAAATAATTCTAGATCTCCTCCGGAGATAACCCACTGATATTCTGTTATCTACTTTGGGGTGGCAAACGCTAAGTTCACAGCGCACTTATCACCTAACTACATTGTTGTACAAAAGTCTCGTCTCCAAATTGCCCATCAATGTGTAATATTTTTATTCCAGCTGCAAATAGTGACTCTTAATACTAGGGCATGTTCCCATGGTAACCTACTTCCTTCTGAAGTTAAAACTGAATCTGGCAAACGTAAATTCATGTCTCGGTGAGTAGACTTATTTAATGAGCTTCCCTCATTAATTAAATATTCCTTCATGCCTTCTACTTTTGCTAGTTTAAATTTCTAAGACTGAGGTTTTAATTTATGGTTAATTCTGGGTGGGTATAAAGTTAGTTATTTGCTTTTTCCATGTAAATGTGCTGTCTAATTGGGGCTAATCTATGGGGTCTTGTTTGGGGTCTAATGGGATTCGTATTTCTTTTATAGTTTCTTTTGGATATTTGTTGCGGATCCCGCTGCTATATGGGATTCTAGCCGGCCAATTGTCATCGGGCAAGCTCGGTGGTCGAGAGGTTAAGACGTCTGCACTAGTAAGCAGGAGGTCGTGGGTTCGAATCCCGCCCGAGTCGCCTGTGTAGTTTTTTCACAGACACTCGGAAAGCACCGAGTACACAGTAATATACACACAGGGCAAAATTAAATCAATTAGTTATCTCCCGACGCAAGAATTTCACCAACCTAGATATTTGTTGTGTTTGTTTGGGGAACATTTCACTGGGGTATTTGATTGGGGTGTCTGTGGGGAAAGGGGTGTCTGTGGGGAAAGGGGGTGTCTGTGGGGAAAGGGGGTGTCTGTGGGGAAAGGGGGTGTCTGTGGGGAAAGGGGGTGTCTGTGGGGAAAGGGGGTGGCTTCGTGGAACCTGTGTTGGGTCCGATAGAGTGTTTTGTGCAATGATATCTTTAAGATTGTTTATTTATTTTAATCTTTGTTAATGTGATTACTAAATTTGTATTACTTATTCTCTGGCAATAGGCCCTTAGCGGGTGCCGCCAAATTTGTATTCCTCTCAGTTGTTTGCTGTGTTTGTTTGGGGAACTTTTCACTGTGGTTTCTGATTGGGGTGTCGGTGGAGGGGGTGGCTTTGCACTTGGGTCCTCACTTGGGTTTTGCTTGGGATCCAGTTGGCGGCACTATTATTCAGTTCGGGGGAAAGAACAGAGGAAATTCAGATTACTTCTCATTGATGAATCATCGTCTTTCGATATGGGTGCGCCAACAATTAAACTTGTATTTTTCATGATTAAAATGAAATTATTAGAAGGCGCCTAATGTAGGTGAAATAAAATTGAAGAAATTTTTTGAAACCTTATTTCCAATAAGGACAAAATGTTTACAATTGCGTTCGTATGAGTATCACACACGAAAATATCACTTCGAAATTATTTAAAAGGGGTATAAATAGGTGAGAAGTCAAGGGGGAAACAAGCGAAAGTAAAGAAGATGTGCTAAAACCCAAGACTATTGAAATGAGCTACATAACCTTACTCGCGGAGGGCGGGAGGTGGTAATATCCAATATATGTTAACAGTAAAAACAATTTTTTACGAATATATGCTATGATGTTATCAGAGGGTTTATTTCTTTTTAAGACAGGGTTTGATCAACATGTACCGAAACTGTCTCGGTAGTTTTTGCAAATTATTTCTCAATGGTTGTGCGAACGTAGAATTACTGTTGACTTTTGAAGCTTGGATTATTCAGGGAAATTGATTTGATCTGCTGCAACATCAGCTAAATACAGATAATAAAATCATGTCATAATTTATAATAACAGGAATAACATATTGGACATATTGACATTTGTCATTTCAAAACATATTAATAATAATAATAAATCATTTGTAAGGCACACTTAATCTGGAAGCCATTCAAAGGCGCCGACAAGGGAAATTTGAAATTATATGTGCCCCTGCCCCTACCCATAATAGGTGGATGATCCTACATGACGTTGTTGCCCGCCCCTACCCATAATAGATGGATGATCCTACATGACGTTGTTTAAACTTTTTGTTCAGTTTGTTTCTTTATTTTGGAGATTTCTTATTTTCTTATTTGTGTATTTTATACATTAATAATGATTTCAGGTATAGAAACTTATACATTTTATTCAAGACTTGACATTTTGTATTGCGTAAGAACTATAAACTGTAAGAACTATAACCCTGTTTAAATAAAACTGATTATTATTATTATTATTATTATTATTATACCATGTCTATCATGAGTTAGTACATTTAACGTAGCACTATGTGAATAATAACCATGGGTCTCATTTGCTATAGCAGTATATTGATTCGAGGTAAAATATGACAACAGTGCAAGTATGTCATCTTGATAGGACCTTACCTCCAATGGTGACCCATCGGCTCGAATCACGTAGAACCAATCAGCCTCGTTGTCACTGTACTTTATTTTATATGACTTTGTATACGAACCATAGGGACTCCCTTGTGTGATGATGCCAGTGACTGTAACTGACTCCTCCAGGTCCACACGAATCCACTGGTTCTGATCTTTGTACGCTGCATACCAGGCACCTGTACAAATAGAAGAATCAGATATCTAAGGATTGCTGTATATTGGTTTAGTTCGGTTCGGTGTGGTTTTGATGAATATTTAGGGTATGAAATTTATTGAAACGAATATCGGAATTTTAAAATGCAGAAAAAAACCCTGATGGGAATACTCTTCTCGTCACCGCGCTATACATCGATCTATATACACTCACGAGCTAAGGGGAGGACTTATCACTTATTTGTATACAGATTTGAATGGGCATGGGAAAACGGGAATTTTTGTTTCGTTTTGAGGTTTTATGTTTGTTTTTGAACATATCGTTACAGCATCATCATAATGATATCCGGCACATAAAATAATCAAAATTAAGTCAAATTATCTTTTTAATTTATCAAACATTTCAAGTGATTTGATGAACTCTTCATAGTTCATGCATATTGTGGCTTAAACATTTGAGCGTCCACAGGATCCACTACATAACTTGATTAGACAAAAATGTAACAGAACTTCGAAATGTTGTGTGCCCCCTCCCCGATTATATGGGGGATGATCAAAACAAAAATATAATTTCAACTTTATTTCTTGTAACGAAGGTGTAAGACTGAAGGTTCACAACTGAAGATCTTCTTGGAAACAAAATATAAGCTTTATAGTTCTGGTTTATTCAGTATAAATCACACTACTATACTACCGTCAAAACGACAGTCATTACATCATTGCACGATTGACCTGAAATATAACGAAAGATTCCAAGTTAAAATAATGAAGTGATCCATATTAGAAATATTGCAATCTGTTACAAATATCTACAATCTACAATGCATGAAAATCTTCATTATTCCCGAGTTCAACTCTTTATAAAACTTGCTCAAATTATTCACTTATTATTTTATACACCTTGCTTAGATTATTCACTTCGGAAAGAATGTCGAACCCAACCGCCACTTGTGCACAATGCCTAAACATTGTGTTTTGGGCAGACGACAAAAATGCCAGTATCTCACTGGATTTGCATGTATAGTGCTCACCATGTCCGAAATTTCATTTCCATTCCTCACTTGACTATACACTTCCCTCTCCTTATTAAGTGTATCCTCGATCATCTTTTAAAGGAAAATCTGTGATATTTTGTCATATTTGGACAGAAAAGTGGCAGTTGTATTTTACATTATTTCCTTCTCTCCTTGCTCATCAGATTATTCAATTCTTATTTATTACAGAATTCATTAACGTACGGGTAAAATTTAAAGGGCTGCTCACAAGAACAGGCACTTTTCCGATATTGCTCAATAGATAAATGGTTAGGATACATTCTGTTATATCATTATTTTATGTGTCTCTAAAAGTATCTGGCTCTAAATACATGCTGTGAAAATGCAAAATTGGTCAATCTCTAGTCAGGATTTTATACAATTAGAGTGTCGACCTTGGTCTTTCGTGAATAAACAATAAATACACATTAAAATTCAGTTGCGAGGACTTACCAGTAGTTCCTTACAGCTCATGCCTCATGATGAGATGCCCAAACTCTGAAGATGAGGGACAAGAACAACTTTTTTCTGGTGATACAAAATGCTCGCAAATTTGATGTGTTGGCTGCAACAGTGGAAGTTGGAAATGACCACCACAGGCTTGCAATCTCAACATGTAAACTACTGGAATGCGCAAAATCTATCGCAGCTTACATAACTTACATTGTGATAAAAAAAAGGCTTTTAAATTGAATGCTTTGTGCAAATTTGACTACATACCACATGACATGTAGCGCATGGTTAACTTCAAACTAAAGAGGGCGCTGTATGGACATGTTATACCAAAATCTCAAGTACGGGTGCAATTTACAAAGAATTACATAATTGATATCTACAAGTGCCTGGCTGCATACCCTGAAGTCTGGCTGGTTACCATCACCCGAGTATTAAAGAAATTGCAAAATAATGGATATTGGCCTTACGTTTCGAAAATAGCAGGTTCTTTCTCAAAGGCAAAATGGGACGGAATACAAACAACATACATAAACGCAAGAAATCGGACAAAAGAGGGATTAAAGGAGTTCTTGGCTGAAAGAACAAAGCAAAAGATGAGTGAAAATGAAAGGGTCTGACAGGGAGAGTATAAAAAAACAGACAAATAGACTAACAAGCAAACAAATGTATAAAGACATGGATATAGATTGTTGAGAAAGAAAAATAGAAAATTAGTCATTCCCTTCCTGTATGTTGAGACCATGGGGGTGAATGGTGTGGATACACCTGAACCACATCGTTTCTCTGCTGAGATGGACCGACTTCCTGCAGTTAACAAGTGAATATAAAGGTGGGCCAGCACTTCAATCTACCTAATGATTTCATTTCTGACATGATTTTGAAGGGTATTGAGTGCTTGGTAACCGTAGGGAATTGGTCCGTCTCATCAGTAAAAAGATGTGGATCCCGCGTATCAACACCACACCCATGGTCTCAACATATAGGACGGGAATGACTAATGATGATTCATTTTCTTCTCCACAGAATTTTTTACATTTATTTTTTACATTCTTTTACTTTTATTTTGATGGTATAGTCTATCTGTCTGCTTTGTTTACTCCCGTCTGTCTCTGCTTTTTGCTAATCTATCTTTTCTTCCAGCCAAAAATCTATTCATGTGTAATCCATCTTTTGTCTGGTCCAATGACTACTACCTAACTCTGATTTTTGAATCTTTTTCTTTTGTGTGCATTTCACACCTGAAGTTCTCGGAAAGGGTTTTATGTTTTCCTTTCGTTGCAATCGCCTAAAGGATGGTAACTTCTATTTCTCAATATCAATATCAAAGTCATATTCCGAACTGGAATTGGAATCAGTGAAGAATGATTTGTTGTACTTCGTTGACAAACGGACTCAATAACGAGCTTAGCATTTACGAGACATGTAGAGACCAGCTTTAGCTCAAGAGAATTAACAGTCTTTCTGTATCACCTCCCTCTGCCAATTTAACCATGTAAACAAAATTATTGGGATCAGGTTTACCAACAATCAGATATTTATCTGAAAGATAACTATCTTGGATCTTATTCCAACCCCTGGCATGGTTACGCATATAAAAATGATCTCCGATGTTAGGATTTGCTTTACGATCACAAATCTGCTATTCTCCTTATTCTTATTTAGCTGCTGTTGATTTTTAGACCTTGCAAGTTGATAGGCTTTTTGCAATCTTCGTTGGTGTAAGAGAAACATTTTGATGAATGTGGTGTAGAAGTTATATGCATAAGTCATCTCAGGAAGAAACCTAGACCAACAATACTTTGCTGAAAGTTTCCACAAAATTGTCCTAATACATCTTTCACATTGAGCATTCACTTGAGGGTGGTATGCTGTTGTGTGAGATATATTTATGTTGTATTAATACAGAGATGAGAAAATAAATTAGACTCAAATAGTCTTCCTGATCTGAATGAATTTTTACAGGTACAGTATACTTTAAAAACCACTCTTTAACCAAAACAGATGTTATTGTTTTAGCAGTGTGATCCTTTGTTGGTATGGCAATAGTGAACTTCATCAGTAATCACAAGAACATTCTCTGTTCTGTCAGAAGTAGACTCTAAAAGCGTACTGTCAATGGCTATGACATTCAAAGGATTACTTGCAACCAATTGACCAAGAGGGTTTCTGACTGCAGGTCTAGGAAGTTTAGCAACTGCACACTGCTCACAATTCCCAATCTACTTTTTAATGTCAGCATACATACGAGGCCAATAGCAGTGGGAATGAACTAAAGAGAGAGTTCTTTCTATACTCCGATGACCAAACTAGTCATGTAGACTTAATGTGAGGATGGTTAGGCTTTAAAGATGAAGGCAATACAATTTGAGTCAAGCTTCCCTACTTTGGATCTTTGACTTTCCTATGAAGTACACCATTCACCAAAGAGAAACGTTTAATTTGAAAACCTTCATCACTTCGAAATCTTGGCTTTGTCTTTGACTCTACAATGACAATGAGCAATCATATCACTACTGTTTGCAGATCAGCCAATCATTATATCTGCAACATCAGCTGAATCCGAAAGTACATACATGTAGATGCTGACACCTGTCATGCTTCTATTAGAACCCTCGTTACTTTCAAGATTAGATCATTGTAATTCAGTTCTCAATAGACTGAAACAATCTGATATTCATAGATTACAGAAACTCCAAAACAATTAAAGTTTCCCATGTCAAATTCTCTTATCTAAAGCAGTTACACACTTCACCATTCATCATAAAGCTTCACTGGCTTCCAACTAATGTATAAAACAGCCATAAACATGTATAATGTTAAATCCAATCTATTCCCTACTTATATCTAATGCAATTGATCTCATGCCCAGGATCGAGGGGTGGTTTACAGTCTCGTGGTACATTTAATATTCTATGCACTTTTTAGAAAGCAAGTGACAAAGCATTTTCAAATGCTGGCCCAAGAATCTGACAATCCGCCAGTTCGCTAATCCGATTCTCTATTTCCTCTTTAAGAGCACATTGTTGAATCAGTGTCAAATCTACCTATGCAGGGGATTGGTTGGTGAATATGAACCATCTACTGATATGTCACAGCTAGGGATGGGGTCGAGTTTGATAATTTTAGCATTTCACTGGCCGAGCGCCTCCCTGGTTAGGTCTGACATGTAGGCCTACTCTGCAAATGCTGTAGTCTCAGTCCCAGACTGCATGGGGCTCAATCGCTAACATAAATGTATGGAGTGACGAGTGAGCATAATCAAATCCGACTGCGCCGTTAAGGACGAGACTACAAATCACGAGCTGGTGGCGAGCAGTAGACGTACCAATGGTACCGTAGTGTAAACAGCTTTAGCCCTACATGAGAAGAATAAACTTTAAGGTAAAGTCACATTATTCCTATTATATCGACCATTGACCATGTCGTCACAAAAGAACAAGCCGAATGTGCTTATTGTAAGCATAAATGTCAACACGACAAACTGAACAATCATACCGAATCCAAACACCCAGGCCAAAAAGTTAAAAAGAAAGGATGTCAAGACAAAAATCATCACTTTTTAAACAGCAGAAAGTACAAGACACCCGGGAGGACATCGGCGATAGTGCAACGTCATTCCAGCCTTCCACTTGCCATGATAGCGACGAAATTGAGCCGCGTGTCCTGGGAGGAGCATATCTCTGATGAAGATGATGAAGACCTGATGCAGATCCTTCTGGATAAAACCAAAGAATTTCCTACAGACCCTGCATTGTTAACAAAGCGCCCAATTACTTGTGAGCTTATTGAAGCTACATTGTCTCATGGACCTTGTAAACCGGGATTAAATGACACTTTCAAGTTTGTTCGCAATGAAAAGGGGCTAGTGTTCAGCCGGGACTGGTATTTTCCTCAACTGAAAAAAATGAAATCATACTGTGAATGGCTTACATATTCATCCACTACTAATAGTGCTTACTGTTTCCCATGCTGGGGTTTTGCCAACAGAGGTAAAAAAGGATTAAGAGTCCACATTTGATGAAAATGGGTTTCAAAATTGGAAAAAGGCAACGGACAAATTCAAAATTCATGAACACACACCAGCACATTGTGAAGGTGTTCATCTGATGATGGAAGCAAAACAACGCTTGAAGTTAGGAAAAACAGTCAAAGAAGAACAATTTCATGTCCGTGAAAGACAGGTCAAGCAAAATCTCACTAAGCAAAACCTTGCCTTCCGAGGTCATCGTGAATCTTTCCCATCCACAAGACAAACTAACTATGAGCACTCATGTGGGGGAAAGGTTCAGAATGAAGGCAACTTTTTTGAATTAGTAAAGCTGTTGCAGACGTCTTAACCTCTCGACCACCGAGCTTGCCCAATGACAATTGGCCGGCTAGAATCCCATGTAGCAGCGGGTTCCGCGATATATATAGGTTGGTGAAATTCTTGCGTCGGGAGATAAACAACTGATTTAATTTTGCCCTACACCGATGTGTGTATAGCACTGTATACTCGGTGCTTTCTGAGTATCTGTGAAAAAACTACACAGGCGACTTGGGCGGGATTCGAACCCACGACCTCCTGCTTACTAGTGCAGACGTCTTAACCTCTAGACCACCGAGATTGCCCGATGACAATTGGCCGGCTAGAATCCCATATAGCAGCGGGTTCCGCGATATATAGGTTGGTGAAATTCATACAGTGCTATACACACATCGGTGTAGGGCAAAATTAAATCAATTGTTTATCTCCCGACGCAAGAATTTCACCAACCTAATGTATATATATCGCGGAACCCGCTGCTATATGGGATTCTAGCCGGCCAATTGTCATCGGGCAAGCTCAGTGGTCTAGAGGTTAAGACGTCTGCACTAGAAAGCAGGAGGTCGTGGGTTCGAATCCCGCCCAAGTCGCCTGTGTAGTTTTTCACAGACACTCGAAAAGCACTGGGCAAAATTAAATCAAAGGCTTTTTGCAATCTTCGTTGGTGTAAGAGAAACATTTTGATGAATGCAGTGTAGAAATATATGCATAAGTCATCTCAAGAAACACCATAAGAAACCTAGACCAATAATGCTTTGCTGAATGTGTCCACAAAATTGTCCTAATAAATCTTTCACATTAAGCATTCCCTTGAGGGTGGTATGCTGTTGTGCAAGATTTATTGATGTTGTATGCTACAGAGATGAGAAATTAAATTAGACTCAAATTGTCTTCCTGATCTGAATGAATTATTACAGGTACACTATACTTTAAAAACCACTCTTTAACCAAAAGAGATGTTTTAGCAGTCTGATCCTTTGTTGGTATGGCAATAGTGAACTTAGAAAACACATCAGTAGACTCTAAAAGCATACTGTCAATGGCTATGACATTCAAAGGATTATACTTGCAACCAAATGACCAAGAGGGTTTCTGACTGCAGGTCTAGGAAGTTTATCAACTGCATACTGCTCACAATTCCCAATCTACTTTTTAATGTCAGCATACATGCTAGGCCAATAGCAGTGGGAATGAACTAAAGATCGGGAGAGTTCTTTCTATACCCTGATGACCAAACTGGTCATGTAGACTTGTGAGGATGGTTAGGCTTTAAAGATGAAGGCAATACAATTTGAGTCAAGCTTCCAGACTTTGGATCTTTGACTTTCCTATGAAGTACACCATTCACCAAAGAGAAACGTTTAATTTGTCCCAACATAGTTTGTACCGTTCGAAATTCACCCTTTCACTGTTGTCTAGACAACCAAACCTTCAACATCACTTCGAAATCTTGGCTTTGTCTTTGACTCTACAATGACAATGAGCAATCATATGACAACTGTTTGCAGATCAGCCAATCATTATATCCACAACATCAGCTGAATCCGAAAGTACATCGATGCTGACAACTGTCATGTTTGATCTATTAGAGCCCTTGTTACTTTCAAGATTAGATTATTGTAATTCAGTTCTCAACAGACTGAAACAATCTGATATTCATAGATTACAGAAACTCCAAAACAAAGCTTCCCATGTCAAATTCTCTTATCCAAAGCAGTTACACACTTCACCACTGATCAGCTTCACGACAGAATAATGGCGTCGGACAGAGAGGCACGCATGTTAGGAGCTCCCAGTTTTCTCAAGAATATCAATCCATTTATAAGGGAATCTCTCGGAACAGTCACTGTTTGTCAATCATCAACAAACTTTATTAGTGTAGCAATAAGCAAAGTTTCTTCGGACGAGCTGTTATCGAGCAGATCGAGATTCGTTGTTTAAGGAAGCAGTCTAGAGAAGCGTCTTAAAGCTAGAGTGTTGAGCGGCATAGAACAATGTAACATTGACTATAATGGGTAAGGACCCGTCCCTTGTGCCTAAAGCTAGAAGATCTTCTGAGGCCCTCGCTGATGACTTGAAAGAACTTTACCTGTATTTGATGGATCATTGGCCTACTTTTCCTAAGAGCACACTCAGCTCCCGTTGTTTTGCTACATGTAAGCCTATAATTGACAGTTGTACTTTACCCACTGGTTGCAAAGGACCAGATATTATGGTCAACACGGACAAAGTGCAGATTGGATCCTCTCCTTCGATCACCCTACAAAATATTTGGGATATTATTACTGAATTTAAATCTGAAGTGAAAAGTCTAAGGCAAGAGCTCAAAGACAATGCCCTGGGTGTAGGGACTGACAAATTATCCGAAAATCCCAAATCCGAAAAAAATAAAAATGGCCGCCAAAATCACTAACCTGGCAGTGGGATCTTTGTAACATGGATAAAGAAACCATTGATGAAATCTTCAGCAAACACGATGCTACACAAGACTCACGATCAATATCTTGTCATCCACCATTGTCTACTGATCTACACACTACATTGTCTACATCTTCACTCAAGTCAATCACAACCATCACTATGTCGAACCGCTTTGATGCACTTCTAATAGATGATGATCCCATTATCTCCTTTGACGAGGACTCCATTGCTGATAGCAATAGATAGCTAGATGAATATCGTCTTGAACAGACCAAGAAGTTTCAAGACAGAGTGGCCCGATGGAGCAGCATAGACGTCATACTTCTTGGTGACTCGATGGTAAAGAGGATTCAGGGACAGAAACTTAGTCGCATGAAATCTGTATCTGTCACTTCTTGCCCTGGAGCTACAATTGAGGCTGTCAACATTAATCATGAACGGTGAAGTTAATCCCACTCCTACTGAGCTCATTCTACATGTTGGAACAAATAATACCAGAGACAACCCTGAAACAATCTTGGCTAAACTGGTATCTCTCTGTGATATGGCGCAGAAGAAATTCAACATTAAGACAATCACCATTTCTTCAATCATTCACAGAGTTTCAACTAGTAAAAAGGATTTCTGAAGGATATCTGCTGCTAACAAGCTCATCAGGCAGTCCTGTGAGTCTCAACATTGGGGTTTCATAAACAATGACAATATTGGTCATTGATTCATTGCTTGTGACGGTGTCCACCTTAACCACTCCGGCACTGTTGCCTTTGCTAGGAATGTCATAAGGCATCTGCAGGGCATGCAGCCTGTCACAGTCAAAGCCGTGCTACCAGCATATATAATATAATAATAATAATAATATGTGGACTTATATAGCGCACGTATCCACCAACTAAGTGGTGCTCAAGGCGCATTCTTTTTTACGTGCATTACACAACACACGGGACCTACGGCTTTACGTCCCATCCGAAGGACGAAGCAATTATGGTTAAGTACCTTGCTCAAGGACACAAGTGTCACGACCGGGTCTCGAACCCACACCCTGCTGCTGGCAACACCAGAACTTGAGTTCGGTGCGCTAGACCGCTCGGCCACGACACTCCATTGAAAAACAAAAGGAAACTGCTACCCATTCCGTCAAACCCAAACTGAATACCATACGGCGGGACGAAAGGAGACTTGTTACTAAACGGGAGGACAGAAATAATTTCAGACAGCACCCAAATTCATCTTGGGA
Organism: Zoroaster sp. YZ-2022; assembly: GCA_029582265.1. Taxonomy (NCBI): domain Eukaryota; kingdom Metazoa; phylum Echinodermata; class Asteroidea; order Forcipulatida; family Zoroasteridae; genus Zoroaster; species Zoroaster sp. YZ-2022. Next base: position 3,326,726 of record CM055816.1, read on the forward strand.
TTTTCATCACCGAGGCTGGAAATCACGAATGAAACATCAGCTGACAATGTCTCAAGTACCAGTACGGTCGATTCGCTCCCCAACTCGATTCTAAGAACTACATCGCCAGAAGAGACACCATCGATTTATGTGAACAATCCAAATTAAAATTTACATTGTTATTACAGTGAATTGGATAATGGTAGTCTTCTTCTTCTTCTTCTTCGGCTGTCCATCGATTTCGATGATGACAGTGTTTGAGAGGTTTAGTTTTAACAGGCTCGCTTGTGGGCCGCAAGGCCAGCTTTGGATCGACAGTGTCGTCCACATCGATCACCGATATATCTTGACTGGTCTGGCATGCAATGTCTGCGTTCATGAGCCCTTTCATACTCTTTCTGCCTCCTTTCTTCAATAGCTGTGACTGACTTCTTCACAATGCCGCACCATCTTTTTCGGTCCATGGCATCTCTTTCCCAGGTGTTGTCATTCATGGCAGTGTTCTTCATGTGTCGCTTGAGCACATCTTTGAAGCGCAGCTTCTGACCACCTTGCTTCCTCTTTCCTTCGCATAGCTCACCATAAAAGACTGCTTTTGGCAGGCATTTGTCTGTCATTCTTCTAACGTGTCCAGCCCAACGCAGCTGAGAGGCTGTAATGATAGATTCTACACTGACTGTCTCAGCACGTTTGAGCACCTCTACATCTGGTATCTTCTCTTGCCACTTCATGTGCAATATTTGTCGCAGATGTCGGAGCTGTGTCCTGGTCAGCTTTTTGATGTGTTCTCGGTACATTGTCAATGTTTCAGTTGAGTAGAGCAGGGATGGTAGAACAGCACTATTGTACACTTTGATCTTAGTTGCTATTTTTATGTCATGACGAGACCACAGTCGCTTCTGAAGAGCACCAAAGGCTTTCGTGGCTGATTGGATCCTTCTCTCAACTTCCAAGTCTAATAAGTTGGTGTTGGTCACGGCACTCCCTAAGTAAGTGAAAGACTCACTGTTTCAAAGCTGTTCCATTGACCAATATGTCAGGTGGTTGTGCCCTGTTGGAATTACAGCGGGGAGGAGGAGGCTGGTATAGAAACTCAGTTTTTGAGACATTTATTTTCAGCCCAAATAGAGTGGCAGCAGATGAAAAATGGTCAGCAATTTCTTGCATAGCATCTGCATCAGTAGCGACCAGGGCTGAGTCATCTGCGTACAGGAGCTCTCTGACGGTAGTATCCCACGTATAAAAACAAAGGGTATTAAATTCGCTCATCTTAATATTCATAGCCTAGTCAGTAAGATTGATGAACTTCATATTTTACTTAAGCATAGACCTTTTGATGTTATTTGTCTGAACGAGACGTTGTGCGATTCCAGCATCTCAAATGTTGAAATCTGTATAGATGGCTTTTCCATAGTAAGAAAAGACAGAACCAGACATGGTGGTGGTGTAGCTATTTATGTGTCTATAATGATATTCATTTTACCAGACGACAAAATCTTGAATCTGAGGCATTAGAAAACGTATGGATTGAACTAAAGTATAATAGGAAATCTCCCATTCTGGTTGGTGCTTTTTATAGACCACCAAGTGCGAATAGTGATTTCTTTGACAAATTTGACATGGTTTTAGCAACAGCCTCAATTGAGAACAAAGAATGTGTTTTATTAGGTGATTTTAACTGTAATTTTACTAATGGAGTGTCAAAATGCTAATACTGATGATCATGATAACTTGAAATTTTATACTAATACGTATGGGTTTTCCCAAATTATCAAATCCCCAACTAGAGTCACCAGTCAAAGTCACATTGTCATTGATTTGATATTTGTAAATAATCCTGGTGTCTTTATTGATAATGGTGTATTTGTGATAATTTTTTTAATTATTCAGATTGTTGTTTTAACTGTAAACCATTCTCTCAACAAGGTCATAAATATATGGAGTCTAGACCATTTAATAAACTGAATGTGCTAGATTTTAATAATGATTTGTGATGTGATCTGGGAAAACCCTTCACATGGTGAAATTTGTCATTTTTGTGTTATATACATCAAATTTAACGTGGACACTGTGCTGTTTTCAAAATTGTTTTATTCATGATTCTAGGTTGTCTATAACTTGAGTTATGCTCTCGGGAAGTTATAGCTGCCACTGTCCTGAAAAAACAATGGCGGAAACGAAAAACAAAGACGGCTTTTTAATTATCTGTCATCATAAAACTATGTTTTTACATATAAAACGATAGAATTTTTATTTAATATTTTCAAGAATGATCATTTAGATATTAACAATTAAATTGGTACCAAAAACTCAAATTGTCAAAAAGAATTTGTGGGACTATTTTGCCATTATCTTCAAAACAAGTTCGCCGACATCCGACGGGTTTTCCCAGATCGCATCACATTTAATTAATGTACATTGGGATGCCATTGATGGCATGTATGATGTTGAGTTAGCATGGCAAACCTGATCTAATCTATTTATGGATATTGTGATTTTACATGTTCCACTCTGTAAAAAGAAAATTAGGCACAATGCTTGTCTGTGGATCACGGATGATATTGTTAAACTGATGAAAGAGCGTGATCAGATCCCTAAAGTTGCCGTCAAATACAACTGTCCGAACTTATGGCATAACTAGTGTGTTTATGTAATAAAGTAACTCATAGGATGCAGAAGCAAAAGTCTATCCACTATATACTGTGGTCTGATACGTGACAATGTGGGTAACAGCAGAAAAATCTGGAGTTACCTTAAAGAAGTTACGCCAAACCAAAGCCGTATCCTCCCCAATTCTGTTGAAGTCAATGGTTCGGATTGCAGTGAGACAGAACTTATTGCTGGCACATTAGTAGTATATGAAGAGCAAATCTGTCCTCTTTGTGGTGAAGGAGGAGGAGCAATGAGGCGGGGCATGAGGAGGAGCAGTAAAAATGAGCATCCCTCCTCAATTCTCCTCCTCCTCCACCACAAAGAGGACAGATTTGCTCTTCACATAGGTTGACTCCACACAAAATACTGCACACTACTCCCTCCTCACAAACTGCACACAAAATACTGACACGTCTGGGCGCGCGCGTGAGACACGTCTGGGCGCGCGCGTGGAGACCAAACTGCACACAAAATACTTACGATTTCGGGTGGAGGTGTGCAGTTTGTGTGGTGGAGGGAGTAGTGCGCAAGCGCAGCATGCATATTGATGATTTCGGGCAAGTTGAGACAGTCGTTTCTCACATCACCTCTCTTCATTCACGTCACATACACGGACTGAACTTGATCGAGCAACACGTCCCTTGTATATCTTTACCAGTATGGCCACTCTCTTTGCATTTTACCAATATGTAAGAGAGAATCGTGAAATTAATATTATTGAATCAGAACGTATACGAATAAATGCGGATCCCGAATTGCGAGACTGGGAACAAATTCCCAAAAACTTCCCTCACGTTGAGGTAATTTCCATCCCACCTCCTCCTCCACCTCAATATAGGGACCCTTGTAGTGTGATGCTCCTCACATAGTAAAATACTTACTCCCTCCACACAAAATACGCGCGCGCGCCAGGTGTGATAGGTGTGCTCCTCCACAGCGCGCGTGAGACACGTCTGGGCGCACGCGGGCGCGCGCGTGAGACACTCCCTCCACACAAATTGCACACAAAATCATCAAAAAAATTGTTTATGGCAATCCTCCTCCCCAATGTGCAAACTCCTCCCCAAAGTGCAAATCTCCTCCACATGAACCATTGCACTGTGGTGGACTGTGGTGGAATGCCATTACAAACTGCATGAGAAGAATAAACTTTAAGGTAAAGTCACATTATTCCTATTATATCGACCATTGACCATGTCGTCTCAAACAGAACAAGCCGAATGTCCTTATTGTAAGCATAAATGTCGACGTGACAAACTGAAAAATCATACAGAATCCAAACACCCAGGACAGAAAGTTAAAGAGAAAGGATGGCAAGACATATATTATCACTTTAAACGGTAGAAAGTACGTCATTTCAGCCTTCCACGAGCCATGATAGCAACGAAATTGGGACAAAGACATGACCCATGCAGATCCTGAGACTGACATTGGCTTGGACGTTGGTCAAACATTGGTGTGAAGCCTCTTCTGGATAAAACCAAAGAATTCCCTACAGACCCTGCATTGTTAACAAAGCACCCGATTACTCCTGAGCTATAATGTCTCATGGACCTTGTCAACCGGGATTAAATGACACAAAGGGGTGAGCGTTCCGCTGGGACTGGTATTTTCCTCAACAAAAAACAAAAAACAAAATGGTATAAAATCATATCGTGAATGGCTTACATATTCATCCACTACAAATAGTGCTTACTGTTTCCCATGCTGGGGTTTTCCCAACAGAGGTAAAAAGGATTACGAGTCCACATTTGATGAAAATGGGTTTCCAAATCGGAAAAAGGTAACGGACAAATTCAAAACTCATGAACACACACCAGCACATTGTGAAGCTGCTCATCTGATGATGCAAGCAATTCAACGCTTGAAGTTAAGAAAAACAGTCAAAGAAGAACAATTTCATGCCCATGAGAGACAGGTCAAGCAAAATCTCACTAAGCAAAACCTTGCCTTCCGCGGTCATCGTGAATCTTTCCCATCCACAAGACAAACTAACTATGAGCAATCATGTACGGGGAAAGGTTCAGAATGAAGGCAACTTTCTTGAATTAGTAAAGCTGTTGTCAAAATATGATGGCATTTTAACAGCACCAAAGAATGCAAATTACCTCATCAGTCCACATATCCAAAACGAATTCATTGACACACTGGGAGGAAATGTTAGATCACAGATTATAAGTGAAGTAAAAAATGTGCATTACTATGGTGTCATACTGGATTCTACAATTGATATGTCACATAATGACCAATTTTCCTTTTGCTTGCACTATGTGAACGAGCAATTCAGTATCCAAGAGAGTGATTCTAAGACACTGTTTAACACTCGAAAGAAAACTCTTACACATTTAGGGCTTGATATCCAACTGATAAGATCTGTCATATGATGGTGCTGCTAATGTGTGAACTCATATTTCTGGGTTACAGACTAGAGTTAAAGAAGTGAATAAGAATGCCTTATATGTACATTGTTGAGCACAAAACCTAAACTTGGTTCTTGCAGATGTCTGTGGTAACTGTACCGAAGCAGTCACTTTTTTCGGTACGATTCATAAGGTGTACACATTTTTCTTACTGCAAGTCAACCTCGATTGATTTACTTAGAAAGTGCTCAAGAAAAGTTAAACATGGAGAAGACAAAATTACAACGCCTTTGTCAAACTAGATGGTATTGTAGACACGATTGTGTAAAAGCACTCAAAACATTGTACACTGTGCTGTTGTTAGCCTTAGAAGATATTGTAGAGAACAAAACGTGCCCAGAAACAAAAGCTGAAGCTGGAGGTTTTACTGGAATTCTTCAGCAAATTTGAATTTGTTATCATGACTGACATTTGGTTCAAAGTTCTTTGCGAAATGAATACTATTTCCGAGTATTTGCAGCAAACTTCTTTGCATCTTGTAATGGCAAGTACTCTGATAGATTCAGCAATTGAAAATTTGAAACAGCAAAGATCAAGCCAAGTCTTTGATGATATTTTGAAAGAAGTACGTGCCACAACCACAATCAAAGGGGTATCTCCTGAATTTAAGATCATCAGATAGAGTGTGCAAATGCAGACGCATGCCTGGTGAGATGGCTCATGATGAGCCAATAACAGATCCTGTTGATAAGTTTAGGGTTACTTTAGGTAAAACTTGTAGCTTTGCATGGTGAGGATGATAAGTAAGACTAATTGCGGTGACACCATGTGGAATCTCAATTGAGTAGTAATTAGTTCTGAAAAGAACTGTATTCTTCAAGATACACGATACATTAGTCGGACAGTCGCGCTTTAGCGATTTCCAGACTATGGTAGTCCCCTTTAAGTGTCTTATGAATGGACATTTATATGATACTGACGGTTTTGAACACTTTGCATCTATGTACGAGGATGACATTGACAATGATCTTGCCAAAACAGTAGAACCAGTTTTGTCACTTCTATAAAAGCACGCCAGAATTTGCAGATGATCCTCCAAAACACCGTACAGAAAATGTTGCATAATGATTAAGAAATGGGACATTCATAACGTCTTTCCAAACTTGACCTTTTTGTACAGAATACTGGGTACCATTGCGGTATCTTCAGCCGTCTAAAGCTGACAAAACACCTACCTCAGATCCACAATGACGGAAGAAAGGCTTTCCTCGTTAGTCATACTAAGCATAGAGCGACATTTCTCTGAACAAGTTAACTTTGATTCAGTGATTGACACTTTTAGTCAAATTTCGGTGTGCCGTATGGAACTTGATTATCATCTTTAACAAAACACAACATCTCCATTAGGGTCATTAAATATAGAGATAAAAAAATGAGATACATGCATGTACCTACATGTACTAGTATTTATTTGTAAACGGTTTTATTGCTATATACTGTTATACTTTAACACATTGTTGTCCTTTTGTGCAACAAACTGTGAACCATACAAGTAATCTTTAAACTTATCTGTCACTGCCCACTTCAGACCTAATAATTCCAATTTCCATGAACTATACTTCTCCATCTTTTCTCATTGTCTCAAAGGGAACGACTAGCATATGCAATTACACATTCACTGCCGTCTTGGATTTGGGATAAAACAGCACCAAGCCCAGAGAGGCTTCCGTCTACATCAAGAGTGAATGGTTTAGAAAAATCTGCAAAAGCTAAAACAGGGGTAGTGGAAAAGTTTGATTTCAAGGACTCAAAGGCTTCCTGACACTCATGTGACCATCTACATATAACAAAAGAACTTAGGGTCATGACCTTGACAAACTCCTACTAAGGCATCTTCAGTTGAAATACCTTTCTCTGATAAAACGTCATGTGCCATCAGCATCAAACTTATGGACACAATATAAGTGTCCATTATTATTATTATATGACCAAGATAATGAATCTCTTTGTGAAATAAATGGCATTTCGAGGACTTGAGCTTCAATCCATGTCATGCTTTCTAGAATAGATACAGATGTCATCTAAATACACAAACAACAGCTGATAGGTCAGATCACCAACACACCGTTGCATCAAATGTAATGTGGCTGGAGCTCCACAGAGACCAAAAGGCATTTGTACATAATTACTCGTACAATCCCATGGGAGTGAGTGATAAAGGCCGTTTTCTCCCGATCTTCTCGCACTCCGACTTGGTGATACCCACTCACCAAATCAAGTGATGTGAGCAACTTAGCACCAACTGCAGCATCCAGAAATTTAGGGGAAATGAAAGGCGTCTTTTTTGTGTTTTTAAATTAATTAGACGATAATCTACGCATATTCTAAAGCAACCATCCTTTTTCTTGGCAAGGGCAATGGGTGCATTTGGCTGTCGTAATGCGCTTTTACCAAAGTACCATCTTTTATGATTTGACTAAAACAAGTTTTTTTTAAAATGTATACATTTAGGTCTATATATATTTGTACTTTGAACCAATCACGGGACCTCAATCATATTCATTTCCTATGACCCCATGCGACAATGCTCGCTCATGTGCTCCAAAAATCTACAAAAGAGAACCCCTTAAAAATTATTATGACATGCATGGCATTCACTATACTGTCCGTTCTATGGTCCGTAGTTTTGAGCCGCGCACCCCACCTGCCCTCCATCCGAATCTGAACATTTAAGTATACGGGTCAGTGGCCATGGATATTTATATCGCCAAATTGAGTACACAAAGAAAATTCCTTGATTTTGACCTGACCTCTGATCACACTCTTATCCCTCCCTCGTTTCTACATAAAACACACCCTTTTATCATGTCTACCTTAGCATGTCTACCTTACCATGTCTACCTTACCATGTCTACCACCATGTGTTTCTTTGCCCAATCACCCCCCTTTTCCTTGCCCACACCTTTCTCTGCCGACTTATCCAAGTATTTATAATATCATTTTGTACGGTGATATTGTTTTAAACTTTGGTACCTTCCACAGGAGCCAAAGTAGCACTCCAAAACTTATTTATAACTTTATAACATTACTCAATTCTGCTAATTCTTTGACACGATTCCTGGCGAGAATCAGTCTCACAGTATTATTTATGAATATGTGTAAGACGTAAAACGGATGTGTCTTTTTCTTAAGATTTTTACTTCTCATGCATTTTCATGAAAAAGAATTGAACATGTAAGGGAACGTCACCCTCTTTCAAATAGTCATTCCAGAGCTCTCCACTCTCTCACGAGCTCAGTTTTTGGTCAAGCATGATGTACTCTCAATTAAGTGTGTGCATGTCTTTTCCAGAGGAAAAAATCCCCCCTAACTTGACTTTACAAAAATACTACTTTCCCTAAGTCCAAAAGACCTATATTATTGCAAATTAAACATGTTATGACAAGGACAAGATAATGTATGTCTGAAGAGTTTTACCGATGCTACTGCAGCTATGAATGTACATTGTAAATAAAAAAAATAAAAATCGATTCTCAAAAAATGTTCCATCATAAAATTTCACCCTTATTAAAAATGCCCATACAACAAAAAATCCCCTTGTGCAAGTTATGAAAAGAAAATATAAATCACTTCCATCTTGATTACATCTTTAAAAATTATATTATTTACCCTAGCTCTTAACAGTGCATGGCAAAGAATCGAAAAAGGCATACATCTTTGAATGTTACACACGTGTTTGACAGTGTTTACATGTGTGTGTGTTCCCTGTATACATATGCATTACATAACATGCATTATGAGAAAATAGAACAAGTCTCATAATTTAATCTAAATAATGTTCTTTCAATTTGTGACGGCTTAGAAATTATTAAGTTAGAATTTAATACCCCCGTTTATTTGTTAGCTCATACTTACCTTTATTACGTAATCATTTCTTTACTCACTACATTATTATTCAAATTAGGGAAGCGCCCTCTACGATTGCATTTCTATCGCGTGCTTCCACCGTACCTTCACACTGTTTTCTGTCGAAGATCTATTAAGACGTCTTCATCTTCATATATTTTCAACTTATATTTCAAAAATATCATTTATCTAAACTTAGATCTACACTTTCATCAACATTAATACTTTCATTTAGTGATTATTTGCTATTATTTCCTTAATTATTGATGTATTTAGAATTCGTTAGTAAGCAAAAGATTGTCGTAGCTTGCGATCATATTAAATGTCCTTAAGACAAACTCTTATTATTTCACAAAGGAGATTCACCGGTGCTTTATTGTTTAAACAGTTATCTCCCAAGAATTATTCTCGATTCATTTTACTTAGTTTGCATTGTTTTATGATTATTCAAGATGGTGGACGCTGCCTAGGTTTTTGGCACGAACCGCAGATAATTGTGTAATTAAATGACCCTTTTATTGTTCTTTGTATTTTGAAACGTTTAATTAATTTGTTCGACTTTCACACTGTTTTCTGTCGAAGATCCATTAACACGTCTTCGTCTTCATATCGTTTTCAGAATAAAACAACAGAATACAGAATTTGTCGCCATCGCATGCCTCTATCTTTCAACGACCCGACCGTATTGTACTAAGTGTCACAAATTGATATTCCAATTTAAAATTTTAAAAAAGTTGTATAATAACCATTTTTCTTTCAAATGCTAAAATATTTTTTTTAAATAAATTTAAACATTTTTATTTTAATAATTTATAATTTGTACAAGACAAAATTGCGCCACCAACTGCTCATTTAAATTTACCTTATTTCTGAAATGTAAAGGTTTTATATTTTAAAATGCTCAATGATGACAAGATGTCATATATCATTTTCTGATAAAGTAAATTCTGGACAAAAAAAATATGCAAAAAAATATTATATATCCCTCAGTGCAAGGTACAAAATTGGGGTTTGGCTGCCATCGCAGCGAACAGTTTCTGGGCCAACCAATAACCAATGACAACATGTATTTTGTTTTTTTAATTTGGTATATTAGCATAATGAGCTGCACCTTGAATTTTGGCAGAAGTACAGAAGAATCAAGGGGTGATGACGATATGGTCACTGTTGTGAAATCGCAGCGATAGAGCGCCACCGCGCGGCGAATAAAAGCGCTCTCACATGCTCGCCATGAAGGCTAAAATCGGATGGTGAGTTTCTCTCATAAACGTTATAATTATTGATGAATATAATTATCTAGTCTTACAGTTCGGCCTATAATTGTTTCTTATATATGTTCAAGATTATTAATCATTCGAATTTAGTACAATATTGTTGTGTCATTATCGTGATTTTCCAAGAGAACCTTAACGATTCTTTAGGTGTCGGAAATACCATCCTTTTCCCATATATGTACAAAACCAATGTGATTACATGTAATGTTGTAGCTCATGTCGGCTCATATTGTACTCGCCTTTTGTTAATCACTTTGCATAAATGATTTCCTAATTATTCCTCATTTTCCTTGATTTTGCAGACTATACCTGATTTCCCAATCCGAGTGATCCATTTAGCCTGGCAAATCCTTTATCGTCAAACCTTCTGATTTTCTCAACCAATTGACAATTACTGTTCCTGATTAATATAGATTATCTTCTCCAATGAATGTTATGACTGATTACTGTGATTACGAATAAACTAGAATTATCTGATGTTCCATGAAACCTGCTGACTCGACTGCTTATTTTTCATGGTGACCCAGACGTGATATCAATACCATGGATGGACACGCACCCCCTCCAAGCTTGTCGAGCCAACGTACCAAGAAATCAACAAAATCAATATTTAGCCATCATTCCAGGAAATCAACCCAATCCATATTGAGCCAACAAAGTAGCCTTAGCATCAGTCTACTATCCGTGAGAGCCCGGATCCAAGTTGCTGCCAGAGAGAAGGAGCTAGCTGCTACTCGTAAGAGAGCGGAAATCGAAATAAAAGCTAGAGCCGAGAGAGAGAGAATAGACGAGGAGCTTTTGGGCCACAGAGGACCCGTGAACAATTTGCCTTAGAACAGAAAAGGTTGCGCATCGAGCGACTAAGGAGACAAGAGGATGAAGAATTGGCATTGGAACGAGCCCGAATGGATGCTGATCAAGCAGAACAACGGATCCTGAAGAGAAAACAGGAGTTCTCCAGCCAATTGGAACTAGAGAAACAACTCACTGAGGCAGAACTTAGCCTCGCTCAAGCCAGAATTGAATCCGCCATCCTCACTGAAACTGAGACTGAGACTGAGAACAATTATGTACATTTTAATGAAAATGATACCATGACAAATGTCAGTATGCCTTTGGACTCTCCTTCCAGAGTCAATACCAGTGACTCCCCTACCGTGAAATCACAATCCGATAAGTCACATGAGACGAGCTTGCAGCGCTCTCAGCCTGAGCTTTGCGTTTTCGCTGCAACTGCGTGCCCGCTGCCTGCCAGCAATCCAGTCGCTAGTTTGGCACCCCCTCAAACCATAACCGTTAATTCTGTTTTTTCCACAGCTCAGCCCAGTGTCACATACACAGTTGATGACACTCCCCGTCTGTGGTCTGCCACTCCGCTCCTAGCATCAAAAGCCACAACCACCACCAGCCCGACACAAATTCCTGCTGCTTCCTGCTGCAATAGCAATTCAGCTCCTGTTGTGTCCCCGGTGATGGCCCAGACACACACCATTGGACAACCTCCGTCTACAGTCGTTGCAGAGCCCCCAGTTGTTCCATTCGTGTCAGATACCAGCGTGATGAGCCAAATGATGCTCAGCTCTATGTTGGTGGCAACTGCAGGTGGACTCAACATGGAAGTTCCACATTTCAGCGGTGGTGATCCATCAGAATATCGGTGTTTTGAGACTATGGTTGATAGCTGCATTAGACCACTAGTCCATCTTAGTGAAATTCAGAAGTATTTCATTGAAGTCCAAGCTGAGTGGTCAACCATGCAGGGATATTAAAGGCCTTGAGCATGATGCACGGTCCTTTACCAAGGCCATGTCCGTACTGAAGCGACTGCATGGTGACATTGGAATTCTCATCAGAACTAAGATTGAGGAGATCACGTCGTGGCCAAACTACGAGCGTATGACTCCAGGGGTTCGTTGAATTTGCATCCACTGTCTCTGCGTTAGTTACTCAACTCCAGAGCGCTCCAGAGGGACAGGCAGAATTAAGGGCCAACTCCACTGCTTGTATTTTATACAACAGACTTTCCCTACTCACCAGACGACATTCCTGAGAAATATGCAGAAGAAAAGTGTGACAAACTTTTCCCTGGGAGACATCAACGAGTGGTTGCAGGAAACGGCAGAGATTGCTCGCAAAAGATGCAATTTGAAGAAGAAAGCCGACCAACTGAGTCCCAATCTGCTAACCGAGCCAAGAGAGGAAGGTGTCCTCGCATTTTATTCACAAACCGGCAAGAGCCTCAAGCAGACCAGTAGTGCTCCTCAGTCAAAGTCTGCACAGAGCAATGGCTCTAAGCCCCCACAACGTGACAAGAGGTTTATCCGGAAATGCCCTCATTGTGATGAAGACCATTGGCTGTCACGGTGCTTCAATTTCAAAGCTTTCGATCCCTGACAGGGTAAAGTGGATCAAAGAAGGTCGCTGTTGTTGGAAATGTGCCAGACAGCACAAAGACGGCCAGGAGTGTGATCTCCGCAAGCCATGTAGGGAGTGTGACCAAACCCACTTGACCATCCTCCACGATCTTGTCGTCCAGCCTGGGTACGGGGTCTATTATTCGAAATTCAACCCTAACCTTTCTATCTTCTATGGTGATGGTAATCCGTGGCATCCCCGTGATGTGTGCATGAAAATCCTACCAATCACCCTGCACAGTAAGGGCGCTGAGTTGAAAACCTACTGTTTATTGGATGATGCGTCCAACTTTACCATGATGCTTGACGAGGCCGCCGAGTTGTTGGGTCTCCGAGGTGAAAATGCCGTGATGCCCATTGCCACAGCCAGAGAAGAATGTACTCCATGCAGAGGCAAGATTGTTAACCTAGATGTTTCGCCGTCTGACAATCCAGAACATCGCATAACAATATCAAACGTGTTCTCATCCAAAATGCTCAGATTGTCCGAGCATTCTGTTCCGGCCCGAGCTTTGCGACAGAGATGGGATCATCTAAAGGAAGTTCCCCTACACGAATTTAAAGATGTGCGACCACTCCTCCTGATAGGTAGTGATCATCCTGAGCTGGTGGTGCCTTTAGAGAGCCGCTTTGGTCCAGAAGGTGCTCCTGTGGCTGTACGAACCAAACTGGGATGGGCAGTGCAGGGCCCCACCATGAATCCCCGACATCACGGTGACCTGAACTATATGTCAGGACCCACACCTTCCGATGCAACCCTGCATGAAGGTGTCTGTAGGTTGTGGCATCATGATTTTAAAATGTATGCAGAGAGGAAGCAAGTCACCCGGTCCAAGCAGGACCAGCGAGCCATAGACCTCCTTGAGTCCCGGTCTACATATGTAGAAGTAGAAGGTGTCCGACGAGTGGCAACCCCTCTTCTCTGGAGGCGCGAAGATGAGAATTTTCAAAGTCCAGCAAGCTCCGTCATGCCAACCCTTCGTCGAAATGAGCAACGTCTTGCAAGAGATCCTGAGCTTGCGAAGGTTCACTGCACTAAGATCCAGGAACTGAAGGAAGCAGGACTTGTTCGTACTGTTTGTGACCAAGAGAAAGGGGATGATGAAAAGCGACATTGGTATATTCCACACCATGTTGTCAGACAGAATGGCAAGTGCCGACTTGTGTTTAACTGTGCTTTTAAGTACTGTGGCCAATCCCTGAATGATAGGCTCCTGCCTGGTCCCATACTTGGTTCATCCCTGATTGGAGTTCTGTTGCGGTTCAGGCAACATCCAGTGGCCATATCTGGTGATATTAAAGCCATGTTTCACTGCGTGTATACCTTGGAGAGTGATCGTTGCATGCTGAGATTCCTGTGGAGGGCACTCCAACTGAAACCGAACCGGAGAAGCTCGAATGGAACGTACTTCCGTTTTGGCACAACTTGTAGTCCATGCTGTGCGTCATTTGCTTTACAGAAGCATGCTCGGGAGAATGTGGGTGACCCTGATGTACTGAGAAGTGTCACAAATGCATTTTATGTAGACAATTGTCTGGATGGAAAGGCAACAGTGCATCAAGCCAAAGAACTGGTGCAGAAGCTATGCAAATCCCTCGGTGAGGGAGGATTCCCTATCGTCAAATGGGCAAGTAATGTGCCTGAGGTTGTGGCTGACCTCCCGACTGAGGCTCGATCAGAAAGTGCTGAGAGATGGCTCAATCTCAACTGTACTTCGCCAGACGAGGCCGCCTTGGGCCCCCAGATGGAATTTTGCATCTGACGCCTTCACATACCAGTTGGAACTCCATGACTGGCCTGTTCTCACCAGGAGAGCTGTACTTAGCGACATAATGAGATGTGCAGGAAAGGACCCCAGGCTTCCTAATGCCCTTTATGGTGAGGGAAGATGTTACTTCAGGAGTTGTGGAAGCGACCCTGGGGTGGGGACGATCCGATCCCAAATGAGGTGATGCGGGCTTGCGTGCTCAACATATGAGATGGCGAACAGAAATAGCTGATCTTCCTCGTGTCAGTTTTCCCCGCTGCTACCTACCAGACAACTTCAACCCCAATGGAGTGACGTACCAGCTCCATGTTTTCGCAGATGCCTCAGAAAGAGCATATGGGGCAGTTGCCTATCTGCGATCTACCACTACAGATGGTGAAGTGTCTGTGCGCTTTGTGATGTCCCGATCCCGTCTTGCCCCAAAGCGTGTTCAGACAATGCCGCGGTTAGAACTCCTCGCAGCTGTCTGTGGTGCAGAACTGGCAGAACTGGTTGAGAGTGAAATGAAGATGACACTCTCGATCATCTGCTGGGGTGACAATACGACTGTACTTACTTGGATTAAGTCCGAATCATGCCGCTACAACCGTTTCGTTGGAGCCCGTATAGCTGAGATTCAGCGACTAACAGATCATGCCACTTGGCGGTATGTAAATTCTGAACGAAACCCCGCAGATGACCTTACCCGGGGATTGGAACTCCGACAACTGGCTGAGCCTTGCAGGTGGTATGCTCCACCCTTCCTTCGTTACCCTGAAGACGGGTGGCCCAAGTGGCCCGTCCAGAACAATCCAGAAGAAGCCGAATCTGAGCTGAAGCAAGAAGGTTTCAGTGCAGTCACACTAGTGGCTAATGACGACTATCCAGAGATAGATGCCACCGGCTTCACCACGTGGGATGAGCTGGTGGAGGCAGCTATCACAGCCGGATGCGAATCAAAAGGAGAAAATAAGCCAGAACTCCTGAGCGCTGATGACTGGCAAGAGAGTGAGAAGTCACTCTACCATCAGGCCCAGTCTGAAAGCTTCCCGGGCGAACTGGCTGCTCTCTCCTCCAAGCGAGACATCTTGAGAAAGAGCCGTCTTGCGGACCTCTCTCCAGAGTATGACCAAGAAGACAGACTCATTCGGGTTGGTGGGAGACTCCGTCGAGCACAGGCACTTGATGAAGGAACCAAACATCCCATTGGTGCTTGACCCTCGTTGCCCTATAGTCCAGCTACTTATTAAGGCTGCAGATACACGCTTGGGACACTGTGGAACAGGAGCAGTATTGGCTGATCTGCGGCGGCGTTTTTGGATTCTACGAGGGCGACAGTCAATCAGGAGCTTCCAAACTCGTTGTGTAGGTTGTTTGAGAAGACGAGGACTGCCATCCATCCCCAAGATGGCCGACCTACCTCCCGCCCGGTTGCGAGTTGGTAAGCCTCCATTCTACTCAACCGGCACTGACTGCTTTGGCCTTCTCTGTCAAGATTGGTAGACGCACTGAGCGGAGATGGGGATCATTTTGGAAATGCATGACTGTGCGTGCCGTCTACCTTGACATCCTTGAGTCGTTAGACACCGACGCCTTCCTGATGTCATTCACTCGCTTTCGCTCCCGCCGTGGTACACCGCATGAAATTCTCTGTGACAACGGGACGAACTTCAAGGGAGGAGAAACCGAGTTGAAGAAGGCTTTGAGGAGATGGCCCTAGCTTGCAAGAAAGGCTGGCCAAGAACCAGGTTCGTTTTAGGTTCAACCCTCCTGTCGCACCCCATTTTGGTGGCACATGGAGCGAGAGAGATCCGGTCAGTCAAAAATGCCCTATATGCCATCCTTGGGAAGCAAACAGTCACCCCTGCTGTTTTGTACACCATGCTTGCCGAGGTGGAAGGACTGATGAACTCCAAGCCCTTGAGTTATGTGTCTTCCGATGTCTCAGATCCCGACCCGATCACCCTTCATGCTGCTCATGGGGCGGCGAGACCATGCACCACCACAAGTAGTCTACCCAGAGGAGGACATTCTCAGCAGAAGGCGTTGGAAACAATGCCAAGTCCTCATGCAAAGGTTTTGGAGAGAGTTTGTACAGTCATACCTACCTGCCATGCAGGCACGCCAGAAGTGGCGCGGTGAGACTGCGAACCTCTCTGTTGGTGATGTTGTCCTGATGATCAATCCTCAACAAGTCAGAGCCTCCTGGCCGGTGGCTAAAATAGTTGAAGTATTACCAGGTGATGATGGACGAGTACGAGCCGTCAAGGTTCAGACCAAAGACCAGATATATACCCGACCTGTGGCTCGCTTGATCAAGCTGCCAGCTGATCCTGATGAAGAAGAATCACCAGACGTTTCCGTGACTGTCGTTGAGAAATAGACTTTTGTATTTCCCGAAATAAACTTCCAGTGTTATACCCCTTATGGGGCGGCCATCTTGTTTTAAGAGTTCTTATTGTTGTATTTTCATCTTTTCATATTGATTCTCGATTTCCCTATTCCAATTGTATCTCATGTAAACTATTGCGCATAGTTTAGGGGCGGCTGTTGTGAAATCGCAGCGATAGAGCGCCACCGCGCGGCGAATAAAAGCGCTCTCACATGCTCGCCATGAAGGCTAAAATCGGATGGTGAGTTTCTCTCATAAACGTTATAATTATTGATGAATATAATTATCTAGTCTTACAGTTCGGCCTATAATTGTTTCTTATATATGTTCAAGATTATTAATCATTCGAATTTAGTACAATATTGTTGTGTCATTATCGTGATTTTCCAAGAGAACCTTAACGATTCTTTAGGTGTCGGAAATACCATCCTTTTCCCATATATGTACAAAACCAATGTGATTACATGTAATGTTGTAGCTCATGTCGGCTCATATTGTACTCGCCTTTTGTTAATCACTTTGCATAAATGATTTCCTAATTATTCCTCATTTTCCTTGATTTTGCAGACTATACCTGATTTCCCAATCCGAGTGATCCATTTAGCCTGGCAAATCCTTTATCGTCAAACCTTCTGATTTTCTCAACCAATTGACAATTACTGTTCCTGATTAATATAGATTATCTTCTCCAATGAATGTTATGACTGATTACTGTGATTACGAATAAACTAGAATTATCTGATGTTCCATGAAACCTGCTGACTCGAATGCTTATTTTTCAGTCACTGTACATACATGTCTGTACATATGTACATGCATATTAATTATGGATCCGTACACACATATTCACTGTGTGCATGTGCGCTGGAGTTAGAATAGCTATAAGCAGGACCAAATTATACGACTAAACCATTCCAAGGCACCTTGGTCAAGGCTCTAGGTGCAGAGAAAGGACTATGGCTCTCAGTCACCATGATCAATCAAACTCTTGATGTGTTGTTTAACCTGCTCGTACTGATTTGGTACGATTCTGCGGAATGTTTGAGCTACAGGTTCAGAATCCTTCACAGTGCTTGTGTAAATAGGGCACCTTGATGAGGCTATTATGATTCACCCCCCCCCAAAAAAAATAATAATTATTTGTTTTACCTTATAAAGTTTCTTAGTACAATCCCGTTTCTCCAATATGATATCTGTTTTAAAGCCTTTTCAACCCTACTTGACAATGGAATGACCCCTGGTCCATGAGGGTGCAGTGGTCTGGGTTGATGTGGTCAATCAGAGTGATGTGGACAATCAGAGCATACTGATCGAAACGTCCAGTTGTACCTCCAGTTCTTTTCAGAACTAATTACTACTCAATTGAGAATTTCACATGGTGTCACCGCATTTAGTCTTACTTATCCTCTTCACCATGCAAAGCTACAAGTCTTACCTAAATAGGACCCCTTGATAAGGTTATTATAATTCACCCCCAACCCAAAAACAATTATAATTATTTGTTTTACCTTATAACATTTCTTGGTTTCTCCAAAGCTACCATTTTTAGCATTCCTCAGTGCTGTACCAACATCGATCCTAACCACTGTCCACTCTATCCCTCTCCTTTTCAGGTTTTTATTTTTTGCACATGAACAGAAGGTTTAGTAACACAGATTATTTTGGTTACTTTGATTTAGGGAATATTTTATTTTGTTAAATTTATACTTGAGAAAAGTGTGGGATATTAACTATTTTTTCCTCTTTATGAAACAATAGTGACACTGGTCCAAAATTGGCTATATTCTCGATCAGTGTAAGATTTTTATTCTTTAAATTTCCCTTTAACTCAGGGATATTGCAAATAAGTATAAAGTTCCTGAGAGTTCAGACTTTAAAGGTTATATTTTCTTTAACACTTATATTTGTAGACTTTTCTTAATTTAGTGTATTTTGAAGAGAAAAGTTGACTGCAGATTTAATTTATCAAGTATGCCATTTTCACATGTCATAGGGCACCGGCCACTGCCTGATGGTCTTAGAGACAAAGACCCTGTGTGGACATTCCTTTGATCTTTTCAGTGCATGCTATAGGTTAGCCTTTGTTTATGTCACTTTTAATAGCTACTGGAAAATATCCCCTTGATTTTTAGTGTTAGAGGCAAGTGCCAGGCTAGAAAGTCTTCTTTGGTTTAGAATAGTATACTGGTAAGAGTTGGGCTGGACTTAAATTGCCTTGTTTTGATGTTATGTTTTTCTTTACTCTGTTTAAGTATAGATTAGGTAAGAGAGGGCTGAAATTGCCCACAGTAGCTCTGTTTGTTTTTTGGTAATTTTAGCCAAGTATTGATTTGATAATAGACTGGCCCAGTCTTTGAGTCAAAAGAGAGCTTTGATTATTTGTTTACAGTTACCATGTTTAGTTTATAGAGAGCAGTGACAACGATTTAATCCTATGATTTATATTTATGGGTTTGTCAACTTCATAAAATCTAAGTTTCTAGTTCTGACAATTCATGATTTTAGGGAGAATTTGGCCAGCTGTGATAAATTTATTTTTCCTTTCTGGATTTTCATCTTTTGTGTATTTTATTATTTACTTTTTTACTGGATTTATTATTTTTATTTTAGTTCTTAATTCTTCTCTTATGAACTAAGACTAGTTGGAGTTCTTTATACTCTGCATCCGAGTATAGATTTGATTGTGAAAAGGTCAGTCCTGTTACAGTAATTAGTTTGTGTTTCTTTCTTAAGGAATTAATTTTGTTTATTGTTATTCTATTGAGTTATTAACTACTTTTGAGTTCTGAATTATTTCACAAGAGTTAAAGTTAAAGGAAATTATGTAATGTTTTATTTGATTATTTGTTTTATTAATTAAAAGTGGTGTACCAACATCGATCCTAACCACTGTCCACTTCATCCCTCTCCTTTTCAGCCAGTAATCCAAGGGTAATTTAGCCACCCGTCCCCATTACACTTCTATACCCTAAATCAAAATCATGTTCTGCAAAGATATCTGTGTTTGTTCAACAATTAATTCCCTTGTTTCAGCTCCTCATTCAACCCTGAAAACCCTCCAAGTCTACTGGTACAGTAGACTAGGGTGTAGATGTCAAAGTACTATATTCTACCTGAGAAATCTGAATATGGTCAACAGTAACATGAATCTTAACTTCTTAGTGTTAGTGAAATTTTTTATGATTTGAAAAACTCCATTGTGAGTTTTTGGACACAAAATGAACCCAGATGTAGAAATATTGTCAACTCTGACCAGGAAGCTGTCACCAGCTGCTACAAGTGTAGATGTTTCAGCCATAACAGTGACAGTAGACTCAGGAGGAATAAAGATGTTTTTTGTTGGAGGACACTCTAGCAAAGCCAATTGGTCTCCTGCTGCATACTCCCAACCATGTTTAGAAAAGACAAAACAGACTTCAAAAATATTGATGAAGACAAATAATCTCCATTAGTTTCATTCATCCAATTGACAAATGGTCATAAAATATTCATGCCAAGCAAGCCTGGAACTTGCCTCTTATGTTCTCTATGTTTTTGTCAACTGAATCTTTGACAATCAAAATCCCCATTTGCGGAATATTCGTCCATTCACACTCAATGTCTGTTTCAATGTAGCCAATATAAGGAATTTCTATACCATTGGCAGAAGTAATCCTCAACCAGACAGTATCATTTTAAAGTTGAGTACCCAAAGGCTTAAACAAGGAAAGGAAACACTCTTCCGTGAGGATGGACACCACTGATCGATTGACCATTATCAACAAGACATGTCACCTTTTTACCACCAATTCGGAATACCATTGTTGGACACATACCAACAAAATTATGCTTTTTAAAATCAGAACCTACCGAGTCCACACCATGCCTCTCAACCCATTGACCTAAATCAATGGGAGGGTATATTTGTGATGAAGACTTCTCGGTATCTCCCTTCAGTTGTTGGATGAGTTCCTGAGCTTCTTTGAGTTGTCGTTTGTAACACCTTTCTTCAGTATGACCTAACCCTTAACAGAATTCTCATTTAAACTTTGTTTTACTTCTACCACCCTGGTTTTAATTAGACTCGGTTTTCTTGATTTCTTCGTTCTTCCAAATGTTATCAGGGACTAATTTGGTAACCTCTTCAATCTGTTTTTTGTTTGTTGCTGAATTACGTTCATCAATTTAATATTTAATATTCAGATTTAATATTAGCTCTAGCTACATCAATAGATGCCGTTTGTTTCAGGGCAGAACCATCAGAAGGCTCATTGGCCTAATCAATAGCTAAAGAAAGAGTTCTTTCTATACCCTGATGACCAAACTGGTCATGTAGACTTGTGAGGATGTTAGGCTTCCCGACAAAGTAAAAACAACAAAAATAACAAACACTTCAGCAAATCTTCAGTGCTTAGAAACACAATATATTTGCAGTCAGCAAACCCTGGTTTGCCAAATGAATATTTATTCTGGACAAACCCTTGTTCTAGTATCTTTGATATGCTTCATTTACCGACTTAGGGTCTAAATGCCGACTGAGACAAATGATTGGGGGATGGTGATGTCACACCCCCCACCACTTCCTCGCTTGCTACATCCCTGAGAGTACATTGTTGAATCGGTGTCAAATCTATCTATGCAGGGGATTGGTTGGTGAATATAAACCCTCTACTGATAAGTCACAGCTAGGGATGGGGTCAAGTTTGACAATTTTGGCATTTGATCACTGGCCAAGCACCTGCCTGGCTAGGTCTGACATTGCAATTATCCTATGGTCTGTTCTTTTTTTATTTTGTAATTTCTAAATTTGTGGTTACTTATCCTTTGAGTGCTTTGTAACCTTAGGAAAATGCGCTTTACAAATGCTTATATTACTATGTTTTAAAGTATCTCATAAATTGCTTGATGTCTGATGGATCATTCTTCTGCAAATCACCTAATTGTTCACTAGTGTGTGATGGAAATACAGATATGTAATTAGATATTTTTGATTATACTCGACTTGATCCTAGCTCAGATGCTCCTTCATTCAATTTAAATTGTAGATCAACAGGACGGAATGACATGGAATCCTCGTTAACAGAAATCTGATAAACAAAGCATTGTGTCATCGTGATCATCGTTGACCTCAAACTGACGAGAGAGTACATTGGCGTACTTGTTATCGCGACTAGGACGGTGGACAATATGGAAATCATAAGCTGCAAGCTCACTAACCCATCTCTGCTCTACAGCACTTTTAACGTTGTAGTGAGTTAAAGGACCGTTGTCCATTCATACAATAAACTGTGAACCATTTAAACTGATCTGTTACTGCCCACTTCAGACCTAATAATTCCAATTTCCGTGAACTATATACTTCTCCATCTTTTTCTCACTGTCTTGAAGGAAACGATTAGAATACACAATTACATGTTTACTATCTTCTTGGATTTGGGATAAAACTGTGCCAAGCCCAGACAGGCTTGCGTCTACATCAAGAATAAGTGATTTATAAAATCTGCAAAAGCTAAAACAGGGATAGTGGAAAAGTGATTTCAAGGACTCAAAGGCTTCCTGACACTCCTGTGACCATCTACATGTATTACAAAAGAACTTAGAGTCGTGACCTTGACAAACTCCTTCAAATTCTATAAGTTCTATAGAATTTGTATAGAAATTGTACAGAAATTGTATAGAGAGATTCTATAGCACACTCTATTGAAATTGGTATAAAAATTCTACAGAATTCTTTTTATAGAATTCTATAGAACGTTTTTGTAAGGGATAAACAAGCTAGCTGTGCAAAATTGGAAACAAATCATCTATAATAACTGGCAAAACCCAGGAAAGAGCAAATGTTCTAGTACACTACGTGATACTGGCCATTCATGGACAGATTTTGTCTTCTCATATTCAGCTGAAATACCTTTCTCTGATAAAAACATGACCAAGATAGTGAATCTCTTTGTGAAATAAATGGCATTTCAAGGACTTGAGCTTCAATCCATATCATTTCAATTGTGTAAATTAATATAAGATCAAGATGCTTTAAATGATCTTCAAAGGTTCTAGAATAGATACAGATAATAGATACATCTAAATACGCAAACAACAGCTGATAGGTCAGATCACCAACAACATTGGAATGTGGCTGGGGCTCCACAGAAACCAAAAGGCATTTGTACATACTCGTACAATCCCATGGGAGTGAGTGATAAAGGCCGTTTTCTCCCGATCTTCTTCTCGCACTCCGACTTGGTGATACCCACGCACCAAATCAAGTGATGTAAACAACTTAGCACCAACTGCAGCATCCAGAAATTTAGGGGAAATGAAAGGCGTCTTTTTTGTGTTTTCAAATTAAGACGATAATCTATGCATATTCTAAAGCAACCATCCTTTTTCTTGGCAAGTGCAATGGGTGCATTTGACTTGACCAAGGATGTCGTAGTGTTTGCTTTTACTAAAGTACCATATTTTATGGTATTTATTTCGCCAAATTGAGTCAACAAAGAAAGTTCCTTGATGTTGACTTTCCCTCTGTGAGCACACTCTTATCCCTTCCTCGTTTCTACATATACAAAACACCCTTTTACCACGTCTACCAATACCATGTCTACCCCAATGTGTTTCTTTGCGCAATTACCCATTTTCCCCCTTTCCCACACTCTTCTGTGCAGACTTATTGCAGTAATTTTTTATGATATCATTTTGTATGGTGATATTGTTTTAAACTTTGGTACCTTTCCACAGGAGCCAAAGTGAGCACTCCAAAACTTATTTTATTATAACTTTATTTACATTACTCAATTCTGCTAATTCTTTGACACAGTATTATTTATGGATATGTGTAAGACGTAAAACGGATGTGTCTTTTTCTTAAAGAATTTTTACTTCTCATGCATTTTTATGAAAAAGAATTGAACATGTAAGGGAACATCACCCTCTTTCAAATAGTCATTCCAGAGTTCTCCACTCTCTCACTACCTCAGTTTTTGGTCAAGCATGGCGAACTCTCAATTAAGTGTGTGCATGTCTTTACCAGAGGAAACAATCCCCCCTAACTTGACTTTACAAAAATACTACTTTCCCCAAGTACAAAAGACCTACATTATTGAAAATTAAACATGTTATGACAAGGTAAAACTTGAAGCTTTGCATGGTGAGGAGGATAAGTAAGACTAATTGCGGTGACACCATGTGAAACTCTCAATTGAGTAGTAATTAGTTCTGAAAAGAACTGGAGGTATAACTCGACGTTTCGATCAGTGTGCTCTGATCTTCCTCAGGAGAATGCCGGATTCTGGGAAATGCTGCTGCTTAAGTAGGCTGCTGGAGGATTACGTGATGACAGGATGCTGGAGGATTAGTTCATTGAGACTAGGATCCTAGGTGTTAGGGGAAGGAGTGTGTGCTCACTGAACCGAATCAGTTGTTGACAAGCACGGGGGAAGGAGGGTGGTTAACTTAGGAGATCCCTCAGTCTGGGGTGGGTTGTGGACTTTGGATATAGAAGATCCTTCAGTCCGTAGTAGCGGTCGCCAAATATCGCGAT
Organism: Zoroaster sp. YZ-2022; assembly: GCA_029582265.1. Lineage (NCBI taxonomy): Eukaryota > Metazoa > Echinodermata > Asteroidea > Forcipulatida > Zoroasteridae > Zoroaster > Zoroaster sp. YZ-2022. Next base: position 3,350,967 of record CM055816.1, read on the forward strand.
GTTATGACAAGGACAAGATAATGTATGTCTGAAGAGTTTTACCTATGCTACTGCAGCTATGTATGTACATTGTATGTCAAAAAACAATTCTCAAAATATTTTCCATCATAAAATGTTGCCCTTAAAAATACCCATACAACAAAAAATCCCCTTGTACAAGTTATGAAAAGAAAATATAAATCACTTCAATCTTGATTAAATCTTTAAAATTATATTATTTACCCTAGCTCTTAACAGTGGCAAAGAAAAAGGCATGCATCTTTGAATGTATATCCCTATCAGTGCAAGGTACAAAATTGGGGTTTGGCTGCCATCGCAGCGAACAGTTTCTGGGCCAACCAATAACCAATGACAACATGTATTTTGTTTTTTTAAATCATTTTATCACGAAAGTGATCAAATGCGTTATGCGCAACTTACAATACGGATCGGGTTTTCTCAATGGGCATGCATATTGTTGTGCACTCGTTAGCCAGCGGCAGGCTTATGGGCTATTTTCCACGTCAAGCCTTTTATATGCCCAGGGTGGATCATGGCACAGCCAATCAGGGGCGTATGTGGGAAGTTTCCCGCTTTTAGGCCTCCACCAATAGTTTGTTTGGTGGCAAACTTTGGTGGAGGTTTTTAGCCAATCAGGTTGCGTGCTGTAAAGGTTGGCGCTTGGTGTCAAGCAACCAGTGCGGTTTGGGGCATTCTTGTCACAGCTCCTTGTTTATTAACAAGTCCATGAAGTTTTTGGGTTAGCGGTTTATGTTTTTCCCTCCTCCAGCCCCCTTTTCACCACCAGTTGGGATTGTGCTGTTGGTTTGGCAGTTTTGGGCGGAATAGCACATTAACTTCCCACTTTTGGTGCAGCAGTTCTGGCAATTAATAGTTACTGCAGTCCTAGAAAATTAAACTTAATAATATGGAGATTTTAGTCCTCCGTTATTTACATGTTATCAAGTGTTCATAGTGCCGGGATCTCCCTCGGGCTAGTCCAGACCGCAGCTTCCTAGGTGGGACGGGAACACTTGGTTGATTCATATTGTATTGATTCATATGATATGCTGTGTATTAGCATATGTTACACATGTGCATTATACTGTTTGTTATTGTCAACATTTAAATGTATGTTATAAACCCTGCGACATGCCATGGCGCTATTTTTGTTAGTAGGTTTGTAAACAAAATTTAATTACTCCGTTGATTCTCACCCCAAATTTCTCAAATTCTGTAAGTTCACTGTTGAAGTATACCCAAATAGCATGGTTAATTCCCATTAGCCTGCTTTGAACCCTTGACCCAAAAAATCCTACTGCAAAAAGCATGGTCCCATAGGACCGTGTACAAATCCTGCATGGTCCCATAGGACCGTGTACAAATCCTAATCCCATCTGTCAACACAAGGCCATTGACTTCGGCTCTGAGCGGCTTATCAAAAGCTATCAGTTACCCACTATGGTGTGCCAGAACACGATTCCAGACAGACTGGAGACATCAGCCAGAGGGTAAAAGATGTTTATTCCTATAACTGCTATGGGTACATATAATAGGGTATATTTTATGTCGATTTGGGGTAGGGGAAAAAGCGTTATCAGAACTAAAATAAACATCAACCTAAAGGGCCCTTACCTTTTTTTTTTTTTGCTTCAAATTGTTGTCTAGGGTCTAGAGGACCTCTAGGCATCTGTTAAAACCATTGGGCGTTGGTAGTGTTCAACACAACAGAAGTTATAGCGCCCCTTCACACCTACTAAAAAAAATTGCGCGATGCAACCGCGCTGTTATGTTCGTATAAGTGTCATGGCACGTCGCAGGGATTTAATAATTAATTAATAACTATCCCCATTGGGGGTTAGTGGTGCCAGGTCTGGGTATACAGAGTCTTGGGTACGCTGTATAGGTGGTCCCAGCTGGTTTTTCTCTGAGGTCTTGGCTATCTCAGGGTGTGTGTTTGTTTGTCTTTATCAAATGCTGTTTAATGACAAATCCGGTTTGCCCATAGTTTGGTATTCCGGTGGTTGATAGTGTCAACCTCTTTGAATAAAAAAGCTTGAAAGCTGTGGCCAAGTGGCATTCAAATGAATTTGTAGTTGGTGCTATTTATTGTGAGTTTGAGTATAATTTGGTATATTAGCATAATGAGCTCCACCTTGAATTTTGGCAGAAGTTCAGAAGGATTCAAGGCATGACGACGAATGGTCACTGTACATACATGTCTGTACATATGTACATGCATATTATGGATCTGTGCACACATGTTCACTGTGTGCATGTGCACTGGAGTTAGGATAGCTATAAGCAGGACCAAATTATACGACTGAACCATTCCAAGGCACCTTGGTCAAGGCTCTAGGTGCAGAGAAAGGACTATGGCTCTCAGTCACCATGATCAATCAAACTCTTGATGTGTTGTTTAACCTGCTCGTACTGATTTGGTACGATTCTGCGGAATGTTTGAGCTACAGGTTCAGAATCCTTTACAATGATGCATTGTTCTACAGTATTTGTGTACGAGGACTATCAGAGCATACTGATTGAAACATTGAGTTGTAACCTCCAGTTCTTTTCAGAACTAATTACTACTCAATAGAGAATTTCACATGGTGTCACCGCAATTAGTCTTACTTATCCTCTTCACTATACAAAGCTACAAGTCTTACCTATTTTTGAGTTGGGGTGAATTATAATAGCCTCATCAAGGGGTCCTATTTAAAATAGGACCCCTTGATGAGGCTATTATAATTCACCCCAACTCAAAAATAAAAATAAATAATAATTATTTGTTTTACCTTTTAACGTTTCTTAGTACAACCCTGTTTCTCCAAGATGCTATTTGTTTTAAAGCCTTTTCGACCCTACTTGAAAGAGGAATGACCCCTGGTCTATGAGGCTGCAGTGGTCTGGGTTGATGTGGTCAACATTCCTCAGTGCTGTACCAAACATAGATCCTAACTGCTGTCCATCCTATCCCTCTCCTTTTCAGGTAGGAAAGGTTATTTTATTCATGGAAGGTTTAGTAACACAGAAGTAGAAAATGTTATGATTTTTTAGTTACTTTGATTTAGGGAATATTTTATTTTGTTACATTTATACTTGAGAAAAGTTTGTGATATTAACTATTTTTCCTGTGTGAAACAATAGTTACACTGGTCCAAAATTGGCTATATTCTGGATCAGAGTGAGATTTTTATTCTTTAAATTTCCCTTTAACTCAGGGATATTGCAAATAAGTAACTAAAGTTCCTGATAGTTCAGACTTTAAAGGTTATATTTTCTTAGCTTTGTGTATTTTGAAGAGAAAAGTTGACTGTAGATTTAAATTCTCATGTGTGCCATTTTCACATGTATTATAGTCATAGGACACCACTGCCTGATGCTCTTAGAGACAAAGCCTCCTGTGTGGACATTCCTTTGATCTTATGGTAGAATAGTTAACTCTAGGCCCTGGGGCCTTATCAGTGCATGTTGGTGACTAGGTTAGCCTTTGTTTATGTCACTTTTAACTACTAGAAACTATCCCCTTGATTTTTAGTATTAGAGGCAAGTGCCAGGCTAGGAAGTCTTCTTTGGTTTTCAGGACAAGATTTTATCTTCTAGAATTTGTTTAGAATATTTTAATGGGCAGAGAGCTGGGCTGGACTTAAATTGATTTGTTTTGATGTTATGTTTAAATACAGATTAGGTAATGGAGGGCTGAAATTGCCCACAGTTAGGGCTGTGTCGGGTATCCGGGTACCCGACCGAAACTGCCATTACCTGATTCCATTTTTCGGTTCCAATTACCCGTAAACTACTTAACATTTGAGTGGAGTAAACAGAAATCTGTCACTCTTGAACAATGCAATGTTTACACTTTTACAGACAATTATCTTTAAATTCAAGAGATTACGCTCCAATAAAGCCTTTGTAGTATTTTACTGACATTTGCCATACATTTTTCTCCAACTGTTTGTGATACATTGTATCGAATTGTTAATTACGACCGCAAAGGGCATGGCAGCGGCTGCTTCAAAGAACAACAGCACAGGAGGGAATGTTTGCCTATTGTTCGCTGTTACTGGATTAGTGGGGCAAGTGCATGCCGATCATGATTGAGTAATTTATAGCTTGTTATGAGAATACCTGACGTAAACGGCTGTTCGATGTGTTACATTACGCAAATGAAACATGCGGCAGACGGTGCCACATGAGGAAACACGCACAGGCAGCAGGCGCAGGTTTGGGTAATGTATTAACGGCGCGGACTACAGCCGTGGCATGGCAGAAAAGATCGGGAAAAATGCTGAAACGACCTTTTCCCCATCTCGCGCAGAAACGACGACATCCAGGGATTTCTAAGGGCGGCCAAGACACACTCAGGATTTTTCCATGCCGCGTGAGGTAATGTCTGGAGCCGGTGAACCCTAAGGCACCGGCGAACACTTACAACAAACACAAGAGAGGCGGCCTGAGAGTTATACTCTTATAATGTAAGATTATTTTTAGTACGGGCCAAAATTAGGGTCCACGATCACAATCTAAAAATCATAATCCAAAGCCAACATGATGACGTACGGGATATCCTCATTTAGAAGGCAGGGGCGTGGCAAAGCGCAAGTACATGAATTGTTTCCCCCACCTGGTTCCGCCCACATCGCCTTTGACCAATGACATAATTCAACACATGTTTTGTGAATGTGAACAACCAACCAGAGCGCTCAGATCACGCACACCCCAGTGATGATAGTGTACAGTGACATGGTCTTCTAGTCTCTCGACTTAGTCACGTGTGATGTTCAGGTAGGCTGCTGCTCGGGTTATCAAAGACTTTGCAGTGATCAGCTTTATTTCAGAAATAACTTTCAGTAAATAAAATACAGATACTCTATTTCATGAAGAGGTTTTACTTTAATAAAAACGACACAGTAAAGAAAAGATCGATTTAAGTATAGTATACTCTGTATTTTGTTACCATTTACAGTACATGTTTTCAGGCATGTTTTCAACAAAAATGGAAATGGGTATCCGGATATCCAAAGTTTCCTGATTTTGGGTATCCAGTTCCAAAAAATATCCGAAAACGCACACCACTACCCACAGTAGCTCAGTTTGTTTTTTGGTAATTTTAGCCAAGTGTTGACTTGATAATAAACTGGCCCAGTCTTTTAGTCAAAAGAGAGCTTTAATTATTTGTTTACAGTTACCATGTTTAGTTTATATAGAGTAGGGACAAAGAATTAATATCCTATGATTTATATTTATGGGTTTGTCAAGTATTACTTTACAAAATCTAAGTTTCCAGTTCTGGTAATTCATGATTTTAGGGAGAATTGGCCAGCTGAGATAAGTTTATGTTTCCCTTACAGATATTTCATCTTTTTTTGTATTTTATTATTTACTTTTTTACTAGATTTATTATTTTTTATTTTAGTTCTTAATTCTTCTCTTATGAACTAAGACTAGTTGGAGTTCTTTATACTCTGCATCCGAGTATAGATTTGATTATGAAAAGGTCAGTCCTGTTACAGTAATTAGTTTGTATTTCTTTCTTAAGGAGTAACTTTTGTTTATTTCTACTCTCTTGAGTTATGAATTATTTTTGAATTATTTCACAAGAGTTAAAATTTGTTAATGTTAATTTTAAAGGAAATTATGTAATCTGTTTTATTTGATTATTTGTTTTATTAATTAAAGTGCTAAACCAACATCGATTCTAACCAATGTCCACTTCATCCATCTCCTTTTCAGCCAGTAATCCAAGGGTAATTTAGCCACCCATCCCCATTATACTAAATCAAAATCATGTTCTGCAAAGATATCTGTGTTTGTTCAACAATTAATTCCCTTGTTTCAGCTCCTCATTCAACCCTGAAAGCCTTCCAAGTCTACTGGTACAGTAGACTAGGGTGTAGATGTCAAAGTACTATATTCTACCTGAGAAATCTGAATATGGTCAACAGTAACCTGAATCTTCTTAGTGTAAGTGAATTTTTTTTATGATTTGAAGAACTCCAGAGCGAGTTTTTGGACACAAAATGAACTCAGATGTAGAAATATTATCAACTCTGACCAGGAAGCTGTCACCAGCTACTACAAGTGTAGATGTTTCAGCCATAACAGTGACAGTAGACTCAGGAGGAATAAATATGTTTTTTGTTGGCGGACACTCTAGCAAAGCCAATGGTCTCCTGCTGCATACTCCCAACCATGTTTTGAAATGACAAAACAGACTTCAAAATATTGATGAAGACAAATAATCTCTATTAGTTTCATTCATCCATTTGACAAATGGTCGTAAAATATTCATGCCAAGCAAGCCTGGAACTTGCCTCTTATGTTTCTCTATGTTCTTTGTCAACTGAATCTTTGACAATCAAAATCCCCATTTGCGGAATATTCGTCCATTCACACTCAATGTCAGTTTCAATGTAGCCAATATAAGGAATTTCTATACCATTGGCAGAAGTAATCCTCAACCAGGCAGTATCATTTTAAAGTTGAGTACCCAAAGGCTTAAACAAGGAAAGGAAACACTCTTCCATGAGGGTGGACACCATTGAACCATTATCAACTAGACATGTCACCTCTTTACCACCAATTCGGAATACCACTGTTGGACACATCAGAACCTATTGAGTCTACTCCATGCCTCTCAACTGATTGATCTGAAGCGATAAGGTCTAATGAGCAGATGAAAAATCTTGAATGTTCTCTCCTACTGTCCGTTTTCTCTCAATGAAAGCCTGTTGAAACCCAACAGATGAACCCTTGTCTCCAAAAACCTCTATCTTAAAAACAACCTCCATAGAATAACAGAGTATAAATTTGACTTCTTCTCTAGCAGGCCCAGTGAGGTGTTAAAAACAAAAATCAACCTTGTCACTTCCTGACAAAGAGCGGGACCTAATAGTTACTTTGACATTACAAATCCAATCCTCAAGTTTTAAACAAGAATCAGTTGAACTGGAATAAGATGCCAACAGAAACGTAACGATAGTTTTTGATTTTGACTCTTGTGGTCGTGTCATGAAGTTGGTCTTTCAATTATCTGGCCTAATAAATCTTCTTCAGACATCTATTTGCACCCAGGGACCAAACTGTCTTTCCCCCAGTAGCCATAGTTAAATACTAAGTTTCCTGCTGGTCACGTGGAGTGAAAGTTAATACATGGGAAAATATAGCACCATACAGCACCGTGCAAGCAAGCAATTGGCATGCATTACCTTAACTTATTCTTTGCTGGCGAGTAGCAGTAAATCTAGCATTAGTGGTGAAGCGGTTTGCAGTGTTCCAAGTTGCAAACTGATGGTCTAGTTGCTGTGACGGGAAGTGCAGGACGGAGAAGAAGGGATGGATGAGGCATGAGATGCAGAAACTACAACGGTCTGACACGAACATGTACCTCAACCTGCAGTGTGGGAAGAATATCAAACTACAACCGGATTACTACGATTAGCAACCATACACATTTGATATGTTACACAAAATGCTGCTCTCAAAAGAACCATACAGTGCATCACACTAAAACAGTAGGAATACACTATATTTCACAAATTGACTTCCCATTCACTGAAAGTAGAGTATATTCTAAGGAAATTATCTCAGTGATCAAACATCTGTCAGCACTGCTTTGATTAAGCAAGAGTTAACAAGTAACAACCACAATCCCTTAAAATTGTAAATAATATTCTAGATTAGGTTTTGCTTAATATTTCATATGTGGTATTACCAAGGTAATTATTAATGTTCTGTCTAAATGCTCAGTACACAATCACAGCTTCAAAAAAATGTTGCCTCAAATCTCAGCTGTAAGATTTCAAAATTGGACGGTATAAAATTAGAAAATTAGGCAACAAAAATTCAAAAACAGCCAAAGTGTCCCAAAAACAATTTTCAAAATGTTCAAAGTACACTGTTCACTAGGTGAATCAGCTTTGGTAAATCAAATACTGTAGATGTCACAGGCCAACAATTCTCCAACACAAGTTCTGGAAAGCCAGGTGTCACACTCCGGACAGAAGAGTAGGGCAGAACTTAAGAACCTTTTTCTTCTCAACAATTGTGGTTCCAGAAGCATGACCTCAATCTACTGACGTGATTGTAATGACTGTCATTTGCCAACTAAAATTTTGTTTTGTTTTGTTTCAAATTTTTGTTTTGTTTCAAATTTTTTTGTTACGCTATTTTTGTAACCAAGGTCACAAGGTGTAAGGATGAAGGTACGCAACTAACAAATATCTTCTTGGAAACAAAATGTAAGCTATCTTTATAGTTCTGGTTTATTCAGCATAAAAGAAACTGGTTTGGCTTAATCACAATATACTATACTACCGTCAAAACGACAGTCATTACACCATTGGACAAATGACCTGAAATATAACGAAAGATTCCAAGTTAAAATATATAAAGAAACCGATGTCTTGGGAATCAATGTCATACTTGATGTGTTTATGCATGAAAATCTTCTTTATTCCAGAGCTTCAACTATTTATATAATAATAATAATAATGTGTGGATTTATATAGCGCACGTATCCACCAACTAAGTGGTGCTCAAGGCGCATTATATTATTATCCCTGCTCATAAGGCTCATAAGGCTCATAAATCATTCCTGAAACCATCTCAGCTCCCTGGGGAGTATACAGCTCAATTGCTGCCATTTCTAGCGCATATAGAGCAAACCAACTCTGCCTTCACAGGTACCCATTTAACCCCTGGGTGGAGAGAAGCAATTATGATTAAGTGTCTTGCTCAAGGACACAAGTGTCACGGCCGTGATTCGAACCCACATTATGTTGCTAACACCAGAACTTGAATCCGGTAAGCTAGACCGCTCGGCCACGACACCCCATGTAACCGAGGTGGAAGGTTGAGGGTGGCACTAGTGAATATTATAGTTTTCTTTACAGTTCTGGTTTAATCTCACTATTATATACGTCGTAAATACTCCCATCAAAACTCCTGTCAAAACAACAGTCAAAACATAAATGAATGACATAGACGAATGATCTAACAATGGCCTGTTCACTACCTCTGAAGTATATATAGGGTTGATCTTAAGGGCTGCTCACGGGAACCAATCGATCACTAGTTCCAATTTCTAACAGCTCATGCCGCATGAAGGGATGCCCAAATTCAGGACGACTAGGGACAAGGACTTTTCTGACGATACAAAACGCTCGCAGACTGAAGTTGGAAAATATAACCACCTCATGCTTGCTATCTCAACATGGAAACTACCGCATGCGTGAAACCTATCGCAGCTTACATAACTTCCATTGTGTTGAAAAAAAGCTTTTTAAATTGAAAGCAAATCATGCAAATGTGACTGCATTCCACATGTCATTTTAGCACATGGCTAATTTCAAACTAAAGAGGGTGCTATATGCAAATTTTATGCCCAAGTCCAGGTGCTATTTACAAAGAATTATGTAATTTATATCTCCAAGTGCCTGGCAGCATACCATGAAGTCTGCCTGGACACATATATCTTGCTCAGATTATTCACTACATAATTCATTGAGATATCTCTTTCTACATACCCGATAGTGGTCCGTTCACTACACCTCCAAAGTAAGGTAGGGTTGAGCTTAACTGCTCACAAGAACTAATCGATCTGAAATGAAATTACTGTATGAATACATAACATTGCACATTTGACATAAAGTACAAGATGAGTTTTAGGCACTTTTTGCGACATTGCTCAATATCTATCATTTGTCTAAGAGAATAGTTAGGATACATTCTGTTATATGATTATTTTATATGTCTCTAAAGTCAGTGTTCATTGAGTATTCAATTTTGGAAAGAATGTCGTATCCGACCGCCACTTTTTATAGTTTTAAGGGGTTTAAAAAAAAAAAAATTGTAAACACTTATCAGTTAAAAAATGATTCTATCGATTTTTGGGGGTACAGAAAGCGAAAACTATCATAAAATCTAATTTTATGATGGTTTTCGGACTTTATTTCCCTTTAAAAAAAATCCTCCCTTTCAAAAAATAGAAGGATCCTATTATTTATAGTTGTCCCTGTGCATGTACAATGACCTAGCTAGGATCATCCTAGATAGGATCATCCTAGCTAACAATGACTGTGTTGGTCACTAACGCCAACGGGGAGTTGACAAGATCAGACTGTTATGACAGAGTCATCGTATACCAAAAATACCTGATTTTTCATGAAGTATCCATCATCATCCATATGATCTCTGGCACCTTACTGGGTACTAGTAAGATTACATAAGACATTCTACCCATATATCATGTATATTTGCCCCACAAGTGTGGCTCAGACACATACCCGTATCCACAGCCACACGTTGGTATGATTTCCGCTAACGGCGGTTTTTCTCTAAATTCCAGGCGCTGAAATTTACGATATTTGCGAATATTATTAACAGACTAGATACGTTCCTTACATGTTTAATCTACAATCCCGGTCAAATCTCGCTGGTCCCCCACCCACCCCCCCTGACAATGTTGGCTCTCATTCCAAGGTATGTGCTCCGGCTGGAGATAACAACATTGGTGGGGGTGGGGGTAGCGGGGAAGCGGGGGAGCGGGGAGGGTATGTTTATTGCCACGTGTCCCAACTATTTTGGCCGGGATTGTCTGAATTCCCTTGTAGTATTTGTGAGCGACATGCCCATTTTATCCATGCGCTTCTTGTCTGTCTTTGTGAATTTTATTTTATTTCAGTTTTTTATTTTATTATTACAGTAACAGTATTATTTTTTCCCTGGAAGGGTGTTTGGTTTTGTTTCCCAAACATGAAATGGCATCCAAAGGTTGAATTAAAGAAGATTTATTTTGTTAATTTGTTTCTTTTCACCATTAACAAAGAACCCCCCCCCCCCACACAAAATAAACCCGTTCTTTTTTCAGGTATTTGTATTAACCCGTTCTCTTTTCAGGTAATTGTATTAACCCTTTCTTTTTTCAGACATTTGTTTTAACCCGTTCTCTCCACAGCTCTTTCCAACCTTTTCTATACATATAATGTACACATTAATATTGCTTTTCTCTATGTCATCGCTTAATACTAAATGCCTTTTCCAAAAGTTGCGCAAACTTGAGGAAAAGAGAGTACGTTACCTATCTCACCTTGATAACTACCGTTTCTATCGTTTATCCCGTATTCTCCCCATGGGTCTCAAAATCAAATGCAGCCCCTCCTTTGGGGACCTAGACCCGGCATTCAGTAAGAAATGGAATGACACACTAACCAAGACTTCCTTCCATTTACTTGAACTTCTTGAAACCCAATGCCTAAAATGCATTGACAAGCAGTCACTTGATATTGAGAGTACAGAATCTCAATTAAAAGTGGCTTGCTCTAATGATCATGAATGGGACCATTTCCAACCCATTCTTTCCTCCAACATTAACCACCTTCGTTTCTCCCTACAACGCTAACAGGACAAGAAACGCTGTAATGCCCAGGTTAACCATAAGAAATACCTGTACAGGCGTTTCCATAAGGTCACCAATAGACCCTCTGGTAACAACACCCCTAACCCACCAACACATACTGTAATTAATCTGTCTGATACTGCACTCAGTGATCCCCAGGTTAAATTCCTCTCAAGGGGTCTTAAGTTTTGCCCCACACCCAAGGAACATAATCAACTCTCACTCCAACAGGACATAGCCCACTTCAACTGCAGACTATGACTCCGTGAATTCTTTCACGTCGAGCCTCCCACAGACGACAAGACCCCAGATGACAGTCCCTCTGGGGCCCCAGCCGCAACCGATTCAAAGAAAAAAGTGTATGGGTACCTCCTAAGAATAGAGATGCAGCCCTTGACAACTATATCAACGCAGTCAACTCTGAGGTTAACAGGGAACCTCCTGCTAGATGTGCCAGCAACCTCTCCCGTGCTGAACGGGATGCCATCGGTGAACTCCGACAAGCTACGAACCTTGTCATCAAACGGGCTTACAAAGGGTCTGCTGTTGTGGTCATGAACAGAGATGATTACACAGCCGAGGCCCTCAGACAACTTAATAACACTGATCACTATACAGAATGTGATACTGACCCTACCCACTCCTTCGCAAAAGAAATATCTGACACCCTCGTCAAAATTCATAATTGTAATGGTATTAACAAGGATACCTTTAACTATCTCATCCCACAGGATCCTCGTACGGCCCATTTCTATCTACTGCCCAAAATTCACAAGGCAGGCAACCCGGGCCGTCCCATTGTGTCGGGTAATGGTAGCCCAACAGAACGTATCTCTGAGTTCGTTGACAGCTACCTCAACCCTCTGGTCTCTCATCATATCCCTTCATTCATACAGGACACTACAGACTTCCTCCGTAAACTAGAGGGTATTAAACATCAAATACCCAATTCTGCCCTCCTTGTCACTCATGGCGAAGGCATAAGTGCATGTACCAACGCTCTCAGATCCAACAACCAAACCAAACCTTCAGTGAGACACCTCACAGATCTTATCTGACATATACTGACCAAAAAAAATTCACGTTCCTAGACAGAAACTTTCTCCAGGTTCAAGGTACAGCGATGGGCACTAAGATGGCACCATCATACGCTAATCTGTTTATGTCTGACCTTGATGACAGATTGCTATCTTCTGCCCCCCACCGTCCTCTAGTATGGTGGAGATTTATTGACGATATATTCTGCATTTGGTGTGGTGGCCAAGATAGCCTAGGTGAATTCATCAACTACATTAATTCATTCCACGCCACCATCAAGTTCACTGCTAACTACTCTACCAATAGCGTGAACTTCCTAGACGTCACCATCAACAAATCCCCCATGGTATCTCGACTGATGTCTATTGTAAACCCACTGACACTCATCAATACCTCCTTTCTGACAGCTGCCACCCCAAGCACTGCAAAGAGGCCATCGCCTACAGTCAAGCGCTCCGTATAAGACGTATCTGTTCCACCGATACCTTATACAGGAAACGGTCGTCTGAACTGAGGCAACACCTTGTATCCCGGGGTCATAGCAAACGCAGGGTCCAACTAGCCATCAACAGGGCCCTCTGTACCCCCCGTAGCACCCTCTTGGCTACCCAGGGTAACAAGAAAACCCTCCCTAACAGAGTCCCCCTGGTCATGACTTATCACCCCATTTACCCAGACTTTCATCTATCGTAAATAATAACATGACTATTTTACACTCCTCCGACAGGTTACGCTCAGCCATCCCTGAGCCCCCTTTGATTGCTTTCCGTCGCCCACGTAACCTCGGTGATATATTGGTTCGGGCTAGGCTCCCTAGCACTAACAGTGACCTTAACGTCACTGATCATGAATCACCACAGGGGTGCTCTAAGTGTAACCGCTCGAGATGCAAAACCTGTTTGTATCTCAAACCTGCTCAGAAGGTGAAAAGCCACAGTACTGGTCTCACCTACACAATCAGAACTAAATCCCAGTGTGACACACCCAATGTTATATATGTAATCTCATGTAAAAGATGTGGTATACAATATATAGGGGAGACAAAGACCAAATTGTGTCTCCGCTTTGCCAACCATGTTTCCTCTGTGAAAACTAAAAAACCCTACCCTGTGGCTATCCATTTTAACAGCCCTAATCATAGCATTAATGATGTTGAACTCATTGTAATTGAAGCCTGCACTAGCAATGATACATATCGCAAACTTAGGGAGTCACACTGGATACATCAACTGAAAAAACTTCAACCCTATGGCCTCAATATCAACACAGGTATCAAATAACCCAGCTACCTTTACCTATTTCCAGGCATTAGTTGTAACCTTTTATTTTTTCAGGATTTTGTCCTAACCTGTTCTATTTTCAGGTATTTGCTTTAACCTGTTGCTTTATCTTATCTTGTATACTTTTACATTTTCTCCAACTGTCTCTCATAGGACTATTTTAATTTAGCTATTTACACCCACACACCAACTCCTCAATTTGTAAGTCTTAAAACCCCCCCCCCTTTTTGTTGTTGCATCCCTTTGTGTATTGTCCTATGTTTATGCCAGCTTTACTAAAAGCTGCCACCTCTACCTATGGCTCAATAATCCCTCCTTTACCCTAGCTTCACCATAAGCTGCCACATCTACTTATTGTGTGGCTCAATAATCCCCCCTTTGTTCACTTCTGATACTCCTATTGGCTTTTTCTAGACTGATGCTTATCTTCATTGGTCACTATTTTCCCGCCTTTCTGGATCCCACCCCATGTCCTTTTGCTTTCCCTTATAAATGGATGAGTTTTATGTTGTACTTTGTCAAAGCCTCTGATGAAGGTCCGGATTGGATCGAAAGTTAAGGTCACCCTCCTGATTTAATATTATATATATATATATATATATATATATATATATATATATATATATATATATATATATATATATATATGCCCTACTTATTATAAGAAAAGTAAATAATTGAATCCAGGAACTGGACATGTTTTATTTATTTATTTTTATTATTAATATTTCATTTTAATTATATATATTTTAAAATTAGTTATATCACATGTTTAGCACAAACAAATGCTGACTACCGACATGTGCAACCCTGAAACGGAATAATTCGCGCGCTAAAATACAGCAAGTATGTGCACACATAAAACAGCCGTCGTAAAATTGTTGCGCGCGCAAGTTGTTTTCCCGTTCAACACTCTTCATACATTCAAGATGGCCGTCCTCGTTGAAACCTGCACAATGCCGATCGTCTTGTAATTTTTTCGGGCCTATATGTCACGAAATATAAAAATTTAAGTAAAATCACCATTTTTGGGGGTGCCTAGTTAAACATGTAAGGAACGTATCTAGTCTGTCAAAATAGTCGCAAATATCGTCAATTTCAGCGCCTGGAATTTAAAAAAAAAAACGCCATTAGCAGAAATCATACCAACGTACGTGTGGCTCTGGATACGGGTACGTGTCCGAGCCACACTCGTGGGGCAACCCATGCATCAAAATTGATAAAGCACACTTGTCTGGCTCTAAATACATGCTGTAAAAAGGCAATTGGTGTTCGAGCAAGAACTTTTTTCCAAAACCCAACTCCCATAATTTATTGCGCGCACAATTCCGATAAGGCTCATTATTGTCGTTTGAAAAATAAACATTAACGTTAAATACAACATTTGAGAACACTTACCAATGAATGGTTGCATTCCTCATGAAGAGATGGACGACAAGGCCAGGGACAAAAACAACAAATTGGCGATACCAAATACTTTGAAGTTTGAAGTTGGAAATGACCAACACATGCTTGCTAGAATGCCCGAAATCTGTCGCTGCTTACATAACTTATATTTTGTGATAAAAAAAGCATTTTAAATTTACATGTAAATTGAACATGCCATGCAAAAACTGTCATGTAGCGCATAGATAACTTCAAACTAAAGAGGGCGCTATATACACTTTTAAGCCAAAATCTGAAGTGCGTACGGCCGGCGATTTTTTTTCTGCAGGACACTTCGTCAACTATGCATTTGTATACTAAAAATGAATTGTTGATTTTATTTTCCTTTCAAAAAATCCTCCACAACCAATGAATTGCTATTAAATAGAAAGGCTTCTGGATTAATTTTGTAGTAAAAAAATGTATAAAAAATGTATACAATTCTTTTAAGGAAATGTAAACCTAGTCTTGTACTTGTCATTATTATATCAAAGTACAAAAAACATACATTTAAAAACTTTCATAAATAAAAATAAAACATAATGTAATACATGGGTACATAATAGTACATGAATGTAACAAGTTGGAATGACTACAAGACAGAGGATGGATTGGGAAGGGTAATACATCCATACATAATAGTACATGAATGTAACAAGTTGGAATGATTATGAGACAGAGGAATGGATTGGGTAGGGTAATACATCCATACATAATAGTACATGAATGTAACAAGTTGGAATGACTATGAGACAGAGGATGGATTGGGAAGGGTAATACATCCATACATAATAGTACATGAATGTAACAAGTTGGAATGACTAAGAGACAGGGGGATGGATTGGGTAGGGTAATACATCCATACATAACAGTACATGAATGTAACAAGTTGGAATGACTATGAGACAGGGGGGATGGATTGGGTAGGGTAATACATCCATACATAATAGTACGTGAATGTAACAAGTTGGAATGACTACAAGACAGAGGATGGATTGGGAAGGGTAATACATCCATACATAATAGTACATGAATGTAACAAGTTGGAATGACTATGAGACAGAGGAATGGATTGGGTAGGGTAATACATCCATACATAATAGTACATGAATGTAACAAGTTGGAATGACTACAAGACAGAGGACGGATTGGGTAGGGTAATACATCCATATATAATAGTACATGAATGTAACAAGTTGGAATGACTAAGAGACAGAGGGATGGATTGGGTAGGGTAATACATCCATACATAACAGTACATGAATGTAACAAGTTGGAATGACTATGAGACAGGGGGATGTATTGGGTAGGGTAATACATCCATACATAACCGTACATGAATGTAACAAGTTGGAATGACTAAGAGACAGGGGGATGGATTGGGTAGGGTAGGGTAATACATCCATACATAACAGTACATGAACGTAACAAGTTGGAATGACTATGAGACAGGGGGATGGATTGGGTAGGGTAATACATCCATACATAATAGTACATGAACGTAACAAGTTGGAATGACTATGAGACAGGGGAATGGATTGGGTAGGGTAATACATCCATACATAATAGTACATGAATGTAACAAGTTGGAATGACTATGAGATAGGGGATGGATTGGGTAGGGTAATACATCCATACATAATAGTACATGAATGTACATTTGTAACAAGTTGGAATGACTATGAGACAGGGGGATGGATTGGGTAGGGTAATACATCCATACATAATAGTACATGAATGTAACAAGTTAGAATGACTATGAGACAGGGGAATGGATTGGGTAGGGTAATACATCCATACATAATAGTACAAAAATTTAACAAGTTGGAATGAAATCAAGTTGGAATGACTTTGAGACAGGGGATGGACTGGGTAGGGATGGAAGGGGAGAGAGGAATAGGGACAAGGCCAAACATACAACCCATTATAAGCTGGACAGGATAGATAAAAGTGTACTCAAACACTGTGACTCCAAAGTCTGTCAATCCAAGCTTGAAATGGAAACATGAAAAAATGATAACATATATTTATATATATGGTCAAGAATAGATATATATAAATATTAATAACAATAATTTCCATAAAGGCAAGTGGGTGAGGGATAACAAGAGATTGACTTCAGCATAAAAAGTCAACATATTAAAAGTGATGTAATTTATATCTACAAGTTGCCTGGCAGTGTACCCTGAAGTCTGGCTGGTCACATTATATATTGAAGACTTGACATGTTGTATTGCAGAAGAACTATACAATGTCTATCATGCTTATAGTAAATGTGACGTTGTACTATGTGAATAATAACTTCATCAGTTTGAATATGCCCATGTGATGACATCTCAACCAATCATAATGTCTTTACCATCATTAGTTTAAAATGAAGTGAGAATATATCTAGAAGATAAGGATTACCTGGATAATTGAGCCGAGAATGTTCCTTTATGCCACCGCAGCAGGTAGACGAGACTGACAAGCTGTTGTCAGGTATAGCCCCACTCTCAATCCCGAGAGGATCACGGCAAGCTGAATGATAAAAAACAAACAAATACAATAACTCCCATCTGATAATAACGAGACTCTTGCCCACACAATCATAGGAGCCAACAAGCATCCTGAGAATGATACAAGCTTAATGATGTCATAACAGAGAATTACTTCATTCCAAGCTAGTCGATGTTTTTGCTTTTATTCGTCCGTTAAGGAGTGTCCTACTTTATTAGTAATTTTCAGAACCAAAACAGACAATATTATTATACTATTATACACGTTGTGTACATGTTAGTGATGATATGAAACATCTCGAGAAGTTATCAGGAGTGCTCTCATATTTTACGCCCCCAACCACAACCAGCACCACTCTCATGGGAGAGGGGTAAAAGAAAAATAAGAAAGAAGAGAAAATGCGTACAACTTTATGCGCACTAGTTCCGTTATTATCACTCATGGGCAAAATGTAGAAGGTCTATACTGTGAAAATATATGAGATGTTTGACTTTATTAGAGTTGCCTCCATCCGTGAATGACTGGATCCGCCCCTATGGAGCGTAATGTTTGTTTTGGGAAAGATCATCGTCCTCTATAATTGTTCAATTTGAGAACTGTTATTTTTCCACATTCACACAATGTTTTATTTCCATACGTCTTCAAATATGCTTATGAGAAGCATTTACAATTATCATTGTTTTCACACATCACCAAATGGCTCTCACAAAACAATGCGGTAAACATTATGTGACATATTATAATGTCTTTTGAGCTGAACATTATTAGTTCCACTGGTTTATGCATGTATCTATATTTAATCCTCTTGAAGTTGAAATACACTTTGTTCATTCAAAGAAGTATCAAAGAAGTAATACATAGTAGGAAACAATGTACAATTATTCCTCGAATTTGGATCTTCATTCAGATTTTATTTAAGTCCAAATATGTTTTGACTTATTTTGCTTAATGAAATAATAGCACCTCAAAAACAGAAATATTTCCAAAAATACTTGATACCATCATCAATTTTAATATAATTCTACCAAATACTTTTCAGTTAAATTTTGGTGTAATGTATTGATGAGCCTGGTCAGAAAATAGAGGTTGCAGTGTAAAAGTAATGTTTAGGAATCTTTTGAGATTTTCTTTTCTCAGGCGAACGTTGACAGAGCACATTAGTGGTGCAATCTGAAAAAAAAATGCCAGTGGCAAAATATGGAAAAGTTCAAGATTCAAAATTAGATATCTGGGTGCTGTCAGTGTTAACGTTCTACTTCTATCACAACAATAGGCAAATCGCGGATCATGACGATTTCCCTATATGTACTTTTGCAGTTCACGCATTGAACACTGTGAGAATATTTAAATAAGTGTAACTTTTTTCCCGGAAAGGGGAGGTCCCAAACGTTTTTAGCCTAAACTTTCACAGATTTTTTTTACACGTTTTCATGTTTCTTGACCATGTGAATAATGGACTAAATGAAATGTTGCCACATTTTCATTATGTTGGGGTTTGAATGTATTGTTGAGCAGAGTCAGAGATAATCTATACAAGATGTCCCGTAAATGTCAGTATTTTATAATCTAATAAATCTAGCTACCAACAATTTTTTTTACTATGTTCTGGGAAACTTTCATCAGATTTACTGCAACAGTTTTGAACAAAACAAATCAATAATGTAACGCTTTTGCAATATGACTCCATTCCAAGTATGAGGATATTTATAATGAGCGTTCTTATTCTCAAACTTGTAACAGCGTGAATGACGCTAGTGTTACACAATCCTCTTCCTGTTTGAAACCATTCATCTAAATTTTACTAAACAATTAAAAAAATTGGAACAAATACAACATTGGGACATAATTGCATAATACACTCACTGGCCATAAGTATTGCAACACACACCAAAGTTTAGTTTGGAGAACTGTGTTACAATAATTTATTTTATTTTATTTACACTACTTAAGACTTCTTGAAAGTGCCTGTGTTTTGAAGTCAATGTTTTTACTGTTCTTGCTCGGAAATTATGTAATACACGATCGATGAAATCAGATTAAATGATCATCTCACCTGTTACTGTAAAGTGCTCAGTTTTGAGCATGTTGCAATACTTTTGGCCAGTGAGTGTAATAATGGTAAAATACTTGTTGGTAATTTTGTTGTTGTAAAATTATGATACGAACAATAAAGGGATATTTCGGGACACCATGTATATCATAAAGAAAGCATAAGGAGTTTCTTTACCTTTCAGTTGAACGTTAAAAGAACAAACTTGTGATGCCACGTGACCCTCAGCATCGCTCGCAGTACAATTAACCACCATGATGTCCTTGGTTAGTTCTGTCCCTGGCATCGGATTGCATGACACGGTTAGTGGCTTACCGGTGTAATCAGTGGCAATGGGCATCGTAAAGTTGACTGAAGGGTCAGTACCAAAGATAACGACATCTTGGCAATCTGAAAAGACTGCTCTCACTGTGAATGAACAATTACAAACCAAATTGATTACCAAAATGTTCTTGATTCTTGATACGAGTTGCTGATAAATTAAAAACCTAACCCTGCCAGACGCAGCACAGTGCACATCAGGTGGAAAAGTCTGCGCACTTTGATGCAAAATGCAACCACTAACTGCTGTGAACTTTGGTAGCAATACTGATGGAAATTGAGGTCAAACCAGCTAAGTGCTGGGGAATTGGGCAAACCACTTTGGGTCCCTGGTCTGAAGGGGGTATGTCTCGGGTTTCACTCTACTTTCATAGTGCAGTCTGGGATGATGCATTTACATGCATGGCCCAATGGATTATTTCAAAGGGCACAGTTTATTTTGCATTTAGGTTACTATGTGTTTTCTGCACGAATAAATTAAAACAAACATTTGTGAATATATAATTGATAATATTTGTGACGTATTAGTTATGAAATAATAAATAATATAATATTATGTAATATCATGCACAGAAAGTGTGGTTAAAAGGGGCTGAAAAACAAGAAGAGAAATCAAGAAGAAAAATTTGAAAAAGAAACAAGAAAAAAGAAATCAAGAAGAAAAAGTTTGAAAAAGAAACAAAATGTAAATAAGAGGAACAAAAGAACATGAAGAAAGAAGAAGAAAATAAAGAAGAAAAAGAAGAAATGAAGAAATCCATAAAAAAAAAAAAATTTGAGTTCAATAGAGAGAAACCCAGAAAAGAATGTAAACAAACAGGAAACACATAAAAAGGACAGGCAGTGATGATATTTTGTTTCAAATATTCAAAGCCAAACAAAACCTTCCCAGCAACTAAATTCCCAGCAACCAAGAAAACCTACTACCTCCCAGCAACTTTTGATGCATCTACGGGTGCATATTGATGGAATTTCAAGGTACTGTCTTGTACCACCACTGATATACATTTATACACCCTTGACTGCCACACGCAAAATGCACAGCTGCACTTTGCTGCACTCTGCAGCCAAGTCACTTTGACAAACGATGCAATCCGTATTATTAGATGTAATGATGATAGTGTGTTGTTCTTACAGAATGACCTAAACTCTATTGCCGAGTGGTGTACAGAAAATCGTATGCAGCTGAACTCAAATAAGTGTTAAAGTTATGCATATCACCCGTTCCAAGAAGCAATCTTTAACTCCTTACTCTTTCTTAGGTGCTGAACCTTTAGAAGTCGTCAGTTCATATAAATATCTTTGTTATTTTTTTTCAAATGACCTAACCTGGACAAAACATGTAGGCATGATTCGTTCCAAATGCTCTAAACTGGCTTGGTTTCATCTGACGTACTGTCAAATCTAGAAATGCTGAAGTTCTACTAAAACTATTTTGTTCTCTTTGCAGACCTGTTCTGGAACATGGTTCACCAGTTTGGCTACTGCATCAGAAAAACATATTCAATGTCTTGAGACTATTCAACGTCGCTTTACTAAATCATGCTTTCCTCACAATGTTGCCATTTCACTTTCATATGAAGAACGCTTATCAAAACTTCACTTTCCCTCCTCTTACAACAGACTGGTGTTTTTGAGTGCCTCTGTTTGTGATTAAATGTTTCTACAAATGTATTAACGTCCTTCACATTTTCTTCCGCAGCCCAACACAAGGAAAAACAGATACCTTACTTTTCAAACATCAATACAGCTGGACAAATTGTGTCAAGTATCTCTATTTACTCTCTTCCCTAGGTTTTACGATTCACTTCCTTGCGATCTTCAAAGCCTCTGCCTTGAGCCTTCACCTAAAGTCGTCATCACCCTTTACGTGACTACCTTTTCAATCATGACCCAATCTCCCACGCATTCTAGAGTATCCTGCACTTGGTTTTAGACAGTTTAATACATAATGTAAACTAAACTTAACTTGAAATTGCTAGGTTTTATTTTCACCTTTCCCATTAAGTGGTCTTGCTTTTGCTCGGGTGTACATGTGAAACAGTCAACATTGTAATGTGTGTTTTTCTACATGTTAAATTATCTAGTTATTATTTTCATTTACAGTGTACATGATTTATGGATTGTTTTTCCTGTTACATGTACTGTCTCGTACATGTTTTTTTTACATACATCAGGTTAATTTTAAGGTCATATTTTCTTGCACCAAAGGGGTTAATGTGTATTTTACACTGTATTTGATTTTATAAGTTTATGGATTGTAGAAATTTATATATTTACGTATTTTATATCCTTTGATTACTGTACTCTACAATCCATTATTATTGTTGTTTTGTTTGTTTGTGTTGGGGTTGTTTGTTTCTTTGTTTTTTATATAGATTCTTTATATCCTCTGTCCAGTCAGTTTATGCCCTCGACAGAAACTTGTTTTTAGGCAACCTTGGGAGCTATTTGGATTTAGTCCTGTGTTCCTTCCTGTACATTTTGTTTAATTATCTTGTCGCTTGTATTTATGTATCCTGGAAATGAAATAAATAAAAAAATAAATAAAATAAAATCTGATGCGTCTGGTAGGGGTTTCTAGCCAAAATAACCCTTGAGGGGTTAGGTTAATATTAAAGGCGACTATTTGAGCTGGCGGAAGGAAGAAATGCATTATTGTGATTTATGACGTTTGAAGGGGTGTCTCAATGGTAAAATGTGTAAATGCATCCATAAAAGGAGGAGGTGGACCCTCTGGTGGATCCAGAACATTTTTTAGGGGCTGAGAACAAAAACAATTATTTTCAGTACTACAAAATTACAATGAAATAACTCAAAGGGAGAAAAACAAAGCACAGTGAGGGGGAAATGAGAGTGAGGGGGAAATGAGAGTGCATTCTCCTCCCTCCCCCTCTTTTTTTTTTAAAAATTTTAGGGGCTACATCCCCTTACCCCCCCCATCCGGCCAATGCCCCTTGACACCCTTCTAGATCCGACCCTGGGTAACATGTCTGTAAATGTATCCATGCTTTATAAGAATAAACAATATATGCATAGGAAACCAACAGCTTCAGCTTATTTCGTTTTACGAGATAAAAAGTGCAAATGCATTCAGATTGGTTTGTATGCATTCTAATGTGTGAAGATGGATCACAGACATGATCCCACACTTGAATTTGTAATACATTCCATTTACAACATGTCAGACAGACTAATTTTTAGGATGTTTGGGACCAAAACCAACTTCAATTCAAGTAAGTTTTAGATTAATTTTTTTTTCTTTTTTTTTCGGTGATTACCAAAGGTGTATAATTAAAAACTACATCACTCTTTAAGAGATTTTTTACATATCTGAACGTTGAAGGAGCACACTTAGGATGCCACGTGCCCCTCAGCATCGCTCGCCAGACAGTTAACCACTGTACTGTTCTTGGTGAAATTCGACCCTGGCATTGGATTGCACGACACGATGAGAAGCTTGCCGGTGTAATCAGTGGCACTGGGGATTGTAAGTTTGACCATCGGGTCGGTAGATATGATATCGGCATCGGGGCACCTTGAAAAGACTGCTCTTGGGGTTCTTGTCACAGAAATAAGGAAAATGTTCTAGATTCAAATGAAGTCTCTCCGTCATCTAACTTACCAATGTCAGAATTGACACAGAAAGGGCTCTTAAAGTGCCAGCCTCATGTTTGAGTAAGACTGACAAGGAAACTGGGTCAGAGAAAACTCAGCTGACCTGTGAACTTGTTTAGAAAGAGTCATGACCTAGATTAAAGGATCAGTCGACTGTGTCTGACTTAAATATGGGTGTTACATGTGGACCATTATTTTTTCTGGGTTAGGTCTGATTTGATGTAGCCCATCAATGACATAGCTATAGGCCTACAGTGAATGTTTTTGAGTGTCTGTGGGAACAAAATCCACATAGACTAGGGCGGGATTCAAACACCAACAACCTCCTGCTATTATTATGCAGTTGAAGACGTCTCAATCTCACGAACACCGAGCTTGCTATAGATCCCTAGCAGAGAATACCGCAATTTACATAATGCTATGGTAGTTGATGAAATTCTCGTGTTGGGATATCGAATGTGAAGAGCAAAATTAAATCAGTTTCCGGGTTAATCTGACCTCCAAAATGGGTCCAGTAAATGAGGACCCTTTTTCAGGATCAATTCGAACCCGGGAGTTTTCACAATGCTGTTTGTGCATGTGGCAACTATTGCGAACCTACTCATCAAGGCAACACTAGGAAAGAATGGGTCTGCCTAGGGTTACACAAAGGCGAATCAACCTGAAGCTTAGGTAACACTGGACACCAATGAGATGAATTGCAAACATAATGGCGACCTTGGATAACACTGAGGCTAACTATGCGATCCTGATGCTACACTGGATAAGATTACACAGTAGGCGAATTAGTAGAACCATGGAGGAATCATGGGATAAGTCGGTTACATGTTTGACAAGCACGTGAGTAGATGAATTAAGAAAGGTGGGACAACCTCAAATAGCATTGAGGCTACTGCGATCTTTGGGCAATCTTGAATAGCAAGGAGGCGAGGTATGAGAGCTCAGCTTGAGAGACATTGAGATGATTATTGAAGAAGCTTGAAGCGAATAATTAGATCGGTGCGACATTCCATGAGTTGAATATTTCCTAAAAATCTAAAATCATTTTACTCGGGGTGGAGGGGTTAGGACAGGATGATGTTCAGAGGCAGTCATTGATAGTGAAAGTTTTTCCCCTCCCCACCTTTGAGAATAAATTGTACACCACTGTGGCATATATCGACAGTTTGTTTCAGGCGTACATGTATGTCCCTGTTACATTATGAAGATTGCCTTTGTTTGTTATTGTTGCACCGGTGATTCCCCGCAAATTAGTTTTTATCTAATTTTCCTAACAAATGTTTGACAAAATAATTGTCAACAAGCATGGCTTGAAAGTAAAGTAAAGATTTTCTTTTCTTGTCAATTAAGCTTCCAGGGTTTCGACCCTGGGGGCGTTCGCCTTTAGACAGGTCCCAATACTCCCACTTGCATTTTTCATTTTTTCTAAGTACAGCATTTCAAACGAAAATCAAATGAATGGTACAAACATGGACAGTCTTGAGATGTTTTATCAAGAGAGACGATTGTTGTACTTAGCTCTGTACCACCCATATGTGTAAAAAAAAAATTGCCTATTTACAGTGCATCATCATTTCTTAAAAAGGTGTTCCCCAAAAATGTACCTGTGGTTGGTTGTAGGCCACAATAAATATAATGCCAAATTCTGTGACTATAATTTGGTGCATGGATTTGGTTCATGGATTTTGAAAAACAAAAGACAGGCCTGTTATTTGCACCGACCAAGCTTAACCATACTAGTTTTGGTAGATCTTTCCAGCCATTGCACCTCGTGCTTAGAAAATCCCTTTTCCACAGACAACCTACCAAATATATATTTTTTCATTGCTTACAAGGTTGACTCCGCTATTTTACTTTTGCTGAGTTTTGAATGCTTGTTTATGTGTTTTGTTTCCTTTATTTCTTTTTGGATGGGATGGGACTATTCCTCAAATTTGACTTGGGGTGTGGGGATGATGTTCAGGGGTGGTCATTGGAAATTTAAAATCAAATTTACACCACTGACTAGCTCTAGTAATTAATAATAATTAATAATTCCCATCTTCAAGTTCTTCCACACAACTACAAATCCATGTTTCCAAACCGAGGCTGGAAGGAAAATATGCTGGTTTAGTGGTTTGTCATTACAGAAACTTGAATGTAGCCCCATGAAAGCTTTTTTTTATTATATATACATGAATACCAATCCTTGATTAAAGTCAATTTTGTGCATACATGCATTTTGAATTAGGCCTATCTTAAATGTACTGTACAAGAATTTGTAAAGTACTCACGTATTGGTACTCATGACAAAGTACCTTCAGGTACTGGTACTCATGCGACAAATACTCACGTACTGGTACTCATGATAAAGATACTCACGTACTGTTACTCATGACAGTACTGCTACTCGTACTCGTACTCAAGGGATTTTGTTTAATCGAGTACTCGTGCCAAAGTAATCGTACTCGTTCTCATGAAAAATTACTCGACTACAACTCTGGTTTGTAATAAAGTATCCAAGTTACCAAGGCTTTTGTGATACAAAAACTTTTAAACCTTGGAGTCAGAGGGTCCATAGTTCCCATCGTCTGCAGCTTTCTCACTGGTCGCACCCAAATATTATTATGCTGCCTATTTTCCTCAACCTGAGGCAATATCCTGTGGTGTTCCCCAGGGAACAAAATACTATTTCTTGCTCTTGTTAATGACGCATCAATACTAGGCCCTACTGATTGGAAATATGTGGATGACCTGACTTTGGAGGAAATTATCAAATTTGGGGAACAGCAAAAACTTCAAATACATCTTGATATTTTTTAATGATAATCTTTCTATTTGGTGTAAAGATAATGATGTCTTCACCTAAACCCTCTAAATGTCAAAATATGATAGTCAGTTTTTAAAGTGTGAGAGGTGCCTAAAGCTCTAACACTCTCCATTGACTCTGTTAATTTTAAAATTATGTATCTCCACATGATTCTTTCTGGGAGTCACTATACAGAATGATCATGGAACATGCATTACTGAGAGTTGTTGTCTAAATTCTCTACTCGTACACGTAGGTTATATACTTTGTGCATACACAAGCTTTTCAAAGTTCCTATAACTGATATACTCTACAGTATTTATTTGCCACATTAGACCAGTTCTGGAGTATGCACTTGCCAGGTGTGTGGCATCAATAGAACGTGTTCAGAAACTCTGCGGTGTGCTTTCCCATGCTCCTCCGATAGGCTCCTCCAGACGGCTTAAACTTAAACTGCTTAAGATCTGAAGATTGGTAACAGCTAGTCTACTGGGCCTCATAGAAATTTCGACATAGCTCTGTACCAGAAAAAATAAATTTAGTAGAGAACTTAGATCACGTACTGTTTCAAGCATTTTAATACCTAGGTGTAACACTTGAGCGAGCAAGAAATCAAAACCTTCTACTTGCCAGGGAACTCTATAATAATGATAGGTCTGTAATTGTTGATATTTGCACGTATGTAGTACTAATCAAAGATACTACAAAAAGTAGTAACTAGTATCTTTTTGGTACTGCTATAATGTTCAGTCGCTAACATGCTACAGCGCCCCTCTCTTTGGTTTTAGGCTAAGTATACTGCTCATAATTAAAAATATGCGGCTGCTTCGGCGGAACACTTCCAACATAATCCAGTGTAATTCTTCTGCCCCACTATGTTGTTAGTATAAACTAAGTGTACACAGCTATGCAGAGGTTAAACACTTATCCAAAAGTAGGCAGACAGAATTTGACCTTGAGCCGTTTTAATGGAAGCATAGTGTGAAACTGTAAACAAACAATACAGAACACATTTGAGTTATAACAAATAAACTACACTGAATAGCAATAATATGCAAAAGCCTTAGGACTAAGACAAGTCTATCCTAACTTTTAAATATAGGTGGGCACAGAATGTATGGCCCCACACAGGGACAAATGAACAAGAATTTTCTAATCACTATGCACGGAACTAGATAACAAAATTGGGAAGCAATATCCAGAAAAAGGCAGATAACAATAAAGACATGAACTTGTAGAATTATCCCAAAAAGAAACTAAGCATTGATGAGCCATAACCCAAGTCCATAATACTGAACGTTTATAGCCACAATGCAGGTGCATGTATACAACAAGTACGTTAATATGTGGTCATACGATATGACAAACTTCTAATTTAGCAAGCAATAAAACTTCTCCCTTATAAAAAATAGTGTAAATGAGCTAGTAAAACTATACATTATAAAAATGCAGTATAAGGAACTTACAGATCGTTGCTTGTCAAGGGCAAGAATCAAGGATATAAAATGCAACCGTACGCAACAGGAGCAAGGTTGTTCTAACGTTAATCCCATGGATTGCAAAAAACCGCTAAAGATGTATAAAAATCAATAACACTAACACTGGAGGGCGCTAAACGGTCTCGAGAGCGGAACAGGTAATCCTTGCCATCCTGTCATAATTAAACCCCTTTCGATCCCACGGGCTCTAAAAGAGCCTTGTTGTGATACAACGCTTCCTTCCTGTGGGCTCTAAAGCTGTGCCGGGAATCGCATGCCCTTGACGACCACGGCGACTTAAATCACCATCTGAAAATGCTTGAGTGGTTTTGGGGTTTGGCGCCCTCTGTTGATTGACAGAATGAAGTGTATAAAAGTTTATGAAAAGAAAAAGGTACGTCACTTTGCGGTTCCTGGAAGAAGCGTCCACTCCTTCCACAACGGTCAGTTTAAATTTAGTTTAATCATAATGATGGAAACGGACACCAAATGATAGCATTTTGGCTTGGCTGAGAGTTTTGGCAGACAGTGGCTCAGAATCAGATGACGAAGTAACGGATGACGACAGCACTATAGAAGGAACAAATTCCGGCAAATTCGTTGAACTTGAAGTGGTAGGCCAAAAATCACGGTAAAATGAATAACTAATTAGTTAGTTAACGGCTACTCTTCCTGGCCCAATGCAAATTAACGAAAATTCACTGTATTTTCCTAGGCTAAACTGTAGCGTAAATAAGCGTTACAACTGTTGGAGTTGAGTAATGTAAATTTAGAAAATGGATCCCTTTAATAGGATTGACCAAAATCCCACCCCCCTGGACTGGGTCAAAAAGGTCAAGTGAAAATGTACAATTATTAGTAGTTCTGTTGGGGAATGTTGGGGTAATATTTGTATTCATTGAGCAACAAGTACTTGATGTATAGATATAGCATAGAAATTTTAACATTCACCCATAGCCGGTCATGCTGTTTAGCGTTACCAGGCTGAAAATGCACTCTCTTGGTCCTCAAACTTCGAGAATAGCCTTGTATTCAGAAAGGCCCTCATAAGTCATTAATAAAGAAGTTGGGGAAATGGTGCATTCACATATCCCAAATTAAAATCTTGAAAATGTATCGACAACGAGGTTTTGGAGAGTGGATGGAATCTCACCTATATTTTTTTCTCAGCACAATATTCATTTTGCGCATATGACCCCCGTAGGCCTGTGCACATGCAGCATTGAGATATTGTATGTATTTACAAAGGACCGAGAGATTAATCCTCCTTTTGCCTTGTTTTTTCTGTTGCAGCCTACCTACCCAAGGTGACAGCCGACCGAGATAAAGGAGGACGACAGGAAAGTTAGATTTCCACGATCCGGTTGGGGAAACGACGTGCGTGAGACCATTACAGAGTGTGGGACTGTGCAGTTCAATGGGAAACCCTGGCCCGGCGACATGTTCTTGCCACACTGTCGGCGGTGGAGATCTTCAAGCTTGTATTTTTGTCAGCTCCTGTATGGGATATGCTCAAATCAGTTAGAGACTAATCGCTATGCGCAGCAAACAATGATAGACTCAAATCCTGGTCAACAATTCTCCCTGGCGCCAACCAACATTCCAGAAATATTGATGGCATTTGTGGCACTTCTCATTGCTATGGGCATAAACAAATCCTTCAATACAAGATGTACTGGTCAATCATCTGAGTTCCCCACTTTCATCCCATTTACTCCCGTCGATCATGTTTCGAAAATCGGTTCAGTTCAATTCTTCGGTTCTCTCACACATCTCAAATAACAACCAAATTCTCCGTAGAGCCTTGGCTAAACGGGACAAACTTTCCAAAGTTCGGCCCTTGATAGAAGTCCTCGTCCGAAGTTTCTCAACCTGTATAACCCTGCACGTGAAATCTGTCTCCAGTATCGAGAGTATGTTGAAATTCAAAGGACAGCTTAAGTTTTCGTTCGATACATGCCCTAACAAACCTATCAAACGGGTATTAAAGCCTTCTCCTGAACGAGTCCAAACAGGATACACGTGTGTTTGAAACTGTATTGACAGGAGCCGACGACACCCAAACTGTTTGTGATGCAAGACGTAGATTTCAAGTCACTGTGACTGCCATCCAACAAACCCAACAGTTGTAGGAAAAGTCGTTGATCTGGTCCATGGACTTGAGAATAAGGGACACGTAATATATTGGTGATAATTACTATACTAGCCCAGTTTCCGTAGCTAAATCCTGTTAAACTAGGATCTGGATGTTAGGAACTGTTCGTTACACTACACACGGAATACCACAGGCCGCAAACCCAAAAACATAAAATGAAGAAAGGAGATGACCCATTTTTTGGGGTGAAAAGGTGGGCACCAGTGTATCGTTTGGCAAGACAAAAAATCTGTAACACTTTTAACTAATGTAGGCAACACTGATTTGTCCAAAAAGCAAATTGGTGTAATAAAAGCACCAAGTGGGATTTTGTGATGTTATGAAGCCCAATTGTATTGAAGATTACAACAAAAAACATGGGTGGAACTGATCTTTGCCAACCAATGTTTTCAGTACTACAATCATACACACAGAAGCTTGAAAATGGTGGAAAAGAGTTTTTTTTTCCATATGCTGAATATCTGTATTGTCAATTAGCAGAGTAATATTCACCAGCATAGCTGAGGGAACAAAAATGTCAGTAATCTTGATTTTCGTATAGGATTGTAATAGGGCTTGGTTGTTGGGTTGAAACGTAACGCAACAAGTCAGTTGAGACACCATATTCTATTGAGTTGACAGGGCAACAGCACTATCCTGGCAAAACCCCCAATGGAAAGAAACGCGACTGCATTGTTTGCAAGTAACCGAAAATTAGGCAGGCGAAAAACAAACAAAGATGATCTGTAAACAATGTACACAACCTATGTGCATAGTTCCTGCTTTTGGAGAAATACCATCACATTGATTGTAAATCTATACTATTTGCTCAGTTCTCTCGTTCAATGTTGGGAATGGTCGGACAAGCCGCGCAAGATTACAGTCCCAAACCAACATTGAATTGGGGTGGGTGTTAGCATGGATTGTGATGTATTTACACTGAATACAAGCAAATGGGTTCATTTCAAGTAGAAATAAAAATCCCCCAAAATCTCATTCGTTATTGTTTTTCATTGAAAAAAAATCTTATACCTGTACTGTATTTTACGAAATATCACCCATTTGTATTACTTCTTTACTTTAAATACTGATCCAAATATTTTTAATTGTTTTGCTTTTTACACTTTAAAATCTGCAGATTACAGTCCAAACCAACATTGAATTGGGGTGGGGGAGGGTGGGTGTTTAGCATGATTGTGATGTATTTACACTGAATACAAGTAAATGGTTCATTTCAAGTAGAAAACCAAAAATCCCCAAAATCTCATCCAAGTTATTGTTTTTCACATGGAAAAAAATTCATACCTGTAAATTGTATTTGCATGAAATATCACCCATTTGGTAATACTTTTCTTTAGTAAATACTGATCAAATTATTTCGCTGTTGCACAATGTTTTCCTCCCCTTTGTATACTCATTTTTACATACAAATGAGAAAGTTAAAAGTGTCTATTCCCTGCTGTGTGAGGGCGCACTTCAACGAAATTGTGAAAAAACCCACTTTGGTGCTGGAAGTGACATTGGGTCCCCAATTACTGTGGTAAAGAAGGGTACTCTCTGACATAACTGGCTGGTAATGAAAGGGGTTAAAACAATACAAGGTCTCTGGAGTTTAGCTTGTATTTGGTCATTGTCAAACTCTTGTTTGTTCGGTAGCTGTTGTTTTCTTCAAATGTACACGTAACCCAATCCTCCCAGCCTTCCTTTTCCCTGTTGTCTCCTTTCTAGTTTCCTTGTAACCTCCCCACGCCTGCCCTCACCTTCCTACTTCCTTATGGATATGTTTTTCAGATGCTGTTCCTTACTTTTTAAAGGAACAATTTATGTGTATTGTAACATGTACAGTGCTTAGTTTTTTTTTTCTTTCTCGTTTCGCAACCTTTTCCCTGCTCTTGCTCTCCCTTAATTTGGCCCAGCCTTCCTCCCTGTTGTCCCCTCTCATTTCTGAACCTTTCCAATTGCCTACCCGCCTTCCCTTTTCGTACGATTATGTGTTTTTAATTTCTCCTTAAATTTTTATAGAGCACCCATATGTATACTTATTGGTAACTTTTTTATTGGTATTTTGTAAAATTCTGACCGTTTTCAGCCCACCGGCTTTGTCAGATTTAATAAACCATCGATATATATTAATAAATATAAATTAATAGTACTGGGAGAATAAGAGGCTGAGAGGTGGGTTTTGGGGCATTCAATTCATGGTTTTTCTTATATAATTACAAGTATAAAAGGTT
>CM055816.1:3383708-3633596 GCA_029582265.1 Zoroaster sp. YZ-2022
CAAACCCCAAAATTAATCTGAGCTAGTGATTCCGGGTTGGGTAAAACCCCGACCCTTCTGGGGTCATTGTTTTAGACTGTATTGCGTAAAATTCATATCTTCTGAACCACATGCCAGAAATTGATAATCATTGTGGCATATTCTCGAATTTTATCCATGTTATAGTTCATCAAAAGAATGACCCCATATTGACCTCTACTTCCAGTTCAACAGGAAGTCTGAATAAAAATCAATATTTTAGGGTACAAAAACCATGTAATTAAGATTTTTCTGAAGTTTGTGCGTCAGATATCATACATGAGGTCCAAAGTCTTAAAAAATATAGATTCACTCACGTATAGTTCCCTCAAGTGACCGGTTTTAAAAGTGGCATAACCATTGTTCCCAGCAAAGATCGTGAGTCTTAATACATTGACGTTGTGTATTTTAAGTTAGAAGGTTAGGTCTGTAAATTTCAACATACAACAAAATAATCGGAACAGCTCTGTGTTCGTCCAAAGGACAAACACTTAAATGTCTAGTTCTTCTTGTTTTTGCCAAAACCCCATAGGTTTAACACGTGAAAGTTGTCATGGATCATGTAATACTTAGCATTGTCATACCCTGCGGCATTTTTGAACGTTTTTTTTTAAATACTAAAGTAGTACGGTGCGGTTTGTAACCGCCCAGTGTAATACGTATGAATAACGTACTGTAAACTCTGTTTTATACCATTTTTCATGCATAATCATTCCACAGCTACCCATGAGACAGTCCCTGAATGTAGTCCAAGCCCAATAGTACAACAAAACCTCTCTAAAAAGAATACATAGCCAGACAGCTGCGGTGTATTTAGTCTATGGGAAAATCCCTACCCCCCCCCATTTGCCAGTAGCCAATCTCTGCCCAAACACATCAAGTCTGAGTTTTTGTTATTGGTCAATCCCTTCCAGGCACTGTCAAGCAACCCCTGAGCATGGGTGATTGATCACAGATAGCCTGAGGCAAGCCTGTAGACCAGGGCCCATATTCATAAAAGCCTGCTAAGCCTACACTGTAAAACCGGGGAACACTTGACGCGTTTATAACTTAAACACATGTGTTTATACATTAAACAGTCGTGATTATAAGGTGTTTAAAATCTAAACGGTAATGTTTATAATGTGTTTATATAAAAACACCAGTGTTTATAATTTAAATAAGAATTCATTCAGTTACAAAAAGACAAAGTTAATATTTCAACTGCAAGTAAATTAGTTGTGTTACGGCAATCGAGGAGTGGTTGTCGTTGCAATCGAACGGTAATAATACACACTCATTCCGATAAGCCATTATTCAGCGTAAACATTATTTTAAAAAGGACCACATCTCTTATTTCAGCATTCACATTAGTGTACCAAAGCCTTTTGGCAAAAGGATGTTTATGCTGCTTTAATTTAGGCCTAGGCCCTCGGTTATGCCTCTGGGAAACAATCGAGACCACGGTATCAAACACATAAACACTCGTGTGTCACACACAAACACATTGTTTAACCAAACATAAAACGTAAAGCGTTTACAATATTCGCAAGGTACGCTGGTCGTATGCGCAACACTATTCGCAAAGTACGCTGGGTCGCATGCGCAAAAAGACTGTGCCACCACCTCGTGAATAGCTCTCGATGATCCTTTGACGCTTGGTTGGACGAAGACGCGAACATTTTCAAACACAGGTTTGTGCTTACTTGGCATGTTATGGTGATAATTGTAGTTTTACTTATTGTCAATGCTATTTCTGTTAAAAAATACGTATTTTGGGAGGGTTAGGCAGGTTGACTTTGTAATAATTGCACAACTTTTAGTAACTTTATAAGTTATGTCCGGATACTGGACACACAATATGTTTCTGTACTGTGTAGGCTCACTACCATTCTGTCGGATACGAATAATTTGTGCCAGTAGCTGTAGGCCTACATATGTCATTGTAATGTCAGGCTACTCCTTTTTAACGTTTTATGAGCTTGAGCCAAGGGCAGGCGACAACTGAGTTGCAATGTCATAATTGAGATGTTCTTTGACTTTGTGGTTTTTTTTTGTACTACAAAGCCGTATGACAGATTTGTGGGTCATGTTCGCCTTCATCGAAATGATCCAAATTTCATTGTATTTTGTTCTGTTGGTAACTGTTCATATTTAAGTAAGAGTTGCGGGGGGCATTTAAATGTCACATGTCAAGGAAGCACAGAGATGTTACCTATGTAAACACTTTTATTCCTGACAAGTACATTTCATTTTGTACACTGAAAAAAAACCCATACAACTTACATCAGATATGCGTGTATAATTCATTCTCATGTTGGTGTGTGTAAATTTTATAGACATTACTGTGAACATTTAACAACTGCATTTCATTTGCAAATCAGACAAATGCACAGAATTTGCTTTTTCCTGGGACTGCCAACCCTTCTCCAAAAAGGGGGGGGAGAAAGAAGAAGAAAAAAAGAAATGAAGTAAAATAAATAAGTAAGTTCCTTCCCAATCGCTGTGCAATATAACTCCAGTGTAAGCAGTAACTGTCACTATACATGAACTGCTACCTGTAAGAACATAAGTGTCCAGTTTCCTGTAATAATTTGTGGATTGCTAAATATGTCAATATGTCAAGGTCATGAAGGTGCTGATCAACAAAATTGATCAAATCTCTATGAAATATTTATTTGTGTTAAATGTTGTGTTATTTTGTAGGACATACCTGATGATCATGTACAAGATGAACTAGAAACCAACGACAAAGATCCCCCGAGACTGGTAGTCTTCCTGAGGCTGAATAAGCTGCATGCATGGTTTATTGTCACAGATGGGGTCAGCATCATGTGTGACACACAAGGGACAACTGGGGCCTCCGCTGTTATTGGTTTAATGGCTGTGTACTATTTGTTTGATTTGGAATATCCAAAAATTTACTCACAACTCCCGGGAACCCTTCAGAATCACATAAATAAAGGTGTGCTGCATGATGGTCAGCAAAGTGCAAAATTCAGAATGTTTAATACAGCTTTACACAGAAGAATGAAAACAGCATCAGGTGATATATAAGCTCCTGTTTCACCAGTTGACACCCCTATGTGGAAAGAAAAAGCTGCCAGAGGCAAACTGAAATTCATTGGGGAAATTAGTGAAACTTTTATACTAAAGATGGTTGCCCATAGAGCAACTCTGAACTTTTTGTCTAATCAATTAAGGTTTCGTTACTTTGTCATTTGACATTCAATGGTTTAAAAGATTTCTTTACAATCTTCTCAAATCTAAATTGAAATTTATCAACATGTCTCTTCGTTTACATTTCATGTAGCCAGTTTAAGGTAGCAAAATTTGCTCTCTATCGAAAACAATACAGCCTAAAAAAGTTTGATTGCACAATTATTTGTTCACATAAAATTGCTCATCTAATATTTAATGAGGATAACTTGTTTTGAAACTGGGAATCACAAGACCGCTACATTGCCTGTAAAACCCTGCTTGTGACATTTTGTGAGATACATTGATTTATTTTGAAGAAACTTCCATTTATTTGTTTCAATTTGCCCAAGAGGGAAAAACAGCTTTTTCCAACTAACAAAACACATGAAAAAAAATGTTTTTGTATTTTTTATTTATTGTATTTGTTTATTACCAAAAGTAATTTTCTAACTGACAAAGAACAGGGGAAATATTTGTTTGTATTTTGATTTATTTTATTTATTCATAAAATAATTGTTTTTCTATTAAACACTTTTAAATAGTTAGTAATCCGTTCGCACGGTTTAACAATCCGTGCACACGGTTTAGCAATCCGCCACACGCATGCGTTACACACGTACGTTAGTTGATTCAAGATGGCGGAGGTCAATGGATGTAGTTGTTCGATGATGACCTCATTGATTAGTAATCCGTGCGAACGGATTACTAAACCGTGCGAACGGATTACTAAACCGTGCGTCGAATTCCTAATCCGTGCGCACGGATTACTCCATTGAATTTTGTTTCTACCACTGTCCCTTCCCGGGCTTCGTACCTTTTGGATTGTTATGAGCTCATATTCGTGTTGCTGCTGCATAAATGAGCCAGTAATTTTTAGTCACTGTGTTCATGTTAAACTAGGACGCCGATTCCATGCCCCGTTTGTAGAAAGTCTGCTCTGATCGTGACGATACTATCCCTTTAACATATTTACACCAATTCTGTTTATAGGATTGATGGTCAATACTATCCCAATGCGTGCATACAAATAAATAGGTACTTTACTACTTAACGTTAATTTGTGCACAAACTGAAGAAAATATTTTTTTTGAGAAAAAAAAAATTACAAAATACGGTTGAGTAATTCAAAATAGCGGAATTCATGCTCAATTCCTATAACCAATCTTCCCAAGCCTTCCCGGTTGATATCTGATCGTCGGAGTGAGTGAATGGTTCAGTTTTCAAAGTCCTTGTTTCAGTTACGACGGTGCTACTGCTAGTGGTTGTTCCGCCATATTGCTACTGGTTAACCTAACGATGTGTATATTGCTGCACTTACATGTACGTAAAACAATGGGACTTAACGTTACGAAAATGTCCGGCCCTCTTTTACAATTTTCCTTTTTGCTAGAAATGTATGCTATCATATGAAAAGAATGCTCACCGGTGACAGTTCAAATCAGCTTTTCATCCTCGTCGCCAATGTAATGGACTCATTATAATTATCAAAATGAAACTGAAAGGAATCGGACGCACTCTACTTTCATGTCATTTACACATGTAGGAATGCAGTACACAACGTTAACGTGTGTGGAAGGCCAGGGATCTATGTATTATTGTGCGTACAAAGATCGTCATTAATTGGACTCGCAAACAAGTCCCACATATCTGTTTGTGTATTATGTACAAAGATATTATGGAGAATTACTACCGAATAATGAAGCGACTTGGTCACATCAACTTTTTCAGTGCATGTGTTTTGTACACAGATACAAAATGCGCTATAAATGATGTCATGATGACGTCACAAGACATTGCAGGCCAAAAGGCACATCTACAATACCCCACAAATGTATAACTGAAAAAAGTTTGATGATCGGGTGTATACTTCTTGAGCTATGGTGATAACAATATTGCCTAATTAAATATTCATGTGACTATAACTAAGCTAATTAATTAAGAATTTTAGTCTATGACATTTACAAACTACGTCAAGGCATAAGCTTCCATATGATATATGATTTGACTCTTTCTGATATTCCTAAGGACTTTTGCCACCAAGACCTCTCACACGTTAAGGCAATAGGGTTTTGGTGGAAATAAAGAATAATAATAATAACTAGACATTTAGGCGTTTGTCCTTTGGACGAACAGCGCTGTTACGTTAATGACGTTGTGTTGTTTACAGTTAATGACCTTGACCTTAGATACTTAATGGAGTATGCCATGAACTATTTCAACGGAGACTGATATTGAGGGTGTCTTGTTTTGTCCTGTTTGGACTGGAAGGAAAGGTCAAAGTGGGGTCGTGTTTGTGAATTTAATGTCAGATAAGTTGTAAGGTACAGGAGTTCTGCGCTATAAATGATGCGCTACAAAATGCGCTATAAATGATGTCATGATGACGTCACAGGACATTGCAGCCAAAAGGCACATCTACAGTACCCACAAATGTATAACTGAAAAAGTTTGATGATCGGGTGTATACTTCTTGAGCTATGGTGGTAACAAGATTGCCTAATTAAATATTCACGTGACTATAACTAAGCTAATTAATTAAGAATTTTAGTCTAATGACATTTTAGAAACTACGTCAAGGCATAAGCTTCCATATGGTATATGATTTGACTCTTTCTGATATTCCTAAGAAGGACTTTTGCCACCAAGACCTCTCACACGTTAAGGCAATAGGGTTTTGTCGGAAATAAAGAATAATAATAATAATAATAATAATAAAAAATTAAAAATCTTGACAGAATAATAGCTGTTCCGACTAACTGGTCGTAACAGCTAAAAATAATCGAACGAAAACAATAGGGTTTCGGCGACCAGGCCGAAACTCTAATAATCCAGTTATGAAATTGGCCCTTTTAAGTTATCTGAATCCACAGAATAATGATAATTGGCATACAGGGAATCTGACTGAGTTGGCCGCTGAAGAAAGCAATAAACTACTGCGTAGGAGGTTCTGTCTGCTTCGTTGATCATTCAATGTAATATTATGACTTTGATATTATATGTTTATATGGCTACGTGTGATGTGTAACATATGTAATGGCAAAGTCTGAATGAGTATTCAGAATCCATCAATAGGCAGATTTTTGTTTAGCAACCCATGCGTATCAACACAAGGATTTGCTAAGTAATACATGTTGGTATACTGCCAAATTGTTGACAATGGCAGTTTTTGGAATGGAAAATGTTTTGATCCTCAAGCAGAACAACATGTTCGAAATTAATCCGCCAACCACTGTATATTGAACCATGGAGGAAGAAAACAGAAGGAGTCACAACGAAGGCATATCAAAGGTTCAATGTCTTTTGCCGCGGTCGTAAAATTTCTAAGCCAGCGCTAATCGTTTAATCCGATTATCGAGGAGAACTACAGCCAGGCTTTCTTTGCACATGCGCATTGCGCGCATTGCTGACGCGTTGTCCTATTACACTACACGGAAGGCTGGATCCCGATCCAACTCGACCTACGAATCCAACACTGCAATGTCTTCATTGCACAGCATCGCACAAATATGAGGATTGAAATGATAAAAAGCTAAACAACACGTCTTTGAATTTGACAATTTGTTGGCTTCCGGAGATCACCGGAAATATCCTTAAAATAAGTTGTTAAAAGACACTTTATTGTAACATCTGCAGAATGTTATATTTACCGTAAGTCAAGCTTCGGATTCGCCAAATTCGACGATCAAAACACCAAAATACTCGGTGGAAAAAATCGCTATTGAAGACAATGAACTGCGCAATATAAAAGCCCGCGAAAAGTAGTGCGCATACGTTTTGTGTTTATTCGTTTGCTACAGATTTCTACCTCCAATTATGTATGCTGGTCGCGAGCAGGCCGAGCGGCAAAAGACATTGTACACAAGGGGATTATCGCGGTCGTAA
Source organism: Zoroaster sp. YZ-2022 (assembly GCA_029582265.1). Lineage (NCBI taxonomy): Eukaryota > Metazoa > Echinodermata > Asteroidea > Forcipulatida > Zoroasteridae > Zoroaster > Zoroaster sp. YZ-2022. Next base: position 3,390,789 of record CM055816.1, read on the forward strand.
AACTGGTAAGCGTAGCGGGCGGCCGTAACGTATTTTCAATGGGCCACTGGTTATGAGATAAGAGGCTGTAGTTCTCCTCGATAATCGGATTAAACGATTAGCGCTGGCTTGGAAGTTTTACGACCGCGGCAAAAGACATTGAACCTTTGATATGCCTTCGTTGTGACTCCTTCTGTTTTCTTCCTCCATGATTGAACTCACACATCGTTTCATTAACTATACTCTTCCCATCATTGCTCACTGCAGAATATCATGTTCAATGCATGCGCATCAGTAAATAGACGCCTATTCAAAGCTTGCAACAGCTTGGATCAACCTCATTTTGTTTCCCCAGCAGCATCGACCCCATCGCTATCAAGCACTATACTGAGTAGGCCCTGGGTACAAACGTTTCAACATGTCCGGTGACACACAGATATATACATATGGACTTTTGACTTCAAATCAAACTATATTTCACATCACACTATTAAACAAAATGTGTACAATAATACAGGGGTATCAATAGTAAATAATTGTGAAATAAAAAGTAACAAAACAATTGGCAGAGGGAAATCCAAGAAGGTTACCGGTAGCAAAGAAAGGACGATAAAACATTTATTATCCCACAAGGGAAAAATTTAACAGGCCTTGCCCAAAAACTGGTTATAAAGCAATAAACTAACATTAGACAATGTAACAAATTATATAATTCCTTTGATAAAGACACTGATCTTTCATCTGAAATTGAAAATAATTATATAGTAAAAGGGATATAAGAATTACAATAATCAATATTATGTCATGACATAAAAGGGCAAGTCTAAACGTAGCTAACCCTAAGTATTATTTTGTAAATAATGTAAACCCACGATGGCTGCATCTACTTCATATAAACGAATAGAAAATAAAATCACTGCACTACAAATGTAATGGGGCTAGTCACAAAGGAATCGATAAGGTAAACAATATACCGATTTATTAAGTCCTACTACGTATTGACCAATCACACCTATTGACCAATCACATCTTAAAATAGCTGTATCGCGTGGATGATAAACGTAAACAAGCCACCATTAGGAATGACATGACGATCAAGGGGCGAGGCTCACGTGTTGTACCACAGGTGCCGTTGCTAGGCAGTTACTATATGGTGGGCGGGGCTTAATGGATCGGCGTATTGATTCCAGAGCGATTTTTCTGTGCTCGTGTAAGACATGATATTTAGTTTGGACGAACCGATGTTGAGCTTGTAAATTACGTCACGCGTATTTAAATGTTCAGATTCCGCATGAAAAAAAGCTTGATGATGGTTTGCAGAAAGGGGTATAGAAAAACATTTCGGAATCATCCCCAACTTAAGCAGTTCATTTACACCAATGGATTACAAACTGCCATTGTCAACAATTTGGCAGTATACCAACATGTATTACTTAGCAAATCCTTGTGTTGATACGCATGGGTTGCTAAACAAAAATCTGCCTATTGATGGATTCTGAATACTCATTCAGACTTTGCCATTACATATGTTACACATCACACGTAGCCATATAAACATATAATATCAAAGTCATAATATTACATTGAATGATCAACGAAGCAGACAGAACCTCCTACGCAGTAGTTTATTGCTTTCTTCAGCGGCCAACTCAGTCAGATTCCCTGTATGCCAATTATCATTATTCTGTGGATTCAGATAACTTAAAAGGGCCAATTTCATAACTGGATTATTAGAGTTTCGGCCTGGTCGCCGAAACCCTATTGTTTTCGTTCGATTATTTTTAGCTGTTACGACCAGTTAGTCGGAACAGCTATTGTTTCTGTCAAGATTTTTAATTTTTTTATTATTATTATTATTATTATTATTATTCTTTATTTCCGACAAAACCCTATTGCCTTAACGTGTGAGAGGTCTTGGTGGCAAAAAGTCCTTCTTAGGAATATCAGAAAGAGTCAAATCATATACCATATGGAAGCTTATGCCTTGACGTAGTTTCTAAATGTCATTAGACTAAAATTCTTAATTAATTAGCTTAGTTATAGTCACGTGAATATTTAATTAGGCAATCTTGTTACCACCATAGCTCAAGAAGTATACACCCGATCATCAAACTTTTTTTCAGTTATACATTTGTGGGGTACTGTAGATGTGCCTTTTGGCCTGCAATGTCCTGTGACGTCATCATGACATCATTTATAGCGCATTTTGTATCTGTGTACAAAACACATGGACTATGTGACCAAGTCCTACATTATTCGGAAGTGATTCTCCATAATATCTTCGTACATAATACACACAGACTTAATCGAGCGACTTAATCCAGTCTATTTAAATGACGATGTCTGATAACGCAATTGTAGTTGGAGTTTCTCATGCACAACTTGTCCGTGAGTGTTAAAACTGACGTTGTGTATTTTTGAGTTAGAAAGTTAGGTCTGTAAATGTGACGATACGATATCATTTGTTTTCGTCCCAATGATCGTTGGAGAATCGTTTCACAGTTAATGGAAGGGGTCTTCATTACTTTGTTTCATTTGAAGGTACGTAAACTTTCACATTAATTATACATGTATACAGCTAATGACGATACAAAACTAACGTTAACATTTTGTCATTTATAGTGTGCTGGCCATGTAAATGTGTGTACGGGTTGACTGTAGTATAGCTATGTGTACCACCATTGTCAATGTCACTGTTCTGTACAAATATGGATGGAGGGGTCACCATGATATGTGGACATGATCTGTTCGCTGTTTTATTAACAAAATACACACACATGGGGGATGTTACACTACTATTAACGTTACTAGTGGTAGTAGGTAAAACATCTACAGTTTACACTACTTATAATGGTGTGGATGATGAACATCATGTAAGTTTTTCTGCACTCAAACAATTATTAATTAACTTTTGATGAATCTATCCCCCCCCCAAACAGAAAAAGACAAAATGAGAAAATAAAAGCATTTTATGGGCAGATTTAGTGTGGAAAACTAATATTACTTAGGGCTGTGCATTATTGGTTATTTCGCACCAAATTTTTTAAAATATGTGTTGTCGCTCAATTCCTAGCAAGCATGTATAGACCTTATGCACATGACGTCATTTGAGTAGGGCGCCCTCGGCTAGAGGTCAACATAAGGTTGCTCATTGGCCCAATCTGTGCACCGCGTGTGTATAAATGTGCGTTTTCCATTGTTTCATCATCATTTTACCTCTAAGATGGCGGCGTGATGACGTCAATGCATAAGGTCTATTGAGAAAGCTTAAAATGTTTATTGTTTCTTTTTACATTGAATAAGTGATTAATTGGCCATCAATTCTTAGGCATGTATCATCACCATCTAAGCTGAGTTTGTATTAGCAGAACCTTAATTATGAATAACAATTTAGGAATTTCAATATCTAGAAAAACTTAAAGGGGACCACACCAATATTATATACACTATCAGTATATATTGAATACACATGTATCTTACTTAGTATAAATAGTACATGTAATTGTCTACAGCCCATCGTATCATAACTACACACAAGTATTAATCCTTCACACTTATAAAATAAAGTTTTCCACCCTTTTTACTCCAGATTGAAACCAAAGAACACTTGCTACTGCTACGAGGTGTGTCAGAGTCTGTATAACTTTTCGATCCAATGGCCAAGAGTTGAAGTCGATTCTTCAAAAAAGAGTTAATGTATGTTTCAAATTAATTTATATGGATCTATCCTATCTGTAGAAGTCTGTACCTTCATGAGAATTGTTTTCAGTACCTTAAAACACATCTAACTAATTTAAGGTATTTTTTTTAACATGTTAGAACAATCATAGTACACAGGAAATGTTTTTGGACTAGACCAACAATTCCCCACACGTGTAGTTAGTATAAAACAATATCTGTTGTGTGATCTAGTAAAATGTATATTACTGAGAGTTGGGCTATGTAAACATAGTAAACATCCCCCACTCTTGTCAGCCTTGCTATACATTTTGTCAGATTATCCAATTCAAGGTCATAGTTATTTTTATACAAGCATTTAGGATAGTTGAACCCAAGTACTGACCATCAATCCCATAAACACAAGTTGGTGTAAAGATATTAAAGGGACAGTATTGCCACAATCAGAGCAGACTTTCTACAGGGCATGGAATCGGTGTCCTTGTTAAAGATAAACACATTGACTGAAAATTACTGGCTCATTTATGCAGCAGCAACACGAATATGACCTTATCATGTGAATATTATTTTCAGTCACTGAGTTCATCTACAACATGAACTCTAAAAGCCACATTTAAACAATAACTTTACAAAGACTATTTATGAACATGTATTTTCAACAGTTACAGAGAAATATATACATAAAACAATCAGAAGATCATTTCATTATTGTTTGTTTCTGTTCATTTTACAGTTATCCTTCAAATTACAATGTGTTGTCTCCTAGGCCATCCTAACAAGGTAAGCATGTGTTCCTTATAAAAGATGTACTTATTTATGGCAATTTTCTATGGAAATTTTACAGTTTAAAGGTAATGATTCAGCTGAATGTTACATAAAAAACAATGACATTGTTTTATTTGATTTCTTGCCATGGATAAGGCTTCTTAATACATGGAATACATGCTTATTTCATTAGACCCAGAATCCAGGTCAACATTAATCTGAGCTGTGATTCCGGGTTGGGTATGACCCGACCCTTTCTGGGTCATTGTTTTTAGACTGTATTGCGTCAAAAATTCATATCTTCTGAACCACATGCCAGAAATTGATAATCATTGTGGCATATTCTCGAATTTTATCCATGTTATAGTTCATCAAAAGAATGACCCCATATTGACCTCTACTTCCAGTTCAACAGGAAGTCTGAATAAAAATCAATATTTTAGGGTACACAAACGATGTAATTAAGATTGTTCTGAAGTTTGTGCGTCAGATATCATACATGAGGTCCAAAGTCTTAAAAAATATAGATTCACTCACGTATAGTGCCCTCAAGTGACCGGTTTTAAAAGTGGCATAACCATTGTTCCCAGCAAAGATCGTGAGTCTTAATACATTGACGTTGTGTATTTTAAGTTAGAAGGTTAGGTCTGTAAATTTCAACATACAACAAAATAATCGGAACAGCTCTGTGTTCGTCCAAAGGACAAACACTTAAATGTCTAGTTCTTCTTGTTTTTGCCAAAACCCCATAGGTTTAACACGTGAAAGTTGTCATGGATCATGTAATACTTAGCATTGTCATACCCTGCGGCATTTTTGAACGTTTTTTTTTAAATACTAAAGTAGTACGGTGCGGTTTGTAACCGCCCAGTGTAATACGTATGAATAACGTACTGTAAACTCTGTTTTATACCATTTTTCATGCATAATCATTCCACAGCTACCCATGAGACAGTCCCTGAATGTAGTCCAGGCCCAATAGTACAAAAAACCTCTCTAAAAAGAATACATAGCCAGACAGCTGCGGTGTATTTAGTCTATGGGAAAATCCCTACCCCCCCCCCCCATTTGCCAGTAGCCAATCTCTGCCCAAACACATCAAGTCTGAGTTTTTGTTATTGGTCAATCCCTTCCAGGCACTGTCAAGCAACCCCTGAGCATGGGTGATTGATCACAGATAGCCTGAGGCAAGCCTGTAGACCAGGGCCCATATTCATAAAAGCCTGCTAAGCCTACACTGTAAAACCGGGGAACACTTGACGCGTTTATAACTTAAACACATGTGTTTATACATTAAACAGTCGTGATTATAAGGTGTTTAAAATCTAAACGGTAATGTTTATAATGTGTTTATATAAAAACACCAGTGTTTATAATTTAAATAAGAATTCATTCAGTTACAAAAAGACAAAGTTAATATTTCAACTGCAAGTAAATTAGTTGTGTTACGGCAATCGAGGAGTGGTTGTCGTTGCAATCGAACGGTAATAATACACACTCATTCCGATAAGCCATTATTCAGCGTAAACATTATTTTAAAAAGGACCACATCTCTTATTTCAGCATTCACATTAGTGTACCAAAGCCTTTTGGCAAAAGGATGTTTATGCCAAGCTTAATTTTAGGCCTAGGCCTCGGTTATGCTCTGGGGAAACAATCGAGACCACGGTATCAAAACACATAAACACTCGTGTGTCACACACAAACACATTGTTTAACCAAACATAAAACGTAGCGTTTACAATATTCGCAAGGTACGCTGGGTCGCATGCGCAACACTATTCGCAAAGTACGCTGGGTCGCATGCGCAAAAGACTGTGCCACCACCTCGTGAATAGCTCGATGATCCTTTGACGCTTGGTTGGACGAAGACGCGAACATTTCAAACACAGGTTTGTGCTTACTTGGCATGTTATGGTGATAATTGTAGTTTTACTTATTGTCAATGCTATTTCTGTTTAAAAAAAAACGTATTTTGGGAGGGTTAGGCAGGTTGACTTTGTACAATTGCACAACTTTTAGTAACTTTATAAGTTATGTCCGGATACTGGACACACAATATGTTTCTGTACTGTGTAGGCTCACTACCATTCTGTCGGATACGAATAATTTGTACTAGCAGCTGTAGGCCTACATATGTCATTGTAATGTCAGGCTACTCCTTTTTAACGTTTTATGAGCTTGAGCCAAGGGCAGGCGACAACTGAGTTGCAATGTCATAATTGAGATGTTCTTTGACTTTGTGGTTTTTTTTTGTACTACAAAGCCGTATGACAGATTTGTGGGTCATGTTCGCCTTCATCGAAATGATCCAAATTTCATTGTATTTTGTTCTGTTGGTAACTGTTCATATTTAAGTAAGAGTTGCGGGGGGGCATTTAAATGTCACATGTCAAGGAAGCACAGAGATGTTACCTATGTAAACACTTTTATTCCTGACAAGTACATTTCATTTTGTACACTGAAAAAAAAACCATACAACTTACATCAGATATGCGTGTATAATTCATTCTCATGTTGGTGTGTGTAAATTTTATAGACATTACTGTGAACATTTAACAACTGCATTTCATTTGCAAATCAGACAAATGCACAGAATTTGCTTTTTCCTGGGACTGCTAACCTCTCCAAAAAAAAGGGGGGGAGAAAGAAGAAGAAAAAAAGAAATGAAGTAAAATAAATAAGTAAGTTCCTTCCCAATCGCTGTGCAATATAACTCCAGTGTAAGCAGTAACTGTCACTATACATGAACTGCTACCTGTAAGAACATAAGTGTCCAGTTTCCTGTAATAATTTGTGGATTGCTAAATATGTCAATATGTCAAGGTCATGAAGGTGCTGATGCAACAAAATTGATCAAATCTCTATGAAATATTTATTTGTGTTAAATGTTGTGTTATTTTGTAGGACATACCTGATGATCATGTACAAGATGAACTAGAAACCAACGACAAAGATCCCCCGAGACTGGTAGTCTTCCTGAGGCTGAATAAGCTGCATGCATGGTTTATTGTCACAGATGGGGTCAGCATCATGTGTGACACACAAGGGACAACTGGGGCCTCCGCTGTTATTGGTTTAATGGCTGTGTACTATTTGTTTGATTTGGAATATCCAAAAATTTACTCACAACTCCCGGGAACCCTTCAGAATCACATAAATAAAGGTGTGCCGTACGATGGTCAGCAAAGTGCAAAATTCAGAATGTTTAATACAGCTTTACACAGAAGAATGAAAACAGCATCAGGTGATATATAAGCTCCTGTTTCACCAGTTGACACCCCCTATGTGGAAAGAAAAGTAAGAGCTGCCAGAGGCAAACTGAAATTCATTGGGGGAAATTAGTGAAACTTTTATACTAAAGATGGTTGCCCATAGAGCAACTCTGAACTTTTTTTGTCTAATCAATTAAGGTTTCGTTACTTTGTCATTTGACATTCAATGGTTTAAAGATTTTCTTTACAATCTTCTCAAATCTAAATTGAAATTTATCAACATGTCTCTTCGTTTACATTTCATGTAGCCAGTTTAAGGTAGCAAAATTTGCTCTCTATCGAAAACAATACAGCCTAAAAAAGTATGATTGCACAATTATTTGTTCACATAAAATTGCTCATCTAATATTGTCGTTTAATGAGGATAACTTGTTTTGAAACTGGGAATCACAAGACCGCTACATTGCCTGTAAAACCCTGCTTGTGACATTTTGTGAGATACATTGATTTATTTTGAAGAAACTTCCATTTATTTGTTTCAATTTGCCCAAGAGGGAAAAACAGCTTTTTCCAACTAACAAAACACATGAAAAAAAATGTTTTTGTATTTTTTATTTATTGTATTTGTTTATTACCAAAAGTAATTTTCTAACTGACAAAGAACAGGGGAAATATTTGTTTGTATTTTGATTTATTTTATTTATTCATAAAATAATTGTTTTTCTATTAAACACTTTTAAATAGTTAGTAATCCGTTCGCACGGTTTAACAATCCGTGCACACGGTTTAGCAATCCGCCACACGCATGCGTTACACACGTACGTTAGTTGATTCAAGATGGCGGAGGTCAATGGATGTAGTTGTTCTGATGATGACCTCATTGGATTAGTAATCCGTGCGAACGGATTACTAAACCGTGCGAACGGATTACTAAACCGTGCGCTCGAATTCCTAATCCGTGCGCACGGATTACTCCATTGAATTTTGTTTCTTACCACTGTCCCTTCCCGGGCTTCGTACCTTTTGGATTGTTATGAGCTCATATTCGTGTTGCTGCTGCATAAATGAGCCAGTAATTTTTAGTCACTGTGTTCATGTTAAACTAGGACGCCGATTCCATGCCCCGTTTGTAGAAAGTCTGCTCTGATCGTGACGATACTATCCCTTTAACATCTTTACACCAATTCTGTTTATAGGATTGATGGTCAATACTATCCCAATGCGTGCATACAAATAAATAGGTACTTTACTACTTAACGTTAATTTGTGCACAAACTGAAGAAAATATTTTTTTTGAGAAAAAAAAAATTACAAAATACGGTTGAGTAATTCGAAAATAGCGGAATTCATGCTCAATTCCCTATAACCAATCTTCCCAAGCCTTCCCGGTTGATATCTGATCGTCGGAGTGAGTGAATGGTTCAGTTTTCAAAGTCCTTGTTTCAGTTACGACGGTGCTAGTGGTTGTTCCGCCATATTGCTACTGGTTAACCTAACGATGTGTATATTGCTGCACTTACATGTACGTAAAACAATGGGACTTAACGTTACGAAAATGTCCGGCCCTCTTTTACAATTTTCCTTTTTGCTAGAAATGTATGCTATCATATGAAAAGAATGCTCACCGGTGACAGTTCAAATCAGCTTTTCATCCTCGTCGCCAATGTAATGGACTCATTATAATTATCAAAATGAAACTGAAAGGAATCGGACGCACTCTACTTTCATGTCATTTACACATGTAGGAATGCAGTACACAACGTTAACGTGTGTGGAAGGCCAGGGATCTATGTATTATTATTGCGTACAAAGATCGTCATTAATTGGACTCGCAAACAAGTCCCACATATCTGTTTGTGTATTATGTACAAAGATATTATGGAGAATTACTACCGAATAATGAAGCGACTTGGTCACATCAACTTTTTCAGTGCATGTGTTTTGTACACAGATACAAAATGCGCTATAAATGATGTCATGATGACGTCACAAGACATTGCAGGCCAAAAGGCACATCTACAATACCCCACAAATGTATAACTGAAAAAAGTTTGATGATCGGGTGTATACTTCTTGAGCTATGGTGATAACAATATTGCCTAATTAAATATTCATGTGACTATAACTAAGCTAATTAATTAAGAATTTTAGTCTATGACATTTACAAACTACGTCAAGGCATAAGCTTCCATATGATATATGATTTGACTCTTTCTGATATTCCTAAGAAGGACTTTTGCCACCAAGACCTCTCACACGTTAAGGCAATAGGGTTTTGGTGGAAATAAAGAATAATAATAATAACTAGACATTTAGGCGTTTGTCCTTTGGACGAACAGCGCTGTTACGTTAATGACGTTGTGTTGTTTACAGTTAATGACCTTGACCTTAGATACTTAATGGAGTATGCCATGAACTATTTCAACGGAGACTGATATTGAGGGTGTCTTGTTTTGTCCTGTTTGGACTGGAAGGAAAGGTCAAAGTGGGGTCGTGTTTGTGAATTTAATGTCAGATAAGTTGTAAGGTACAGGAGTCTGCGCTATAAATGATGCGCTACAAAATGCGCTATAAATGATGTCATGATGACGTCACAGGACATTGCAGGCCAAAAGGCACATCTACAGTACCCCACAAATGTATAACTGAAAAAAAGTTTGATGATCGGGTGTATACTTCTTGAGCTATGGTGGTAACAAGATTGCCTAATTAAATATTCACGTGACTATAACTAAGCTAATTAATTAAGAATTTTAGTCTAATGACATTTAGAAACTACGTCAAGGCATAAGCTTCCATATGGTATATGATTTGACTCTTTCTGATATTCCTAAGAAGGACTTTTTGCCACCAAGACCTCTCACACGTTAAGGCAATAGGGTTTTGTCGGAAATAAAGAATAATAATAATAATAATAATAATAATAAAAAAATTAAAAATCTTGACAGAAACAATAGCTGTTCCGACTAACTGGTCGTAACAGCTAAAAATAATCGAACGAAAACAATAGGGTTTCGGCGACCAGGCCGAAACTCTAATAATCCAGTTATGAAATTGGCCCTTTTAAGTTATCTGAATCCACAGAATAATGATAATTGGCATACAGGGAATCTGACTGAGTTGGCCGCTGAAGAAAGCAATAAACTACTGCGTAGGAGGTTCTGTCTGCTTCGTTGATCATTCAATGTAATATTATGACTTTGATATTATATGTTTATATGGCTACGTGTGATGTGTAACATATGTAATGGCAAAGTCTGAATGAGTATTCAGAATCCATCAATAGGCAGATTTTTGTTTAGCAACCCATGCGTATCAACACAAGGATTTGCTAAGTAATACATGTTGGTATACTGCCAAATTGTTGACAATGGCAGTTTTTGGAATGGAAAATGTTTTGATCCTCAAGCAGAACAACATGTTCGAAATTAATCCGCCAACCACTGTATATTGAACCATGGAGGAAGAAAACAGAAGGAGTCACAACGAAGGCATATCAAAGGTTCAATGTCTTTTGCCGCGGTCGTAAAATTTCTAAGCCAGCGCTAATCGTTTAATCCGATTATCGAGGAGAACTACAGCCAGGCTTTCTTTGCACATGCGCATTGCGCGCATTGCTGACGCGTTGTCCTATTGCACTACACGGAAGGCTGGATCCCGATCCAACTCGACCTACGAATCCAACACTGCAATGTCTTCATTGCACAGCATCGCACAAATATGAGGATTGAAATGATAAAAAGCTAAACAACACGTCTTTGAATTTGACAATTTGTTGGCTTCCGGAGATCACCGGAAATATCCTTAAAATAAGTTGTTAAAAGACACTTTATTGTAACATCTGAATGTTATATTTACCGTAAGTCAGCTTCGGATTCGCCAAATTCGACGATCAAAACACCAAAATACTCGGTGGAAAAATCGCTATTGAAGACAATGAACTGCGCAATATAAAAAGCCCGCGAAAAGTAGTGCGCATACGTTTTGTGTTTATTCGTTTGCTACAGATTTCTACCCTCCAATTATGTATGCTGGTCGCGAGCAGGCCGAGCGGCAAAAGACATTGTACACAAGGGGATAATCGCGGTCGTAAAACTGGTAAGCGTAGCGGGCGGCCGTAACGTATTTTCAATGGGCCACTCCGAAGTGCTAATTGGTTATGAGATAAGAGGCTGTAGTTCTCCTCGATAATCGGATTAAACGATTAGCGCTGGCTTGGAAGTTTTACGACCGCGGCAAAAGACATTGAACCTTTGAAATGCCTTCGTTGTGACTCCTTCTGTTTTCTTCCTCCATGATTGAACTCACACACGTTTCATTAACTATACTCTTCCCATCATTGCTCACTGCAGAATATCATGTTCAATGCATGCGCATCAGTAAATAGACGCCTATTCAAAGCTTGCAACAGCTTGGATCAACCTCATTTTGTTTCCCCAGCAGCATCGACCCCATCGCTATCAAGCACTATACTGAGTAGGCCCTGGGTACAAACGTTTCAACATGTCCGGTGACACACAGATATATACATATGGACTTTTGACTTCAAATCAAACTATATTTCACATCACACTATTAAACAAAATGTGTACAATAATACAGGGGTATCAATAGTAAATAATTGTGAAATAAAAAGTAACAAAACAATTGGCAGAGGGAAATCCAAGAAGGTTACCGGTAGCAAAGAAAGGACGATAAAACATTTATTATCCCACAAGGGAAAAATTTAACAGGCCTTGCCCAAAAACTGGTTATAAAGCAATAAACTAACATTAGACAATGTAACAAATTATATAATTCCTTTGATAAAGACACTGATCTTTCATCTGAAATTGAAAATAATTATATAGTAAAAGGGATATAAGAATTACAATAATCAATATTATGTCATGACATAAAAGGGCAAGTCTAAACGTAGCTAACCCTAAGTATTATTTTGTAAATAATGTAAACCCACGATGGCTGCATCTACTTCATATAAACGAATAGAAAATAAAAATCACTGCACTACAAATGTAATGGGGCTAGTCACAAAGGAATCGATAAGGTAAACAATATACCGATTTATTAAGTCCTACTACGTATTGACCAATCACACCTATTGACCAATCACATCTTAAAATAGCTGTATCGCGTGGATGATAAACGTAAACAAGCCACCATTAGGAATGACATGACGATCAAGGGGCGAGGCTCACGTGTTGTACCACAGGTGCCGTTGCTAGGCAGTTACTATATGGTGGGCGGGGCTTAATGGATCGGCGTATTGATTCCAGAGCGATTTTTCTGTGCTCGTGTAAGACATGATATTTAGTTTGGACGAACCGATGTTGAGCTTGTAAATTACGTCACGCGTATTTAAATGTTCAGATTCCGCATGAAAAAAAGCTTGATGATGGTTTGCAGAAAGGGGTATAGAAAAACATTTCGGAATCATCCCCAACTTAAGCAGTTCATTTACACCAATGGATTACTGATACCATAATGGGCCTTTTAAGGCTGATTATTTAAACATAAAACTTCCAAAACAAATTCCATAAGCAATACTACGAAGGAGGCCATGCACATCTGCTGAAATGTTTATTAACAGGAATATTATGACTTTTGCTACCCATAAGAAACAACACTATGTTTATGTGGCAGCGTGTGATGTGAATCATATAGGTAAACAGCCAAAGTCAGAATCCATCAATAGACATATTTAATCTTAGTATCCCAAGCGTATCCACCGAAGGCTTTGCTAGGTGATTTATGTAACTATGAAACACAGAATTCCTGATTTAAATTTGCATGTAGCAGCAGGCATGTAACTTTTCTATTAATATGCCTATGTGATACATACTGATGTTTCATAATTATGTGATACGTGTCCATACCAAAAGTAACAGTATTCCAATGGACAGTCTTTCAATTTAATTTTCAATTTAAGTTTATTTCTATCAAAAATAAGAGTAGCTTGGGCAGAATAATTTTACAGGATGTTTGACAAGTATGATTTTGGTGAATTTAAAATAATTGTTTGACAAAATGGCTTAATGTAAGACACATGCCTTAAGGTAGGTCGGTCGTCTCAGACAAATGTCGGGGAACTTTGAGAAACTACCGCTTCGTATAACGGCTATACCTGTGAACACATTGGAATGTTTCATTTCAACTACGTAGGCCTACTTCTGCCTATAATCGCTGCCATTTTCCTTAGATGACAGGGCTCAGTGTGCTTTTGCTTCGCGTGCAAACTGGATTTATTGAATATTTTCCCAAACAAAATACAAACGAAAGTTACAATGAGGGTACAAAGGTTATTCTAGCAACGCCCAAAACCTACTGAGAATTTGTATTCAATGTATTTGCGAGCATAACTCATGATATAATACAGAAAGACCCCGTAAAGCATGTCCAACACAAAGTACAAACATAGTTATGGTTTGGTGATATTGAATTTGTGTTATGCCCCAGGCAAGTACCTGTGCTAGTGTGTATGAATTAAGGCTGTGCCGGCTATCCGGATATCCGACCGAAATTGTCATTACCCGGTTCCATGTTTCGGTTCCAATTACCCGTAAACGACTTTTTAAAATTCAGATTTAACATTTGAGCGGAGTGAACAGAAATCTGTCACTCTTGAACAATGTAATGTTTACACTTTTACAGACAATTATCTTTAAATTCAAGAGATTACACTACAATAAAGCCTTTGTAGTATTTTAGGGACATTTTCCATACATTATTCTCAAACTGTTTGTGATACATTGTATCGTGGCTGCAAAGGGCCTGGCAGCGGCTGCTTCAAACAACTTATCAACCAGCGGCACAGGAGGGAATATTTGCCTATTGTTTTAGTTAAAACGACACAATAAACAACAGATCGATTTAAGTATGGTATCCTCTGTATTATAAAGGTCAATTTTAACATTTACAGTACATGTATTTGTACACCACCGGAGGCATGTTTTCAACAAAAATGAAAACGGGTATCTGGATATCCGAAGTTTCCTGATTTCGAGTATCCGGTTCCAAAAATATCCGAAAACGCACACACCTAGTGTGAATACATGTAGTCGGGAATGGCTTCATTGGTCCATACATATATAGGCCTAATTTATAGCTACAGGTTTGACACACATCCAGAATAAAGGTTAATTATGATAATTTCTATCGATAAATTGTTAAAATGGACCTAAAGCATGATTTTAACCGATTCCCAACTTATTCAGGACATTCTCATTCACTTCTGCAGCAAGAAAATAAATTTTGTTTGATCTATTTTTTTTTCAGTTATTAATTTGTTTTCACAGTTTAAATCACAAAGCTATACATAGACCTACATATCCATTTTAATAAAGAAATTCCATAAAGCTGTGAAATAATAAGAACGTATAAGAAAACAAAAATCAACAGCCCAAGACAAAATAAAGAGAGATTCTATAAGATAACCGAAAAGACAACTAAAAGATAACCGAAAAGACAAGTAAAAGATAACCGAAAAGACAACTTAATCACTCTGACGTTGACGAGATAACTACTGTAGAAGCTTTTCAAGTCAAACCGTTTTCATAAAGTGACAAATCAGCCCACACAAATCCACGTTTTAAGAAAACCACATTTGAAGTTGAACCGTTTTCGAAATTGCAATTTCAAACACTTTTGGGGAAAAATAATATTCAAAAATACAATTTATATAGCCACTACAACAAACGTGATGCAAACCATGAAATTGAACGTCGTATTATCTACAAACCATACACAAAAATGAAAATGTGTATATTGTCAGGGAGGGAGTCACCCATAGTGGCTACGTCACACTTTATGGTTTAGAAATCATGAAATTGTACGTCGCTGTTCGTTTTTCATTTTTTATAAACCAAAGAATAGTATGCAAAAACGTACTGTACATGGCATTTAAACCATGAAAGTTTACGCTATAAATGTATCATGGTATATGAACAGTGGAGTTTCATGGTTTATAAACAATAATGTTAAAATGTTATTGTAATGATATATAAATCATAAAAATAGCATTGAAAAAAATTATGGTTGACATACGCCCTATAATTAGGCTTAATCATGGTATAAAACATGCTTAAAATAAATAATGATTTAAGAAACGGCCCCTCATATTACACCAATGCTTGCATCTTTGTTACACGTACATGATAATACTTTGACATATTGTTATACGAGATTGCTCGCAGCAGGGCACACTGTAATGGAACTTCAAAACCATCCATTGTCTGTTGCAGTCATTGTACCTACTAATTCCAGGTACCATGAGGGCTGCAAGGACGTTCGCACTTCGCACATGCAGTTCAGGATGACCCAGATTGACAAGGTTTTATCTGCATGTGCACCAGGACCGGTAGCATGGCTTAAAGTGCTAATGAAATGCCATTTTATGCAGTATATAAATTTTGTCAAATATCCATGATTCTGGACAGCTTAAACAAAATAACAAAATTAAATTTAGATGTAAAGTGAAGAATTAATGTACTGTTTAAATTTATAAATATTTTTATGCTACAACTTGACACACGAGGGCTGCACACTGTTTCATTAGATCATAACAGCATGCAGCACTGAAAGTGCACAAAATCAAAACCCCAAACTCTTGCCCAAGTAAGCAGTCGTCACCTCAAAAAGTTAACTGGTAACCAATTAGTCAGTTTACATGACAACTTACAACATTAAGAGAAATGACGTGTGAAAAGACGAGGAATTTAATCAACTTTTATGCATAAAAGCATTAAACGAGGCCCTGGGTACAAGGTCCTGATCCTGCTGTGACATCACTAATATACTCATGAATATGTTTTTCCATTATCATAAATACCAATTATAAAAAGTGCCAAAACACACAAATTGGAAATTAAAAGGAAGAAAAGTAATGTCAACATGGATAATGACATGTCAGTTTACACGACAGCATACTAGTCAGTTTACACGACAGCATACTAGTCAGTTTACACGACAGCATACTAGTCAGTTTATACGACAGCATACTAGTAAGTTTACATGACAGCATACTAGTCAGTTTACACGACAGCATACTAGTCAATTTACACGACAGCATACTAGTCAATTTACACGACAGCATACTAGTCAATTTACACGACAGCATACTAGTCAGTTTACACGACAGCATACTAGTCAGTTTACACGACAGCATACTAGTTAGTTTACACGACAGCATACTAGTCAGTTTACATGACAGCATACTAGTCAGTTTACACGACAGCATACTAGTAAGTTTACACGACAGCATACTAGTCAGTTTACATGACAGCATACTAGTCAGTTTACACGACAGCATACTAGTAAGTTTACACGACAGCATACTAGTCAGTTTACACGACAGCATACTAGTCAGTTTACACGACAGCATACTAGTAAGTTTACACGACAGCATACTAGTCAGTTTACACGACAGCATACTAGTCAATTTACATGACAGCATACTAGTCAGTTTACACGACAGCATACTAGTAAGTTTACATGACAGCATACTAGTCAGTTTACATGACAGCATACTAGTCAGTTTACATGACAGCATACTAGTCAGTTTACATGACTAGTGTGATTTTTTCACATATCTCCCCCATGTTTATGTTTTTTTTTAAATACCAATGAGAGAAAGCATGATATTTATGTGGCAACGTGCGATGTATAGCATCCCAGATAACATTCATACATTGGGCCAACGTTGGCATTTGGTCGGCAACGTCGGCGTTGGCATTATGTCAGCTTTTGACGTTGGCTCAACGTTTGGCATTACATCACCAACATCGGCGTTGGCATTATGGTGGCTGCTTATGTTGTGGCCAATGTTGGCAATTAAACGGCAACATCGGCATTGTCATCATGTTGGTTGCTGACGTTGGGCCAATGGTGGCTCTAGGTCGGCAATATAACATTGGCATTACATTGGCGATCGATGGTGAACCAACGTTGGTTTTCAGTCGGACACCGACATTGCCATTACGTTGGCGATCGATATTGAACCAACGTTGGTTTTCAGTCGGACACCGACATTGGCATTGTGTTAGTTTCTTACATTGGGCCAATGTTGTCTCTAGGTCGGAAATATATTGGCATTACGTTAGCGATCGATGTTGAATCAATGTTGGTTTTCAGCCAGATACCGACATTGGCATTGTGTTAGTTTCTTACAATGGGCCAATGTTGGCTCTAGGTCGGCAATATAACATTGGCATTACGTTGGCGATCGATGTTGAACCAACGTTGCAGTTTCAGCTGGATACCGACATTGGCATTACGTTGGCGATCGATGTTGAGCCAACGTTGGTTTTCAGTTGGGCACCAATATTGGCATTGTTTTTAACATTGGGCCAGTGTTCTTATCAGTGACGTCATGTCACCAAAATCAGCCAGTTTGATTGGACGAAAAAAAATACGTCAAGCAGGTCACAATTTCCAACCGCCATTTTTAACTACGATAGGATGTCGTTTGTTTTCGTCTAACTGATCGTTTGAGAATCGTTGCACAATTAATGGAAGGGGTCTTCATTACTTGGTTTCATTTGAAGGTATGTAAGCTTTCACATTTATTATACATGTATGTTCATTTTAGTATAGATAATGACTATACAAAACCATGGTTAACGTTAACAACATCAGTGTGGCACTCGTATTTTAACACATGTACAAAAGGTCATGTACTGTATACATGTGTATGCGACCTTTCACTCTACAACCCATTGTCTGTGACATTCTGTACAGTCGATGGAGGGGTCATGATATATAACAAGACACACACACACCCACAAACACACGCAGGGGTGTGTGCATTAATAATATTAATAACCGTAGGCAATTTGGCTACAGTAGTCTCAATAGTTCCTGAGTAATACTGTGGTGGCTGCACTGGCACATACTGACACTTTTCTCACTAAACTAAAGTAGCCCTGAAACTCATCACCTTTATTGAGATAAAGAAGTAGTCATATCATAGAGGAAGTAAGAGTTCACATGTATTCTATTCTATTCTAAAGCCTAACTTAAAGGCATTTTTTTGAAGTTGCATCAATCCATCATGCTGATAATAACATATGACTCGGAGGGTTTCTAACTAATATGTGTGTTTTGTTAGCATGACCCATTATTCTTCGGCCCTTCTTGAAAACATAATATTGTTTTTACATGGTATGTTTGTATTTCAGATCAACGGTTGATCATGCTTGCTATGACTACCATCCATATAGTTTACACCACTTGGGGGTAAGGATGACAAACGTCATGTAAGTTTTTCTGTAGACAAACAATTATTTATGAATTTTTTGATGAAGCCATTCTCCCAGTATTATAGTGAGACTCGCCCGGAAAGTATTTATGAATGATCCTCAAAACTTCCATTGTTAACACCCTACACCATTGACAAAAGAGAGTTCCTGAGGTTATGTCGGCCGTCTGGCTGTGTCAGCTAGTCCTTTGTTAACAAAGCTATTCTCTTAAATTGCCAAGTTTGAACAGTAATTGAACTGTGAAGTACATGTATGTTTCCAGTACGAGTGTAAATTTACACGTACACGAAACAGAAATATCCTCACTTAAATACCATAATATATGTTTTCCAAATACATTTTTCAGTTGTTTAAATAAAATAAATATTAAGTAAGACTAATTGCGGTGACACCATGTGGAATCTCAATTGAGTAGTAATTAGTACCCCCAGTTCTTTTCAGAACTAATTACTACTCAATTGAGATTCCACATGGTGTCACCGCAATTAGTCTTACTTATCATCCTCACCATGCAAAGCTACAAGTTTTACCTAAAATAAATATTACTGTGACGTTTAACCCTTTCAGTACCAGCCCATTTTTCACAGTGTGACTTTCCATACCAAGTAAATACTGGTGCAGATAATCCCTTGTTTACCATAGTAATTCTGGTGGCTTCTAATGAAGAGCGCCACCACTCTACAGTCTGTAGTTAATGTACCAGCACATGTGTGCAATTCCACTGTACAGCATGCAGCTTTAAGTATTACAAATAACATTTGGAAGATTTGAAACTTTGCATGATTTCATTCATTCATTGATGGTTTATTACACTAAAAATGTCACATGGCAGCCAAAGGCTGAATTGTGTGCACTTTTTACAATGTGTTACAATTAATACAATTAAAATAAAACAATTACAATTTCAAAATTTTAAATGTATATACATACAAACACGCTAAAACAGGTGTAATAAAATAATTAAGAAATTAAAAATGTGGCTAAATAATGTAATAATTTATGTGTGTTGTAGTGTTAATTAGATTAATAAAATACGGAATGGCACTGTTACGAAATCTCTGAGTTTTACAGAAACACTTGATATTTAACCTTTTGTCTCAAAAAACAGTCAACAGGATTTTTCAAAGGGAGCCAATTTTGATACTGAGGATGGCTAGCTAAAACAGTGGCAAAATCAACACAGATATTGTGTCTTCTCACTTCCAGGGTTTAAAATTTACATACTGATAGGGCTGGTTGTAAGATACATAATCAACAAGGATCATTCTACAGGATAATTCTACTTTCTATCAGATTAATCTGTTTCTGAGTAAGAGCCTTATTGAATACTGGGACACATTTACAATTTCTAACATAATGTTTACGCCATTCTGAACTATCTATCTATTGATTGAAGGACATTCAATCAAAATGACCCCCCCCCCCATTCAATGTTGGTTGGGATTGTGGGCACACGAACACAGTTGTTGACCAACATTGAATAGGGGGGAGGGGGAGGGGAGCCAAGAGTGATGGAGATTCGAATGTGTACAAAGAGTGGCCAACAAAACTGATTAATTTACAATAACAAATCCACTTTTTGGTTATAATTTTTATGAAAATACATTCACCGGCGATTGCACTCTATTTTGAACAGTAAGGTTGAATAATTATGCTCGTTAATATAGTTTACACATAAATCTAAGGTGTCTGCTTACCACAACAATAATTAGTTGTTGGCAAGTCGGTTATCTCAAAATAGGTTGTTTGCAATTTATGCAAAGTGCAAAGTATGGTATTTCTCAAAGCAAGGAACTACGCACATCGGATATGTACATTGATTACATATCATTCTCGTTTGTTTTCTATTGTGTAATCGCCGGTTGCTACAAACAATGCAGTCACGTTTTCTTCCGGAAGGGTTTTTGCCAGGATAATGCATTTTCTCCATCAGCCGAACAGGAAGGTTATTCGCATTGGATCGAGTAAAACGCAGCATTGTATTACGTTCCCAACCTGTGAGTAGGCCGTCTATGACTTGAAGACGGAAGTCAAGATTACTGACATGCTTGTTTGTTGGTATGCTGTTGAAAATTACCGTGGCATTGAGCATGGATATATTCAACATACTGAAAAACACTCGTTTCCACCATTTCAAACTTCTGTGTGTATGTGTGTAGTACTGAAAAATTTGATTAGCGAGATCGGTTCCTCCCATGAATTTGTTGTAGTTATCTATAGATTTGGGCTTAGCAATTTCACGAAATCCACTTTCGCTCTTCTTACACCGATTTTGTTTTGTAATTACTTGGCAATCACCTACATTTGTTAGGAGTACAACATTTTTGTTATCATGCCAAACAATGCATAACTGACCAGCCTTCTCATAAAATTTTGGGTTATCTCCATTTTTCATTCTATTTGTCTTTGGGTGTGCTGCATTCGGTATTACATGTGCAGTATAACGCACTGGACCACAACATCCAAATCCTGATTGAGACAGTTTGGATACCAGAGCTGGTCTGTTAAAGTAATTATCACAATAAATTACATGTCCTTTATGTTCAAGTCCATTTAGAAGTTCAACGACGACTTCTCCTGGGATGGTTAGGTCAGAGGGATGGCACTTTGAGGGGGATGATTCGGTATCTACATGTACATGTAGCCTTCTTGAAGTTGTTGTCTCCTTGGCAGCAGCTCCTGTGTACAGCATCCACGAATAGGTGTAACCCGTCTCTGACTCGTTCAAAGAGAATGCCTTAATTCCCCATTTGACCGGTTTTCTGGGCATGTACTGTAGAAACCCGATGCGTCCCTTAAATTTGAGCATACTCTCATCAGGAGATAGGTTCTGTCCAGGGTAATAGAGGCTGCGAAATTTGGGGAGGAGGACATTCAGCAAAGGCCTAACTTTCTTAAGCTTGTCACATCCAAAGGCTGGTTCAGGCAACCGGTTGTCGGAGAGGTGAAAAAATCGCAGAATGGAAATAAATCTATTTCTTGACATTATGGATGGATAAAATGACATCCGTAGAACTTCATCTGTTGACCAGTACATACTGTACTGAGGCGACTTGTTGATGCCCATAGCAAGCAGTAGCGCTACAAATGCCATAATTTCATTCGAGTGAGTGGGGGTCCAGGAGGTTTCTGAAACAGTTTGCTCTGCGTAGCGGTTTGTTTCGTCTACAAGCAGATCCCAGACGGCACTGCAGAAGAACAACTGGAATACCTGTACTTCAGAAAGGCCTGAGAAGTCACCTGCAGGACCAGAGCTTCCGGTGAATTGCATCGGCTTCCTGTTGAGATGACTGATCTCTTTCCAACCCGATCTGAAGTCTGTTTTCTTCCATCTGGATTTGGCATTTTCTGCGGAAGGAAGAGACAAAATGCATGAGGGTGCTTTTCGTCTATCACACAGTATAATTTATGAAAAGTGTGCCTAAAATTGGCACTATTTCCGCTGTTTTTGATGACCAGATTGATGAAATTTTGGGGACTTTTTTTATAATCTCGTAATACAATAATTTTAATTTGGGGGGAAGGTCCACAGTTATCATGGCAACAGTTGTAATGTAATTAAATATCCATTTGTTTTTTAGTGTCATGCAAAAATAATGCAATTGCATATATTTCGTCTTTAATAACATGTTACACGCCGTCTTCTATATTTTGAATACATAAATGAATAACATAATCACGTGATAAATATTTTAATACAACATGGCCGCCAATGGTGGCCATCTTGGCTTTTTAAATTGGCGGCCATTTATTTAGAGTATAGATGTTTGGTGTGGTTTCTTGGTTGGGGGGGCAATAGTTTACTCACGATCTCGTCAAACATGAAATTACGCGGAAAAGAGCATACGTAAAATATAACTGGCATTTATCTACACTCAATGTTAAATTCGTTGCATACAGCTTAAAATGAAGCTATTCTCCAAAATCAAATTAAAAACTGATGTTAAAAGGGTAGTGCCTAACCATGCTAACTAATGTTATACGGTCATGACCTACACAGTAATATAAATACCTGACCGTGCGGATCCACGTCGCTCGAATGTCCTTTTTCGCCTTCGCTTGAGGATTCATCATCACCCTGATCATCGGTGCTTTCATCATTCTCCGTGTCGATCTCCATTTCCGAGTCACTATCATCAAATATCTCTGCCAAAATGGCAGCATTTCTATCGCTGTCCATGATTAAGTTTCGATTCGGCAGCCACTATCCCGCAGCCACTTTTTCGTTTGAATATAACGCGCTGGCTGGGGGGGGGGGGACGCTAACGATACGCGGATTAATTAAATCGTCGATAGAGGGCGACCGTCATGAAATTCGCCTAAGCATTTTGGCTGGGACCAATTAGCTCCGCCGGTCGTAAAATAATACGTTTGCAAAGGTGCCATTTGTATCCCCTGGTCTGGAACAATGACCACAAATATGTGCCATTTGGCGCCCGCGGTATGGATAGGGTTAATGTGATGAATGAAATTTGTCAAATGCAGTTTTATACTATTTAATAGGAGAAATTAACGTTATCAAACTCGGTTTCTGAAATATTTTATTCTTATAAATAAAATATACACTTGATACAGAAAATATATAAATTACAAATAAAAGGAGTGAATCTGTTTAAGCAAAAATGTAAAGATTAAGAAACCAAGAAATATCTAATTTTCTTTTAGCTTAACTTAAAACTACATGAAACAAATTTATAGGAAAGAGAAAAACATTTCTCTCTTAATTAATTTAAGTAAATTTAAGCAAAGATGAAGAAGAACAAAACAAGAAAATCCACATTTAAGAAAAGGAGAAAAAGTTCTCCCTTAACTTAATTTAAAACTAATTTAAAATTTTTCTAATTGAAAGGAAATAAAATCCTTACTTTAGATTATGTTAGCTAATGAAAACGTGGTTTAAGAAATCAGGTCCTGTAACCAATGAGGACACTAAATGATAGATTTTAAATTATTTAAAAGTGCAGTCGGTGTGGTCGGCTTGTGATCGTATTTTGCTTTGTTTCTAGCCAACCACACCGACATGCGAAATTTGGACAGGGCCCGCACCATAGATATTTCAAGAGCTTTGGTGCGTGGGGCCCTGAACAAAGAAAATATTAAAGTATCCTCATCGGCTACTGTTTTTGAGTGATTAAGACCACCCAGGTAACTACTGAGCCACGCCCCCACTGGTTTTACCACACTGCACTCAGCGAAGAGATGTTTCATTGTCTCCATCTGAGTGCAATGTGGGCAGATCCCCGGATCTCTAGATTGTTTTTGTAATCTGTTACCAGTGGAGAGCACACTGTGTACAATCTTGAAATTTAAGGTAATCTGTTTGTTAGTCAATGTTGTACACAGTGTGCGTTTCCAAATAGTGGCACAGTCTTTACCGGGGTGATCTCTTTCTACTTTGGGTTTGGTCTTTCGAGCCTCAAGAATGGTCGGATACAGGGTTTTTGTTTAATGTTTGTCCAATCGGGGACATCGTCTCGGTGTTTCTTAAAGGTTTGAATAATCAAATCGTAGAATTCTGGCCGAGCATCACAGTGCGGGATGTCGTTTTTGAAAGGAACGATGTCCCGAAGAGCCATCCCGCACCAATACTCAGCCAGAATTCTCCATTTTACTGGTTTTCTAGAGGACTCCCAGTCCACCTTGGGAGGGTGGGAGAAACATGGATAATCGGTTGACATATTCAATTTCTTGCCCCCAAAGGAAAATGAAAATCAAGCGATTGATTTTCCGGATTATTTCCTTCGGGGGCGGAATTACCTCGGCCGTATACCAGAGCCTGGATGGAATGAAATTGTTGACGACAGCGACTTTCCCTTTCATGGTCAAGCCGCTGCCGTCCCAGGCTCTGATGGACTATTTTAGTTGTTCTATTTTATTGGACAAAGTTTTGATTTTTGGATCGTTATAACCGAAAAAGAGTCCAAGTATTTTGACCCAGGTAATCCATGATATGTCAACCTGTCCTGGGCTTTTGTGTTTCCACTTGCCCAGGAAAACGCCATTCGTTTTCTGCTGATTTAATTTTGCCCCCGATGCGCGTTCGTACCTCTCGACCAATTGAAAACTGCGTGTTATGGATAGTTCATTCGACAGGATCAAGGTGGTACCGTCAGCGTACATGGAAACTTTGGCTTCGGTCCCCCCCTCCCCGGTAATTTAACCCCATGTATGTTGCGATCAGACCTAATCGCACACCCGAGTGGTTCCAAGGCTAGGATGTACAGCAGGGGTGACAAAGGGCATCCCTGCCGTACGCCCCGGGTGAGCGAAAATGTCTGTGATATGTTACCATTACAATTTACTGCGCTTTTTATGTCTGTGTATAAAATGTGAACCCATTTTCTGAAATTTGGACCGAAACCAAAGTTTCCAGTACTTGCTTCAGATACCACCAATCGACCCTGTCGAAAGCTTTTTGTTGATAGAGAGATACAAAAGCCGCACCGAGGTTTTTCTGATTGACGTAATTCTTAACATTTCTTAGCAAGTGGGCATTGTCCAATATGGAACGCCCTGCCACCGAGCAAGTCTGGTCTGCATTGATGATTTTATGCAAGACCAGCTTTACTCGGTTGGCAAGGACTTTTGACAAGATTTTATAATCTACGTTCATCAGCGAAATGGGACGCCAATTTGCGAGGTCCTCTCGGTTACCCTTCCCCTTATATATAAGTGTAATTAATCCCGTTTTTTGTGTATTTGTTAATCTACCCAATTTAAAAATTTCATTTAGGACCTCGCAAATATCTTTTCCCATCTCGCTGAAAAACGTACGATAAAATTCGGCGGGCAAACCGTCTAAACCAGGCGATTTGCCCGCCTCCATATCGAACAATGCCTTCTTGATTTCGGACAGGGTCACCGGTCCCTCAAGAAGTAATTGATCCTCGAGGGACAATGACCCGTCCATAGAGTCCAGAAAGAACTCAATCTCTTCTTGATCGACCGGGACAGCTGTGTAAAGATCTTTATTAAAAAGACGACGTATATTAACCATTATATCTTTTGTTACACTGCCATCCCGGTCATGGAGACTTTGCATACGTTTACTATCGGGGCGTTTTACGTTTGGACAATGGGTATTGTGTTCACCTCTAATCTGAGGGCATTGTGATTCTCGAAAAGTTTTGCCGACTTGTTTTTGGTCTATTTTGGGGAGGTTGGACTTTGCGGCGATTAGTTGGGGCACGCATGCAGTGTCTCCGTTATCGACTTTCTTTTGTAAGAGATTGAGCTCTTTCAGGAATTCTTTACGTTCAGAATTACGTCGTCTAGATACATCAGCAGAATATGAGATTATCGCTTTTTTCAACTGAAGTTTCCCCATGTCCCACCATGTTGAAATATTTTCAAATAAAACTAAATTTTTCGCCCAGTTATCTCAAAAACATTTGATAAGCCCCGTAAAAGATCCCTCCCCTAAACAATGCCAAAAGCCCCTCCCTGTGTTTTTAATTTGATTTGAAATAGACGCTTAAACTATGTCATGATCTGAAAATGGGAAAGCGATAATCTCATGTTGGGAACCCATCGACAATTCACGAGACAAATAGATTTTGTCTATACGGGTGGCTTTAGTATTATCCCGGTTATGCCATGTGAAGCGCTGGTGGCGCGGATGTTGTTTGCGCCAACAGTCTTCAAGATCGAAATTTCCCACGATCTTCCCCAATTCTGTGGCCCCCCGTGTCCCTTGATAATGTTTTTGCCCATGTTTGGTGTCAAAAACCAGGTCCGAAAAACAGTTGAAATCTCCGCCAAGAACTATGTGCCTGTGACCCCTGAGATGACTCGCCAGCTGTTCGGAGAACAGGCTTTGTCTATCTCTGGGGTCGTTAGGCGCATAGCAATTGGCGATACGTAAAGTCGTATTTGTATTTGGTAGGGTTGTTGTAACAGATACTAAACGGCCTCTATTGTCTCGTAAATTGTCGGTGAGTTTCCACGAATAGCGTTTAGAAAACAAAATGGCTACTCCTGCACTGGAGGCAGTCCCGAAAGACCAAACCCCTTCGCCGCCAAATTCTCTAACCCACTCCCTGGCTTCATTGTAGCCAGTGGCGTGGGTCTCCTGCAGCAGTAGGACATCAACATTCCCACTACTGCAGAAGTCGAAAATTTGGCGGCGTTTAACCTGATTTCTCAAACCATTAACGTTTAAGGAAACTATGTTAAATAAAGCTAACATAATATATGAATATAAATAAATATAAATATACATATAAATGTTCTTTGTAAATTACAGTTCAATGTCCAATTGAAAATAAATAACCAAGTGAATGGTAAACAACATACCTAAATAAAGTCCAAAAGAAATAAAAATATAAATGTTCAATGTTGTGGTTTTCTTGATTTCTTCCTCTTCACTCTTTGAAATCTAAATCCTTCATCCCGCCGGCTAGCGCGGCCAGCAGGTGATGACGAGGACTCGCGGCAGTGGATGATGATGACGGGGTGTTAGCGGTGTTTGTAGGATCTCTCGGGGTGGCAATGGGGGTTGTTGACGTGTTTGTGACTGGTGCTGCTGACTGGATGGTGGTGGGTGTCGATGGGGTGGAAGCTTGGTGTTACGCCACGAGTCGGGGCAGTCTTTAGCTAAATGCCCCGACTTGTTGAAAATGCGGCACCGCCTCGGTCGCTGGCATTCGACACTTCGGTGCCCGGCCTCCCCGCAGTTGTAGCAAGTTGTAGATGGACATCCTACTGCGAGGTGGCCGGGTTCTCCGCAGGTTCGGCATGTTGGTTGCTGTCCTTCGTACTTGATCATTAATTGGTGTGGTCCCACTCGTACGAAGGACGGTATGGCGGTCTTGATCTCCATGCGTAAGTGTCGAATGCCGTTCTCCCATCCCGGCTGGGTCTGCCAGTTACCGCGTCTGCACCACAGGACTTGTCCGTACTGGCTCAGCTTGGTGATGATTGCTGCATCGGAGAGTTCCTGGGGTGCGAAGAAGACTTTGACAAACGCGGTGCTCCCGTCAGCGGCTTTAGCGGTTATCTGCTTCTGGTTTATCTTCAGCGTTGCCCCGTAAAGTTTGTCTCGGGCCAGGATTGATGCGCATGTGACGATCCATTTGGCTTCACTCAGGTGCTGCACACATTTAACATCATCGTCTTTCATCACCGTTTTTATTATGTGGAAAAGGTCACCCGGTGCTGTCTTCTCTGGTAGATGGAGCGCCAGACTGTTGACTCTCCTCAGTCCTGATGACGTCATCTTGGAGATGGTTTTGAATGTGATGTGTTGTAGATTTCTCGGCGTGTAATAGTAGTAGGAGATACACATGATCTTGGCCATCAGGCCGAGAAGCACTTCCTCATCCAAAGATGTACTTTTACATTGGCCCAACGTAATGCCGATGAGCAAAATTACGTTGGGCCAACGTTGACAGCCAACGTTGGCCCAATGAAACCGTTCCGTTTGCCCTCGTTGGGCCAATGCTGTAATGTTATCTGGGATAGGTAAACAGCAAAATTTGAATGGGGAATCAGACAACGGGCAGACAAACCCGCACAACCAACACAAAGCTTTCCTAAGTGATGCATGTTGGTATGCAACATTAACATAACAATATTGATGGAATTCTTTGCGTCAGGGATATTAATATAAAATTTGACGTACTTTTCCCTTCGCCTCCATGGCAACGAACACGTAAAATGTCTATCAAATGATGTCTTTGTGATACATGCTATAAAGCTTCCTGTGGGATACGTGTTAGTACCAACAGCGGAGTGTTCCAATGCAGAGTAGTTTGGGTTTTCAACCAAAAAGTTGAAAATAATCAGCAGCTCAGGCAGAATAACTTCACAGGATGTTTGACACCATGATTTAGGTGAATTTTTAACTGATGTGTTTAGTAGACAAGATGGCTTAATGTAAGACATCTCTGCCTAAAGGATGTAGGTAGGTCGTCTTAGACAACTGTCGTGAACTTCGAGAAACTACCGCTTTGTATAATGGCTATGCCTGTGAACATATTGGAATATTTCATTTCAACTACGTAGGCCTACATAATCGCTGCCATTTTCCCTAGATGAGGGGACTCATTACACTTTTAAAGCTTTGCGTGCAAACAGGTTTTGTGAAATATCCCCGCCCCCAAGGACCCATCACTGCTGTACATATAGCTACATGTTGGTACACATAGGCCTACAGTAAATGACTAAAATATTATTCCTTCATTCACGAAAGCTTTAAAATGGACCTAAGAAACATTATTTTAACCAATTCTAAATAGGAAGATTGTTCTCATTCGGCACCGTTGTTCACTTCTTCAGCAAGCAAAGAATATTTGATCTAACTAAATTATTTTCTTTATTAATTTGTTTTCACAGTTTAAAATTACAAAGCTATAATAGGCCTACATATCCATTTTATCTACAAAATTACATGAAAATGGCATAAAACCGTAAATTAATAAAAACGTACAAGAAAACAAAAATCAACAATCCGAGACAAAATAAAGAGAGAGCATCTATACGATAACCGAAAAGACAACTAAAAGAAAACTGAAAAAACAACTAAAAGAAAACCGAAACGACAGCTAAAAGAAAACCGAAAAGACAACTAAAAGAAAACCGAAAAGACAAGTAAAACATAACCTCAAAACGTCAAGTTGTAAACTCCAGTTTTTTTCAGAACTAATTACTACTCAAAGTCTCAATTGAGAATTTCACATGGTGTCACCGCAATTAGTCTTACTTAAAAGATAACCGAAAAGACAACTAAAAGACGACATAACTACTGTAGAAGCTTTACAAGTCAAACCGTTTTCATAAAGTGATAAATCAGCCCACACAAATCCACGTTTTAAAACCCTCCGACGAGGGAGGTACCTACCACTTTTTTCGAACGATGTACCCCTCCACTTTGCAGTGGCACCCCTATTAATGATATTAAAATTATTATCTATGCATTCCCAATTAATTTTTTACATCCAAATGACTTCCACACATACCCTGCTATGGTCTAGTATTATTTTCAACCCCAGATGACACCCGACGGCTGTGTAGTGTAGCTCTCTCCTGTATGACCTAGCACACAGAAAATAGCATTATAGTTTATATCTCCAGCATGTAAACAACATGTAACAGAACCCCAGACACTCTGTCTGGGGGGGGGGGGGGTATGCCTGGCACTGGCACTGGCTCTGGCTGTCGCAAGACATCAAAGAGCACAGCCTGAGGCCAAACAGATGGTTCCACTTATCAGAGGGTTAGATATGGGTAGATCTTTATGTGTACAAAATGGATGGTTGATTTTGTGCACAGACATATGGCAGCGATTACTTTTACAGCCCAGAAGAAAAAAAACTACACAGCTCTGGGAACTGACACTCCTTCTAAGATATGTGGAATGGTCCACTTTAGGATATCAATGACTCCCAGGCATGTGTGGCTTCTTCTTTTTCTGGGAAAAACAATGAAATAAATAACTTCTGCCACTCGCGAGTGGGCCACCGAAAAAATGTGAAGTTTGAATTTCAAAGACTTTTGGGAAAAACTCATCCGCAAAAATACAATGTAAGTAGCCAAAACAAACATTATGCGAACCATGAAATTGTACGTCGTATTATTTACAAACCATACAAAAAAATTAAAATGTGTACATTTATGGTTTATATATAATCCATGAAATTGTACATCACTGTTTGTTTTTCATGTTTATAAACCATAGAAAAGGGTGCAAATGCGTAATTTTCATGGTTTAGAAACCTTGAAATTTGTCGCCATAAATTTGTCATGGTATATGGAGTTGGAGTGGAGTTGTTTACTTGCATGGTTTACTAATCATGGAACTGTACGCAATTGATAAGTTTCATTGTTTATAAACAATAGTGTTGACATACAATTTTATTCTCATGGTATATAAATCATAAACATAGCACTGAATAGAAATCTAGGGTTGACATATAATTAGGCTAATCATGTTATCAAAACATGATTAAAATAGGATAAATAATTATTTGACAAACTGCCCCTCGTATTACACCAGCGCTTGCATCTTTGTTGCACGTACATGATAATTCTTCGACTTTTTGCTATACTAGGTTGCTCACAGCAGGGCACCGCAATGGAGCCTCAAAGCATTCATTGTTGCAGTCATCCTACATTTTACCTACATCCAGGACTCAAGGTACTGCGAGGCTGCAAGGATCATTGCTCTTCACACCTGAGCGTTATATAGGCTGACCCAGATTGACAACGAATACTAACTTGTCTATTAATATGCCTATGTGATACATCCTGATGTTTCCCATGTGATACGTGTCCATACCAAAAGCTAACAGTATTCCAATGGACAGTCTTTCATTTAATTTTCAATTTGAGAGTAGCTCACGCAGAAAAATTGATATAGGATGTTTGACAATTATCAACGCCCAAAACGTACTCAAAAATGTGTATTCAATGTATTTGCGAGCGTAAACCTCACGTCTCAAAACCCCAAACAGTGTTATGGTTTGGTGATTTATAATGAATGTCCCAGACACCAAGCAGCCTACATGTACTATGAATGTCCCATGCACCAAGTGGCTACCAAGTCACTAAGTTGTTACAACAACTCCACACTGAAGAACCAGCCCCTCGCACCGAAACAAGACAAGTTAATAACCAGCCTCTTCAAGGTGCGAATAGGACTGGGAGGGGTAACTAGTCCAGAACAAGGCAGTTGTTAAACTGCCTCTGTCCCTATAAGCAATTATAGTTAAGTGTCTTGCTCAAGGACACAAGTGTCATGACCGGGATTCGAAACCACATTCCGCTGCTAACACCAGAACTTGAGTCCGGTAATCTAGACTGCTCGGCCACGACACTGGAAAAGCACTCTTAGAGCGTAAACCTCCGCCAAATAGAGCTTTTTCAGAGAAAAAAAATCCTAGAAGTCGTCAATTATCCTATTTGATTATGCTGTACTCGTAGATAATTTTTTTTTAAATAAAAAAAATTATAAATAAATTCTTTTTTAAATCCCCAAGACCGGTGTCTCCGAGGAGACAGCCATACATCTAACCTGTTGAGCCACCAACGATTCATAAAACTTGATGAAAACATAAGGTTATAAGTAAATAATGTCACGGTCATTATGCGCCCCTATCGGTTCTACTTATTAACTCACATTAGGCCAAAAAAAAAATATGTTGAGTTGCCCTCCACCGACCGACCCAAAAGTGCTGAAATCTCTGGTCGTTTTTTTTTTTTTTTTGTAAACAACAATTCCCGGAAAATCGCCAAACGATAGGGTGGGCGTGAGAAACTTAAATCATTCCAGGCACAAACAAACACTATAAGCCTGCAGGGAACTTTTCATTGGGGTTTCTGATCGGGGTGTCGTTGGGGGGGGGGGGCTTCGCACTTGGGTTCTCACTTGGAATTGACTTGGGATCCAGCACCTGTGGTGGGTCTTATAGAGTGTACTGTGCAATGAATCTCTTAACTTTATGTCTTAGTTTTTATATTTATATGTAGTTTAATGATTGCTCTTGGCACCTTTGATAAACAGTGTTCCACTGAAAGGTCTCCCCAGGTTAAATAAGAACTAAATCAATAAATTGATTTCTGGTTAATTTACCGACTAAAGCTCTAAATGCCAAGTCAAACAAATATTAGGAGAGTATCCCACCTACACCCCCTCCTCCTTCGGCCGCACCCCCTGATCGCTTGTGGTTTTTGTGTAATGCTGCAACAATTCAAAATTTAATATAATACAACATTAGAAGCAAGTCAATCGAGTGAAAATAAATCTTTTCAAAATTGTTGTGCATTTATTTGACAGCCCGATATGCAATGGCGAATATCGCTTTATTGACACACTGCTCGGCGTTGTTGCTAGTGTTGGGCCAAGCGTGAGTCATGCCGTGGGCCGTGGAAGCACGGGGGACATCCAGCGGGCCGGCCACGGTGAGTCCCGCCAAAGACCCACGGACGACAGTTGGGCCGAGCGTCAGTGGTGCCGTGAGCCGTGGAAGCACGGACGGAGTCCAGCGGGCAGCGATTTTTTTTCTGCAAACAAGAATTGCCATCCC
The DNA here is from genome assembly GCA_029582265.1 of Zoroaster sp. YZ-2022. NCBI lineage: Eukaryota > Metazoa > Echinodermata > Asteroidea > Forcipulatida > Zoroasteridae > Zoroaster > Zoroaster sp. YZ-2022. The sequence goes on from CM055816.1 coordinate 3,423,705, forward strand.
GCGATATTTCAGCCAGTCAGATGTCTTATACATTCGTCATCTTAAATAACGTGCCATGTGATTGGCTGAAATATTGTGGGATGGCAATTCTGGTTTGCAGAAGAAAAAAATCGCCAGCGGGCAGGCCTTGTACACAAAATATATGAAATGGTTCACTGAATGTTGACAGTGTTAGTTCACCATTTAGGCATCTTTATTGAATTATGGAAATATTTACATGAAGTTAAAACAAATTAAGAAATATAGATGTGATGAATACAAAACACAGTAAAACATTTTCAAAATATCACAGTAAAATTTTAAAACTTGGATCGCAGAATTTCTTTTACTAGAAACTTCTTAGAGTGAAAAAGAGCGACATCAAAGTAAAATAAATAACTGACTATTTATTGACTATTGCTAGAGAAAATAATATATTATTAAACATTGTGAAAACAAACATATTTTTGCAAGTGTCATTACCGATTGGCTTGAGAGGAAAGGTCAATAACCGTATCACATTTAATAAAAAGACAAGGCTCCATTTTTGTGTATACCTGAATTATTCCCATGAAACAGAACTGTACGAGTTGTTTGTCCATAAAATTCCCCGAGAAATCTCCTTCATCCTTCAGCTCACTAAAAAGGGTTCATCCAAAAAGTCGAACATTCTTTCCGTAATGCTAGGTTCCCACTGTCGTGCGATCCGTTACGAACGCCACGATTGGCCATTCGTAGCTGATCGTGGAATTTTTGTTTCCTTTTCTGAAATTTCACGTTTGGATGCGAGTTGATGCGAGTCGATACGTTCTGGTACGATTTGGTGCGCTTGGATGCGATATAGGCACGATTGGTCAATTTCAGATGACACGATCTGTCACGATCTGGTCTCCCGTTCAGATACGATCAGATACGTTCCGATAGGATTGTCCCGATTGAGTCCACGGTTGTGTCCTGATCTGACACGATCATCACGATCGGGGTCCCCGATTTTGGACGATCTGATACGTGCAGATACGTTCGGATACGTTCCGATACGATCATCACGAACTGATGCGCTCTTTTGCGATCGGATACGATTGTGGTGGCGATGTCTTTCACGATCGGGATGGAGAGTGATCACGATTTGAGCCACGATTGAACCCCGACGGGTACATATACAGTCCGACTGACCATGGACTTCATTGTTTCTTGACCTTCTACAGAGTGAAGACTACAACCCACAATCAATCTTGTCCGGTATATATATGGTCGCGAGAACTCATAACAGATCGTGAGCGCCCGTGAAAAAGCGTTACTAATCGTATCTACTCGCATCTACTCGCATCTACTCGTATCAACTCGTATCAAATCGTGAGTCAATCATGTCCGGTCGTGAGCGATGGTACCCGACAGAGCGTAACAGATCGTGACAGATCGTGGGAGATCGCAGCGCATCTCAACAGAGCGTGGTGTTTGTCTTGTCCAAGGTTGATCCCGATCACCATGATTTCGAAGCACTATTAGATGCGATCTGTCGCGATTTGTTACGATCCAATACGATCTCATGCGATGATCACGATTAAAAATTAATCATGTTGATCGTAGAACATTTTTGAACCGTCCAAACATGTTCTACGATCAACACGATTGCCACGACTGACCTCAAGATCTGATAAGATCTGATAGGATCACCACGATTACTCCACGATTAAGACCACGATTTCAATCGTGGCGCGAATCGTGATAGTGGGAACGGGGCATAATACAGACCACCAGGCTTCAATGCGCTGATTAGCAATGCTCTGTCCGACCATGAAGCTTTTCTCGTCTGCAAAGGAAGCATTGCTGTTCCGCCTGATTGAAAAAACGATAGTAAATGGCTTAATTTTATTTCTAGTCCACCGGCCTCATTATGGAGAGGAAAATGGCTTGGGGGTGGGGGGATTGGGTTAGGTAGGTCATAAAGGACTCTTAAAGGGCCTATGAATTAAGATCTTTTAAGACTTGAAAACATTGTTAACAACTTTGTATTCATGCTGACAAAAGAACTTCACATTTTAATTGCCCAATTTTGGGTGTTTTGGCGCTTTTTCTGCATTTATTATTTTTTATGCTAAGTGCAATTTGCATATTTATGAGCAAATATGTGATGTCATTCCAGGCAAAGATGCAACATCATGGTTGGTTAGTGCACAAAAAGTTATTGATGTTTCTTCTTTCTTCAAATGTCAGCTCCATTAATAGTTGGGTGTTGTATTATTAATGAGTGTTTGGACACATCAGTACATATTTTGAGGTGACCATTGTTTTCTTTGGCAAACTTCGGGGTCTTGATTTTGTACATTTTCAGTGCTGCTGTGAGACTATGTTCCTGTTATGAGTTCACACAACAGCGCCCTCGTGTGTCCAGTTTAAGATTGACAGTTTTTGAAAATTTAAATAAGACATTAAATCTTAACTTTAGTTCAAAAATAGACTTCCCATTTTGTTTAAACTGTCCTTAAGCATGGATATTTGATATAAAATATATTTTTAAAAATGCACTTCATAGGCCTTTTAAGTTGGTATGCCGAACTGAATAGTGGCTACATACCTTAAAGGATCCGTGCCATACCAAGTTATTATGGCGTTATTTTATAGGTAATAATTAATAAACACTAAATCAACAAGAAAAAACGAGTTTATTACCCCATGTCTGTTTTTTAATTATTTCTTTTCATTTAAAAATATTACCCCTTCGGAACGCCCACAAAAATTCCCGCTGAATATATGACGTCATGCGCGTGACGTAAACGGGGTAACGAAAGCGAAGAACGCTTCTCACGGTACGGTCCTGGCCTGTTAACGCGAAGCTAACGTTAAGCTGCAGTTAGTATTCACGTTTGCTCAAATGGATTCATTAGATTCATCCGATAGTGAAATTTTGTCCAAACCACCTTCAAACGTTGATCATGACCACATAAATATAGATCACGGTGGAGAACAGACTGTTATTCAGCCCTATATGTTCGAGTCTGAGCTTGGAAGTTCCGATTCCGACCAGGCAGGACGAGATGCCGCCTGGGGCACGGAATGACGAAGACCGAGAGAACAGACTGCAAAATTTGGCCTGGTACGTTTTTCGGCAATTATTTCAATTACAAATAAACATGTACTGGTTGTACATATCAAACAAACTTCCGATATAGTGAGATCTCAGAAAAATCGAGACGAAAACGTGGATTACAAATTTAATATCGTAACTGGTTAAGGCCATTTCTATACACTACTCAATAGGGAAGTACGACCTCCATGTTCGGACCAGGAAGTCTCTAAATATTGTTGAACTGCCGTGCTTATTTTTTCGATGTAAGTCTGTGCCATTTCCATTGATTTGTTTAAAGTAAATTTAACACTTTCTTTTAAATTGAATTCAAAAACAAATATAGGTGCTCCTGTGGGTGTTGTGTTGCAATGCCGACAGTAAGAGAGCCCATAGTGGATGAAGCTATTGAATATTGATTTCGCTGAAAAAAATTTATTGAGAAGCTGAAAAGTCAACAAATTACTGCTCTTTGGCAATTCGCACAGGGTAATGATTTATTTATCAATTTAACCACAGTTAGTGGAAAAATATTGCTTTGCCTATGGATTGTGTGTCGACGGAAGTCATCATCATGATCATTGGCATTGCGTATCGAAATGGAATTGGTAGGTACCGTTTTTAAAATATTAAATTAGGCCTATATTTTGTGAAAAATTACTGGGGCCTATAGGTCATAGCTAAAAAGACGATGACAAAGTACCCAGAAAGAATGTTGTATCCGACCGCCACTTTTTAAGGTTTTTTTGGAATTTCTTTTACAACCACTAACCAGCTAAAAAATTATTCTGTTGATTTTTTGGGGGTACAGAAAGCGAAAACTATCTTTAAAAACCACTCGTATGATGGTTTTCGGACTTTATTTCCCTTCTAAAAAAATCTTCTCCTTCAGAAAATAGGATCCTATTTTTCATGAAATAATAAAGGAAAGAATGTCATATCCGACCGCAACTTTTTAAAGGTTTTTTGGAATTTGTTTTTCAACCACTATTGCACTAACCACATAAAACAAATGATTCCATCGATTTTTTGGGGTACAGGAAGTCAAAACTATCTTTAAAATCCACTTTTATGATGGTTTTCGGACTTGATTTCCCTTCTAAAATAATCCTCCCCTTCAGAAAATAGAAGGATCCTATTATAGTTGCCACTGCGTATGTACAATGACTGTGTTAGTCACTTATGGGGGAGTCGACAAGATCAGACTGACATGACTGAGGAAGTCATTGGATACCAAAAATGCCGGATTTTTCATGAAATAAATATCCTGGAATAATTTGAAGTATATGTCCATCATCATCCATATGTTCTCCACTTTACTGGGTAGGTAAGATTGCATTATTGGTTACATTGAATGAGAAAGAGTGGCGGTTGGATACGACATTCTACCTAAGTACCCTCTGCTGACATGTAATATCTAAAGGTTCTCATTGTATTGTTCATTGTCGCCCTATTTTGAATGAAATATTCTGTGACTGTTTTATTGCTAAGAATACCAAATAGGAATGCCTATACTTAAAACCAACAATTGGCATTTTATGACTGACCTGCCAATAGCTTAAATTCAAAAGCTTTATTCCTACCCTGTCCACTGCTTCTTCCACCCATATTTTATGCCCTATTTGCATAGATGAATCCATTGATAATCATATATACTCACGGAATTTAAAAACGCATCATCCCAATATTTCACATTTTTTTCAACAGCAGATATTTATGATATTTTAATCAATACTTTCTCAGTCAAGCATGAGCGCAAATTTTCACATCATACTGACACAATAAAAGTGCTACGTACAATTATGGCTTCAATGTATCACTGCATATAAGTTATACATATTTATTGAGAAATATAAGTTGATGCGTTTTTAAATTCCGTGAGTGTACTAGCCTCTTATCAATATCAACTTCTCATCAGCTTCAGCCAATTCATTCCAAGAATGTGCCAGTGAACCAGAATTTAACCATTCATTATAGACACATAGTGTTAATCCTTATGATATGATGTTTTGTTTGTTTTATGTTCATTTGTTGTTTGTTTGTTATGCAGTCAGAAAAAGTGTTTGAACGGTTCTTCACTTCACTTACTTCACATTGATGATTAAAAAAATCATGTACTTAGCTTCCCTACCCACAGTGCTTTCTCACCTCGTTTTTGTTGGATATTCTCCATTAATTTAATTTTATTGTCATGATAATATTTCATCTTTTGTCAAAATTAACAGGGGCCATTCATCAAGTGAGAGCTCCATATTCTGGAGGTGTTATGGACAGCTTGGAGAATTGCATTCCATTTTGAAAGCAAGTACATGCGTTGTTGCATTAAGTCACTGGAGGACGATTGCTGAAAGCTTGGGCCTGAGGAACTATGGGTCGAACGCTCTAACATCAAGTATGTTGTTATCAAGGCGACTATAACAAAACAACTTTGAAGGCGTCTTTAATTGGATTGCCCAAGAGATACTACGGTCATACATCAAGAATGTCAGTGAACTGCGCTCTTTATTTTGACGTCTTCTTTCAAAGGAGTCACACTCATTCTTTGATATGTATCATACAACACAGAAGTGGATGTAAAAAGAAAAGTTATCGACAGCTTTGCACAAGAAGACTGGGATGTTTGGTGTTTTGTTTGCTACAATTGTGTGGTCTCCATACTGTGATATTGATAGGCCACCTAACCAGCAGACACGGGATACATTGCTGCATGGACTGTGTACAGCATCAGTTGAATGACAAGTTGTGACATGTCTCCCAGAGTAATGTATCCAAACTTAAGGGTCATCTACAAGGGTACAAGAAAACATTATTGAGCGACAGCCTATCTAACTTCACAATAACGGAAATAACGGAAAAAATGAATGTCCGATTGGTATTCCATTCAATTAGTTTTTGAACCAATCTGCTTTAGCATGTAAGGAAATCACATTGGAAGCATTTGAACATTGTGAAAGACAATATCTACATGTATCTGAATTTGTTAGAGTTGGAGTCTGACACCACTTTAGAAATGTCTGTACATGTACATTGCTTTGTGAAAACTTACTGGTTTATCAGCACAATTAATTTTTTATTTCCTTTTGTTTTGAAGGCATGAATTAAAATGTCCAAAGTTGTATAAATGATGAAAGCAACCTTTTTTTAATTTTTTTTAATTTTTTTTTATTGTTTCTGGAAACCGTGGAATACCCTCTTTGGGGGTGGTGTTATTCTTTAATAGAAGTGTTCAATAGTATTAAATTTGTGACAATTATTATTGTACAATAAAACACCACTGCAACAGTCCTTGGTATGGCAAACATTCAGTTAAACCATTTAATTTGTTTCCCAATTTTGTTACATACAATTGGCATTATACATGTATATGTAGTTCACAAAAGGCCCATACACTGAATTTTGTGGATCCCATGAGATTTGTTATAGCTTGAGGGTATAGTTACAGTGGTGTCATATACTGTTTGTATCCCTATCAGTATACATGAGTAGTATGTATGCCGCATTTTGACCTTCTTTGTGGTGGTGGCAGTCTGCAGTTTGTATTGTGGTGGTGGAATTCTGAATTCACCTCAATCCCTCCTCAATCCCTCCTCAATCGATCCACAAACCCACCACCACCACAACACACAATGCAGACTGCCACCACCACAAAGAAGGTCAAGATGCGGCATACTTGCACACAAAATACTTACCCCCTCCTCACAAAATACTGCACACTACTCCTCCACACAAACGGCACACAAAATACTTACTCCCTCCTCACAAAATACTGCACACTACTCCCTCCACACAAAATACTGCACACTACTTGCACTGTGGGCATCCCTCCTCAATCCCTCCTCCCTGACGCGCGCGGGCACGTCTGGGCGCGCGCGTGACTCCCTCCACACAAGTTCCTCCCCTTGCCTCCTTCATATATGTATATATATATATATATATATATATATATATATATATATATATACATATTCGCTGCTCATTTACTCATTTACTCATTTGTTTGACCCACTATGAACTTTGAATAATAATAATAATAATAATAATAATAATAATAATAATAATAATAATAATAATAATAATAATAATAATAATAATAATAATAATAATAATAATAATAATAATAATAATAATAATAATAATAATAATAATAATAATAATAATAATAATAATAATAATAATAATAATAATAATAATAATAATAATAATAATAATAATAATAATAATAATAATAATAATAATAATAATAATAATAATAATAATAATAATAATAATAATAATAATAATAATAATAATAATAATAATAATAATAATAATAATAATAATAATAATAATAATAATAATAATAATAATAATAACAACAACAAATAACAAATAAGTCAATAAAGTTAACACTTTGTACGGGACATGTTTCTAAACACTAAAATAAATTTATACTGAACAAAAGCATTTATTTTTTGTTAAAAATCAAAAGGAAAAAATTCACTAAAATAATTAACACGGATGGGGTTCGAACCCATGAGGACTTACGTCCATTAGAACTTAAGTCTAACGCCTTAACCACTCGGCCACCGTGCTTCATGAAAATTGCTGAAGTCCAGTCAGTGTATGTGAATGAAGAGAGTACTAGGTGATGTGAGAAACGACTGTCTCATAACCAAAAAGTGGTTAATATGTGGATTGGCCAAATGATTTTGCTCACTTTGTGGTTTTTGTAATAATGTGGTCGTGGTTATTATGTGGTTTGACATTTACTCATTTACTCATTTCGCTGCTCATTTACTCAATTACTCATTTCGCTACTCATTTACTCATTTCGCTACTCATTTACTCATTTCGCTACTCATTTGCTCATTTCTCATTTACTCATTTACTCATTTACTCATTTCGCTACTCATTTGCTCATTTCTCATTTACTCATTTGCTCATTTCGCTACTCATTTACTCATTTCGCTACTCATTTACTCATTTCGCTACTCATTTACTCATTTCGCTACTCATTTACTCATTTCGCTACTCATTTGTAGAAAGGGGAGGGACAACAACGTACGAAGACAGACAAAAGAACGACTGTACATGAAGCTATTCAAGTATGATTTGTTAAATTTAATTTTAACACCAACAGCAATCTTTGACATCAACATATTTACAGATGGTTTTTATATTGGTTTTAAATTGGAAAACATTTGATAAACTGAAAACATTAAGTATTATTATTATTTTAAATTCTAACAAATTCGGGGCTTTTAGAACATTTTGGTATTTGTTAAATTTAATTTTAACGCAAAAGAAAGTCAACTCACACTGAATTTTACAGGGATTAAGAGTCTACACTCCTTGTAATAAATGTAACACGATAGATTTACACATCTCACTCGTTCATACCGAGCACATGGGACGAAGTGTTTTGGATTATATTTCCGCTTCAATGAACTGCTCAGGAACTTGGAATTTCGTTGCGTGTACTGTCAACGAAACCGTAAATGAAGTCGGATATTAGGGCTCATAATACAGTTGTCTAACTTACATGAAACAACGGCCCGCTTTAGAATGTCAGGCCTGTAGTTCACAATACACTGTCTATTTAAAGATGAATAGAAAGTCACCCAGAAGTTTAGAACCCATGCAGAGGCACTCATTTTCTTCGAAATTAAGTTGTCACTGCCCTTGATGTAACGTAATAGTGTAAAATAACCATAAAGGATTACTGTAAGACTAACAGAGGTGGCTATTTTATAGATTTTTTTTATTCCTACCAAAAAACACTATTATAGATGTTTTTTTTTTAAATTACAGTAGTCTTTCTGAAACATCTGGTCTTTCATTATCACTCTTCCTCGTTCTCTTCATCCTCGTTCTCTTCATCCTCGTTCTCTTCATCCTCATTTAGTTGAAGTAGTAGTCCGTCAAATTTGGTATGGTGTTTAGGCATTACTCTGTTCAGAGCTTTGTTTACTTCCATGCCTTTATTTACTTTTTCTTCGAGATCTTCCGCAATATCCTGATGAGTCCCATTATCTTTCAGATGTAGGTAACTTGACAAAAAATCCTTGTATTTGTTGAAAAAGATTCGCTTGACTGCCCAAAGGGTTTTCCTATTGGCTTTTTCCTTGGCTTGATCTTCACTCATACCCCCGTTGACGTACTTTTCATATTTTTCACACCACATCTCTTCAGTAGCTTCTTTAGCCTCTTCCAACCAGTCTCGAAAAGTGGCATTGTCTTCCAATTCAGAACTAGACTCATCCTCTTCCGATGATTCGTCATATTCCACCTCCGTATCGGATTCTGAATCATCTTCCTCGAAATCTTCGTCTTCATCCTGCGTAGATTCAGTTTCACAAGTTTCTATTTCCGAATCTTCAAAGCTACGATTTTTAAAATCGGGTTCAGAATTATCGATGTCAGAATTGTCAGATTGGATAGCTTTAATTTCAGAATCATCGTCAACTTCATCCATTTTAGATTTCTCTTCATTATGTACATATTCTGCATGCCTCCTTAGGTTATATCTCCGTCCAAAGCTTTTGCCGCACTGGTGACAAGCATGGGGTTTGACAGCAGAAATAACATCCATGTTGAATCTCTGATGCTTAATCTCCGATTGACAATAAACGGAAGAAATAGTTTATATATAGGCCTATAACTACTCATTTCGCTGCTCATTTACTCATTTACTCATTTCGCTGCTCATTTACTCATTTACTCATTTACTCATTCACTCATTTACTCATTTCGCTACTCATTTGCTCATTTGCTCATTTCGCTGCTCATTTCGCTGCTCATTTACTCATTTTGCTGCTCATTTACTCATTTCGCTACTCATTTGCTCATTTTGCTGCTCATTTCGCTGCTCATTTACTCATTTTGCTGCTCATTTACTCATTTCGCTACTCATTTGCTCATTTCGCTACTCATTTACTCATTTCGCTACTCATTTGCTCATTTCTCATTTACTCATTTGCTCATTTCGCTACTCATTTGCTCATTGTTTTCCAATTTAAAACCAATATAAAAACCATCTGTAAATATGTTGATGTCAAAGATTGCTGTTGGTGTTAACATTAAATTTAACAAATCATACTTGAATAGCTTCATGTACAGTCGTTCTTTTGTCTGTCTTCGTACGTTGTTGTCCCTCCCCTTTCTACAAATGAGTAGCGAAATGAGTAAATGAGTAGCGAAATGAGTAAATGAGTAGCGAAATGAGTAAATGAGTAGCGAAATGAGCAAATGAGTAAATGAGAAATGAGCAAATGAGTAGCGAAATGAGTAAATGAGTAGCGAAATGAGCAAATGAGTAGCGAAATGAGCAAATGAGTAAATGAGTAAATGAGTAAATGATTAAATGAGAAATGAGCAAATGAGTAGCGAAATGAGTAAATGAGTAGCGAAATGAGTAAATGAGTAGCGAAATGAGTAAATGAGTAGCGAAATGAGCAAATGAGTAAATGAGAAATGAGCAAATGAGTAGCGAAATGAGTAAATGAGTAGCGAAATGAGTAAATGAGTAGCGAAATGAGTAAATGAGTAAATGAGCAGCGAAATGAGTAAATGAGTAAATGTCAAACCACATAATAACCACGACCACATTATTACAAAAACCACAAAGTGAGCAAAATCATTTGGCCAATCCACATATTAACCACTTTTTGGTTATGAGACAGTCGTTTCTCACATCACCTAGTACTCTCTTCATTCACATACACTGACTGGACTTCAGCAATTTTCATGAAGCACGGTGGCCGAGTGGTTAAGGCGTTAGACTTAAGTTCTAATGGACGTAAGTCCTCATGGGTTCGAACCCCATCCGTGTTAATTATTTTAGTGAATTTTTTTCCTTTTGATTTTTAACAAAAAATAAATGCTTTTGTTCAGTATAAATTTATTTTAGTGTTTAGAAACATGTCCCGTACAAAGTGTTAACTTTATTGACTTATTTGTTATTTGTTATTTGTTGTTATTATTATTATTATTCAAAGTTCATAGTCGGTCAAACAAATGAGTAAATGAGCAGCGAATATGTGTATATATATATATATATATATATATATATATATATATATATATATATCTATATATATGTATATATATATATATAATATATATATATATATATATATATATATATATATATATATATATATATATATATATATATATATATATATATATATATATATATATATATATATATATATATATATATATATATATATATATATATATATATATATATATATATATATATATATATATTAGCGTTAATGGCACCTTTGGGAGACATTTCGTGGTTAGAGAAGTACATTGGGAAGACACTTACATTAAGGAGACAATTTTGTGTCTCCTTAATGTTTTCACCCGCCGTAGCTCCGAGTCTAAGTACAGAGGAATACATTACGCACTGCTATTGGTTGAGGGGGCCCCGGTAAGGTTGTGGACATTTCCATACGACCGTGGGGGTTTTCATGTCTGAGTAAAGGGAGGGTCGATTTTGGGTGGGTATACTACTCGCAGATAGAGAAGTAGCTTACGGAGACATTCAGTTTTTGCCCGATTATAAAAACTCTATACATATATACTTTCATTAGATTGCATCATATGTGTTAATGAAGTAATTTGGAATCGAATTTCATTAATTTGGAAAAAAATACGTGTATTTCTAAAAATATACAACAGATTATTAAAAAAGCACCCCTATTTGTAGGATGCCTTAGATTAAGTCTAGCCCCGACCGCGCGTCTTCACGTATGTACGTAGCACGACCCGGTACCAGACTACACGCAGCGCTGCATGCATATGAATATGCTGCTATATGTACGCTACGTACCGCTAGCAGGCACCATATAGGACCGTGCGCGCGCGGATTGACTGAAAAAAGCTTTGGAAGTTAAGGACACTTCAGTATTTTTAATTCGGAAAAAATAGCTTTTCTTTCTTTGTTGCTCCAAAATGACACTTACGACATCTGAAAATCTTTTAATTTTACTATACACGATTGTTATTTACAATAAAGAATCAAGCAATATTTTGCAGTTATATCATTAAAACAAATCACAAGAATCAAGATCACATTCTATACAAAGATTTATGACAGGGCGATTACAATTTATAAATTGATAATCCAGAATTGTGCTAGACACAGAACATCAGTATGATCTCTATTAACTGATCATCTCGTGCTCTCGAAATCATTTTGTGCAATCGAAATCATTTCGTGCTCTCGAAATCATTTCGTGTGCTCGAAATCATTTCGAGCGCTCGATTTAATTCATACTCACAGTGTCCTGTTGGGACTTGTCTTTCATTCATACATGCTCATTTTAGGACAAGAAACTAATATTTGTTGTATTTTATATCGGTAATATGCAAAAAGTATTATCCAAATTGTTATCGTTACTTTTCATCAGTATTTTTCTCCTGTAAAAATTTTCTGTTAGGGAACGTATTCAGACAAATGGTGTCCTATCGTGACTGAAATTTTATCAACTTTGATTCATGATTTCTCATTTCTGGGAAAAAAATAACAGTTTTGTATTTATTTTTTATGTGTAAAGTAGGATCTTGAAGTTTTTAAAATAATTATTTTCATCAGTATTTCTTTTCTTTCAACATTTTTAGATTTTTCTTTTAAGGAATTAATTCAGACATATAGTGTCCTATCATGACTGAAATTGTATTCATTAATTCTTATTTCAGGAATTTTTTTTTTGATTTTGTTTATTTTTCTTATGACCGAGTCTGGGGGACGAGTCAACTCGTACCCAACATCAAACGCGCCAGCCCGCCGTCTCCCACAGTATAGTCCTCTCCGCCTTCCGCTGCCACTATAGTCTTCGGACTCTGCACTCTTTCCCGGGAACATTTTCCCCATGGCACAATATCATATTGTTTTCTGTCATTTCTATCAGTAAATTTTTGGTCAACATTTTAGATTTTTTTTTTTTAAGATTTAATTCATACTCACAGTGTCCTGTTGGGACTTGTCTTTCATTCATACATGCTCATTTTAGGACAAGAAACTAATATTTGTTGTATTTTATATCGGTAATATGCAAAAAGTATTATCCAAATTTTTATCGTTACTTTTCATCAGTATTTTTCTCCTGTCAAAATTTTCTGTTAGGGAACGTATTCAGACAAATGGTGTCCTATCGTGACTGAAATTTTATCAACTTTGATTCATGATTTCTCATTTCTGGGAAAAAAATAACAGTTGTGTATTTATTTTTTATGTGTAAAGTAGGATCTTGAAGTTATTAAAATAATTATTTTCATCAGTATTTCTTTTCTTTCAACCTTTTTAGATTTTTCTTTTAAGGAATTAATTCAGACATATAGTGTCCTATCATGACTGAAATTGTATTCATTAATTCTTATTTCAGGAGAAAAAAAATGTTGATTTTGTTTATTTTTCTTATGACTGAGTCCGGGGGACGTAGTCAACTCGTACCCAACATCAAACGCGCCAGCCCGCCGTCTCCCACAGTATAGTCCTCTCCGCCTCTCCGCTGCCACTATAGTCTTCGGACTCTGCACTCTTTCCCGGGAACATTTTCCCCAGGGCACAATATCATAATGTCTTCTGTCATTTCTATCAGTAAATTTTTCGTCAACATTTTAGATTTTTTTTTTTTTTTGATTTAATTCATACTCACAGTGTCCTGTTGGGACTTGTCTTTCATTCATACATGCTCATTTTAGGACAAGAAACTAATATTTGTTGTATTTTATATCGTTAATATGCAAAAAGTATTATCCAAATTTGTATCGTTACTTTTCATCAGTATTTTTCTCCTGTCAAAATTTTCTGTTAGGGAACGTATTCAGACAAATGGTGTCCTATCGTGACTGAAATGTTATCAACTTTGATTCATGATTTCTCATTTCTGGGAAAAAAATAACAGTTGTGTATTTATTTTGTATGTGTAAAGTAGGATCTTGAAATTTTTTAAATAATTATTTTCATCAGTATTTCTTTTCTTTCAACATTTTTAGATTTTTCTTTTAAGGAATTAATTCAGACGTATGGTGCCGTATCATGACTGACATTTTATTCATTAATTCTTATTTCAGGAAAAAAATGGTTGATTTTGTTTATTTTTTCTTATGACCGAGTCCAGGGGACGAGTCAACTCGTACCCAACATCGAACGCGCCAACCCGCCGTCGCGCACAGTATAGTCCTCTCTGCTTTTCCGCTACCACTACCACTTAAATTAAATATTGAATAAAAGTGAAATCGCAGTGTTATTGCCGTGGATAAAGTTTGTCATTTCGATCTGGAGCGTGTAAATACCGTGAATTTGCCCTTAGCAAAAATTTTCGCGGCAAAATGACCTTTCATGTCGTTTTCACGGTAAAGATAGTCATAGTGACTGTGACATAAAATTACTAAGATGAAAAATGGAATTTAAACTTTGATAAAAAATTGAAAAACTTGGCTGGACTCCATGGCAATAAGCATTGTTGATGGAAATAAGAAACCACATGTAGTGTACAAGTCTAATGGCTTTTTGCATGCCTTGCCCACTACACTAGTACAAAAGACATGGACTGTGCGGATGCATAATGTAGCTCATGGAGCACAGTACAATGTACAAGTACATTGTACATGTGGGTACAATAAAACTAGTGGTTAGCTTCCTATCTTTGTTCACTGAGGTGTAAGACCAGGCAACAATGATGTTTGCACTTCATTAGATATGCAGCAAAAGTAGGGATTAAGAAACTAAAGTGTCTTATAGTACAATGTACTAGTTACCGGGTACATTTAACCATGGAGTAATGTATAGCTCCAAAGAACTTTGGGAAACTACCAATTCAGAAAAGATTAATTGGTACATGACGTTACATTATGTGTAAGTCCAAACATTCATCTTAGAAAAAAGATCCCTAGAGAAAAATGGTTATGTGTATTCATTCATTGCCAATCCATTGGGCAGTTTTTCTCTGTAGTTTTGTTCAAAACACAAAATCAAATGTTTTGCTTTTTTGGCCTAAAATGAGAACCGACGCATAAAATTGCACGAAACTTGACGTAAGATGTCGCGACAACCTCTCCAACCAGATGGGGGGAAGAAAATGCACCTTCATGGAAAATTTCAAATTTTATGGACAAAAGTGAGTTTTTAGACTTGATGGTCTTTATTGCCAAAACACAAAATCAAATGTTTTGCTTTTTTGGCCTAAAATGAGAACTGACGAATAAAATTGCACGAAACTTGACGTAAGATGTCGCGACAACCTCTCCAACCAGATGGGGAAGAAAATGCACCTTCATGGAAAATTTCAAATTTTATGGACAAAAGTGAGTTTTTAGACTTGATGGTCTTTATTGCCAAAACACAAAATCAAATGTTTTGCTTTTTTGGCCTAAAATGAGAACCGACGCATAAAATTGCACGAAACTTGACGTAAGATGTCGCGACAACCTCTCCAACCAGATGGGGGGAAGAAAATGCACCTTCATGGAAAATTTCAAATTTTAATGACAAAAGTGAGTTTTTAGACTTGATGGTCATTATTGCTAAAACACAAAATCAAATTTTTTGCTTTTTAGGCCTAAAATGAGAACCGACGCATAAAATTGCACGAAACTTGACGTAAGATGTCGCGACAACCTCTCCGACCAGATGGGGGGAAGAAAATGCACCTTCATGGAAAATTTCAAATTTTAATGACAAAAGTGAGTTTTTAGACTTGATGGTCATTATTGCCAAAACACAAAATCAAATGTTTTGCTTTTTTGGCCTAAAATGAGAACCGACGCATAAAATTGCACGAAACTTGACGTAAGATGTCGCAACAACCTCTCCGACCAGATGGGGGGAAGAAAATGCACCTTCATGGAAAATTTCAAATTTTATGGACAAAAGTGAGTTTTTAGACTTGATGGTCATTATTGCCAAAACACAAAATCAAATGTTTTGCTTTTTTGGCCTAAAATGAGAACCGACGCATAAAATTGCACGAAACCTGACGTAAGATGTCGCGACAACCTCTCCGACCAGATGGGGGGAAGAAAATGCACCTTCATGGAAAATTTCAAATTTTAATGACAAAAGTGAGTTTTTAGACTTGATGGTCATTATTGCTAAAACACAAAATCAAATGTTTTGCTTTGTTGGCCTAAAATGAGAACCGACGCATAAAATTGCACGAAACTTGACGTAAGATGTCGCGACAACCTCTCCAACCAGATGGGGGGAAGAAAATGCACCTTCATGGAAAACTTCAAATTTTATGGACAAAAGTGAGTTTTTAGACTTGATGGTCTTTATTGCCAAAACACAAAATCAAATTTTTTGCTTTTTTGATCTAAAATGAGAACCGACGCATAAAATTGCACGAAACTTGACGTAAGATGTCGCGACAACCTCTCCGACCAGATGGGGGGAAGAAAATGCACCTTCATGGAAAATTTCAAATTTTATGGACAAAAGTGAGTTTTTAGACTTGATGGTCATTATTGCCAAAACACAAAATCAAACGTTTTGCTTTTTTGGCCTAAAATGAGAACTGACGAATAAAATTGCACGAAACTTGACGTAAGATGTCGCGACAACCTCTCCGACCAGATGGGGGGAAGAAAATGCACCTTCATGGAAAATTTCAAATTTTATGGACAAAAGTGAGTTTTTAGACTTGATGGTCATTATTGCCAAAACACAAAATCAAATGTTTTGCTTTTTTGGCCTAAAATGAGAACCGACGCATAAAATTGCACGAAACTTGACGTAAGATGTCGCGACAACCTCTCCGACCAGATGGGGGGAAGAAAATGCACCTTCATGGAAAATTTCTAATTTTATGGACAAAAGTGAGTTTTTAGACTTCATGGTCTCATTGCCAAAACACAAAATCATTTTGTTTTGCTTTTTTTTCAAAAAATTTACTTTATGTCGGTAAACGTCTCGAAAATACACTTAAAAAAAGAAGTTTTCTACACATATTTGTTACACATACTTTTTCCATTAAGATTATACTTGTGCAAAATGAAACTTTTCAAACAGCACTTCGCTAGAATCACACTAGAGCGGCGACTTGACCGCCGAACGCACGTACCGGTGATGTGCCGATGCATGCCCGTGCCGGCCAAGCTCGCACACCGCATGGAGAAAGCCCAATGCACGCATAATTATGTACGCACGTACATGTACATGTACATAGATGTACCGGTACATATACAATGCATGGTAATTTAA
Source organism: Zoroaster sp. YZ-2022 (assembly GCA_029582265.1). Lineage (NCBI taxonomy): Eukaryota > Metazoa > Echinodermata > Asteroidea > Forcipulatida > Zoroasteridae > Zoroaster > Zoroaster sp. YZ-2022. Next base: position 3,440,948 of record CM055816.1, read on the forward strand.
TTGTAGTTACGCCAGAGCCCAATTGTAACAAAAAGATCGCTAAGAAATCTCAAGTAACCTGAAATACGGACACTTCTGGAAAAAGCTACTAGCCACAATGGGTTAGGGTACACTATCTAATTGTTAAAAGTGACTTGTCTTAAGGCATTGTAAGATAAAATGAACTACACTAGTTCCCAACCAACTAATCAACCTGTTATTACAAGTTAATTTGTAAAGTCCCATGGATCTTGTTATAAAGGTGTTAGTACAATATAGTGCAGGTGCTATTGGGTTAAAAGGTGTTCGCCTGTATATTATATATGTTTTCCTAAATAAGGGTACCATTGGAAGACATTTTGAAGTAAGAGATGTACACTACGGAGACACTATATATTATATATTTTTTTCCTAAATAAGGGTACCATTGGGAGACATTTTGGAGTAAGAGGTGTACACTAAGGAGACACTATATATTATATATGTTTTCCTAAATAAGGGTACCATTGGGAGACATTTTGGAGTAAGAGATGTACACTAAGGAGACACTATATGTTATATATGTTTTCCTAAATAAGCTTAGGTACTATTGGGAGACATTTTGGAGTAAGAGATGTACACTAAGGAGACACTATATATTATTATATATGTATATATTTTCCTAAATAAGGGCACCATTGGGAGACATTTTGGAGTAAGGGATGTACACTAAGGAGACACTATAATCTATTGGGAGACATTTTGGAGTAAGAGATGTACACAAATGAAACACTATATGTTATACATTTCTTCCTAAGAAGGGTACAATTGGATACATTGTGGTGTAAGATCATGTACACTAAGGCGACACTATTATTTCAAATGTTTTATTACAGCTTACACAATCTACCATTAGCTGACGGAAATGGGTACAAGTGATTACCAACATTTCCTGATCGAGGTTTTGTCTCAGTTAAATGGTCCACAACAACAATTGTGTGAAATAAATGTAGGCCTTTATTATGTACTTGGAATTTGATCATTACAGAATTTTTTTTTATTACATTACGACATAGCTACGTCAACTTAGGTGTAATTGTTATAATTAGTTCCCACATTGTATATGTCGGCTGAATTTCGAATGTATATATTGGATTGCCCTCCAGGGGATGTGTCTCCCAAAGGTACTTCTCTTACACGTGTGTCTCCCAAAGGTACCACTTGAAGTAAAATTACCTAAAGGAGACAAAAATAACTGCGGAAAAGCAATATATCCAAACAGGCTTCCCCTATTCCAGTAAGTGTTACACACATTAATAAAGGTCCTTTTCGTCAATATTTTGGATGGTGAAAGTAACAACTGTAATATTTGTTTTTCATGATATCTGGCAAAAACTGAAATGTCTCCCAAAGGTGCATTTTTTTCTGGTGTCTCCCAAAGGTGACATCGAGTTATGTATATATATATATTATATATATATATATATATATATATATATATATATATATATATATATATATATATATATATATATATATACATACATATATACATATATACATATACATATATGAAGGAGGCAAGGGGAGGAACTTGTGTGCAGTTTTGTGTGGAGGGAGTCACGCACGCGCCCAGACGTGCCCGCGCACGTCAGGGAGGAGGGATTGAGGAGGGATGCCCACAGTGCAAGTAGTGTGCAGTATTTTGTGTGGAGGAGTAGTGTGCAGTATTTTGTGAGGAGGGGGTAAGTATTTTGTGTGCAAGTATGCCGCATCTTGACCTTCTTTGTGGTGGTGGCAGTCTGCAGTGTGTGTTGTGGTGGTGGTGGGTTTGTGGATCGATTGAGGAGGGATTGAGGAGGGATTGAGGTGAATTCCGAATTCCACCACCACAATACAAACTGCAGACTGCCACCACCACAAAGAAGGTCAAAATGTGGCATACATACTACTTACATGTGTGCTTTTACTAACAAAACACATACATGTAATAATGTACTAGAAATCAACATGTGCACTACATGTAGTTGGTTTGAAATGTAATAATCATGATTTATTTCATTTAAAGTTGACATAATGAAAGCTATTTTTGTATTTCATGTTTAACATACAAACACCATGCGTCGATTAAAAAACAATAATTGGCCCAAAAGTTCAATGTACATTTACTATAAGGACTCTAACACTAAAATATAACACCATTGAGTTTTAAATAAATTAAATTGTATTGTTACCAGAAAATATGTCAGATAGAGTAAATTCTGAGAATGTTTTGTACCATTACCATCTTATAAGCAAGTATGTATTTAGATAATAATTCATTGAGTTTGTTTTGTTTTTGTTTATTACCAATCATCCCCTTTTTAATGGGAACGTAAATCATTGGTTTGGGGACAGGTAAAATTGTAGTTTTCAAGGGACATTCATAAATCTAACCAGTGGAAATTTCATCACAATAGGTGCTCACGTTTTTGAGAAAACTGTAGTGAATAATTGTTTCATGTTTATGTGACAGTTCAGTCAAATTGTCTGCTCAACCAAACATATTTTTTTATAACATTTGTTTACAATTGTATAACATTTGTATCTTGACTACAAAATAAATGTCACGAGTATTTTAAATCTTTTAAGCTTTTAATATCATGTCTTAGTTTTTGTTTATTATATGTTCTATGCACAAATACCATACATAGGTTGCATTGTTTTGCTTTTTGAAACGGTTTACAAAGAATTTTCTTGTAATCAGCTGGAGGAGTAAACAACTTCAGAAGGGCAAATTACCTGGTTCAGCTCAGTCAAATTTACCAATCGAAACATGGCACTATGGCAAATTCATTTTGTATTTGCAACTCTAGTAACTAGTCTCATGATCATTGTATACCCTCATACTGTAGTTGAACTTTTGTAGCAAGTAGCTACAGTGGTCAAAATCAGTCAACTGACTGTTTTTGACTGTTGAACTGTGGTCACTGCAATCGTTGACATGGAGTGTCGTGGCCGAGCGGTCTAGCGCACCGAACTCAAGTTCTGGTGTTGCCAGCAGCAGGGTGTGGGTTCGAGCCCCGGTCGTGACACTTGTGTCCTTGAGCAAGGTACTTAACCATAATTGCTTCGTCCTTCGGATGGGACGTAAAGCCGTAGGTCCCGTGTGTTGTGTAATGCACGTAAAAAAGAATGCGCCTTGAGCACCACTTAGTTGGTGGATACGTGCGCTATATAAGTCCACACATTATTATTATTATTATTATTTAAATGTCATTATCACCACCCTCAACAATACAAGATAACACTTTTACTAGTCAAAAATTGCCAACTCATTTTGACCTGTAAATGTACTGTACATGTACTTCGTATACAAACGTAATAAGGTTTGACAGTGTTCACAATCACAGACGCACGGCCGGCCGTGAACCACTGCAAACCTAGTTATATTACGTGTGTATACGAAGTACATGTCATGCAGCGAGCACACACACAGTGTATTTACGTATTGTTTATAAATGTATTGTACAGTAGTACATTGCATGTACATAACAATGTAGCAAGTTACCAGGCTGGCCTGCTGATTATGCGGTGAGCTGTTGCCATTTGTGCGCTTGCTTAGTATTCTCTTAAACCGCAAGGTGAATGTGCATGCAAAGGTCACATACCTCGGCCACGCAAACAGCCCAAGACGTTACTCTGGAAGGGGGGTGGCGCGGCCGTGGACAGGAATGAATGGCGCCCGCAGCGGCAATTGGTTTATCCTTGCTCTATTATGGTTTATCAAATCACAGTGGATCGGCGCGGCGTATTATACGTATAAAATCACGAGTAACGTCTTGCACCAAGACTACCCAGACGCCTGCGTTTACGTTGTGCAACACCTGCAGGATCCAGTATTTGAAGTAAAAGTCGCACTGCGTCCTGGGAAACAGTTAGACCATTTTGTATGCACTTAAAATGCATCCATCTGTAGCCATGCATCTGTCCTGACTTGTCTAATTGATCCTAAATGAATCTAATTACGTCCTCGATGTTGCTGATGTAATTCCTGCGGTAGAGATTACTATCTTTTAATATTCTTTTGAGATGCCGCAAGCGCAGTGTCATGTCGTGCTTTGTGGCTAAAACGCACAGTATTTCTCTATGACTAAGTCCGCATTTGAAATACATCTCCACCAAGCGGTCTCGATTCATTATGTAGCCCTGCAAAGATGTATAATAAAAAATCTGCAAAGTCATACATAACCGCTGTGACTGGCTGTTGCCTTTCCCGTTCACGATAAAATTGACATGACTTTCATAATAATAGTTTTAGTTCTTTAATTATTATAAGATTCCCGTACAACATAAACTATGAAAGTAAGTTCCAAAAAACAAGGCTATACACAATAATAATATTGAAACAGTGTAGGTGTATATTGTACAAAGATAAAGGAGATGAGGATGGGGATGTCCATGATGACTGATGTGACGGAGATGGTAGTGAATAATGATAATGATGATATTGATGATAATTATGACTACATTATTATGAAGGTGATGGTGATGATTTTGACAAAGGCGGTATACGATACCTGGTGAATGCTGGGGAAGACAACAGTCCCTGGTCTGGCAGATATTGCGCGAAAAGACGTACTAAGCAAATCATCTGTTCATCGTTGACCAAGTTGCATTTTGGGTTACATAGGGCGTACGTACGGGTTAGTAAGGCGTATGTACGGGTTAGTAAGGCGTACGTACGGGTTACATATGGCGTATGTACGGGTTACATAAGGCGTATGTACGGGTTACCGTAGTAAGGCGTACGTACGGGTTACATAAGGCGTACGTACGGGTTAGTAAGGCGTACGTACGGGTTAGTAAGGCGTATGTACGGGTTAGTAAGGCATACATACGGGTTGAGAAAATTGAAAATAAAATTCACCATGTCCCTTAAAACCCTGGGGGAAGCGAAGGTACTCACGCCGTAGGCAATAATTAATATTTGTGTTAATTACAACAACATTTTTTTATTCAATTTCGCTGAAATTATTTTTCATCCAACCCTGAACAGTCCTTATAAGAGTGGCTGAACCGATTTTGCCCTAGAGGTCATTCACTGGGTAGGCCAATTGTTACAAATGTGGGTCTCAGCCAAGCACCATTGAATTGTGCACAAAAAGCTAATCCCCTTGTAGCAAACTTGCAGCCTCTGTATCAACAAGCTGTCTGTCATCTTGAATGGAAACCACAGCTGTTTGTTTACAATCCTTACCCAGAAATACCCTTAGGGTCATTATAGGTGACCTGGTTTCTGTTTATTTTTTACCCTGTGGCTGTTTCATGTGTCAGTGCTTGTATTGCAGTGCAATACCAATTTCAATGTTTACATGATTGCAATGGCTGTACATGTACATGTACTTCAAAAGAAAACCTGTCTGTCTATGGCTGTTTGGTGTATGGATTGTATTGGATGTGGGTGTGGGTGTGGGTGCTTGCAGTGGTTTGGGGGCGGGGGTATAATAGTTGTGGTTTACCCTTGTAGTGTTGTAAACAGCTGTGTGCAGTAATCAAACAGTAAATAGATACCTGCTGAGTGGTTTGGGGATGGCAGTTGCCATAGGGCTGGGGGCGCGGATTTCGACATGTACTATTTTTGGCAAATCAGTGGTGAACCAATGTGTCAATTGCCAGAATGTTAAAATCTTTGGTGTGTGTGTCCAGTGAACTTAGATTCATCTGTTCAGACCATTAGAAAAAGATTTGTGCCCCCAAACACAGTTATTTACACCCCAACATAAAACGCCTACCGCGTGAGCACCTTCGTGCAACCGCGTAAATATTTTAAATCGGTGGCTCGCAAAGTTAAACAGCTTCGTAGAATATCACACATATTCATCGATACAGTATATTTTCGTCTTGGGGGATGCAGGGCGCCAATATTGCAAGCGTAATGTATTGTGGACTACTAACAAGTGTATAAGTATTCTCTAAAAATACAAACAAAACAAAAGAGAAAAAAAGGTTATTATGTTCCATTATACTTCATGAGGATTATGAAATTAGAATAAAAACAAATTAAAGCTTCACTCAAAATGAAAGCTCGCTTTCTGATAACGATGAAATGTACAAGAACAATTTCAGACCTAGCTGAAATACTACCACACAAGATTATGGTTTACAGCTGTCATACAATAATTAGAGCACATTTGGGCGATATTTGGCGCCCCTAGTGTCACAAGACGAGATGTATATTGGTGAAAAAAAATATAATGTACAAAGTTTATTTTCAGAAATAGTTCAATGAATGCTGTAACATGACTTGGTCATCAACATGTTAAAAATGTTCAAGGGTGAACATGTTAATACAATTTCATATTAGTTTTAATTCACAATTGCATGATCTTCTTTCAGTTTTTGATGAAGTATTTATAGGCAACTTATAAGACAAATATCTTCTCTATACGGTACGGACAAACAATAATTTGCAGCATAGGCCCTATGCATAAATTATGCGTTGAGAACATAATCAGTTAATCAACAACACACAGTTCAATGAGTGTTGAAAGTTATGATATATATATTGAGATTTAACTTAAATAATAAAACAAATTGTTTGAATAAAAATCAAACCAAATATTTTAAACTATTGCATGAATAAAGCACATAATGGATTTTATTTAAAATGCATTTGAATTGATTCGAACATTTTAAGTTTATAGGGAAATTGAAATGAACTGGATTTTAAAAACCATTTGAATCGAATTGAATCGAACACATTTCGGCTTATAGGGGAAATTAAATCTCGAAATATATATTTTAGAGTTTAAAAGTAACTGTGTAAAAGATCGTGTGCCTTAATTGTATGCAATATTTATATAAAATATTTAACTTTTATGTAGGTCCCCCTACCACTCGGAAACTGCCCCTCCCCCTCCCCACGGTAAATCTCCGAAATATTTTTAAAGTTTGACATCTATTGGGGTTTTATTTACGTGACATCAAATACGCTAGAAATGTACTGAATTATTAAATTATTGCGTTGGGTTATAAACAATTGGTTTGATTTTGCCCTTAGGCCTACACCGATGTAATGTAAGAAGCACTGTATGTTCATTGCTTTCCGACCAGACCCACCTTTTGCATTAATTGTTTTATTCATCACTTAGTCCAATTATTGGTTTAATAATAAAAGGAAATTAATTGCGCACTTCTGATCGCGCCTCTCTCCCACATATTCATCAAGGATATTCAACGCAAAATTATCCCTATAGACCAGACCGACAGAAAAAAATTCCCAAAACAAAATCGCAGTAAAAGTAATGATTTTGTAACAGAAGAAAAACCTCCCCAACGACATTATATTTGTTTTTTGAGGACAATCACTGATTTATTTGTTCACAAACCATTTGTTATTGATTGTATTACTTTAAAAGTTTGTCTGGAATCGTTTTATTTTTAGGTATAAAAATAATTTGTTGTATTTTGCCTTTTTTTAAATTAATACAAAAGCAAATCATGTCTGAATAATCAAAGTAATTCACGTCACATTCAGTTTTAGCACACGAATGCATAAGTGTACAATGACAATTCTTGTCTGCAGTGTATAGGCCTATTAAAAATAGAATCCAGGCTCGCTGTGTTCCTTTCCATTATTATGTTTGTTTGTTTTTACTATACTATCAAGTAATAAGTTATCGCTAGGTGGCGCTTTTTTATATACATGTATAAGTTAAGATGTCTGTGTTTTATCCCATATTCAATGATCAATTTGGTGTCAGTGGGAAAATATAGGCTAAGACGCCGTAATTTTATGTTTACCGCCGTACATGTTTTACCACAAGGGGGCGCTATTACCCAAATTGTTGGTTATAATTGCCTATATTTTACACATTTTATTCCACTGTGCCATAAATTCACCGTTTTCAACTATGCAAGCATGGTTAAATTCAAAGAAATATTCTCTCATTAACAAGTAATTATCTGGCTCTCTTTTTCCTCCCTCGTAAATGCTGACAATTGTGGGGAAACAATGTTAAATTAAACTTAATCGCCACTTAGGCACAATGTCTAAGCTGTATGTTCTAAACACGTGTTTCTAGCACAAGTAGCAGACGACAAAATGGCAAACGTCTCACCGGATATGCATACACATTCATTGCTCAAAATCTCCCAAAATATCGTCACTTGACTATACTTTCCTCTCCTTAAGTGTGTTCTCTATTATCTTTTAAAAGAACATCTGTGATATTTGTCATAATTATTTGTGGATAGACACATACCTTTCATTTCTTGATAACTATCCGAAGCCACAGAGGACCCGAGACAAATCTTGATTTATTCCCAGCAGCTGTGCTATGCACATGATGCCGAGCCCCTCTGTCGATATCTTCCAACGGGCCTTTCCAAAGAGTTTCAATATCGAGTTTTAATCCACTCTCAGTGATGGTGAGCCCATCCAAGATGTCTACCAATGCGCTGTGTAGACCACAGACCATGTGAACAACGTAACATTGACGAATAGTTTGAACATAAGTGTTTTTTGCACTTTCTCCTTAATAGTCCTGAATAAACACTATCATAAAGACTGTTTCTGGACTGTACTTAGTAGAGTAGCGGCCTGAAAATTCCTGCTTTTTGAGAGCTTTATTTCAATCGCGAATCTTATTTTCTGCCGACCGGTATAAGATGCACGCACCACTAATAGCGCACACACACCGACCTCATCAACCACCCTCAACGCGCACGCTTCTGTGCTAATCATCAATTAAGTTTTAACATTCAAAACTTCGAAACAAACTCTAGCAAAGAATCCTAGCAAAGAATGTGGCATGAAGTCAAGATGTGTCATTGTTGCTTTTGTTGTTTAGTAATTACATGTATAGCATACTTCCCACATTGACTTCAATTACTTTGATTCCCCACACAATCACATTACATCAACAGATCCCCAATAAATTGCGTACAGTATCTTGGATTTGACTAACGGGGTAACAGGTGCTCCAGGCCCCCCCCCCACAAAAATAATTTAAAAGATAACACAAACATCATTAACATTGTATATGTGTTTCGTTTTGTTTTGTTTTGTTTGGGAGGGGGTTCAATAAAAATCAATTATGAGGAAGGGTAGTGATATGTTGGTGTTAGGTGGCCCAACAAAACTGGGGAGGGTGCAATTTGGCTATGCTACTGATGAGGGACACTTGCTCGCTGGTAGCCCATTAGATTGTAGTAAACAAACTAAGACAAATACTGAATGAATGTGTTCACTGTACATGACAACTAAATGTATGTTATATTTTATATCATCACCATTCAGTAGACAAAATACACTTTGAAGTAATTCAAATGAAGAACATTTTTAGGAAATCCTGTCTAATTTATTTTTTGTTTATTTTAAACCTTGGAATTGAAATAACTTGTACATAACATAAATGTCATGTGTGTTATTCGTCATCATTTCAAAGGAAATGTACAACATTGGTTATTACAAGATTCAAATTATTGAAAATAACAAATTATTGTCTAAAAACTTACTTGGTGTAAAGTTGGAAGAATGATCACTCATCCTCATCAAATATTCCGTCTAAATTACGTTCATCTTAGAAAGAATAATTGTTAGGTTGATATTCAAGAAAGTTGCCATCCAGCAATTTTATTTCAAACTAACATACAAAAATTTGTAACAGGTTTTTTCATACTTGTTTAATTTTCTCCTCAGCATTACACGAGCACATATTGTGATGAAATAGGTTTTAATAAATATTTGTTTAAAAAGGGTTGAAATAAATGTACATTTCCAAATACCAATGTTGTGTATACATTCTCTTTAAAGTTAATGAATTATTATCTGAAAGCTTACATGATGTGAAGTGATTTTACTATTTTTGTTGTTGAAATTTAGTATACAATGTTAAGTTGAATACAAATTGTACAACACACACACAAAAGCTATCTGCACCATCTAAAAACTGCAAAAAACTAAGGTGTTTAAAGGGACAATATCTTCACGTTCAAAAGGGCATGGAATCGGAGTGCTAGTTTTAGATTAACTCAGTGACTGAAAATAATACCGCACATGATAAGGTCATATTACCATTGCTGCTGCATAAATGAGCCAATTATTTTCAGTCACTGTGTTCATCTTATACCAGGACACCAATTCCATGCCCTGTTGAAAGTCTGTTCTGATCGTGACAATACTGTCCTTTTAAAGGAGTGGTTTTTCAAAAAGAAAATCATAAATTTAAAAATTTTAATGTAAAACTTACTGAGTGTAATTCTAATGAAGGTATTAATCTTACACGGAAATAAGTTTGTCTGAGGAAATGTAATTTTTAAGAAAAGTGAAATAAACTCCAATCCTCTTTAGGAAAGAGTGAATGACTTTGAACTTTTATATTGTTTTTTAGCCTGACTCAAAGAGAGTAAGTCTACTTGTACAAGCAGTTTTACATACATTAAAACAACACCATTGGTGTTTTATTGGTCAAATCACCCAATATAAAATACAGTAATAAACCATTGATGTTAATTTTAAATTAAAAAAATTCTACGGTATCTTCAATAAGACCAATGAAAGCTCAACTAATGAAACTGAATTAATCTTTTTGATGAATGAACTAAAGAGGGTCCCCGAAAAAAACAAGGCATGGAAAAAGGGGAAAAGGAGAGAGAGAGAGAGGGGGGGGGAGAGAAAAGTTGCAAATGTGTTTTTCCCCCCCGGCCCGGCGGCAAGGTGGATTTCTTTTCATCTTATGCCACTCGCATTTTGTTCTTTCTGCCAAAATTATTTAAATTTTATTATGATGCCTCATGAAATCTCACTATAATCGTTTAAACTTGCAACAATAGCATTTATCATTTGCAAGTTGAAACCAACGTGCCAATTTGTCCGGGCTAAAATATATTTTACGTGGTTCCGGCATTTTTCAATTAAGTGTTTTCTCTTTTGAAGGGGAATGCTGGATAAGTGTAAGGAAAAAGTAATTACAAAATACATACATGCCCAGGTTAGGGTTTTATTTTTTAGCAGTAATATGATATAAAACAAAATGTGACACCGTTTTAGGATCTGGGTTTGCCGCCCACTTGTTCACGGAATTTGCCGTCCATCAATTGCCGTCCATTGATGGAAAGTATAGGTAGCACTGCCCCGGAATGATCTCTTGAGCAATTATTTAAAGCATAAAGTTTTGCCGACAATGTACACTCAAGTTCATTTTCATCAAGAGAGAGCAGTAAAAAATCGCAATCAAGACTCCAGAGATTGGCTTCATCGCTAAGTATAATAAATTGGAAGTACAGTGGGCTGTTTTTGCAGCACTGTACACAGATTACACCAACATACCACAACATTCTGGGGACTCCATGCGGGCATCAGCCTAACCCAGATGAGTGGCAATAAGTGTAAAATTACTTGAGCTTGGACCCTATTTCTATAAATAATCTGACGAACATCCATTATCAATAAATTTACAACTAATATATATGCGCCCCTATACCCAATACAAGAAATAAACTCCATGTTCAAGATTCAAATTAAGGGCTAGCATAAAAATAAAATTTATATATTAAAATGTGTAATTTTGATTTGTACTTTCTCAGAAATTAAGAATGAGCACCAGTGGGCCCCCACCCAAGAAACTGAAGCAAGCCAAATTAAGCTTTGCCCCAGTAAGCAAAGAGAGTAGTTCTCAAGACACCCCGATGACCCTTTCCCTGATGACTTTGGCATCCTTAAGTCCGTTCCACAGTGTAGAAGCAGTGAAAGTTCAGACGACTGCAATAAAGAAATTGAGTCTGCCGCAGCTGATGTTACAAGTTTCACAAATAAGTACGACATTGGAAACTACAGTAAAGCGCACGGGAGGAAATTGCTAGACGATGAAACAAAGTTTGCCCTCATCACAGACTGGTGGGTACCTGATTCCTCCTTCAACTTCCCACAGTGTGCAAATTCTAGGAGACGATTTCAACATGGCTGGCTAAAACGATACAACTGGTTGGCATACAGCAATGGAGAGAAGGGTGCTTTCTGCAAACCGTGCCTCATCTTTGCCCCTGAATCTGCCGGAGCACACGGCAATCAAAGATTACAAACCTTAGTAAGCACTCCCTTTAACAAATACAAAGACGCAATTGAAGTCTTCAACAAGCACAGCAGTGCAAAGTATCATGCTGATGCTGTCAACTCATGTCAGATGTTTCTCAAGGTTGTGACCAACAAGGTACCAAGCATTGACAATCAACTTGACAACACAAGGCAACAACAAATGATAACCAATAGACAGCGTATCAGGCCTATGATTGAAACTGTGCTCTTTTTGGGAAGGCAGGAAATTTCATTTCGTGGTCACCGAGACAGCGGCAGTATCGCCAACACATCCACGGAAAATGATGGAAACTTCAGGTCAGCCCTTCGTTTCCGCATCAACGCTGGAGACAATAATCTGAAGAGGCACATAGAAACTGCAGGAGGAAACGCCATGTACACAAGTTGGAACACACAAAATGAGATCATCAACACCGTTGGAGATATAATCTCTGAAAAGATAGTTGATGAAGTGAAGGATGCAAAATACTTCAGTGTATTGGTGGATGAGACAACAGACTGTTCCACAAAAGAACAAATGAGCCTGTCAGTGAGATATGTGCATGATGACAAAGTATGTGAGAAGTTTTTGACTTTTGTAACAGTGAATGACCTCACAGGACACGGACTTGCGAAAAGCATACTCGACATTCTATGGGATGAGAAAACTCTGGATCCCATGAATATCCGTGGTCAAGGTTATGATGGGGCTTCGGCTATGAGCGGGCAATTTAATGGAGTCCAAGCATGCATAAGAGAGAAGAACCCACTCGCAGTGTACACACATTGTGCAAGTCATGTATTGAATCTGGTTGTCTCTCATGGAAGTAACTTACCTACAATACTAAACACGATCAGCACCATTCAGGAGATTTGTTCGTTGTTTGGTTCTTCGGCCAAGAGACAAAGCCTCCTAAGTGACTACATCACCAAGACGGCCCCAGAGTCGTCACACAAACGTCTGAAAAAACTATGCACTACAAGATGGGTTGAGAGGCACGAGGCTTATTAACGTGTTCTATGAGCTCTTCGTCCCTATAGAGGAGGCCCTTGAGTATGTGTCACATAATGGTGACAGATCATCATCGCAAAGAGCGTCCACATTGCTTACTGCTCTCAGATCTTCAGTATTTATCGTGGCCACAACCATACTAAACCGGCTCAGCGGAGTCCTCCTACCCTTGTCCCGGAAATTGCAGTCACCTACATGTGACCTAGTTGGATGCGTTAGACTTGTGCGTGATGTGCAGCAGGTCATCAAGCAAATGAGGGAAAACAGTGAAGAAGAGTTTGGACGGTTGTTTAGTGACGCAACGAAGTTGGCTGATGAAGTAGACGGCATCATACGCAAACCACGGACAGCATCTCGTCAAACAGCCAGAGAAAATCATCCATCTCAATCAGCTGAAGAATACTTCAGGGTATCAATGTTTAACATCTACATTGATCAATTGCTAAGTGAACTCAGCACAAGGTTTTCAGTCCACTTTGAAAGATGCGCCAAACTACAGTACATATTACCTGCATACTGCAATGACACCAACTTCAATCAACTCCAGGACATTTCGAATCTGAAGGCACAGTGAGAGGCGAGTTTGATATGTGGTGTGCGCTGTGGAAAAATGCTGTCGGTAATGTACCATCTACACCTACAGAGACTCTGACTTCAGTGCCAGGATTGGCGGACCTGTACCCGAATATACACGCACTTATCACGATATTTGCAGTCATCCCTGCTACCTCAGCTACTGCAGAACGCACCTTCAGTACCCTTCGTCGCCTTAAATCCTACTTGAGGTCATGGGCAACCAGCGTCTGACAGGCCTTGCTCTGATGTCTATACCAGGGACGTGCACAGGGTTGTAGAGGGGCAGGGGCTCACAGTCTGAAAAGGGCAGTGTAATTCCATGCTCGCGCGCGTAGCGCGCGAGCTAAACAATTTTTGGGCGTTCCGCCTAGTCAAACAATCATAAAGTGCACCAATAACACAAAACCGAAAATGAACATGTATTGGGGCAAATAGCTTACCTACCTAATGAAGTAAGTGTAGTAGTTGCTTTGACTCTGGAATCATCTTCCAACTAAACTCAAATCTTGTCATAGTATAACCAGATTCAAGTCGATGCTTAAAACTCATCTTATGTAACAACTCTTCAAAGATGATGTATATTTGTAATTGCATTGTAGGTACATGTATCTCGGTACATAATTTGTTTTCCCTATGCTATCATTGTATATTGTTTGTATTAGTGTTTTTTCTTTGTTTCCGCGCCTTGAGCGCCCAGCAGGGTGGATATGTGCGCGTTAAAAATCTGTATTATTATTATTATTATTATTAACTGTAAGACATAGGTCTCGAGTGGGAGCGGGATGTCAATTTCGTGTTTCAGTGACAGCGTGTGCCTGCCTATCAAAGACGTATAGGCGCGCGCGGCTATGCGTGAAATCTAGTTTCGCGGAGGGGCACATGCAGGCCCGTGCACAGGAATAGTAAGGGGCATCTCTGCTGACCTAATATTTATTCTAATTTTATTCTATCCTGACATCTTTCAACTAGGCAGGGCAGTCTATGCGCAACAGGAACTTAATAATTCATTCAAAAAAAAAAAAAAAAAAAAACTTGGGCTAAAAAGGGCACTTTTTATACTAGGCAAAAAGGGCAGGGGCTCAAGCACCCTTTGGGACCTATGTATGCACGTGCCTGGTCTATACACAGAGCAATAGATGTGGACATCGATGACGTCATCAATCGAATGGCACTAAAACGTCGTAGATTGGACTTTTCAATTTAATATTGCCTCACTATAGATTTATTAAGTAAAGTGTACATCTGTCAAAAACAAATCCATGTCTCTACTGGGGCAATTTTATAGGGTTAAACATTGCTCTCTATTATACTAACGGCAACGTGGTCAAGTGGACAAGATTGGACTTTTTAATTTAATATTGCCTTACTATATAATTATATTGCCATTGCCTGACTATAGATTTGTTAAGTAAAGTGTACATCTGCCAAAAATATATGTCTCTACTGGGACAATTTTATAGGGGTTAAACATTGCTCTCTTTTATACTAACGGCACCGTGGTCAAGTGGTTAGACTGCCCGTCTTGCAATCACAAGGTTGTGAGTTCGGAATCCCATGCTGACCGCTGATTTCACAATGCCTATATAAACTATTGTCGTCTAGTTACTGAATCACAATTGATTGATTTGTGCAGTTCGTAATTATAGACGATACACTAATGTTGGTGTGTGAGTTAGATTGGCTCTTGCCATTTTCTTGCCATTTATGCCTCTTCATATGGGAGGTTACCGAGTTCCTAATGGGAAGATCCATTATACACACATACAACCCTAAATTACATACATTGTTTACGTACATCCTAGTTGATTTGTGAGTGAGTTTTCTTTGAGCCCCCCAAAGACAAAATCCTGGGTGCGCCGTTGATTTGATGTCTGAAATAACAAATACAATCATACAACTTGATACATTAAACTTGTCACATTGTAATAGTAGAGAGTGCTATTAATATGGTTGAGTGTACTCTATAATAATAACTTCGTTTCTATCAATGAAATTCCAACTTTATATAAATTTTCCTTCATTGTTGTGAACCCATTTTCTTCTAATAACCAGACTTGTATGACTCATGACTTGGTCTTGAGTCTGACTCAGACTCAAATTAGAAATTTTTAGTGATTAAAACTCAAACTCGAGTCACCATGTACAATGACTTGGACTCAAACTCAACCCTTGGGACTCCAACTTTGTGACTGACTGGGAGGCAAAATGACCTGCCCAATATTTAAAATTTTTAAGATTACTCAATGCAAAGAAATACCCTTTAAAACATGTTCTCAACATAGATGAAGGGAATGACTAACCCTCCTCTGTTGTGTTCATTTCACACCTGACAAACCTCTGTGTTTATGTATGAATGTATGTTTGTATTCTGTCTCATTTTGCCTTTGAGAAAGAACCTGCTATTAAGTTCGAAACGTAAGGCCAATAACCATTTATTACAACAGGATTAAAGAAGTAACGCAAGAACCAAAATTGTCTTACTAATTTGAATTAGTTGTATGAAACATCACGCAAAGTTAAAGGGACAATATCGTCACGATCAACAGGGCATGGAATCGGTACCCTCGTTTAAGATGAAAGAGTGACTGACCATTGGCTCATTTATGCAGCAGCAACTGTAAAATGTCCTTATCTTGTAAGGCATTATTTTCAGTCGACGAGTAATCTAGAACTAGCACTCTGATTCCACGCCCTGTTGATCGTGACGACATTGTCCCACTAACAGCTAATAGGCCTATTTATTGATTTGGTAGCTTGCATCCCTTTGTCATGGTAGGGCAGTGTGCTTCGATACCTTTTTTAAAATAATTATTGGTACAAATACCGTTTGACGACCCTCGTAGCTCTTTGTTAGATTTAAAACCACTGGTTTTAAAATACCAGCACTACTCACCTATGAATTTAGTGACTTCACTGTTAATATATAGCAGCAAGTTTCCAGATGATAATTCAGATTGTAAAGTCCGTATTAATTAGATGAAACAGAGTCACATGTTATTGAATGCAATATTTTATTAAACCACCACCGATAAAACAAAACTAATTTCGATTATTTCGGATTACCACCATATCATTAAGACATCATTGATGCGATGTTTTTATACATTAATTCGTTAATAAACCAAAAAACACATTGTGTCATAATTATAAGGATTATAGTCAGTGTCAACTCAAAGTTAAATTCTACACATACACAACTGCAGAAGTATACTGAGACGCAATAGAAACTTACCACTTTTTCGACCTTAAATTATCAGTAATCACAATGCACAAATGTAATATGTGCACTTATTTTTAGCAAGTCAGTGTACCCCCTACAGACAAATCGGTCACACATGGTTACGTGACCTTTGAGTCGTTCTCTTCATGGCCCAGGTGCGTAACACCTGGTTTGACCATCAGCGATTGCTCAAGGGGTATGTGATGATTTTAATTAGCAGCACGTGATGTCTTATTTTGAACCATTACAATGTTATGCTATTCCAAAACAAGTGGTAAGTTTATATTGCGTCTCGGTATATATTACCTACATGAAGGGTGCTAATCATAACGTCAAACTGACATGCAAAGTCTCCTTGATGGCGTGCGCACTCGTTTTTGTTTAACATGTGGTTCCAAAGCAAACATTGTTCACTGAGAACTCTTATGTGACACGTTTTGTTACAATTTCAATGCGACTCTGTTTACATGAATGGCTACATTTTATGGACAAATATCGAGTTTGGGAAATGATGCACTCCGATAAAGATATTTGGCCATTATGTGCCGATATACTAAATCGTCTTTCTGTCTGTGTAATAATTTTGTTTAATTCCTTATTTAACCCAAATAAGTTTAAATACATAAACTACTGACATAATAATTATCAATATGTCGCTGATAACCAGGACCTGTATAATAATCTAATAACAAAAACCAGAATATGCTTTTCGTATGTGTGCCTTAATATCATTGTCTAAACAACTTAGTAACATTTAAAATTAATCCCCAATTAAGCCTAATAATCTTGAATACTCCGAATGAAAAATAATTTATCAAATCTAACATTTACTCCCGCTATATGATATTGTTTAAAGCCAGTATACTCTTGGCCTTTTGGTAAATTGTCTGTAAATGCGTCCATACTTTATAAGAACCAAAGATATATGTAAATGTATCCATACCATACTAGATAAGATGTACACGTAGGCCTATATATAATTATAAATCCTAACCTGCGATAGTTTCAGTTTATGGTACTGTGTTGTTTATAAGAAAATAGTGCAAATGCATTCAGACTGTTTGTATTTATTCTAATATGGAATTTATTTATGTCTTAGTAAAGACATACATTAAGTTTCTAACATCATTTCACTCATTTTACTAAAAAGCACAGAAGACAGAAAATGTCAGGGATGTCTGATATCATCAACTTTACACTAAGTAAGTTGTATGTACATATACAACTGCGGTTATTTCTGTTTTATTAGATTACCTATTGTATAGTGGCTTTTAAGATGTTGAGGAAAAACTGCTTTAAATTACACATTTCTAAAAAGAAATATAAAAAAAACAAGAAGCAAGGTTTACAGTAAATATGTACCCAAATGAATTGATCGTGGGTTCCATCATAAATTCATTTGGGCACATGCCAATGTTAAACCGAGTAAAGTATGTAACTACAACGGAATTGTTTTCCTTTTCTAAAAGGATATTATCAATATTCAAATTAAACACGCATTTTCGGTAAAACAGCAAAAACCACGGGCAATATATGTATATTTAAGATACATTTTCTTTTGATTAATTATTAAGATTTAATCTCCATAACCACAATAACTATGTGAATATACACCAATTATTTAATCATTGACTACATCTTAAAATCGTAACTAAAAATGCATTGTGTTAATCTACTCTTACTGATGGTTCAGTAAAGATTAAGGTGCAGCACCTTATCCAATCCACGATAATCAGTTCAGAAATTCAAATAAATTTACAATTATTTTTTTGGGGAGAATTCCCATAACGTTTATTGATTTTATTCCAAACTAGCGTCACATTTACCCATAAATCCTGAAACTATACACCCTTTTATTAAGACATTTACTGAACAGTATAGATTGTTACAGAATGCATGTCTTGTTTTGCATGAGATTTAAAGCTCAATTCATTTGATGTTATTTCTTAACACACATTTTCACAGCCTCATTCGACAGCTTCCATGTTGATGTAGTCGGTATTGTTTTTCTCTGATGGGGTTTAGTACATGGATGCGAGAGGATTGCGTGCCACATTACCTCTGCGGTTGTCATCAGCCTATTCAGAAATACAATTAATGTTTTTTTGTTTTACTATTAACCTGTCAAGCCTAGGCTGGGGGCATAATAGACTGCAATATTTTCTTTGATATTCAGCCGATTTACATGGAACTTTGAAGTAATGTACACTTGCTCAAGCTCTACAGCCTAGGGTAAACACAAGTTACCATGGGACTCCGTTAGGGGCTGTTGTACTAATTGTAAGTATTCTCTATGTTTGTGTGTTGGTCATTATAATCTTGAATAAAATCTGTTGCATGATGTTATAAGCAATGAGGGAAGGTCCATCATTGGTATATTAGGGCAATCGGTGACAGTGTTACAATCGTTGCAGGGGCTGCAATAAAAAAAAAGACTCATAGTGGCAACATTGTGCTCCCATTAGGTATAGGATTAGGGTTAGCATTCAGCGACCTCATCGGCAAGTGTAATTATGTAACTGCAACACATTAGTACAAGTGTAATCACTTCAACACAGTGGTTTGAGTATAAAATCCAGACTTTAATAAGTAATTTGCTTGAATAACTATGAGACAAAAGTTAATTTAAGACAAACTACACAGACCGTATGTGTACATGTGTACAATGTGCATTGAATATGGGGTATAACATACCCTTTACAAAGGAGTAGTAACCATGAGGGTTTTGATAAAAGCAATATTATATATTTGAAATGTGTAATTCTAATTTTAAATTAAATGATGATATTTGATGATAAAGATTTTGTTTCTAGCACAATGCCTCTTACCCTGGTGTCTTGACGGTACAATGCCTCATCACCTGTAGCCATGTAAGGTCGAATGAATTCCTGTTGGCCTGGCAAAGCCTTTACATGAAAATAATAATAAGTTAATAAGAAGTGCACTTTTTGTTTTGCAAAGCAAACAGTAAACTAAAGGCCAAAGAAAACGTAATCTTACCGGTTGCAAGTATGATGACTGGCTTATTACATGCATTAGATGATCCATTCGTCTTCTCTCTTCATCACGATCAGATGTATAGTATATACCATGTGAGTCTACACTACGATTCGGAAACTCATCTAAACCATGATTAAGCCTTGGATCATAAGGCTGTCTCCGGCTGTCATTGTAAGCATTGCCTTTTTCATATTGACGTCGCATGAGAAGACACATACACAGAAGCATACCAACTATGGCAAGGATGAGAATAATGCTTCCAATGATGATGAGAACTGTTGCTAAGGTTGATAACCCATCTGAAACAACAGAAGAAAACAAATCCAACATAAACAATTTTAGGCTCTCAGGGTGTCCCAAAAAGTTTCTATTTTTTGTTCTTGCTGAAAATACAAATTATCCACTTATTAATGGCTAATAATTTTTCATTTTCTAGTTCATAATCTAAAGGTAATTACTTATAACGCTTAAGATAATATTTGCCATTTTAAGACAATTATGAATACACTCACAGCATAAAGTCATTTAACTTAAATTGTTTGAATAGCAGACAGTATTTCTTTAGATGTTTACGTGCAGAGTATTATATCAGACATGATTACCTCCAGGAGCAGTAGTTGTTGTGCTTGGTGTATCAGTTGTTATTGGAATAACACTATCACAGAGCTCACCAGTGTATGATGTCTGACATCTAAACATACAATAAGAAAACACAAGAAAGTGAAAGCAATCGAACATTTATTAAGTGTATACTCTGATATGTGTACATATTTCAGTAGATGACGCCAATACAATATGCACAAACTGACAATCATCTGTGTGATCATTTGCCATAATAATACTTTGTCTAATGATTATAAACCTATTAACATCTTAAAGGTGTAAGAGGGATCTAATTAAGATTTGCACAAAATTACTTCCGATCCAACATAACTATAATAGGCCTGTATTCAGGAATTGGAACTCAAATATTAGCTTTGTATGTGGGAATCTGCAATGACTCTTAGGGGAGGGTGTGGTCTGCACGGAAGAGCGGGAGAGGGGCACAGTCCGGTCCTGGGAAATGATATTCTTCAACCTGTGGGATTCTGCAATGTCTCTTAGGGGAAGGGGAATCAGAACATTCAAAAGGGTTGTTACATTGAGGTTGATCACCAATTCAATTTCTTTCCTCAGCACATTTGTCACATTTCTTTGATTTTATGGAACATTTTTCTAAACAATTTTTTTGATAATTTATATTTAAAAATATTACTCAAGAGATTGAAAGTTGAAAAATGCAACACAAAATATTTGAAATGGTCACGAAAACTTGAAGTAGAAATGCAAAGACATTATAAATGACAATCTTTGAAACCATAAATTGTAAAATTACCTGCATGAGTAGCTAAATGAAGGGAAGGTACCAGACCTGTCACATGTTCCACCATTGTGGCAGTAGTCTGGTGCACACTCTGATGTTGTTGCTGTAAAACCAACAAATTTAATGTATTTATGACATCATATTACAGGCAGCTCATATTGAATACAAAAAAATTTAATTCAACATTATTTATACAAGACTTATATGGTTCGTTACTTGGACTCAAGTCATTTATTTAGTGACTCAGACTTGAGTCACCATGTACAATAACTCAGACTTGACCCTTTGTGACTCAGACGTAAAATGGCATGTTCAATATAAACTATTCTTAAACCCGACGAAGATTGCTCAATGTGAAAAAATTCCCTTGAAATTATTAGAAAAAGTCTTAATAACTAATAATTTTAACAGAAATAGTTTATCACATCAGAATCGCAATGGGCAGAATTGGGGAAGTCAAATGATAGTGATATGGGTAGGACATTCTGGACTTCTGACTAGGACTCATCAACATTCTTGACACAAGTCTCCGTCTCGACATGGAGAACTTGGACTTGCACTATTCATACACATCAAAACTGCATTATAAATTACAGTTAATACATTAAAATAACAATGAAAATTATATGCAGGAAAACAACAAATAGAGACAATTGACAGATAAACAAACAACCAAAGAGACAAACGGAAACACAGACAAAAAAAACAAATTGAAAAGCAAACATTCAAACAAACAACACCATTGACACACCCACAACACGACAAGCGCCAACATAGTGACATGAAAGCAAACAAGTGGCACAGTTAAAAAATACAACAGAAACAGAAATAATATTGCACAAATCACAGGCTTTAAAGGTTGCCTCCAACTACATCTGCACAATACCATGCAAGGAACAAAAACAAGAAAGGAGAAAACACAAACAAACATAATGAACAATAAACAAGACGTGGTTTGTGAAGTAAGTAAACTTCTTATTGTTATGTGTTTTTATAATGACATGCTTTGAAATCATATTTGCATTCATTGGGTTGCAGTATAGCAGTTGTGAAGATGATTTTGCTTTGATTTTAAACCAGTACAGTTTATATTTATTTGGCTACTAAAGACGATATTCAATTAATATTACCTGTTACTGTTACAGAACCAGGAATAAGATTGACAGTTGTATTGCCATCAATCAGTGTATTACTGCTTGATATAACACTCTGCAAAGTCTCTTGTGCGGGAGTTGCTTGGTTTACTGGAAAAAATGATGCCATGGTTGCAATCACACTTCCCTCCTTCAAGTGTAGACCTTTCACTGATACGATATGCGATGTGGCTGGGTTATCCTTTAGTTTCTTTGTAACCTGATAACAACAATGTTTTAACAATACTTTAAAATACAAATGTTTAATCAAAATAATGCACTTATTTCTCTTACTATGTTTTTACTACAGGAAGATCTCTCATATAATCTCATACGTTTCAAATAAGCAGAGCACAATAAGCCATATCAACAAGTAGCCTTTGTGAAAATGCTATAAACATTTAGTCAAATATACGTATATACGTGTATATATATATAATAATAATAATAATAATAATAATAAAGATTTTTAGCGCGCACATATATATACACATACATGCATATATACACATATATATACACATACATATACACATATATATACACATATATATACACATACATATACACATATATATACACATAATATATACACATATATATACACATATGTTTACTAATTCAGTCTTAGGGCGACCGGTTCTTTAGAAATTCCTATTTTTTCTGCGTTAAGGCGACCGTTGCCGGTCGCCTTAACGCCAGCTACCCTTTAAAGTCATAATTTTGTCATAAAGTCTAAAAATCATCGCTTCCTTAGCCTCTAATTAGTGTAAACATTTTTTTTCCAGAGTTTTGGACGGTTGGAGGATATATAAAAAAAGGGAAAGGTAGAGGGAATTTTGTGCACGTTTCTATGAGCGGTCGCCCTATGGATGAAAAGGGAATTATATATATATATATATATATATATATATATATATATATATATATATATATATATATATATATATGTGTATATATATATATATATAAATGTGACGGTCATAACAATTAAGACTAAGTCCAGAGACCCCCCGGTTTATTTTTAAACCGTACACTCCGCATTACGTAATTTCTGTTCGTTCAATTGTATTTATTCTAATTAGGCTAGCGCCCTCAGCGATATCATTTAAATTATTTCGCGGGCTTCTACCTTCATAACATTCTTTACCAAAAACTAATCGGTACGTGTCCTATTTGTCTTCGTACACAGGTAACTATCTTTTATTGTATTTTCTGTTTATATTTCTTCAATCTCGTTCCACCTCAACCTATAACTGTCATATTCCGTCTACATTTACTCTATTTGGTGATAATGTCGTTAATTTAATGGCATACCTTTGTAGTGAAAATAGAGAATATATTTGCTTATCATTAAATATATTGTTACAGAAGTTTCCTAAGTTTACACTTGTTAGTATTTATCACATAGGCTTAAGCTATGTAATTGGATTTACCTTACTTGTATTACTTTTAACGTTAGTAAAGATCCAAGATGGCGGACGTCGCCCGGACTTTGGCGCCAACCGCAGGAACTATATTGATTATTTACTTTATTAAATAAATGTTAATTGCATTTTTAAGACTATACATAATTGTTTACATTTATAACATTCTTTACCGAAGACTAATCAGTACGTGTCCTATTTGTACACAGACAGAAATAAAACTGGTGCTGAAACCAAAGAAAGTGTCTTTCATACCAACGACTCAAAACTAAATAAGGGTCACACACACACACACACACACACACACCCACACACACACACGCGTTATGCGATCATCAGACAACTGATAGTCACCAAGTGATTACTCCTATATATATATAGGCCTACACGTGCACGTACAGGTTACTCGCTCAATGATGCGTGGTAATTAGGGCCTTGTGTGTAAGCTCGTTTGTTGGCGGTTTGTGGTTTGTTGACACGGTACTGTTCCTCGTCACGTGTCATCGCTTTTGAAGTTGCAAAGGTAGAACTTGTTTTCATGGCGGCATTTTGATATGAGTTCGGGTCGTTTGTTCAGCAGTATCCTCTTGTCGGCGTTTATGATGGAGAGCTTCTCTGTGAGGCAAAGGTTGCACCGTTTCGATTCGCTGTTGTATGCTTGAGATCTACAGGCTACCGACCAATTGATGGTGAATGGTTTCTTGTTCCTTTTAAATTGCCAAATGTGCTTGGAGAGTTCCGTGCTGTTCTGGTACTTCTCATGCCTGAAAGACTGTGTGTGGTTGCCTATCTTAGCTTGAATGGAGGCGCGGTGAGACATAATGTACAGTTGAGAGTTGTTTGGTTGCTTAACTTCGGCATTGTAGATGATGTTGCTGGCCTGGCACTTTCCTTGTAGAGGGCATAGGTCTTTCTTGCAGCAGTTGCAGTCCTTGCGGTCGGTCCCTTTGTCGTTCGATGAGACTTGTTTGTTATGTGCCTTGATGATACTGGCGATGTTGGGCATGCAGCTGTAACTGATCTTGACCGTGTTCCTGTTGAATATCTTGTTCAGTTTGGAGTTCCTCGGGAAGTGCTTGCCGATGAGTTTCAGGAATATGCCGCCAATGTTTGTTGTCACGTTTTTGCTGAATGGAGGGTTGAACCAGATGACGTTGCGCTGCCTGTTCCGTTTTTCCTTAGTAGGTTGGCTATCGATGTAGGTGAGGCCTTCCGTGTATCCGCTGGATCTTAGTGCGTCCTCGTAAGCTGGGGAGGCTTTCTTGAAGATTTCTTCATCGTGCGAGATGCCCGATATGCGTCGGCTGATGGAGGCGGGTAGGTTCTTGATGATGTTAGGCGGGTAGTTAGACTGCTTGTGGATGTACATGGGTAGGTCGTTTGGTTTCCGGAAGGGGTAGTGCTTGCCGTTGCTCAGATTGAAGGTGATGTCGCGAAAGTTCGTGATCTTTAGGTTACCGTCGATAGTGATGCTTAGGCCGAGTTCCTTGAATAACTTTGTTATGTCCTTCCTGATTCGGTCGGCTCTGCTGCCAGTGATATTTTTGAAGACTGCCAAGCCGTCGTCCCTGTAGAGTCCAATTCCTTCTTTCCCATACCGTTTTGATAAGGTGTCCAGGATGTAGAGGCCTACTAACTCGCATACCTCAGCCCCGTCGTAGCTGCCCATTGTTACGTCGAAGAGGTCATTGTTGCCTTTTTTCCTCCATGGCGTACCTTTGTCGAATAGTAGAGACTTCCTGGCGTGCATGATGATCTTGGTGTCTTGTTGGGAGATGTGAGCGTGTTTTTTAGCGAAGGCTATGGCTTTTCTCAGCAGGCTTTCCGATATGGAGGGGTAGAAATCAACGATGTCAAAACTGATGAATGTGTGCTTGTCCTTTTCCTTGATGTTCTTGAACCACTCTATCACTGACGTCGAGTTCCTCCACTGGTTGACCGCTATGGCAGCTCTTACGGCGTTGTTAATTCTGTCCAAGATTTTTTTGCTGACAATTCCTGTTTCGCTCTTTGCGGGGTTGATGAGTCGGCACGGTAGGTTGTTTTCGAAGTTGTCCTTGTGGTCTTTGAGGGTTATGAATGCTTGTTTCATTGCCATGGTCTCAATTCGGTCGTCTATTTCGAGTTCTGCAGCGATGGTTTGTACCTCGGCGTTGATGCTGTTAAGAGTCGTCATGTTGGTGGTTTGGTAGTTCTTGGTGATGTTTTCTCTGAGCAGCTTTTAATACAGGGTGCGGTCGGTCTCGTACAGGTGTCTTGTCTTGTCAGCGGGGATAAGCATCTTCGTGGAGCTCTTGATCTTGTTGACATCCTTTCTGAGCGTGTCTTGGAACTGATCGGTGACTTCCTTTGTTCTTACGTTCTCAATCATTTTCAGCATGTCGTCTTCAAACGGTTTCAGCTCATCAATTTGCGGTGGGCACTTTCTGCTCCGGAACCCAAACTTATGGTCGTTCTTAAGTATATATGTATATATATATGTATATGTATATATATATATATATATATATATATATATATATATATATATATATATATATATATATATGTATATATGTCTGATGATCGCATAACGCGTGAAACTCGGAGTTACAACTACCAGCGTTCCACTAGTTTTACTACAAGTGTATATATATATACAAGTATATATATATATATATATATATATATATATATATATATATATATATATATATATATATATATAGATATATATATATATATATATATATATATATACATACATGTATATATACATGTATATATACATGTATATATACATGTATATACACATGTATATATACATATGTATATATACATATGTATATATACATATGTATATATACATATGTGTATATATACATATGTATATATACATATGTATATATATATATGTATACAGTGCGTATAAAAAAAAAGGTAATCCGAATTCAGGGCGTTAATATGCCAAGGTTATTTAGTTTGACAATTTACATGTAGTGTACCAAAGAAGAGGAACTCCTCAGCTTTCCATTGATACCTGTATCGATCCATTGCTGTCACACATGGCCGAGTACATTGTTATTGAAAATGGCAAATTCAAATCGCATTTTTGCAAGTTTGGGTAATCAGTTCAAGGCAATCTGAAATGGACGCATCACTTGACTGCCTAGATGATTATGTAAGATTTTTAAGCTGGTGCGGTAATCGTCTGTTACGACATCCTTTTCTTCAAGTTGGGTATTTAAGAAGGGCCTGGGTTTAGGGACAGGTAGTTGGAAAGATGGTACAACTAACGACTGAACAGCGAGTTTTCGTGATTACAACATTTCACCAAACTCACAGTTTGCAGCAAACTCGCGATGCTTTCAGGAACGTTTCCCAGAACGGGAGCCCCCAGCAGCCAAAACCATCTGGGCGAATGTTAGAAAATATCAAGAGTATGGCACTAGCCTCAACCGCAACAAGGGGAATTCTGGCAGGAGGCGCACCGGGCGATCAGAAGGGAACATTGCAGCAGTAAGGCAGCAACTTTTGGAGCATCCTATGGACACCAGCGCAAGGCGAAATGGGCTGAGATTGCCTTCGGCGACATTCAACAGAATCACGAGATTGGACCTCCACCAGCATCCATATCGGATTCACATCCGACATCAACTTACGCCAGGAGATTTTGCTAGAAGGCTGGCGTTTTCCAGATGGTTGATAGCCCGTACCGAGAGAGATGTCAATTTTCTGCGGAATCTCGTAATCGGCGACGAAGCTGCTTTCTCCATGAACGGCAAGGTCAATACGCATAATGTTCTTGAATATGCACCAGCAAGACACCCCCAGAATTCAATTTTGAGGTTAACATGAGTCGACAAAAGTGGACTGTTTGGTTAGGACTTTGTGGAAGTGGTCAGCTGATCGGACCGTTTTTCTTTCAAAGGAATGTCAATGGTAACATGTATCTGCAGACGCTCAATGATAACGTTTTACCGCAGCTGCAGGAACACTTTGAGCGACAGGTTCGTGGGGTCTTCAGACAACTCTGGTGGGCCCAAGATGGCGCCCCAGCACATCGCCTTATCGCTGTCCGAGATCGTCTGAGGGAACTCTTTGGCGAACGAGTCATCGCCGTCAACCATGAGGTGGAATGGCCACCAAGATCACCTGACCTCACACCATGTGACTATTTCCTTTGGGGACATTTGAAGAACAAGGTGTTTGCAACTCCTCCACGTGATCTTGATGAATTGCAGGGCCGTATTCGAAATGAAGTGGATGCTTTACGCAATAATCCGGCTATGGTGAGACGAGCAGTGCAGGACATGCTCCGTCGCTGTCAGCTTTGTGTCGAAAGGGGAGGTGGACATGTTGAAGGTGTGGGTGCATAAAAGGGCAATGTTAGAAGAGATTCTTCTTGAATAATGTCCAGTCATTCCTAAAGAAAATCTGGTTTATCATACTGACTTTCACTAATTATCCTGCCTTGCTCTGATTACCCAAACTTGCAAAAATGCGATTTGAATTTGTCATTTTCAATAACAATGTACTCGGTCATGTGTGACAGCAATGGGTCAATAAAGGTATCAATGGAAAGCTGAGGAGTTCCTCTTCTTTGGTACACTACATGTAAATTGTCAAACTAAATAACCTTGCCATATTAACCCCCTGAATTCGGATTACCTTTTTTTTATACGCACTGTATATGTATATATATATATATATATATATGTATATATATGTGTGTATATATATATATATATATATATATATATGTCTATATATATATATGTATATATATATATATGTATATATGTCTATATGTATATATGTATATATGTGTATATATATATATATATATATATATGTGTATATATATATGTGTATATATATATATATAGAGACTCATTGAAAAAGTTGAAAGTGTCATCAAACGCATGCGATGGAAAGCCTTCTTCTTCCTAAAAGCTAAAGACGAGGACGACGATAGTGACGATTCCAACGACGACACACAGAACGACCATAAGTTTGGGTTCCGGAGCAGAAAGTGCCCACCGCAAATTGATGAGCTGAAACCGTTTGAAGACGACATGCTGAAAATGATTGAGAACGTAAGAACAAAGGAAGTCACCGATCAGTTTCAAGACACGCTCAGAAAGGATGTCAACAAGATCAAGAGCTCCACGAAGATGCTTATCCCCGCTGACAAGACAAGAAACCTGTACGAGACCGACCGCACCCTGTATGAAAAGCTGCTCAGAGAAAACATCACCAAGAACTACCAAACCACCAACATGACGACTCTTAACAGCATCAACGCCGAGGCACAAACCATCGCTGCAGAACTCGAAATAGACGACCGAATGGAGACCATGGCAATGAAACAAGCATTCATATCCCTCAAAGACCACAAGGACAACTTCGAAAACAACCTACCGTGCCGACTCATCAACCCCGCAAAGAGCGAAACAGGAATTGTCAGCAAACAAATCTTGGACAGAATCAACAACGCCGTAAGAGCTGCCATAGCGGTCAACCAGTGGAGGAACTCGACGTCAGTGATAGAGTGGTTCAAGAACATCAAGGAAAAGGACAAGCACACATTCATCAGTTTTGACATTGTTGATTTCTACCCTCCATATCGGAAAGCCTGCTGAGAAAAGCCATAGCCTTCGCTAAAAACACGCTCACATCTCCCAACAAGACACCAAGATCATCATGCACGCCAGGAAGTCTCTACTATTCGACAAAGGCACGCCATGGAGGAAAAAGGCAACAATGACCTCTTCGACGTAACAATGGGCAGCTACGACGGGGCTGAGGTATGCGAGCTGGTAGGCCTCTACATCCTGGACACCTTATCAAAACGGTATGGGAAAGAAGGAATTGGACTCTACAGGGACGACGGCTTGGCAGTCTTCAAAAACATCACCGGCAGCAGAGCCGACCGAATCAGGAAGGACATAACAAAGTTATTCAAGGAACTCGGCCTAAGCATCACAATCGACGGTAACCTAAAGATCACGAACTTTCTCGACATCACCTTCAATCTGAGCAACGGCAAGCACTACCCCTTCCGGAAACCAAACGACCGACCCATGTACATCCACAAGCAGTCTAACCACCCGCCTAACATCATCAAGAACCTACCCGCCTCCATCAGCCGACGCATATCGGGCATCTCGCACGATGAAGAGATCTTCAAGAAAGCCTCCCCAGCTTACGAGGACGCACTAAGATCCAGCGGATACACGGAAGGCCTCACCTACATCGATAGCCAACCTACTAAGGAAAAACGGAACAGGCAGCGCAACGTCATCTGGTTCAACCCTCCATTTCAGCAAAAACGTGACAACAAACATTGGCGGTATATTCCTGAAACTCATCGGCAAGCACTTCCCGAGGAACTCCAAACTGAACAAGATATTCAACAGGAACACGGTCAAGATCAGTTACAGCTGCATGCCCAACATCGCCAGTATCATCAAGGCACACAACAAACAAGTCTCATCGAACGACAAAGGGACCGACCGTAAGGACTGCAACTGCCGCAAGAAAGACCTATGCCCTCTACAAGGAAAGTGCCAGGCCAGCAACATCATATACAATGCCGAAGTTAAGCAACCAAACAACTCTCATCTGTACATAGGTCTCACCGCGCCCCCATTCAAGCTAAGATACGGCAACCACACACAGTATTTCAGGCATGAGAAGTACCAGAACAGCACGGAACTCTCCAAGCACATTTGGCAATTGAAAAGGAACAAGAAACCATTCACAATCAACTGGTCGGTAGCCTGTAGATCTCAAGCATACAACAGTGAATCGAAACGGTGCAACCTTTGCCTCACAGAGAAGCTCTCCATCATAAACGCCGACAAGAGGATACTCCTGAACAAACGACCCGAACTCATATCAAAATGCCGCCATGAAAACAAGTTCTACCTCTGCAACTTCAAAAGCGATGACACGTGACGAGGAACAGTACCGCGTCAACAAACCACAAACTGCCAACAAACAAGCTTACACACAAGGCCCGCAAACAATAGGTAATTACCACGCAT
Source organism: Zoroaster sp. YZ-2022 (assembly GCA_029582265.1). NCBI lineage: Eukaryota > Metazoa > Echinodermata > Asteroidea > Forcipulatida > Zoroasteridae > Zoroaster > Zoroaster sp. YZ-2022. Next base: position 3,471,726 of record CM055816.1, read on the forward strand.
CATTGAGCGAGTAACCTGTACGTGCGCGTGTAGGCCTATATATATAGGAGTAATCACTTGGTTACTATCAGTTGTCTGATGATCGCATAACGCGTGAAACTCGGAGTTACAACTACCAGCGTTCCACTAGTTTTACTACAAGTATATATATATATATATATATATATATATATGTGTGTATATATATATATATATGTGTGTATATATATATATATATATATATATATATGTGTATATATATATATATATGTGTATATATATATATATATATATATATATATATATATATATATATATATATATATATATATATATATATATATATATATATATATATATATAAATTAAATCGGGAGGGTGGCCTTAGCTTTCGATCCAATCCGGACCTTCATCAGAGGCTTTGACAAAGTACAACATAAAAACTCATCCATTTATAGGGAAAAGGGAAAGCAAAGGATCATGGGGCGGGATCCAAAAAAGGCGGGAAAATAGTCAGCAATTAAAGATAAGCATCAGTCTAGAAAAAGCCAATAGGAGTATCAGAAGTGAACAAAGGGGGATTATTGAGCCACACAATAAGTAGATGTGGCAGCTTATGGTGAAGCAAGGGTAAATGAGGGATTATTGAGCCACACAATAGGTAGAGGTGGCAGCTTTTAGTAAAGCTGGCATAAACATAGGACAATACACAAAGGAATACGACAACAAAAAGGTTTTTTTTTTAAGCCTTACAAATTGATGAGTTGGTGTGTGGATGTAAATAGCTAAATTAAAATAGTCCTATGAGTATGAGAGACAGTTGGAAAAAATGTAAAAATATACAAGATAAGATAAAGCAACAGGTTAAAGCAAATACCTGAAGATAGGACAGGTTAGGACATAGACCTGAAAAGTAACAGGTTAAAACAAATACCTGAAAATAGAACGAAGGTTAAAACAAATACCTGAAGAGAGAACAGGTTAAAACAGATACCTGAAAATAGAACAGGTTGGGACAAAGACCTGAAAAGTAACAGGTTAAAACAAATACTTTAAAAGAAAACAGGTTAAAACAGACACCCGAAAGGAGTACAGGTTGAAACAAATACCTGAAAAGAGAACAGGTTAAAGCAAATACCTGAAAAAAAGAACAGGTTAAAACAAATACCTGAAAAAACAGGTGAAATCAAATACCTGAAAAAGGAACAGGTTAAGTCAATTATCTGAAAATAGAACAGGTTAGGACAAAATCCTGAAAAAATATAAGGTTACAACAAATGCCTGGAAATAGGTAAAGGTAGCTGCGTTATTTGACACCTGTGTTGATATTGATGTATCCAGTGTGACTCCCTAAGTTTGCGATGTGTATCATTGCTAGTGCAGGCTTCAATTACAATGAGTTCAACATCATTAATGCTATGATTAGGGCTGTTAAAATGGATAGCCACAGGGTAGGGTTTTTTAGTTTTCACAGAGGAAACATGGTTGGCAAAGCGGAGACACAATTTGGTCTTTGTCTCCCCTATATATTGTATACCACATCTTTTACATGAGATTACATATATAACGGTTCACGAGATTACATATATACGGTTCACGAGCAAAGAAAAATTGGCTGATGCAGGACTCGAACCCGCGACCTCTCGATTACCGTACGAGCGTTCTACCAACTGAGCTAACCAGCCCCTATGTTGGTGGTCGGTCCACTTATGCCAATTATCTATTGCTCTGTGGGGGCCAGGTCAGAGGCCAAACCATATCTGCCGAGTAGCCAGGGATCAAGCCCCGGTCAGATGCAAACAACCCGGGTAACGGCAGTAGCGGGGATCACAGAATTAACGGGTTTTATGTGGTTGTACACAAAGTAGATTTATATGGAGAAACTGACCTGAAATATTATAAACGGTTCGCGAGCAAAGAAAAATTGGCAGATGCTGGACTCGAACCCTATATATATATATATATATATATATATATATATATATATATATATATATATATATATATATATATATATATATATGTCTGACCTTGAAGACAGATTGCTATCTTCTGCCCCCCACCGTCCTCTAGTATGGTGGAGATTTATTGACGATATATTCTGCAATTGGTGTGGTGGCCAAGATAGCCTAGGTAAATTCATCAACTACATTAATTCATTCCACGCCACCATCAAGTTCACTGCTAACTACTCTACCAATAGCGTGAACTTCCTAGACGTCACCATCAACAAATCCCCCCATGGCATCTCGACTGATGTCTATTGTAAACCCACTGACACTCATCAATACCTGCTTTCCGACAGCTGCCACGCCAAGCACTGCAAAGAGGCCATCGCCTACAGTCAAGCGCTCCGTATAAGACGTATCTGTTCCACTGATACCTTATACAGGAAACGGTCGTCTGAACTGAGGCAACACCTTGTATCCCGGGGTCATAGCAAACGCAGGGTCCAACTAGCCATCAACAGGGCCCTCTGTACCCCCCGTAGCGCCCTCTTGGCTACCCAGGGTAACAAGAAAACCCTTCCTAACAGAGTCCCCCTGGTCACGACTTATCACCCCAGATTACCCAGACTTTCATCTATCGTAAATGATAACATGACTATTTTACACTCCTCCGACAGGTTACGCTCAGCCATCCCTGAGCCCCCTTTGATTGCTTTCCGTCGCCCCCGTAACCTCAGTGATATATTGGTTCGGGCTAGGCTCCCTAGCACCAACAGTGACCTTAACGTCACTGATCATGAATCACCACAGGGGTGCTCCAAGTGTAACCGCTCGAGATGCAAAACCTGTTTGTATCTCAAACCTGCTCAGAAGGTGAAAAGCCACAGTACTGGTCTCACCTACACAATCAGAACTAAATCCCAGTGTGACACACCTAATGTTATATATGTAATCTCATGTAAAAGATGTGGTATACAATATGTAGGGGAGACAAAGACCAAATTGTGTCTCCGCTTTGCCAACCATGTTTCCTCTGTGAAAACTAAAAAACCCTACCCTGTGGCTATCCATTTTAACAGCCCTAATCATAGCATTAATGATGTTGAACTCATTGTAATTGAAGCCTGCACTAGCAATGATACACATCGCAAACTTAGGGAGTCACACTGGATACATCAACTGAAAACACTGCAACCCTGTGGCCTCAATATCAACACAGGTATCAAATAATCCAGGTACCTTTACCTATTTCCAGGTATTTGTTGTAACCTTTCATTTTTCAGGTATTTGTTTTAATCTTTATTCTATTTTCAGGTATTTGCTTTAACCTGTTACTTTTCAGGTCTTTGTCCCAACCTGTTCTATTTCTAGGTATTTGCTTTAACCTGTTGCTTTATCTTATCTTGTATACTTTTACATTTTTCAAACTGTCTCTCATAGAACTATTTTAATTGAGCTATTTACACCCACACATCAACTCCTCAATTTGTAAGGCTCAAAACCCCCCTTCTTTTGTTGTCGTATCCCTTTGTGTATTGTCCTATGTTTATGCCAGCTTCACTACAAGCTGCCACCTCTACCTATTGTGTGGCTCAATAATCCCTCTTTTACCCTAGCTTCGCCATAAGCTGCCACATCTACGTATTGTGTGGCTCAATAATCCCCCTTTTGTTCACTTCTGATACTCCTATTGGCTTTTTCTCGACTGATGCTTATCTTTAATTGGTCACTATTTTCCCGCCTTTTTTGGATCCCGCCCCATGATCCTTTGCTTTCCCTTTTCCCTATAAATGGATGAGTTTTTATGTTGTACTTTGTCAAAGCCTCTGATGAAGGTCCGGATTGGATCGAAAGCTAAGGCCACCCTCCCGATTTAATTTATATATATATATATATATATATATATATATATATATGTATATATGTATATATGTATATATGTATATATATATATATATATATATATGTATATATATATAGTAATTTACAGCATTTCACAGACAAGTTTCTAAATATATAACTTGAATATAATGATATCGTTGAATATAATGACCATAACAAAAGTATTTTAGGGTTAAACAAGTAATTACCAGCAATTCAAGAGACGAAGCCAATTTTTTATAAGCAGAGCTCAACGGATTTCCGTACGCAAGAATGTAAACCAAGTCAGCACCAAACGTAAGTTGTAGTGATGGCAATTCTGAAAAGCAATCAAACCATGAGGATGATTCACTGAAAAATAAGAAATATTCATGAATTGAAATCAAGACGAATTGTGGAATTACCAACTCGAGCATAAAGAAGTGTTAAAGGAACATCATGCAAAAGCAGTAGAGGACGTAAAAACAAAATTAGCATAAGTCATAATGTTGTTATATTACCACAAACTACAAATTATTACAATATTTATTACAAATTATTACAATATAACAAAATATGCAAGTTTCATACAAATGTATGCCAATATTTTTGTACATGTTACTGAATCGATCAACTTACATGTGAGAAGGAAAAAAGGCTGGCATAAATACATTAACAACTTGATAGTGGAAGGTAATATGAAATATGTCTTGACAGATAAATAAACTGTTCATCCATAAATAAATAAGGTACAGATAAAACTAATGGAGTTCAAAATACAAAAACACTATGACTTTGCAGTAGGCTTGAGCGATATCGATTTTTTTCATCCCTGAAATATTTTCCAACATATCACGATTTTCGATATTATCATGATTATTTTTTAACGCATTAGTGCTTTAGAGCCGATAATAACAGGGATGTACCCATCTACAAGCGTCACAATAAATTGCCAGGGCAGTGCTTATCTGAGAGACACGTGCAATCGTGTCATTCACAAGTGCACCATGGCCATTGGAAATTTGTTCACATAATAATTATGTGGGACGGTTACAAAGTCTTGCATCCCAATCAAATCATCAGCCTGAGTTTACGTGATTCAGATTCCATGTGACTAGGTTTATTCCTGCATAGTACCATGATGGAGAAGAAAACAATGTGATTGTGACACGTCATTTGCACTTCTGAAGCTGTGACTGAGTTTGGATTGTACTCACACTATTTTAAATGAACGTCAATCATTAGATTATCAAGAGTACGTGTATATGTTTTGTTACAAGACAAGAGTCCCAGTATGGTATAATAGAATAGTGTCCTAATCCCCCAACTTTGATCGAGCCGCTGTCAATTCATGCTTTGATTTAATTAATGACGTGATTAATTAACGTGAGCACAGAGCACCTGCAATTGCTGCAAATGTTATTTTGTTGTCGATATTTAAGTTAACACCCATATTCTGCATATATTTAAATATGCATGGTATGATATCCAAACATAGTAGGAAAAGATTATGTCTAGTTTTAGTTCCTATTTAACAAAACAAATATTACGAATTAGCAATATCAATAACATGATTTCGAATCGGTAAGCTACTTCACTTTTACAGCAAAATTCATGGAGGCAGTCTTGCATGCCCTATACGATGCGCCAGCCAGAGTATAACAGGCCACCATGGCTAGACAGTGAGACGTAAACATACCCCATCCAATACCCCATCCAATCCCCAACACTTAATCTGTCTGAATAGATTCCATTGAGTGGCGGTGGATTTTAAACAACGCCTTGTCAGACGGCTCCTTTGTGATCTGACAGTTGGCTTACCATAGAAGTAGTTCATCTTCATTTCTCTTTTCCGAAAGCTGAAAAGTCTACCCGAAGTTTTTTTTTTCCCATGGAATTTCTGACCCAATTGACAGATGTAAGTCTGTTCCACGAGCTGCCCTGAAAAGCAGGATACCCTATGGGTAACATGATAGGAAGTAAGTCTATTGTACGAGCTGTCCTGAAAAGCAGGATACCCTATGGGTATTGTGATAGGAAGTAAGTCTGATGGTGATGGTGGTGATGATGGTGATGATCATCATCATGATGATCATGATGATGATCATGATGATCATGATGATGATCATGATGATGATCATGATGATGATCATGATGATCATGATGATGATCATGATGATCATGATGATGATCATGATGATCATGATGATCATGATGATCATGATGATCATGATGATCATGATGATCATGATGATCATGATGATCATGATGATCATGATGATCATGATGATCATCATGATGATCATGATCATGATGATCATAACATATCCACGAACATATCCACCAAGGCGCATTATTAACATTATTAACCCTGCTCATCAGCTCCCTGGGGAGTATACAGCTCAGTTGCTTCCATTTCGGTGCATATAGGGCTAATCGAACAACAACCAACTCTGCACTCACAGGTACCCATTTACTCATGGGTGGAGAAAAACAATTATGGTAAAGTGTCTTGCTCAAGGACATAAGCATCACGGTCGAGGTCAGGATTCGAACCCACATTCTGACGACTAGGCCATCAGAACACAAATCTGATTCACTAAACCGCTCGGCCATGACACTTCACTCCATATTACTCGATGATTAACATGATTGGAAGTAAAGTAGCATGATAGCAAGTAAATCTGTGCTACAATCTGCCTTCAAAATCAGGATACTATGATAGGAAGTATGTTTGTGCTATGAACTGCCTTTAAAAACAGTTTTTTCTTAAATAATGAAAACTGCACGTACACACACAACATTATAGGCCTAATTGTATGTACATTGGTTCAATAGGGAAAAGCTTAAACCCAACTTACTTGTACATGAACCATCATTGCCTTCAGAATATCCATCAAAACCACGACATTGACACACAAAACGATCAGCATTGGTATCAGGTAAACAGTATTGTCCAGTCTGTGAGCACAGAGTGCTATCTGTCATACATGGATTGTCATCTGAAAAGAAAAATAACAATTAGTGGCTTGTATCCAGTACACTCATCACAATGTAAACACAGAGTGCTATACATGGATTGTCATCTGAAAAGGGAGAAAGCTATTGTGGTGCGGTATACCATGGAGGTAATACCTCCATGGGTATACCACCCTCATACTGCTTATACATGTAATTGTATGAACAAATATAGGTTTTAAAATTGCCTGGTAAACAAATACAACAACAAAAAATCAGAGGAACTCCAAGTTGACCTCTTTCTTATTGATCAAGTTAAGCAGCAATGGAAGAATTAGGCAAGGGGTCCATGTGAAATCATTTATTACATACATGCATATGTACAATCGATCCAGCAATTATGGCTGCAATTGGACATCGTTTCATAGCACACAAAAAAAAGAACATTAAAAATGACGGGTCTGAGGCGATGCGCGCAAAGACCAGAAACTGGAGACTTTTTTTCTTTTGGCCTTACATATATCATTATATGTATTATTTGCTGCTAGTTTAACTAACTCCATATACCTCATATCTACAGGATTATCTACATCTTGGTTTAATTGAAGTGACAATCATCACCAGCAAACAATAAAATAAATAAATGTAAAAATATAAAGGAAGGCTGAAATTGGTTGACTATAATTTAAAGGTTCGGTTTGCGGTAACACCATGTGTTTATCTCAACTATCGCGAAGCTGAGGTACAGATTCTAAAAAGAACCTTATCGCACAACTCGTATTTCAACCTTCGTTAAATGAGAAAGGTTCAAGGGAGATCCAATGTCGGGCAACTCGTTTTTCTCTACTATCGCTAAGTGAGAAATATAGTTCAGGGAGAACCATGGGGACTTCACGGGTTATTCTCTCCGTTTCAATTAGCCTGCTCTAATCTTTGTCAGAAGAATGAAGAGATTTGGAGATGCAGCTTCTTAAGTAGTATTTGCTGGGATTGTGTGTAGAATGGGAAGTGTGTCTGGTGGGGTGTGTCCGTTGTTACCACTGTGGTGTGATGTGTTGTGATTGGTTGCCACCGTGGCATTGTGCTTGTGTGGATTGCCTGCTGTGTGTGAGTTGCCTGCTCGCTGTCCTTGTGAGTGTGTAACTTCATATCTTATATAATTTAAAGCTTATACCTCCTTGAAAATATCATTCAAAAAATGCAGCGGAAAGTGACAGACACTAAGAAATCATACCGACATATGAAGGATTGTGTTTGGTATAATAATTCTTACCTGCACAAGTAGTTCCTGAATGAGTCAATGGACAAATACACTCACAAAACTCTTGATCAAATGTCCCTCCATTCAAACAGCTGGTAGCAGTCAATGGACACTCTGACAAAGAAAACAACAAACAATTTAATTTCACAAACAAACATAAAAAACACTTTTTGAGATTATTACAATGAAGTTTTGTGGTTATTAATACTGAAATTAAGTTTCAAAAGTTGTCTTTATATTCTTTACCTGAGCATGTTGTTCCCATCCAGTTTTGAAGACACTGACATTGACATGTACTGTCCAGTATTCCATCATTCATACAGGTCAAAGAACATGTGCACTGACATGAGTTCATATCTAGTGTTTCTTCATTCATACAGGATGATAGTGAACAATCTAAAGAAAAAGAATTTCATTAATAAAAACATATACAATAAAATAAGTATTAAACATTATTCTAGGCAATACCAACACACGGTATATGGATGTACTTGAACGACTGAACAACAGCAACCTTGAAAATTGTTTAATCAAAGTTTATTTTCAATTGCACAAAACATGAATTGCATAATTAATATTTATAACTGGGTTGTTATTTATAGAGCGCCAAATTACCATTGGATACAAGGCACTATAACAAAGAAAGAAGACAAAAGAAAGCGGGACAAACCACCTACGATTTGGGAAAAAGATGCCAAAAATTGGGAAAAAGTGCCAAATTGCCAAAGTAGTCTGTGAGCTTGTGGAGTCCATATGCATTTTTGTATACAATCTTTGAAACTTTCAGAATAACCTGTCTACATGTCAACAAATCCAAATCCACTTGATGCCATTTTTTCCTATCGCCCCTGGGGCGGCCATTTTGATTTTCAAAATGGCCGCTATTTCTGGCATATTTAGCATATGTTGTGTGCATATAAATATATTAAATATGACTGAATTGACATAGATCTTTATTTTCCAAATGTCTATACAGTATTATTAAAATTTTGAAGCTTTTAATACTCACCATATATATTTCAGCGGCCATTTTGAAATTCAAAATGGCCGCCATTTGTGGTAATACATGTACATATATCAAATATACAGTCTCGTCTCGAAAACAAATCTTTTTGATCCAGCAAAGTTATTTACCCACTGATCGTCACTAATGACTGATTGAACAAATGACCAGTGAGTGTTAATATTTCTGAAAAAATACTGAGACAAGATTGTATCTTGAGCACTTATTCTGCCAAAAAGACGGCCATTTTGATTTTCAGCTGCCCAGATAACCAGTGGCACCTTCCGGTTGAACCTACCCAAAAGAAAGACTGGATACCCCAAGACTCTTCCAATGGACATGCCAAACCTTCCAGAAATCCACGGGACACAACTATGCTTAAGCAATAATGACGATATACATTTAAGATAAAACTTGATGATGTTGCAGATCATCCCTTTGGCCATATCAGTCATTACATTTAAGGATAGTCTTTGGACTGAAAAATTAAGCCAGATAAGACCTTATTTTTTAAAACGATAACTTTGTGATTAATTGTATGCATAGTAATAGCATATAGTTAAAAGCATGGTCTTTTTCCAAACATAATGCCTTGATAATCTGGATGTACCATAAACCTACTGACTTCAATAAACAGTGGCCTACAGGTATGTACCTTTATAAGTTAAGGTGGGTACACAAGGTTGAGAGTTCTGTGGTATCCTTTTGTAGTTAGACTGCAGTATCTGGTTCAAGCTGACTGGTGGCATTTCACACATGTCCTCCTCTGCCTCACACCTGCACAGTTCTGTACAAACTAAATTTTTGGATCGACAGGAACATCTTGCACTTGCACAATTGTTCACAGAACTTGGATTGCTTGTTCCACATCTACATCGCACAAGTTCAACGACAGACGCTGGGGCTGGTGGAACTTTCGATAATACAGGAACTAAGTTGTTGTCTTCTCTTGTCCAGCCTAGCTTTAGTGGATCTAGAATGATAGGATGCAAGAGTAGATCCTGCTCCCATACAGCTGCTTGGCAATGTGCTCGTAGGATGTGCTCGGTCCCTGCACCTAGTGTTGGTGGAAAAAGATCAATTCCCTTGTCAGTTCCCTGTTGTTTAAGCAACTTCCATCTCAGATTGTGAGGCTCTGTGATGTGGACACCCTTTCGGCAGCAAAGACTGCAGAGAAAAGATACGCAACTCATAATGACATCTTCAGATGGCTCAGTACCAATTCCCAGCGAGGATATAGCAGCCACAATTTCAGGTCCTGCCTTCAAGTATGCTTCCAAGCATGCTTTCTTTGACTTTCCATTGATGTGCCCTGTTGTATCACAACCAGTCAATGCATGCCATTTACATAAAGCCTCTGCTTTATCTGGACCAAGGGCATTGTAGATTGGCTCCAACATAACAAGCCGACGTCTGTCACTGGTACCCATCAGTTGTGCTCCTTTACCAAGAATAGGAACACGCCTTATAGCCAGTACCAATACATCAGTGTCTTGACTGTAAATGTGAACAGTAAATCCAGATTTTGCTGCTTCTGTTGCATGAAATATCATCAAGGTGTCAGCCTCCTCCTGTGAGCTGACACCAGGGTTGATGGTTCCTGTTTTATTTGACAATACGTTACTGTGTGTTGCTGTTATAACATGAGTTTGAGCATTGTCAACAAGCTTCTGTGCCAGATAGAGAGTGAGCGAATCTTTTGTAGCATTGCTACCAAGAAATGCTTTTGCATCTCTGATTTTGGTGGTATCTTCTGCTTTATAGGTTCTTACTGGTGCCTTTTTACCACCCCGGCGCCGCTCTCGCGTAGCTTAGTGATCCTCAATGGAATAATTTTCGAATACAACCCTCACAACATGATACTTACGTGCTTTTGCATCTATAAGTGAAACATATGCATCGCTGAGGGCTTTGCAGTTTTCAAATTGTTTCACAGCCATGAGCTCTTGTACAACAGCCATACCATCAACTATGAGGCACATTTTACCATTATCTGTATGATGACCATGTTCTTCGAGAGGAGGTTCGGATGAACTATTGTCCGAAAGTTTTGCTGGAAGGTTCTCAAGCACTGTGATTATTTTACTTTTATCTACAGTTGGATGAATACGACCATCTGGTTTCATCAATGTACGGTTGATTGTTGAAAACTCATACTTCCCGATGACCTCTTCCAGATCTACCTCACGGGATGAGCGTGCAACAACTAGCAATCTGGACATAAGACCTGATGTAGCTCGTAGTGTCAGAACACTATCTTGGCTTGCAGTTTGATTTTTCTAGCTGCAGAATTCCCACGGGGTTTTGCATTTACTCATTTTATCCCAGAGATTTTTATCTCCACAGATACGTTCCTCAACAAATTTCTCCATTGAAGCCAATCCCCGTGTTTCAACTGACAAAATGCTTTCCTGTGTAGGTTTTGGGATTATCTCCTTTGTAGTTATGTTGAACATGTGAGTTTCTTTGGAACTGAATATTCTACATGGAGCTAAAACTTTGAGAAGGTTTGCAATGGTTCGCTCTTGTCTCTTCACTGTAGATTGATTAAGACAATGATGCTCGGTTCTGACCAGGTTTTGCATCCCAACCATGTTTTCTGTCTCATTGGCAATTCTGGCCAGTTCAGGAGCACACATACAGAATTTTAGAAGTGTAGCAGATGATTGTGTTATCCCGCCATGATGGCACCCTGACCTTTCAGTTTTTGTTGCTGTGCTCCTGGGCAAGATCCATCCCAAGACGAGTGAAAGGAATCTGGTTGGATGTATTAACTGTGAAATCCTGTGAAACAAACCTGCCATATTTCAGGATCAGTAGACTGAAGCTGGTACATGCGGGCAACATATTCTGGAATGCTGCGCATACGAAAGTCTGTCATATGCAAAACAATACACACACAATATTTCAAGAGATGACAGATGTAGAAACCAGTCACCCTGGCGTGTAGCTCGCTGGAACTGCAAAAGAGTCATAACCTGTCGCATGTACATACGTGCCCATTTAAACATTGGATATTCCGAGTGTCTGGCATCAAATTCTGCTAACTGCCTAATGAGTTCCAGTGACTCCATTGTTGCCAGAAATGCCATGTGGGCCCCTTGAACACCCTGTTTGGATGCACATGCAGTTGCCAGCAGCTCAACACTGCCTTCCAGAGCTCTACGTGCTGCAGGCCATTCTGCAAAGAACTCCTCTATCCAAAGGTCAAACAACACTTGCAGTGTGACCTCATGAGCTTCTAGAGATCTGCTGTAGTGACTTCCATTGATAATTTGGTTGACAGTCACAGAACTGTACATATCTGCTTCCACCCAAGCCTCATCAATTCCACTACCCTCTATGGTCTTCCCCAAACACCTAAGAGCACATAATTATGTATGGAAAGCTCCTGGGCACACCTACCCACTTGTTAATTCTTGTACTGGGAGTCCGTATTCCAACTTTAAACTCGCCAGAGGTCCATATCAAACGTGACAACAAGCTTCCTTTCACTGCCTGAAACCAGCACATTCAACTTGTAGAGTTGATCCAATGTAGTGACTAATGTTGACCACTCATGAGCTGGGGCATTGATGATAGGGAGTGTGTAAACTTTATCAATACCAGTGGAGGTATCTTGAATGAATGTTGGTGGCTTGTTTAATATTGAGTTATATGCAGACCACACTGGCACTTGCTGATCTCCATATTGATCAGTTGTCACCAGGGATTCATTTGAAGCTTCGGCGGCTGCTGTACATGCATCTGGCATGTCCGAAGTCATATCACATGATGAGTTGAGCAAAACTTGGATTTCATCAACATCTTCAGATATGGTCTCGTCCAAGTCAGGGATTGTGGCTATATCATCAGAAACATCTGTCAGCTGATGTACCACATCTGAATGTGTTGGAGAAATGTTGTGCAGTGGTCTCTTAAGATACCTAGCCATCATCCAAGCTATGTCGTCGTTCAATGAACCCTCAAAACAGTCTTTGTGAACTCCCACTTTGTAAGACATGTAGGATGGACTGATGCGTGGTTTGGACTGCCTGTTATGTTACATAACAAGTTCAATGCATGTACTTGGAACATCATGATCAATGTAGACCGAGAGATATCTTGCTGAGGTCAAGTGGTTCCAAAATCTCATCATCGCTTTCTGGCTGATACACACTGATTGCCATTGCATGGAAACCTGTTTTTCCATCATAAGTGTCAACTTTTTTGTCAACATTATCTGCAGACGCACGAATAGGGCGACCTTTTACCAACCCGTGTGGCACAAACACGCCGTGTGTGATGATATTTTTTGGACAGCATGGGCGATCTGGCTGCAGACTTGAGTGACTCAGCTGTATGATATACCGATATTAGCATTGCTAAGTAATGTAACGGCTCTGACTACGCAGATTGTGATACATCCATAGGATAGGCCTACTGCATATGGACTTTCAAGCCGTCGGCGAAAACTTGACAACGAAGACTCGGATTTTGCTGCATGTGCCACTTGTCTAGTAGTCTTAAATTCTTGTATCATGGTCTGTAGATTATGACAGATGATTTATGCAAAGCCTTTTCACGAGACTTAGTTGTAGCCATCTTACGACCCTGAAGAATCCATTTATTCATTGTTAAAGTTCAACAGGAACGCCACATTCACTGGAACCATCAAGGGACCCTGTAAATGTCCATGACTTTTCATGTTTTACATTTGAAACAATCCGCCTGATTATTTTAGCACACTTGAAGATAGTATTTAGATCAGCTCTTATGTCTCGCTCATCTGTAGAAGCAATCTAGTGCTTCACGCCCCGCTTGTTTAGAATGTAACACGCATGGTAAGTTACCCCTATGTTGTGATATGACAATATTTGGTACATTCTCTGAGATCTGAGCTATTAATGCTCTGCGTGTTATGGTTGTATTGATGCCATGTTCTTCTAATATCTCCTTATACAACTTTTCTGCCTGAAGTGTGGTTATGTAGTCTCCGAGTAAATTTTTTCCTGCAGATTATCAAAGAATTCAATCTCTGCAATAAAAAGTCTTGTGTTGTCAACATTTTTGTCAGTTGTACATTTTTTAGGCCAATTAACATGTTTTTGCCAAGCTTTGAGCTTGCAACTACTGTGGTACACAATGTCCCTTGCAAGTAGGTCATCCTCTACTATTACATCTGCAAGTTGCAATTTCCACAAATCATTGTTACTTTTTTCAACAATCTCTTTAATTGATATTCACTGTTGACACTTTGGCAAGCATGTTTGATTTCATCTTGTTTTGTAGTGTCACCTCCTTGACAAAAGAAACAATCCTGACGATTAAAATGCTCAGCAGTAGATCTTGTGAGTTTTCCTGAATTCGTACACGGGGTTGTAGTGGGTCATTATTTTGGAACCTCTTTTCATCTCTTTCAATTTTAGTTTTTGAAGTTGTATCACTATAGCAATTGCGATGCCACAGTGCACCTTTCTCAAGGAGTTCATCCCCTGTTGTTCCATGCAGTCTTTGTGAAATACTAATGAAATCAGGATTGCCTAATTCGCACCTCTTATGCACGCTGCGCAGAAATGTATCACATGAAGACAAATGTTTTGGTGTTGTAAGTTTTTCATTTTTCAAAACATTTTGACACTTAATGCACAGACTGAAATCTGTTGGTTTTATTTTAGCAGGAGGCTGATCTGTGCTCATGATGTTGAATATTAAGCCCAAGTCTTATTTTGTTTCAAAATTTGTTTTATTTGTATGTGTGTACTGTGTACTAAGATTAAGAATACGATTACAAACTTATTATCACGAAGTTGGTAAAACAAAACGATGTTTTGGGCTGGTATGAAAACTGCAGTTAGGCTTTATCTTGGCGTTGTTATAACCAAGAAGGACTATCAATAATAGTGACAGACAGTTTGTACTATTAGTTATATGTCAGACTATCTATTTATAGACTATGTCATTAACGTTAGAGCCGAAAAAGTGAAACAAATTCTCGAAACTTACGCTGGCCTAATATTAGTCGTGTACCTTGTCTCACACTAGAGAGTACACGCAATAAATATCACGAGGCGCCACAATAACATAAACCACGTTGACGAGTGTGAAGTAGATGTCAAACTCAAACCACGGAGGAAGACAGAAAAGTGGTATTCCTGAAGGTGTTTCTGTATATTTTCTTTTCTATGTTATATATCTGATAACTTTATCGTATTTCTTGTTACTCACGAGATTATTTGGACAAAAACAGCAAACTGAAGAGAGTTTCGATGGTGAAATCCTGCCGTAAACTAAAGTTCACAACGTCAGTGCCCATTCATCCAGTGCAGCATACCTTTGCATGTGTATACGTCGCGGTGGTCCGTTTGCGAAACCCGTACAATCCAGAATCATATTACATAGCGGTAATTGGACATATTCCGAATAATGCAAGGATCGTCATTTGGGCACAAAACTGAAAAATCACAATTCGTGTAATTTCGTCGTCTGTATTTTACTTCGGAAAAAGCCCCCCAAAACATAATTCCGGTGATGGGAAAAATTGGCATCAGGTGGATTTGTGTTCTTTAGTGTTTCAGGAGTAATCCCTGAAAATTTCAAAGATTGTATACAAAATTGCATATGGGGGAACTTTTTCTACCATAAGCCTGCTGACTAAAGGATACAAGGTGCGTTTACATTATTATCCCTGGTCATTGGGCCAATAGCAATACTTACACTTTCTCAGCTCCCTGGGGAGTATACAGCCCCGAGCTATCATAGCGCATGGGAAGCTTTTTCAACCACAATATCAACCTCTACCCTCACAAGTACCCATTTATACCCCAGGGTGAATAGGAGCACTTCACTGTACAGTGAAGTGTCTGTGCTTAAGTACACAAGTACCATGCTCGTGGCCAGGATTCAAACCCACATTCTTACAACTCAGCCATCGGGACACAGATCTGATGCGCTAGACCGCTCAGCCATGGCACCCAAATGGGAGTTTCATATTTTTTCTTTTACAAAATACCTGTGCATGTAGTTCCAATCCAGTTTTGGTCACATGTACATTGACATGTTGTAGATTCAAGCGTTCCTCCATTCATACAGTTCAATGTACAGTCTACAAAAGCAGAAAAGGCAATATTTTAAAGCCAAAAAGACAAATGAGAACTTCAAATAAAAGTTCCGACTTCTTGAAAAAATACTTAAGCAATAAATAACTTACCCAAGCAATCAGTTCCGCTCCAAGGTTGATTACATGAACAACTACATTTATTGTCATTCCTTGTTCCACCATTCATGCAGGTTAATGAACAATCTACAAACAAATACAATTTTACGATTATTTGTACATTTTGAGTGGCTTAATACTAAGGAATGCTTATTTATTTAATATGAAACAAAGTTAACAAAGTAACTTTCAACCTTCCTGAACAAAGTAATAATTTTACTTTTATACCTGCACAAGTATTTCCCATCCAGTCTTGATCACACATGCACTGGCACGATTCATCATTAAGTATTCCATTTACACATTGTAATGAGCATTCTGCAAAAAATAAATCAATCAAATCACTCATGTATGTAAAATATTAGGCAAACCATTAAATTTTCATTATTTAAAAAATTATTTGAATTAGTTCATATCAGAATTTTTAGTAGGCCTTTTTTATTTTTTATTTTTTGGTATAGATATAAAACATATTTGTGATGTCCACTTCACACAATAACAACCAAAATCTAGCAAAGATTGAAAACAAAAGGTGCTACAGTTTCTAACGTACAGTAAACCAGGTGTTGTGCACAATATATACAGTACAAAAACATATAATAAATAATCAGAAAGTCTAATGGGTCAGAAAGCGATGCACTTTCTTTGAGCCAACTATACCTTTTGTTGGGAATACCAAAAATATAATCCATGCCAGCTAGTACCTAAAGTCTGGCCACGTCGGCCATACCGAAACTCTGATCCACGCCGGCTATACCAAAACTCTGATCCACGCCGGCTATACCAAAACTCTATACCCAAACTTTGATCCACGCCAGCTATACAAAGATTTTGATCCATGCAGGCTATACCAAAACTTTGATCCACGACGGTTCTCAACAAGTTAGATTTGAATGTATTCTTACCAGAGCAATCATCTCCAGTCCAGTTCTGATCACATGAACACATGCACGTGTCTTCATTAAGAGCCCCACCATTCAAACAGGTGAATGGGCACACTACAAATAGAACAAATAAATTATGTATCAATCATAATATGACTGTGTCAATAAATACAGTTTAAATAGTATTTAAATCACAGAAAAGGATTCATCTGAAGGGCTTATGAAATGCAATTTGATCTTGATACATATTTTAGCAAATATATCCGGCCATGCTTCTTGATAATGTAGCAAAAAGTATAATTTTGTTGTACATGTTAAGTGAAGATATCTTTGACATATGAGGGCACTGTTTTTGACAACAAAAAGTGCACAAAATGAAAACCTAAACCCCCCCAAAAAACAAAAGTAGTAAATAAAAAGGTTTACCACTATGAATAACTTAACCCTGAAAATGCCCTGAAAATCCGTTTTACCGTGAAATAAATAGTTCACAGGAATTTCACGATGACACAACACCGTGAAAACAGCATGAAATACTCTTGGGATTCCTTCACTGTGAAAACGCTGTGAAAATGCCATAAACTTCTTGTGGCAGTTTTGGGGCAGCTCAGTAATTCTCGAGAGTGCTGTGAATTTGCTGTGAAATCACTGTGAACATTATTGCCAATATCTGAGAGGAAGAGACACCATGAAATTGCCCTGAAATTATGGTGAACTGTTATTTCAAGGCAAAACGGATTTTCAGGGCATTTTCAGGGTGAAGTTGTTCATAGTGTACTGACAATTCAAAAAATTTTGAGAATTATCTATTGAAAAGATGAGGAATTGTTCCCGCTGTAACATCACTGATTTGGCAAATTTCCATTAGCATAAATTTCTTTGGACTAGGGGTGACGATATCGATTTTTTGTTATAGTCCATTATCGACGGCATGATATCAGCGATATATTGTATTATCGTCTCAATACGCAGATATGTTAAATACATGAAAAAATGGATCTAACATTATTGACATTGGACGGTGATAAATGAACTACTTTTACATGCAAGTTCTACAGGGAAGTTGTGTAAGTAATAAATGGTTACTCCAAACAGTTGCTCCAAAACGAGCCGAGTTCTTAGATTTTTGCTGCTCGGTTCGACAAACATTTCATAAAAAACTCACCGCGACATCCATAAACAAACTCATGGTTTATAAAGGCCTACATCCCCCATCCCAGAGCTTTTATCCTGGTATCCGACATCTGCTGAATGTGAACAACCTCACAATGTACACCAGTGCGGTTATTCCAGTAGAGTGTACCAGGTGATACTGGGACTACCCTTGGGTAAGTTTAAAGCCCACGTCGCAACCAGGAGCGCAACGCACGAAAAAAGACCTAGGAACATGACCGGGATTGCGCCGTGATTTCGAACCGTTTTTTATTTTTATTTATTAGCTCTTCACGGTACCATAACTTCACTGATATCACGTATAATAACATGAAATTTTGAGACAATTTATCACTCTGGCGATATTTTATCTAAAAAGAGCGATATAAATTTGATATCGGCTGTATTTTTGGAATATCGTCAATATGGCAATATTTTCAAAACCATAACCGATTTAGCCAAAAATTTGTTGAATGTCGTATTGTCAAGATATTATCGTGATATCGTCCACCCCTACTTTGGACCTAGGCACAATGTATTTGAACACTTAATTTATAATTGATAAGTAATTTGTTCATGGATATAAAACTTTAATAATTTACACACCCGCCAAAATACTACCACTAGATGAAGTAGATACAACCTAAATATTTGGATATGTTTACTTTTAGTAAGAGGATGGCAGCATAAAAACTCATGAGTTGAAAGTATGCTGGCTCCTTAATAGTAAAGAGGCAGTGAAAACTAAGTTATTCTGTTGAATTAACTCGTCCACAGGACTGTTTCGGTTCCATGTTTTCCAATCCAATACATAGATTATTTTATAAAGCACCTTTTCTGTGAGGTTTCAAAGCGTGGTTAGTCCTCTGTCAAGAAGAATATCAATAGGCCTACATACCATTCACTGATCAAGAAAATTGACCAAGACAGAAATGTGATTATCTCAAAGTAGAATTGAATGAAGACATGTTAACACTGAAATGTTTCCTACAAAGAGCTGTTTTCAAGTTCCTCTTTAACTTAGCCATTGACATTGGGCACCTCACAATTGAGAGTAACTTTGCTATTGATATTGAGCAACTCACATTCAAGGGTAAATTAGCCATTGACAATGGGCACCTCATAGTTGAGGGTAACTTAATATAGCAATTGACATTTGGCAACCTCATACTCGAGGGTATCTTATTCGGTATAGCTTTTGAGATTGAGACATGGATACTACCTACATACTAGTCACAGGGGGTGAACATTAGGAGCACTGCATAACAGTAGAAAATAGAAAATACAATTGCTGATATATTGGAGGTATTAGATTCCTTAATTGCTGATATATTGGATTCCTTTTGTCTATGTACATTACTGTGACACAAACTTAAAACAACCTCAATAAACCTTCCAAAAATCAGGGCACCAATGAAACCCAACATAATTGCATTTATGTTGCTGGTTATGTTAATATTAAACTTAAAGTCTTTATCTATTAATAAATTCATGGACGGGCAACTGTATAACTCTTTAATATAACTATAACTATTTAATTGTAGAAATTATAATTCCAAATATTATTTTTGTCCCTACCTGAACACTGGCATGTCCTATTATCCAGATTCTGGCCGTCAGGGCAGGTCAACAAACAGTCTTGATGAAAGAAAGAACATTATACAAGGAGCATACATTATTTATATCAATGTTTAAACCATACATTTATACATTTCTGTGGTTTCTGTTGATGTGTGTAAGAATTGAGCTCACAAATATAGTTGGCACATCGACCCCCCCCCCCCCCCCAATCGGCCTACACTCGTAATGTCATGGATATGTCTCCTGGATCTACCAACACTCGTAATGTCATGGATATGTCTCCTGGATCCACCAACACTCGTAATGTCATGGATATGTCTCCTGGATCCACCAACACTCGTAATGTCATGGATATGTCTCCTGGATCCGCCTACACACGTAATGTCATGGATATGTCTCCTGGATCCACCAACACACGTAATGTCATGGATATGTCTCCTGGATCCACCAACACACGTAATGTCATGGATATGTCTCCTAGATCCACCAACACAATCACGTAATGTCATGGATATGTCTCCTGGATCCACCAACACACGTAATGTCATGGGTATGTCTCATGGATCTGCCCACACAGTAATGTTGTGGATATGTCTCCTGGATCCACCAACACACGTAATGTCATGGATATGTCTCCTGAATCCACCAACACACGTAATGTCATGGATATGTCTCCTGGATCCACCAACACACGTGATGTCATGGATATGTCTCCTGGATCCACCAACACACGTAATGTCATGGATATGTCTCCTGGATCCACCAACACACGTGATGTCATGGATATATCTCCTGGATCCACCAACACACGTAATGTCATGGATATGTCTCCTGGATCCACCAACACTCGTAATGTCATGGATATGTCTCCTGGATACACCAACACACGTAATGTCATGGATATGTCTCCTGGATCCACCAACACTCGTAATGTCATAGATATGTCTCCTGGGTCGACCAACACACGTAATGTCATGGATATGTCTCATGGATCCACCAACACACGTGATGTCATGGATATGTCTCCTGGATCCACCAACACACGTAATGTCATGGATATGTCTCCTGGATCCACCAACACACGTAATGTCATGGATATATCTCCTGGATCCACCAACACACGTAATGTCATGGATATGTCTCCTGGATCCACCAACACTCGTAATGTCATGGATATGTCTCCTGGATACACCAACACACGTAATGTCATGGATATGTCTCCTGGATCCACCAACACTCGTTATGTCATAGATATGTCTCCTGGGTCGACCAACACACGTAATGTCATGGATATGTCTCATGGATCTACCAACACACGTAATGTCATGGGTATGTCTCATGGATCCACCAACACACGTAATGTCATGGATATGTCTCCTGGATCCACCAACACACGTGATGTCATGGATATGTCTCATGGATCCACCAACACACGTAATGTCATGGATATGTCTCCTGGATCCACCAACACACGTAATGTCACGGATATGTCTCCTGGATCCACCAACACACGTAATGTCATGGATATGTCTCCTGGATCCACCAACACACGTAATGTCATGGATATGTCTCCTGGATCCACCAACACACGTAATGTCACGGATATGTCTCCTGGATCCATCAACACACGTAATGTCATGGATACATGTATGTCTCATGGATCTGCCTACACAGTAATGTTGTAGATGTCTCAGAGTTAGGCCTATTTCAGAGTTAGGCCTATGTCTAAAAAACTTTCAAGCCTTTTTATTTGGTAATTTTACAAAATTGTCATATGAAATATAATTTATTCAGTTTTTCAATAACTGGTAATTTAATGATCTAATTAATTACCTGTGCAAGTATTTCCACTCCAATTGTTTACACATGAACACTGACATACATCGCCACTCATCGGTCCTCCACCATTCATGCACTGTAATGAACATTCTGCAAAAAGACATTGTATGTTGTTTTGCTGTAATTACATTTCATTTTGAATTATTTTGATTGCTATCCATTGATTTATCGACCTTTCATTTTTAATATATTCGAAACATAAGCAATGATTGCCCATTTTATTAATCAAAATCATAAAATATTATTTCGATGTACAGAAATTGGATGTTTATCTTTTGTTTAGTATTATATTGCATTTGCTATGTTATAAATGTGTAGGTTTTGCAGACACAAATTAAATAAATTTAAAAGTATCAATGCGAAATTTGAAAGTCTTGATTTCTATTGCAATTTAAAAGAAAAGTTCATTCAATAAATCATAAAAACTGAATGTTTATCACAATCGGAGCCGGGTTTTATGTTTTTAAATGTTGCTGCATGGCAAATTTTTTGAATTTCAACATAGCAATTCCTTTCTTTCTCTAAGATGAAAGCTATTTAGATGGAATCATTTATCAGGACTATTTAGACTCACATCCAAATTTAAACTTAGTAAGCTTTTATATGATTATTTGTTCATTTGAAAGTGGCAAGGACCTCACAACAAGACTAAAAGAACACTGTTGAACCCATGGCAGAAGAGTAGAAACAGACAAGTGAGATATCATCAAAGATCCACATGATCATTGCATCAACTTGGAATCAAACCTATTTAACCCATCATTTTCTGGCACCCACTTCAGGGCAGAGAAGCCATCAACAACTATCGATCTATTCTTGCATGATCTTAATAAAGATGATTGTTAAAACATACCTGAGCAGCTGAATCCTGTCCAGTTTTGATCACATGAACATTCACATGCAGCAAGATCAAGCGTTCCATCATTCGCACATATGAGCGTACACTCTGTAAAACAAACATCGTTATCAAATGAGTTTTTACAAGTCTGTTACATCATAAATCATTATTCTAATGTGTCATCTTGCAGTGATTCATCAATGAATAAAAATGCACAATTTTATGAAGTGTTCACAAGATGTTTGCAAGGCCTACCATGTGACACTTATTCAAAATAACCTGTATCCATAGGTTTACAAACAATTCTAAAAGGGTTATTGTTTGTTATTCAGAGATGAACTAAGATATGTGGCCTATAAAAAATTTCATAGTTTCAGCTAAACAATACTGAGCAAATAGAAATTATGCACAATTTCTAACTTGGCCAATACACACACAGTACATGTATATAGTTTTCTTTCAAAAATATTGGATCATTTTTAAGTAAACCCTGAACATTTTTTTACCTAAAATATTTAGGCTTTAGAAATGTCAAATTGTATGAACATTAATATAATTCATAGTAATTTCAGATTGTTTTACTTGATAGTATGTCCATTAGTTTTCATTCACTTTGTTATTATAACCTGTAATAATATTTTCTATATATGTTATATACAATTGATTGATAAATGTGAACATGGGGAAATTTAGTGTTGTATACAGTAACATAAGATTTGCCTACTTAAACACAATGACACAGATAAATACTAGATTTATGAAACTTATACTCTTACCTGTCTGGCAGTTTTCATCCATGAAACCAACTGCACATTCGCATATGTATCCCCTTGGCGTGGACAACATGTCAGTACAAGTCGCACCATTTTGGCAGTCGTTCCCTGTTTCACAAGGTGCTAAAAATTAATAGAACAATTAGACTACATTTCCTCCATTCTGAATTCTTGTTTATTACTGTAACTGTACACATGAATAGAGAAACTTAATTACACAGCTACCAGTAGCACTTCTGCTTTGAACGATCGCATTTATTATCATATCCTGGATCTAACCGAGACATAGTATGAACCAAAATGATTCAGAAATAGGAATAAAAATAAAGCTAATGCATCTTGTGTAAATCACCACAACCATACAAACCAGGATAGTGTGTATTATTTATTCAGCTGTCAATACATACATCCAATATAGTACAATACTCAGACATTTTAATTATGTCAAAACTGCATTGCCAACAAAGTCAAATTATAAATAATTGTTTTTACCAACTGTTTGACACTGCAGCCCACTATATCCTTGATTGCATGTACAGGTGTAGCCAGTGTTTGATGATGAGTTGACTGTACATGTTCCACTATTCATACATGGATTGATGTCACATGGTGCTGCAGAAAAAAAATACAGAACATTACAGTGTGAACATTGTTTGAGATTATAGGCTTCAAAACAGAAGATATAATATACACTATCCGATGGGAAGCTATTTCTTTTATGACACAAATTAACAACATCTTTCTTGGGATGGAAGTTGATGAATTTTAATGCAATAGTATTAAGAGGGATGTCAGCAATGTCAAATTTAAAATATCAATTTGTTTAAAACTGAAACATTTTTGTTTCATCATAATAATGATCAACATTTTTTTTTCAAATGCCAATTTAGTTTCTTCTTAAAGGGGGACTGACATGGATTTAAATCAAACAGTTAAATATGTGATAATTTTATTCTTTTATATCAGTAAAAGATCAATACAATTTTTGTTTTGTGTTTTTGTTGTTTTTGAGAGTGTTATTTTACCATTGTAAAAATGCCCCCCACTTTTACGCCTTGCACGGAGGAGCTGTTCATGACGTCATGTCAGGAAAATAAATTCGGCTCAAAACTCGGCTCAAAATGATCGCTGCACAAAACTATGTGAGCCGATGGACCTGACCACTTTACTCTTGTCAGTCGAACTTAGCTCGTCCAAATACGGCGATTTTTGGGTCACTTGGGAACAGATGAAGGCTAACACCGTCTGTGGTGGTGTTGTTGCATCCTGCAGAAACACATCTTCCCGGCATTTTATTAGTTCCAGAAACAAAAATCACGGAAGAAATGAAATCGACGCTACGTGTGTGAAACGTTTGTATGTACATGTACATCATGTACACATCAGATCTTCCCGACCTTACGTCACATATCTTATGCAAATGAAGCTTCCACCATGGGGCGGGGTTGCCTCCCCCAAACACTTCAAACATTGTTTTAAAATACTTGTACTCAGAAATCAATGATTAAATAGACACAGGTGGGTCTCAAAAACAATATTTTATTACAAAACGCCTTAAGTACACACACAATAAAGGATGTCAGTCCGCCTTTAAGTTATAATCAATTCACAACAAATACACACAATTACATACCAATTTGACAATTCTGACCGCTGTACCCAGGAAGACAGTTGCATGTATATCCATCATCTACTGAGTTATCTTCAATACACTCTCCATCATTATTACATGGCATGGCATCGCATTCTGTAAACAAAAATGGCTTCATCATATATATTCCTATGATATTCCCCTAATATGCATGTACTGTCATGGGCGGATCCAGAACATTTTTAGGGGGGGGGGCTGAAAATCAAAAAACAATTATTTTCAGTACTACAAAAATTACAATGAAATAATCAAAGGGAGAGAAAAACAAAGCACACTGTGCGAATGGGAGTGCGTTCTCCCCTCCCCTCCCTCTCTCTCTCTTTTTCTCCTTTTTTTAGGTGTTCGGGTATGTTCCCAAAACACCTATTGTTTTTGTTCGTTTTTTTTTTAGGTGTTCGGGTATGTTCCCGAAACACCTATTGTTTTTGTTCGTTTTTTTTTTCTTCTTCTCCTTCTTCTTCTTCTCCGGATCGATTGTCTACAAAAAAACACACATACATGTACTTGCAAACTTCACATGAACTTCAAACTTCGCATATACTAAGAACTTAAAACGTAGATGAAACATAATTTGTGACGTCATGATGAGGTCATCAGATATCGAATTACGATAAAGCAAAGTTTAATAATTTAAAAAAATCATATCTCAACAACCACAAGGGGTAAATTCACAATTTTCGTACCATTGTACAGATCGTTAAGTGTCAAAAAATATTTACTAAAAGATGACCCCAATTTGATCTTACTTCCTGTCCAAACCGGAAGTCAAAGTTTAATATTTAAAAAAATCATATCTCAACAACCACAAGAGGTAAATTCACAATTTGTGTACCATTGTACAGATCGTTAATTGTCAAAAAATATTTACTAAAAGATGACCCCAATTTGACCTTACTTCCTGTCCAAACCGGAAGTCAAAGTTTAATATTTAAAAAAAATCATATCTCAACAACCACAAGAGGTAAATTCACATTTTTGCACCATTGTATAGATTGTTAATTGTCACAAAATATTTACAAAAAGGTGACCCCAATTTGACCTTTACTTCCTGTATTTGTTATTTTTCATGATCATGGGCAAGTATTATTTATATGACTTTCAAATGACCTGATGTGACCTTTACTTCCGGTCCAAACAGGAACTTCATTTTCAACACATTCTAACACAAAATGTATAGGTATTTTGAAGATAAAATTGATATTGTCATGATAAAAGACGTAAGACATTTCACAATTATGATAATGACGTCATCAAATGCTCACTTGATTAAACTGAAAGTTAACTCAAACACCTATTTTTTGTTATCACAAAAAACTTAAGTCTATTTAAAAAAAAAAATTGTAAACGATTTTATGGTGGGGGGGGGGGGGCTACAGCCCCCTTAGCCCCCTGGATCCGCCAATGACTGTGTTTAGCTCCTATAAAGCCACTGTATACCCCTGATATACATGTACTGTGTTTAGCTCCTGTAAAGCCACAGTACTGTATACCCCTGATATAAATGTACTGTGTTTAGCTCCTATAAAGCCACTGTATACCCCTGATATACATGTACTGTGTTTAGCTCCTATAAAGCCACTGTATACCCCTAAAAAATTTAAACATAGAGAGAGAGAGAGAGAGGGGCGGGGGGGGGGGAGAACGCACCCCCATTCCCACAGTGTGCAGGATAAACATAAGGAGGTGACCTACTTAGTACTGTACTGAAAAAAATTTTTTTTTGATTCTCAGCCCCCCTAAAAAAAAATCTGGATCCGCCTATGATACCCCTGATATACATGTACTGTATTTAGCTCCTATAAAGCCACTCTATACCCCTGATATACATGTACTGTGTTTAGCTCCTATAAAGCCACTCTATACCCCTGATATACATGTACTGTGTTTAGCTCCTATAAAGCCACTGTATATTCCTGATATACATGTACTGTGTTTAGCTCCTGTAAAGCCACAGTACTGTATACCCCTGATATACATGTACTGTGTTTAGCTCCTATAAAGCCACTGTATATTCCTGATATACATGTACTGTGTTTAGCTCCTGTAAAGCCACAGTACTGTATACCCCTGATATACATGTACTGTGCTTAGCTCCTATAAAGCCACTCTATACCCCTGATATACATGTACTGTGTTTAGCTCCTATAAAGCCACTGTATACCCCTGATATACATGTACTGTGTTTAGCTCCTATAAAGCCACTGTATACCCCTGATATACATGTACTGTGTTTAGCTCCTGTAAAGCCACTGTATACCCCTGATATACATGTACTGTGTTTAGCTCCTATAAAGCCACTGTATACCCCTGATATACATGTACTGTGTTTAGCTCCTGTAAAGCCACTGTATACCCCTGATATACATGTACTGTGTATAGCTCCTGTAAAGCCACTGTATACCCCTGATATTACATGTACCGGTACTGTGTTTAGCTCCTGTAAAGCCACTGTATACCCCTGATATACATGTACTGTGTGTTCTAAAGACGTCATGACTCTGTGAGTAGCATTCACTGAAAAGCAATGGTTTATTTATAGTCCTCAACAACAACATAGAGTAGGGATACGGTAGCCTCTTAATGCCACTCCATAACATCCCCTTTCCTTAAGATAATAACAGCAGGTGTTTAACTTGCTTACAGTTGAGCTATCACCAAAGACCTATGTGGCCTAAACAATATACTTGTGTCCAGTTATGTTTGTGAACAAGAACGCTAAACTGTTGTGACTAACTCGACAAACATTAAGAACGCTTTAACACTAGAACAGATTTGAAACAGCTTTAAAACTTTAACAAAAATAACTGCAGGTGAGCAGTCTTTCTCAACTAAGTGTTGGCCTATGTACTGAAGGCTTTGCCAGTGAGCATAACAAAGTCAGATTTATGATTCAATGAGTCTCGGAGGAGGTTTGGAAACGCGACCGGATCTGGTAATGGTAGTATTAGTGTTCAGTCCTGGAGGTTTGTCTGTGGGAGCGGAAGGCACATCTTGTGCCTTAGCGACTGGACTGGCGGTACTCGGGCTGGCTGGCTCTGTCATAGCTGATAGCTGTGTGAGCTGAGGTGCACTCACACATGTGGCTTGTGTTGTAGGCGCTTTTGCGCTCTCATGACTGTCGCTGAGGTGTATGCGATTACGTCTGTAGCATTTGCTACCGACTTCGACGATGTAGCTGCGTGGTGCAACTTTGGCTTTGATCACTCCAGGTGTCCACGGGGAGCCTTCTACCTTGGGTCGAGTTTTAGAGTTCTGGCTGTCCGACAACTAGATCAGGGAGGCTTTTGGCAGTGCGGTCGTGATATAGTTTAGCTGCCTGTCATTTGGTCACGACTTGCTCGGTGACGGCCTCTACGACCCGGGGCTTGTACAATGTGTTCTTGCAAGGGAGGAATGAGCGCGTTCGTCGAGACATTAAGCGCTGTGCCGGGGAGCTGGACATTCCTGGTGTAGTGGTGTTCCTCCACTCGAGGATAGCCCTCAACACATCACTGTTTCCTTTTGCAGCTTTGGTCACAAGTCCTTTGGCGATTTTGACCGCGGACTCTGCTTTTCCGTTGGATTTGGAGTGGTAGAGGCTTGAGGTGGTGTGTTGGAAGTCCCACTCATTCGCGAACTGGGTGAACTCGCGTGACACATAGTTTGGTCCATTGTCTGTGATCAAGGTGTGAGGAATGCCATGAGTGGCAAACACTGGCTTCAGCTCCTTGATTAGCGATGTGGAAGTCATGTCTTCCAGGGTGCGCACATCGATGTAGTCTGAGTAAAGGTCTACTAGTACGCAGTAGTTTTGTCCATCGACCTCAAAACAGCCACTCGCGACTAACTGCCACGGTGTCTTGGGTACTGGGTGTGTCATGAGGGGCTCCTTGGGGAGAGCTGGTTGTGACTCCTGGCAGATTGCGCAGCGTTGGACGACCTCCACCAGCTCTGTGTGCATACGTGGCCAGTACATTATGTCTCGTGCCGTGTTGGTTGTGTACTGCACGCCCATGTGAGACGCATGTGCCCTTTCTGTCATTTCTGCACGAACAGCTGTTGGGATTACAATACGGGTTCCGCGAAAAATGAGACCGTTTTGTGTTGACAGCTCATCTCTGTATGGCCAGTACTCCCTGATGCACAAGGGAACTTGAACCTTGTCCCCTGGCCATGCTGCTTGGATGATCTGCATCAGTGTTTGTATAGTTTGCTCGGCGAGCGTTGCTTTCTTGATTCTCTGCAGACGCTCGTCCGTGACGAAGATGGTCGGGTCGATGTTCTCCAACTCCATGTTCAGCTTCTGCTACTGGGTGACGGAGAAGATCAGATAGTCTGGTGTCTGATCTGTGACTTGACGTGTTGGTAACGCAGCTCGTGACAGTGTATCGCTCAAGTACATCCGTGAACCCTGCTTGTACTCTACGTGTAGTGAGTACTTTTGTAGGCGAAGTCGCATACGTTGTAGATGCTTGGGGCTCACCAAGATTGGCTTTCTGAAGATGTTCATCAGTGGTTTGTGGTCAGTGAGCACGAGAACTTTGTCATGGCCAAGAATGTATTGCTCAAAGCGCTGGGTGGCTAATACGATTGCCAAAGACTCTTTCTCTATTTGAGCGTAGTTGCGTTCTGTGGCTGATAGTGCTCGTGAGGCGTATGCGACTGGGCGGCCATTTTGTGTGATGACGGCTCCCAGCCCAACCTCGGAGCTATCACACTCGATCACAACGTCTTGGTGGACATCATAGTAGCTCAGCACTGGGGCTTCTGTGATGAGCTTCTTGATCTTGTCCAGGGTCGCGTCATGATGTGGCAACCAGTCAAAGATGACGTCTTTGTCTGTGAGACGTCTGAGTGGCTTGCATACTGTGCTCAGTTCTGGCAAGAATTTAGCCAGGTAGGTCACCACTCCGATGAGTCTTAGCACTCCCTGGACGTCTGTAGGGCGAGGCATGTCGAGTATGGCCTTTACTTTCTCCGGATCTGGAGATAGTCCATCTGAACTGAAGACGTGTCCCATGTATGTGACACTTGGTAACTTGTACCGTAGCTTGCCTGCATTGAGTTTCAGATTCCGCTCTCTGCATCTCGAGAGAAGGGCGGTGAATGCGGCATCGTGTGAGGCCTCTGCTTCGGCCTGCGTTTCTCCTGATCCGTAGACTAGGATGTCATCTGCGATAACTGCGATGTTTTCTAGGCCTTCCAGGCACTCATGGAGTCTGCGCTGGAATTCTTCTGGTGCTGATGATATGCCAAAGGGCATCCTCAACCACCGGTAACGCCCATAAGGTGTCCAAAATGTTGTCAGATAACTGGAGGGCTCATCGAGGACGACTTGGAGAAAACCGTCCTTGGCGTCTACCACCGAGAAGAGCTTGGCGTTCTTCAATCTCGGGGCTACTTCATCAACGGTGGGAATGGGATAATGGTTGCGCTTGATGGCCTTGTTCAAGCTGTGTGGATCCAAGCATACCCTGATTTTGTTTGGCTTTCTGACGACCACCATGTTGTGGATCCACTTGGTAGGCTCGGTCACACGGGCAAGGATGCCTTGGGCTTTCATGCTGTCTAGCTTTTGTTTCAGCTCTGCTCGCACTGGAATGGGTACTCTGCGCCTGGTGTTCTGCGTTGGAGTGACACTGTGATCAATGTCTATGTGGTAATGACCTGGTAGCCGACCTGGTAGCCGACCAAGGCCAGTGAATACATCTTTGTACTCACTGAGGACCTGTGCCTTAGTAAGAGTCTGTGACTCTGTCACTGCATGCACTCAGCACTCCTGCGCGAACTGCATTATTCCCAGAGCTTCTGCTGCTCTGGCATCTCAAGCTGGCGGCTCGAACAGGGTGTATGATTGTGCCATTGTACAGATTCAGCCTAGTCTTTGATGGCGCCGGAGACTTGTCACTGAGCTGTTCATAGTCTACCAGCTTCATGGTGCTGCAAGTTGCACCGGAGTCTAGCTGAAATCTGATGGTCTTTGTCTGATCCCTCGTTGAAGTCTCCACTGCTAGCTCTACAAAGTATTGTTGCTTTCGCTTTGTATACACTGTATAGATGCTTTCGTCGCTTTTGCTTTCGTCTCCATCCATTTGGTGGAGCTTCTGTGTAGATTTCTGTGGCTGATGTTTGGTGCGATCTTTGCCCGACGACTGGCATACTCGTGCATAGTGGTTGCGTTTTTGGCACTTGGCACAGGTTGTTCCATAGGCTGGGCATTTGCCCTTGCTGTGTGATTTGCCACAGTACTTGCAATTGCTGTTTGGGGGCCTATTGGGCTTTCCAGATTTCTGTGTCCGCTGCTTGTTTTTCACAAAATGAGCTGTGTCTGCCTCTACCGGATCCATCTGTTGTAGGTGGATCGCTGCCTGTTCACTGCTGCGGCATATGTCAATGGCTTTCTGCAATGTCAGTGACGACTCTCGCAGCAGACAGGCACGGATGCTGTTACCTGCTACTCCTATGACCAGCCTATCTCGAAGCATTTCATCAAGAAGTGGTCCGTAATTGCATGTGGTTGCCAACTTTCTCGGTTTGTTCAAGAAAGTGTCAATGTTCTCTTTGGGTTCTTGCTTACATGAGTTGAACATGAATCGTTCGTATACCACATTGCGTTTAGGGTCAAAATGAGCTCCTAGGCTGGTCAGGATCTGTTGTGGTGACTTTCTATGTTCGTCTGTCAGCGGCAGATTTTGATACACTTCATAGCACTCCTTCCCCATTACTGTTAGTAATGTAGCTACTTGGATGGAAGAGTCTTTCTTGTCCAGTTCTGTGGCTACTAGATAGTTCTGCCAACTTGCCTTGAAAAATTGCCAGTTGGAGACCTGGTCTCCTTTCATGTCCATTTTGGCCGGTGGGGGAATGAGCGAGTGCGCCATGGCCAACATGTATAGCGTGTGTAATGTGTACCGCGATTTGTCCGTTCAAGGCCTCCGTAATTTGCAGCGAAACGCACGTTGACTACAATGGCGTAAAGTCTGTGTGCATTGTATATACGGCTTTCGTGTGTCTAGCGTAATGTATAACGGCGGAAACTCCGAGCGAAATGTACAGTCTATTACCGTTTACTGACACAGCATACCGTGCGTGACAGGATCAGTCTGTGATATTAGAATGGCTTTGATGGATGGCCCAGAGTTTTTGGACAATTTTGTGCAAAACAATTTGTCTTTTAATTCATTTACATCGGTAACACCCAATGATATTATTTTACTTGTACGTAAGATGACAGATAAAACATGTTCTCTTGATCCAATGCCAACCCAATTTGTAAAGGAGTTTCCAGATCAGTTGGCGCCTATTCTGTGTCGCATTGCTAACAGTTCACTCAAATCTGGTGTTTTTCCAGCTGCGTGTAAGTCAGCTTTAGTGCGCCCTCTGATTAAGAAATATGGGTTGGATCGAAATGAGTTACTTAATTATAGACCAGTGTCTAACATTCCATTTTTATCAAAGTTGCTCGAGAAGATAGTTTTATCACAATTGAACTGCTATTTCAAGACAAATTCCATGTATGCAAAATGTCAATCCGCTTACCGAGAGGGACATAGCACTGAGACTGCACTCTTGAGAGTGCAGAATGATGTTGCACTCGCTCTTGATCGGCACCGTGACGTTATTTTGGTATTGTTAGATCTTTCTGCCGCATTTGACACCATCGATCATGATATTCTCACTAGGCGACTGTGCTCCCGTTTTGGTATTGGGGGAACAGTCTTAAGCTGGCTAAAGTCGTACCTAACAAATCGTACCCAGCGTGTGTGTATTGGATCGATGGTGTCAGATGAGGCCTAGTTGAAATTTGGTGTTCCACAGGGTTCAATATTGGGCCCTGTCCTTTTTTCCCTTTATATGGTGCCACTTGAAGACATTATCGACCGTCATGGCCTCAGTAGTGTCATGTATGCTGATGACACCCAGCTGTACATCGCCTGTGATACGCCGGCGGATACATCAGTCATTGCCTCCATTGAGGCATGCGTTGACGAGATCAGACGTTGGATGCGATCCAATTGGCTCGCACTCAACGACAGTAAAACGGAGGTAGCTTTGTTCTCGTCAAAGTTTAAGACTGTGTCTGACGGTGCTGCCGCGGTCGGTGTGCGGGTGGGTGATGTTCAGGTCCATCCTTCGTCCAAAGTACGAGATCTTGGAGTTTTTTTAGACTCTGCTGCGAGCATGGAGCACCATGTAACAAGTCTTTGTAAATCGGCGTCATTTGCCTTATGGAAGATTGGGAAGGTTCGAAAAATGTTGGAAAAATCTTCAACTGAGAAACTTGTTCATGCTTTTGTTACCTCCAGGTTGGACTATTGTAATAGTCTGCTTTTTGGGCTTCATTCAAATCAACTGAAAAAATTACAACTCATTCAGAATTCCGCTGCTCGACTGATAACTGGAACCAGAGTTCGGGAGAGTATTACTCCTGTGCTTCGGGATCTTCATTGGTTGCCAGTCGAACAGCGGATTCGTTTCAAAATCCTTGCTATTACTTATAAAATAATTGAGAATGTCACAGCGCCGATCTACCTCACTGACCTGGTTAACCTCCGTGTTCCGCAGAGATCAACAAGGCAGAGTAGTGAGATTCGTTTGGAGCCTCCACCTGTGAATTCTATAATGACTAAGTATTATGGTAATCGTACATTCTCTGTTGTTGCTCCCATGGTATGGAATGATCTTCCATCAAACATTCGTGCAGCCCGCAGCTATGAATCCTTTAAGTCATTGGTTAAAACTCATTTGTTCCGTTCTTATTATGGTAGTCGCTCTTTACTTGAATTACTTTTATCTTTTAACTTTTTAACTTTTTAACTTTTACTGGAACTGTTTTAATGGAAAGGGCTCTTATACAGGTGTACAGTGTGCTGAGATAATTGTATGTGGTGCACTTAAAACAATAAATGATTAGATTATATTAGATTAGATTAGATTAGTCTGTATTGCCGACTGATGCCTGGTGATCCGTTCTCCAAGATTGCCGAGGATTTGGCCGGGCCTTTGCGGTAACGGCGCTGGATTCAGCTAATTTCTGACACCATATTCTAAAGACGGCATGACTCTGTGAGTAGCATTCACTGAAAAGCAATGGTTTATTTATAGTCCTCAACAACAACATAGAGTAGGGATACGGTAGCCTCTTAATGCCACTCCATAACACTGTGTTTAGCTCCTATAAAGCCACAGTATACCCCTGATATACATGTACTGTGTATAGCTCCTGTAAAGCCACGGTATACCCCTGATATACATGTACTGTGTTTAGCTCCTATAAAGCCACTGTATACCCCTGATATACATGTAGTGTTTAGCTCCTGTAAAGCCACTGTATACCCCTGATATACATGTACTGTGTATAGCTCCTGTAAAGCCACTGTATACCCCTGATATTACATGTACTGTGTTTAGCTCCTGTAAAGCCACTGTATACCCCTGATATTACATGTACTGTGTTTAGCTCCTATAAAGCCACTCTATACCCCTGATATACATGTACTGTGTTTAGCTCCTATAAAGCCACTCTATACCCCTGATATACATGTACTGTGTTTAGCTCCTGTAAAGCCACTGTATACCCCTGATATTACATGTACTGTGTTTAGCTCCTGTAAAGTCACTGTATACCCCTGATATTACATGTACTGTGTTTAGCTCCTATAAA
This sequence comes from Zoroaster sp. YZ-2022, assembly GCA_029582265.1. Lineage (NCBI taxonomy): Eukaryota > Metazoa > Echinodermata > Asteroidea > Forcipulatida > Zoroasteridae > Zoroaster > Zoroaster sp. YZ-2022. Next base: position 3,506,292 of record CM055816.1, read on the forward strand.
GCCACTGTATACCCCTGATATACATGTACTGTGTTTAGCTCCTATTTAAAACCTCTGTATACCCCTGATATTACATGTACTGTGTTTAGCTCCTATTGTGTGTGTTGGTTCTCTACCCCGGAAACAATTTGTAAGTTTAATAAGTAACTTATCACTTTGTTAATAGTTTATAAATCAATAGATTTGGTTGAGAATTATTTGAGTTGTATTTCAAAATCAAAAATTTAATGTAAGTGAGTTTGACTGTTTTCTAGTTTCACCTGTGTCCACTTTCGGCTCGCTGAGTGCAATAAACAGGGTAAAACCAACCAGTCACGTTCACTGAGTCACACACAGGTATAATGAACGGTTAATCAAAACAAGTGCTTACTGGGATCACCAATGATGAATGTTCTTCTCAAGAGTCTATGGTTGGGAGCTAACTGACCACCGCTACTCCCAGTGAGTTGACTGAGGAAACCCTGTATAATATCCTGCTCAGTGACGTCACTTTGGAAATTGATGACTAATTTCAACAGGACGGTAGAATCTGATAGTTCACTGATACCAGAGATAACAACATCCCCAAATGAGTTGGAAAGTGAAGACATATTGAAAGCAAGTTCAATCTGAAAAAGAGTCAAAATATAAAAGTGAAAAATAATTAAGATCAATAAACTAATTAAATGCATAAACAGAATATCCATTAAAATTGTTATTAAAAATTTCATCACAAGTGACCTGCTGCCTTTTTCACTTTAATGAGGGAAATTGTAAGAAAAGTATTGTAAAAGCAAAACTATTTCATGAAACTTAAAATACTTTTATTAGCAACTTACTGAATTCTTTAGTGCTTGGCGATATGAAACATATTCAGCATTCAGATCAAAAGTAGGACTACCGACAGTTACACCACTGATTACTTCAAAGACTGCAGAAGCGTTGTAGGAATGAGCCACTGTAGATCACAAATAACATAAATGCATTATATGTATGATACGAAGGTACTCGAACCAGGGATCACATGACATAGATTTATAATATTTTATTTAAATGTTTCCAATGTTAATCTTTGTGGATTATATAGTACAGAATCCCTAAATCGGCTACGCTTCTTTGAAAGAGATTGACTGTCAAATCTGACATAGGAGGGTGACTCTTTTATCAAGTTTAGTATTGAGAATTTTACTCCAGGACAGATCAGGTCTGTGTCACATTGTTGACAATTTATATATAATTACTCCAATAGCAGTTTTCCCATAGTGTGTGTTTCAGGTTTGATGGTCTGTGCAATTCAGGAAAATTAATTTCAAATTCCCTTCATTAATGGTTGGTACTAACATATTATACAAATTACAAATTATTTATAAAATGAATTTATCTCAGTAACACTATTCAAATCTAGCTGCACATGTAAGTCATAGAATTTCACCATTCCTGATGGAATGTTACATTTTGATTTCATGAAATACAGTGATTTACTTTTAGTGCAGTTATTGTACTGACAATTCAAACAAACATGAATGACCTTGGCTTTGAGAAGAAGACTATACCTTGACATGATGAGCCTCGTTGATAGTAACCCATGATACAGTTACACTCATGCATTCCTGGTAAATTGGTGCATTCTGAATTCGTTTTAGATGCACATGGCGTACCTTCATCACATTCATTGATATCTAACAACAAATCACATTAAAAACAATAATACGCTGTGGATATGGATTATAATATAGAGAAACATGATAATTATCAAGGAAACGTCAATGATGAAATATGCACCATGCTCTACAGTGTTATAAGCAATCAATATCAACATGGTAGGCTAATCAATGAGTATAGGTTATATACATGTAGGATAAACAAGGGGTTTTCCAACGACATGTAACATGTATTTCATACAACAGTTTTAATATCTAGCATGGAAGGGAAGTATGCATGATGATGGAGATAACAATATACACATTTTTGATGATATGGAGACATTGCTGGATAAATTCTTACCAACACATTGACTTTCATTATTCTTCTCATATCCAGTCAAACATGAACATGTATAGCTACCATCAGTGTTGTTACACATAGAAACTGATATGTCACACGAATCCTGATTCAAAGAACACTCATTGATATCTGTCAAATTAAACAAATACAAAAATACATTTCATTGAATGTTGATAGGCTTCGCTAACATGACTCCTATAGGATTCTTATCGTCTGTAATGAAATGTGTGAAGAATTCTAGACATTTCCTCCCTAGCTACCATTTCTGACTCAGTTGATTCTTGTGATTTGTCAGTAATTGTAGACGTTTCCTCTCTAGCTACCACTCTTGACTCGGTTTATTCTTTTAATAATAATAATAATAATAATAATACACGCATTTATAAATAATACACGCTTTTGATTAATTCAAGATGGAAATTAAAGATTTCAATGATTAACTGCAAAATCACAGTTGTGATAGTTATTATGATCAATGTATATTTACCATCGCATTGTCGACCGGTTATTACACCCACAGTTGACACATACCCTACATTACAGGTACATGTATAGCTACCCTCATTGTTCATACAACTAGAACGATTTACTGCACACTGATGCTCTCCATTCAGACATTCATTCACATCTGAAGATAAACACAACTTATATTACAAATAGGCAAGAATATAATAAACTACCCCCTTGCATAAAGACAATAACTAGATCGAGCTATAAGGCTGTGCCGGGTATCTGAGTTCCACTTTTCGGTTCCAATTACCCGTAAATGACTTTTTAAAATTCCGACCGAACATTTATGCCACATGGAAGTCTATTGTGACTCTAATAAAGCAAGAGAAACTTGTGTTCATATCGGTCATTTTATACATTTGGGAGTATTACATGTTTTTACAAATTTGTTTATGGGTACCCGAGTATCTGAAGATTTCCAATTTTGGGTATCCAGTTCCCGAAATAATCGAAAACGAGCTTAAGGGTTTGTTGAAACAAATACACAATGTTCAGGTTAACTTCAGGTTCAATCAAGTGATCACTGATGATGTCATCACAATCATTAGTTACCCCAATTGTATAAAGACAATAAAACAATAAACATAATAACTGCGGCTGATTCAGAAAGTAAGTTCTGCTTTTCATTTAAGTGAGGAAAAGTGAGCATTTCACTATCAGAAACGTTGTATCATACCTTCACAGTATGTGCCATTGCCTTGGTATCCTTGTATACAATTACATTGGTAGCTTCCATCAGAGTCTGTACATCTTGCCAACGTATGACAAATATCTGGGTTCTCAAGACATTCATCGATGTTCTCACATGAGGTGTATCCATCACCACGGAAACCATCCCTACATGTACAGCGGTAACTGCCCTCAATGTTACCACATGTACTGTTGCTTGTGCATACTGGATCTGAACTTTGGCACTCGTTAATATCTGGGTATTAAATGGTAATGAAAATGCATAACCGTTACTTTGATTCAATTCTAGTAGAAAAAAGTAAGTTACATGTTATAACTAACAGGAAAGTCTTTCAAATAATTTGCACCACCTATTACAGGATCACTAATAATATATGCATTCTACACATCTGCCTTTACTTAGGAATACGGATAGATATTCAACTATCTGAATTCAACCATTGCCTAAATAAATGGGGAATACTTAATCCACAACCCCCTTCCTGAAGAGTGATGTACACAAGTAATAGGAAATAGGTAGACACGTACATTACCCCTCCTTGAGTGGATACAACAATGGTTGGGGACAGCATGTGAGTCCTACTTCCCCCTTCCCAATCTGTAAGGACATTCTTCAGTTGTAGAAAGTGGATAATTTACATGATTAGATGAACCAACAAACACAAGGCCATACAATACCTTCACAATATGTGCCATTTCCATTGTATCCTGTGGTGCAGTTACACTGGTAGGAACCAATCAAATTGATGCACATTGCTTGTGGGTCCCAAATCGAAGGATCACTACATTCATCAATATCTGGGTGAAATAAGAAATTGAAAGTAATAAATAATGTATGACTATGACGCCCAAATAGTGAAAGAATTTATCATAATTTTGATAGACTTACCTGAACAGCTTCGACGGTCATTGTTGAGATTGAAGCCAGTATCACACAGACACTCATATCCACCGACAGTATTATTACACATTGAGTTGGCACCACAGGAGTGACAGTTATTTGTACACTCATTGATGTCTGAAATGAATGAAAATGGTCAATTAATTCATCATTATACAACATTTAAACAAAATTGCAGGTCTTTGGAGTTCCTCGGCAGAGTTGATTTCAAATTAGTTATGCACCTGGGAGCATGTTATAAATATGACTTTTGTTACTGATATTAATAGTGCAAAGTCTTTAGAATTTGTATTATAATCCAGGCAAAGGATACAGTGGTGTTTGTGTGTTTCAAGAGAAAGAACAGCATTAGTATTTGGTAATATTCATTCATTTCAACCCTCTAGTTTTCTTGAAGTAAAATATATGACATATATAACCTGTGAAAGTTTCATTGCAATAGACACTCACTTTTCGAGAAAATATCAAAAAACTGTTTTGTTAGATGAAATCACATCAAAATAGTTAATGTGTACAATCGTTAAACCAAGTAAATATTTTAATAATAATCTGTTTATTTGTTATATCTGGTTAATACCAATGCTGTACCTTCCCTTTAAGTAAGACAAATTTCTCGAAAGTAAAGTGGGGCACTATGGGTTTGAACATCCATACCCATGTGAAACACATTTTCCTTTCTATGCACTAGACCTATTATTTGTTTACATGGCATGACAAAATATATGGGGGCTGTGCCCTACCTCTTCTAAACAGAAATGGTGGATTAAACAAATTGACGTTCTAGTCTGATCATCTTCAGAAGAGATGGATGGTTGTTTGTTTTGGAAGTTTACAGGAATTAATATTTGTCCAATGACCACAAAATCATTACAATAGATTGAGACATACATGTACCGAGACATTAACTCAAACTGAGTAATGTTAAACTTCATAAATCAAGAGATTAGTTATTACAAATTGACAACAGTACTTATAATATTTACCTTGACAATTCGGATTGCCTTCATAACCAGCAAAGCACAGGCATACCTCATTATTGTTCTCATTCCTATAGCAGTCACCATTGGTACAGGTACTGTTCAAACATTGTTGAGTAGCTACAAAATAAACACAATAACAAGCATGTCATCCAAATGCTCCGGCAGATGGTGTATGGGGGTATAGAAGGGCCAAAAATTACGAAGATGTTGAAACATGAGTTTAAAAAGGGATCTGACAAATTATTGGAGATTGCAAAATCAAAGAATCTCTCGAATTACATCCAGAAACAGCAGAATAAATATGCTGCTCACATAGTTCGTCAGCCCAACTCGTGTCAGGTAAAACAGCTACTTTTCAACGATAACAAGAATGTTAAATTTGGACATAAAGTACCAAATTTATTCGATCAAGTTATTCATTACAACGGTATGAGTGATTGGGACCAGCTTTTCAGAGAATCGAGATTGAGAAGATTATGATAATAATACAATTTTCCAGCTGCTATTTTACAACGTAAAAAGGCAACCAACGTAAATTTATTTTAAGAATAAATATGTTGAAAAAAAAAAGTATGTATGAGAATATGCGGTAGTTATCCTTATTAAATCACTTTATTTCTAGACACCCAGTAACCTCTCCTTTGTGTACACTTTAAATGTAAAATTATTATTTGTCTTTTTATGTACATGTAAGTTTAGGCTATATATCCTACTTCATCATTCAAACGCTATTGTTGGTTCAAATCCGCATCGCACAAAACAGCTGGCGAAAAGCTGGCACTTACGCACTGTTCTGATTTTGTATAAGCCATGTCTATACTATCCATTAATACACCTCCACGTGATTAGGTTTAATTTGTCCAATCAGATTGTCTAAACTGTCTTGGGCATTTATGAATTATTATTATTATACATTTCTGGTAATGAAACCAAGGATCCCTCAAAAGCACACTTATAAGCATTGTAGCTCGGAAGCCTCAGGAAACCTGTAAACAAGGGCACTTGCAATGTGAACAAGAAACACTTGGGTAAACCCCTACTCTTCCACGATAAGTGTTCTGGGTTCTTTTACATGAATTACTTTAATAACCTAGTATACAGGACCTACCGCTTAATGTCCCATCTGAAGGATGAAACAATTATGGTTTATGTTTTGCTCAAGGACACAAGTGCCATGACAGGACAGGCCAAGATTAGAATTACCCACATTCTGACAACACCAGAACTTGAGTCTGATGCACTAGACTGCTCAGTCACAACACTCCACGCTGGTTTATAAGACTATGTGGCTATTTGACTTACCATTACAACTGCCATCATCTTTCTGCATGAAACCTTCATAGCACATGCACTCAAATGATCCCTCATTGTTGGTACAATTTTGTGGGCAGTCATGAATTACAAGTGAACATTCATCAACATCTGATAAAACAAATGAAGAAACATTACTTTAAACATAAGGTCAGTATTACACTCATCAAAGGTTAATCATAATCACCTTAAAACCCTAGAGACCAGACCAGACCTAGCTAGGTCCTCATGGAGGAAAAAGAAAGATCCTAACAATAATTCAAAAAAAAGAGGATTTTGCAGTCATTGGTCAACTAAAGCTACCCGACAATTATTCTGAAAATTATTCTGTGCTCAGGTATCTATGAAACAATAAGAATTATAATACATAAGATTAGAGACAATTGCCAATGATGAAGTATTATATGCTATTATTATATAGTAATATTTGCTGTATTATAACAAAACCTCCCGAACAGGGGATAACCGCCACACACATTTGTTGTCATAGGGGGAGATGATTCAAAATGTCCAACCCCATTGACCATCCCTGGATTACATGAATGTTTTATTACGACAAATCAGGATTCTTAAAAATGTAAAACATGAAACTTGCACGTTCAAAATACAGATCTCAAAGACAAGATGTTAACATATTTGACTCCAACAAGTGCCATATATACAATAAACTTGGTTCTATTGCAATGATATAAGTGGTTCAGGTGAATGCAATTGCTTTGACAATGATGAGCTGAAAAACTAAAAGAATTAACTAACCTTCACAGGAAACACCATTTCCAACAAATCCATCATTACATTTACAAGTGAAGCTGCCAATGGTATCAGTGCATGTTGCTTTCATATGACAGACTGGTGTTGACTGTTCGCATTCATTCTTATTGGTACACACGGTGCCATTACCAGACCAGCCATTATTACATGTACATTCATATGAACCCACAGTGTTTGTGCATGTTGCTTTGGTATCACAATCATGGTCTCTAGTGCATTCGTCTATGTCTATATATATAAAATGTGCAACATGATTAACAAATAATAATGGAAACTACAAATATGTAGCATCTTAAATGAAAGATAATGAAAAGAACGGTCAACCTCTAGAGCTTATTTTGCTTAAGTTCCTTTCATTTTGAGAAAAGTGAAATACTTGTCATTATATCTCCAGAACGCTTTGACCTATCACACTCAAATGTGTCAGTATTTTCTTTAGGATCCTATCATACCCAAATCAATGAAGAGCCAAATTTTATTTCTGCTGATTCGTGACCATGATGCATTCTAGGAATCCAATATTGCCACAGTAAGAGTTAATTGAAAAACCTGGTCATTTTCATGAATTTTCCTTAGCTTTTATTCTTCTCTTGTCCAATATATTTTGGGTAAAATGTTCAATAATCATGTTTTTGTTACAAAATGACTCACTGTCGCGGTAACAGCATCCAGTAGCCGTGATCTAGGGAATCACACATTATTGCCTGTACTAAGGCAATATCTGTGCCAATTTTGATGGCCAATGGATACAAATATGGGGAAAACACTGTTTTTGACCAAGAAATACAAAATATTGGTATAGCGCCCCCTAACAGTGACCAATTTCATGAAAAACCAGGTAGCACAATGTGTCCAAAATATGTTTTGAAATAAACATGTGAGAGTTTAAGTTTAATTGGTACAAGCGGTTACGTGAAAATTGAGAAACCTCGTTTTCAAATAAGTGTACAATATTTGTCAAACAATTCAGAGACTGCAGAATTAATTGTTTATATATTGGATAGAATGTTGACAAACCGAGCCCTTTTGAATCTGAATGGACACAAGTATTGACAATTATAATTTTATTTTCATTTTAAACTGTCATCTCTTAAATGAGTGACTTTTAGGCAGAGTAATTTCTTAGGATATTTAATATGATATCATCAACTCTGAATTCAGGAATATTAACTTAAGACCTATTTAAAACATCAATAGTATTAACTGGCTGTTAATTTATAATGAGGTCTATAATATGGACATTGGGATCAACGAAGGGCATCTCTATCCAGCCCTTTTATCAATAGTATTAACAGGCTGTTAATTTATAATGAGGTCTATAATATGGACATTGGGATCAACAAAGGGCATCTCTATCCAGCCCTTTTATCAATAGTGTTAACAGGCTGTTAATTTATAATTAGATCTATAATATGGACATTGGGATCAACAAAGGGTATCTCTATCCAGCCCTTTTATCAATAGTATTAACAGGCTGTTAATTTATAATTAGATCTATAATATGGACATTGGGATCAACAAAGGGCATCTCTATCCAGCCCTTTTATTTGATTATAATAAAAAAAATTACTTCAGACTAAAGCGTCTTTAATAAAGATTTTGACATGTTTTAAAAACATAGTGAAAAGTATCTGCAAAAAATTACAAAAAAGATACAGCACTAAATGACGTATACATTATCTGACTATAACTTTGTCAATGAACAAGTTCTAAGCAGAAAGTCTGCAGTTATTACCTGTACAAGTGAAGCCATTTCCTTCATAACCTTGTCTGCATACACATCGATATGAGCCTTTGGTATTATGACAATCGGAACTGTTGTCACAGTCATGATTGATATTGCATTCATCTATGTCTGCAAAACATCAAATAAATCAACACAATAGGCCTGTTTGTAATTAATAATGTTTGTGTTAACACCATGTAACAATCTCTTTTGAGTTGTGCAATTCTGAGAAGAACTGTCACTTCAATGGGAAATGCTGAAACCCAAGTATTTTAAACACATTTAATGTCTAAATTTTTGTAATTATTTTTGAATTTTTTTATTTTGTTATAATAGACAAAAATAGACATGTCTATGTCACACATTTATCAACAAGATTTGTGGATCATTGACGGAAGAAACAAATGAATATTCATGAGGCATTATCATTGCTCCACCACCACCCCTCCCCCTTCTCCGTAGTTAGTGTATTACAGTTTCAAATATAACTAAAAATATACATTATTGTAAGATTACAGACCTATACATGATGTTCCATCACCAAACTGGTCCATATAGCCTGCATTACAGCGACATTCAAAGCCACCTTGAGTGTTATTACAAGAAGCATCTGCAGAACAGTTGTCAGTCTGAAGTTCACATTCATCAATGTCTAGATGACCAAAATAACCCCAAAATAGAAAACGATAATAAGAGAAGCATCTCAGAATAAATTGGTTGAGTGGATGAGGACCTGGACCAAACAAAATAATTATAATATAATTATGGTATGAGATGTAATCTATTTTTGCCAGTTTGCTCTAAAAATATTTGTATCCGGTAATTTGTTTCAGTGGAATAACACTAAAGCACTTTGGCATAATGTCACAAACAGGATTGTCCCTTGTGTATTTTATTTGAGTCTGATAATAAGGAATAGATGTAGCATGGTGTTTAGTTGTCTGACAGATGTACTGCCCTTAAGACTCCACAGTCATGTACATATTTTGTTGAGAATTAATGTACCGCCCTTGGAGAAAACTATGGTGGACCAAAAGTTGACATGAAAATGAGATTGAACGTTTTGGTAAACCCATTTTTAGGAAAATGGGTTTTACCAAAATGTTAAATCTCATTTTTTGGTTCCCCAGGGAAAACAACACACCTAGACATCTCTTGCTATCAATGTACAATGAATATCCAGATCTGCAGCTACAGTTGAAACTCATCAGGATATTAGTACAGATTTGATCACATCCACGTCCTCCTTCACTGGCTGGCTCATCTCGATACAATTGACATTCATCAATATCTGCAGTTAGATTGACACAAACTCATTAATATTCATAACAGAATACAAATCTCACAATCTGAAGAAAACAAAAACCCGTTGCTATTGATTCAATAATGTGAATGTTAACAAACCTTGGCAAGCTTTGCCATCACCATCCAGACCTTGTGGGCAGGGTCCACATGTACTATTTAGTGATGGTGGGTCCTCATCAAAACAAGTCACTCCCAAGAAACATGGGCTGTCTGCACAAGCATCGTAGTTAACTTCACAGAACTCACCAGACCAGCCAGGTAGACACTCACATAACACCACCTATAATAAGATAAATATCAATATTTGTATCATGGCAAATGCTTCATAATGATATCACACTCAGTTGTATACAGTTGAATTATATGTGAGACTCAAGAAGAATTTTCCAAAGAAAGAAAGCAAGCCTTTTAGTTACACCATATCTACAGCAAAGTAAAGTGTTTTTTCCTTAAAATTTTGCCAGCATGCACCCAAATGCACGTCATGAAAAATACAGACAAAATCTTTAAAAAATAAATTTAAAAAAATAATTTACTTACCCCAAAACGATCTTGCATGAGCATTGTGCCGACAACATACTGACCAAACAGACAAATTCCCTCATTCATACAGTCACATAGATTTACAATAGGTTCCATTGTTGCATTTGCTTTATTATCAGTTGCTAAGAAACCAATCATGACCTTTGATTTGTCTACTGGTGTCCATGTGAAGAGACCACCTACACATATATGAAAATAATTAAGCATCAATAATAATTTAAACTGGTGTAAACAAATTATAATTTTGACATAATATTGTATTAAAGCCTGCATAATTGGGATAATTGATAATTTTTTTCTTAAAGCTTACTTGTCGTAAAGATAAAAATGGTATAAAACATTTCTGAGGGCGCCATCATTTTAGTAATTTTTTTAAATAATTTCCCTTAAACTAGTGCACCAATTCAATGCCCTATTGAAAGTCTGCTCTGATTGAGATGATACTGTCCCTTTAATTGGTTCACTGCTTTGAAAACAAATGCAATTATGTAACAATGTACAATGTTTATGGTTGAAGTCATGGGCATCGATCGCTACTTAGAAGTGGGGTGGTGGGGACATGCAGGCAATGTTGGATCCAGGATTTGGCAAATATGGGAGTGCACAGCCTCATCCTACTTTTAGACATCATTTTGGAGGCAAAATAATTGCGACTTGATAATTTCTTTTTTAAATCCAGCTCAAACTGAGTTTCTGGGGCCCTCTTGATGAGGGCCCTAGAAATGTGTTGGTTCTCGGCATTCTCTTATGTAAATATTGCAATAATGAGAGTTTTCAAGTTTGTGAAGTATTCTGGCTAATGAAGCTCAGCTGCAATACATTCTGTAGTGCTTTATGACAATTTCTTCTTTCGTTTTATGGGGATGCAAGAAAAACTGCAGAAAACTCTTCAGAATGAAGTTATACTGACCTTGTGGTGATATGGATGCATTTTGTACTGTGTCAAGAAGCTTAAATGTTATATTATCCCCATCTGGATCAAAAGCTTCTATCTGAAGTGTGAAGAGTTCTCCAACTGTAACATTTATGGTCTCCACGATTGTGAGGTTTGGAGGAAAGTTAGCTGGAAAAATAATTGTTTAGTAAGCATATCAGGACTAAATCATTTTTGGGTGCCAAATTTCTTCTCTTTGGTATATTTTTGTATAATTTTATTTCCAAGCCTGGTAAAATCATATCTCTCAAAACAGGAATAAATGATCTAGATATGTTATGTTTACTTTTAAAAAGATTAGAAGTTTGGCGAAAGTTCTGAAATTATTGATTTCTTATTATACATAGTTATCATACATTTAACTAAAACAAATGTATTTTGTTTAATTTCCATTAAAGGGAAGGTACATGTAAAATAATGGTATTTGGTAACGTACAGTAATTACCAATCCTCTTGTTCCCACAAAATATATCATAAAACTAAACTATGAAAGTTTTATCACGACGGGGTACAGGTTTTTTTTTTTTAAGAAATAACAAAAAAATAGTTTTAATTTTGTAAATTCAATTACTGTTTTTAAGATGAAAGAACTTCACACAAAATAACTTCTCACAGTGATTGATACATGAATGGACTTTACGCCAATAAAGTGTTTTGATATAAATACATGTAATGTGTTATTTTGATAATCTGGAAATTACTAATGTGGAGTGTCGTGGCCGAGCGGTCTAGCGCACCGAACTCAAGTTCTGGTGTTGCCAGCAGCAGGGTGTGAGTTCGAGCCCCGGTCGTGACACTTGTGTCCTTGAGCAAGGTACTTAACCATAACTGCTTCGTCCTTCGGATGGGATGTAAAGCCGTAGGTCCCGTGTGTTGTGTAATGCACGTAAAAGAACCCAGGATACTTATCGTGAAAGTATTTCTGGTTTAGCGCCTCGGAATAGGCAACTAGATTGATGGCGCTTTACAAATGCAGATTGGATTGGATTGGATTTTGAGTCTTATCTAAACTATCTTGTACTCTTGAAATCAAGAATTATCAAGGAATCAAAAACAAAGCCTTCTTGGTACAAAATACATACATAAAATTACTGCTTGTGTTGTCTAAATAAATATAATTCATATTTTTGACACATTAAATGTTTCAGCTGGGTAACTTTACTTTGTAAGTCAGTTTGTGTTTTTCCAATACAAACTTCCTCACACCGTATTTCGTGTTTGCTACAATTCTCTACTAGTCACACTAAATGAATCAAGTCTGGATATATCTATGATTTATTGTACTTATTTGCCGATTTCATATTGTCAACATATACCAATATGAACTCAAACGACATACATTCAATACAAACTTTCTCACACCGTACTTCTCTTATTGTACTTACTTGCCGATTTCATATTGTCAACATATACCAATATGAACTCAAACGACATACATTCAATACAAACTTTCTCACACCGTACTTCTTATTTGGTATGACTTATTGTACTTACTTGCTGATTTCATACTGTCCATGTTCATATTATTGAGTGTCATTGTAGCCAAACCAATGTCTTCATTAGCTGTTGCTAATGTATCAAAAAGACACATTTTACTTTCTCCACAAGAATCCATTGCAGCTTTAAGATCAGCTGGATCTGCCTGTGCCATCAGATCTTCTAAGAATTGTGGTGTGAAGTCAAGATCGTTCATTGCATCCCAGCTCTCATCAGGTGAAATGTAGTAGAATAGTGAATCAGTAGCAGTGATGCGCCCTGTACGGATAAGTTCATGTAATAGAATAGTGAATCAGTAGCAGTGATGTGCCATATACGGATAAGTCAATGTAACAGAAGAGTGAATCAGGAGCAGTGATGCGCCCTGCACGGATAAGTCAATGTAACAGAAGAGTGAATCGGTAGCAGTGGTGCGCCCTGTACAGATAAGTCAATATAACAGAATAGTGAATCAGTAGCAGTGATGTGCCATATACGGATAAGTCAATGTAACAGAAGAGTGAATCGGTAGCAGTGATGCGCCCTGTACAGATAAGTCAATGTAACAGAATAGTGAATCAGTAGCAGTGATGCGCCCTGTACGGATAAGTTCATGTAACAGAATAGTGAATCAGTAGCAGTGATGCGCCCTGTACAGATAAGTCAATGTAACAGAAGAGTGAATCGGCAACAGTGATGCGCCCTGTACGGATAAGTCAATTAACAGAAGAGTGAATCGGTTGCAGTGATGCGCCCTGTACGGATAATTTTCATGTAACATAGGAGTGAATCGGCAGCAGTGATGCTCCTCCTACAACTGACAGTCTTTGAAATAGAATAAATTGCCACCATTATTTCATTTAGGAATGTTTTACATAATAATTGACAGGATTTTAGACTGCACTGTCCATTGAATATTTAAGTCTCTGATAGCTTTGCATGATGTTATACGTTATGTCATTAAACAGACTTACAGGTGTCACCGAAACTGTAGAAGTCACGATCTAGCATCTGACCCTCTGGACCCGTTGCTTGTTGTAGAGTACCATTACGCTTCATAGCATCATTACTTGGATCATCATCCCAAACACCTGAACAAAGATAAAATAAAGATCTCAAAATTATACAATCTTGATAATCACGCAGGGGTGGACAATACCACGATAATATCATAATTATGATATTCAAAACATTATCGGCTAAATCGATTATGGTTTTGAAGATACCGAAATATCGCCATATTGATTTTTGTTAAAATATCGCCAGAGTTATAAATTTCATGTAATCATACAGTGATATCAACGAGTTACGGTACCATAAAGAGCTTTGAAAAAACATGTTCCTACTACTTGCGTGCATGGTATTTTTTTGTGCGTTGTGCTAGAATCACGTGGTGCACTCTTCTGGAATAACCTCACTGCGCTGGTGTACATTGTGAGGTTGTGAGGTGGTGAGGTTGTTAAAATGTTGATGATGACCGATCATTGGCCCATTCATCCTCAGCTCTGGGATAGGGGATGTAGGCATTCATAAACCATGGGCTTGTTTATGGGTGTCACGGTGTGTTATTTTTTTATGAAACGTGTGTCGCATCGAGCGGCAAAAATCTAAGAATTCAGCTTGTTTGGGAGTAACTGTTAAAACTTGCATGTAAAAGTAGTTATTCTGGTGTCTAATGTCGTTTATGTACAATACATACATTTTTTTCATGTATTTAAAAGATCCACGTATTGAGACAATGGGCCGGATAAATACAAGTTAGCAATTGCTTATCTAGTAAAAGCTCAAGCAATAGCAATTGCTTAACAAGTAAAAGCTCAAGGTTAAGCAATTGCTTAAAAATGTATAAATAACCTTCTTCTTTGACTAGCACCTGTTGCTTGGGTGGGTTAGCAATTGCTTATGGGTATAACAATGATGGGAGGTCAGTTCCGATTAGCCAAGTGGTTGTATATGAGGCATGTGTTAGCAACATGGATGCTGCCGAAGAATTGGGGAGTGGTACAAATAGTGAGCAATCTTTGAACGAACTGTTCGTTAGTATAATCAAAGAGTACCCTGTTCTAATCGAGAAAAGTCAGTTGCCGGGGGTAAAAGACCGGAAGGCAAATGCACTTAAAAAAGCACAAATGTCAATTGCTACCAACACAGGTAAAGCCATGGATGAGAAGCAAATTTTGAAAAAGACAGCAAACATGAAAAGTCAAGTGAAGAAGAAAACAGATGGAATGCAAACAGGAAATAGGAAGATTGTTTTGGTTCCATGGGAACAAGATCTGTACAACATCTTCAAAGGGGATGAAAACCCGACTATTACGAAGATGCCATGCGCCATTTCTGCTGGTTTCAAACCAAGTACTTCGACTGCTGCTAGCCACTCCAAATTTTCAAAATTGAACCGAAATAATTTCCGGTATCTGGTAGGATTGACTTCATCACGATTTATTCTTTCATTGTACACCTTTTCATGTTCCCTTACATGCATAAACTCGACCATGATGGCAGGAGTAATGCAACATACAAGTGTTAGCAAATGCGTAAGCTCCTCATTTAGTATCTTGTAAAAATATTAGCAAGTGCTACAAGTCATTAGTAAAAGGTCTGGTTTATTTATATGCTTCCAAGCAAGTGCTAATCTCTCTAGTAATTGCTTAAAAATCATAGCAATTGCTTTTGCTAACTACTGTAAGCAATTACTTGCAAGTAATTGCTCACTTTTATTAATGAAGATTTAAGAAAATGACTAGTAAAAGCAATTGCTACTTTTTATTTATCCGGCCCAATAATATTGTAAATTGCCGATATCATGGCCGTCGACTATCAAAACAATGAATATCGTCACCCCTATAATCAACAGATAACATTTGCCACCTTGAAAATGCTGGTGACCATAGTGCAATAATTTGGTTAACTGATTATTACTGGATAAATCAAACTAATAAAGAGGATAAAACGTGGTTGTCTGTCAAGTATGGTGTTGTCTAACAAGAATGTTGTGTTGTCCCAGGATGTTGTTCAACTGATTTGGCAAACCCTGAATTAAATGGCTCTACTTCTATTTTTTTATAGTGTTTACTGAGTACTTGACAAATGAGGTAATAATGTCCCTTATTTGAAAATATAATTGCAAAAGAGCAGTAGATTCAAATGTTGTCAGTTAAAAAGTAAAAGGGAAAAATACTATAAAAGGGTGTACTTTTCATTGCATCAGTTTACATGTATTTAATAAATATTTACTCACCCAGCAATCCTGTAGTTTTTCCTTTGTAGTCCTGACCTAATTGAACAGTAATATCAGCAAAACTGTTGCTTACTCCGATTGTGAATTGGATATCTGATGCAAATATAGCAATCACTTTGATCGGATCTTCCTCTCTTATCACAGTGAAATTGCCAATTAGTAATCCTGGAAAAAACAAAACAAACACCAATGATTTGAGTCACTCTTTTATCTGTTTTCTTATCTTGGTTTGCCAATGAGTATTTTGGTGTGTTTGAACTGAGTAAGGTAATATGAAAATGTTATCAATAGTATCCGAAATAATTGTTGGTTTGTCCATATAAGATCTGCCTTTTAATATAAAAGTGGAAGTAAACAAATGTGAAGAATTTCACGAGGTCACACAATTTCAAAAGCATGTGACTCAAGACAAATTACTTTCAAACATTATAATCAGAATTGGACAAATCCAAAATGAAATTAAAATGTATTGCACATCCTACTAATGTGTGAAATTAAGTGTTTTTATTTCTCAAATATCTTTGTGTAAGTTTCAATCTGTACTTATCTTTGTGTAAGTTTCAGTCTTTACTTATCTTTGTGTAAGTTTCAATCTGTATTTATCTTTGTGTAAGTTTCAGTCTGTACTTATCTTTGTGTAAGTTTCAATCTGTACTTATCTTTACAGGGAAAGTTGATACCTTCCATAAAGAATTTGCTGTTAATGTTTTTAATAAATAAATAAAGTAATTTTTGTTACTTTAAGTAAGTTTGTTTCTATTTATAAGATTCCCTTCTTTCAAAATTATTGTATATGCCACAATTACAAGGACAGTTATTTGTCTTACCATCTGCTGTAGGAGTAACAATCATGCCATTGACTGTTGTTATCAAATCTGTTGCTTCACTGTTGAGCTTGATCTCAACCTGAAATATATTAATATATAAATTAATTATTTAGCAGGCACAAATTTCAAGATCACTAGAGTAGCCCTGTGTAATTACTAGGCCAGCTCTGTGTAATTACCAGGCCAGCCCTGTGTAATTACCAGGCCAGCCCTGTGTAATTACCAGGCCAGCCCTGTGTAATTACCGGGCCAGCTCTGTGTAATTACCAGGCCAGCCCTGTGTAATTTACAGGCTAGCCCTGTGTAATTTCCAGGCTAGCCCTATGTTGGCAGTATTAATCAATTAGTTGGATGGAAACACAAAAGTAAACATCATTTCAAATAATTTGATGTTTTGAAATATTTTGAAGCTTGCAGTATCCCTATTAAACTATCAACAAACACAAAATTACAAGAGGGCGTACATTTTGAATCTTGAAAAAATAACATGTTTTGCACATTAACCTCAATCAATTTTTATTTTTACAACCAGAAAATAGACAACCAAAAAGATGGTTTGGGTAAATTGTTTTTTGATTGGCGTCATGATCCATAATGATCTGCGCATTTGTATGATTGGCATCGTGATCCATAATGATCTACGCATTTGTATGATTGGCGTCGTCATCCATAATGATCTGCGCATTTGTATGATTGGCGTCGTCATCCATAATGATCTACGCATTTGTATGATTGGCATCGTGATCCATAATGATCTGCGCATTTGTATGATTGGCGTCGTCATCCATAATGATCTACGCATTTGTATGATTGGCGTCGTCATCCATAATTATCTGCGCATTTTTATGATTGGCGTCGTGATCCATAATGATCTGCGCATTTTTATGATTGGCGTCGTGATCCATAATGATCTGCGCATTTGTATGATTGGCGTCGGGATTCATAATGATCTATGCATTTGTATGATTGGTGTCGCATTTCAGAGAATCCTTCCGATTTTACAGATGTTTATCTGCTAACCTAGTTATAGGAGCCCTGCATAGCCATTAAAAGCTGCAGAATAATGATCAAACATACAATACAATTATCAAAGAAGTAACAAACATAACAGGTTTGCAGCGAAGCATGACTGAAAAATATACCAACCCTCGCATCGTTCACAAACTCTGCCGCAAATCCAGAGTAAAATGTAGCATCGGTAAGCTGATTTGTTTTAGAGTTTGTTGCTCGTTGTGTACGGCCTTGTAATTCAAACTGTTTTTGTCCGTTGTCTTCAAGAAGAACCAGGGTATATTCACCATGACCATTGAAGGTGAAGTCAACTCCATCAAGAGTTCTAACATGAGGATCTCCAAACATCCAGGCTATAATATAAATAAAATGTATTATATCACTAGAATGCGGTACATTTAAAGTCTGGAAAACATTGTTATAGAAGTTTGCCAACTTATAATATAAAATATAAAAATACTTGTATTTAAATATATCATTTATACAGTGCGTATAAAAAAAAAGGTAATCCGAATTCAGGGGGTTTATATGCCAAGGTTATTTAGTTTGACAATTTACATGTAGTTTACTAAAGAAGAGGAACTCCTCAGCTTTCCATTGATACCTTTATTGACCCATTGCTGTCACACATGACCGAGTACATTGTTATTGAAAATGAAAAATTCAAATCGCATTTTTGCAAGTTTGGCTAATCAGTGCAAGGCAGGATAATCAGTGAAAGTCAGTATGATAAACCCGATTTTCTTTAGGAATGACTGGACATTATTCAAGAAGAATCTCTTCTAACATTGCCCTTTTATGCACCCACACCTTCAACATGTCCACCTCCCCTTTCGACACAAAGCTGGCAGCGACGGAGCATGTCCTGCACTGCTCGTCTCACCATAGCCAGAACATTGCGTAAAGCATCCACTTCATTTCGAATACAGCCCTGCAATTCATCAAGATCACGGGGAGGAGTTGCAAACACCTTGTTCTTCAAATGTCCCCAAAGGAAATAATCACATGGTGTGAGGTCAGGTTATCTTGGTGGCCATTCCACCTCATGGTTGACGGCGATGACTCGTTCGCCAAAGACTTCCCTCAGATGATCTCGGACAGCGATAAGGCGATGTGCTGGGGCGCCGTCTTGGGCCCACCCTTAACTTGACTAATTTTCTTGCTAGCCCTCACCTTGAGTGGCCTTTTGGCCTTGTGATGGGCGACTTACATTAAAAAAAATTAAAAACAGAGCTGCCTGATGAACCCACGAACCTGTCGCTCAAAGTGTTCCTGCAGCTGCGGTAAAACGTTATCATTGAACATCTGCAGATACATGTTACCATTGACATTCCTTTGAAAGAAAAACGGTCCGATCAGCTGACCACTTCCACAAAGTCCTAACCAAACAGTCCACTTTTGTCGACTCATGTTAACCTCAAAATTGAATTCTGGGGGTGTCTTGCTGGTGCATATTCAAGAACATTATGTTTATTGACCTTGCCGTTCATGGAGAAAGCAGCTTCGTCGCCGATTACGAGATTCCGCAGAAAATTGATATCTCTCTCGGTACCGGCTATCAACCATCTGGCAAACGCCAGCCTTCTAGCAAAATCTCCTGGCGTAAGTTGATGTCGGATGTGAATCCGATATGGATGCTGGTGGAGGTCCAATCTCGTGATTCTGTTGAATGTCGCCGAAGGCAATCCCAGCCCATTTCGCCTTGTGCTGTTGTCCATAGGATGCTCCAAAAGTTGCTGCCTTACTGATGGAATGTTCCCTTCTGATCGCCCTGTGCGCCTCCTGCCAGAATTCCCCTTGTTGCGGTTGAGGCTAGTGCCATACTCTTGATATTTTCTAACATTCGCCCAGATGGTTTTGGCTGCTGGGGGCTCCCGTTCTGGGAAACATTCCCTGAAAGCATCGCGAGTTTGCTGAAATGTTGTAACCACGAAAGTTCGCTGTTCAGTCGTTAGTTGTACCATCTTTCCAACTACCTGTCCCTAAACCCAGGCCCTTCTTAAATACCCAACTTGAAGAAAAGGATGTCGTAACGGACGATTACCGCACCAGCTTAAAAATCTTAGATAATCTTAGTCCATTTCAGACTGCCTTGAACTGATTACCCAAACTTGCAAAAATGCGATTTGAATTTGCCATTTTCAATAACAATGTACTCGGTCATGTGTGACAGCAATGGGTCAATAAAGGTATCAATGGAAAGCTGAGGAGTTCCTCTTCTTTGGTAAACTACATGTAAATTGTCAAACTAAATAACCTTGGCATATCAACCCCCTGAATTCGGATTACCTTTTTTTTGATACGCACTGTAGATGTACATGTAGGATAGATTTGTGAATACCATGTTGACATAAGCAGTGATAGACCATGTTTGTGTCTAATTATTATATAGTATACAGGAATCACCATCCTATTATGAAATTATTTAACATAGTGTTAGCCAGTCATGGAATAACCAAGTCCATGGCAAGGATCTGGGCCATTCTCATAACATAGAATTATAACACACGCAAACTGTGCCAGCCATGGAATAACTAAGTCCATGACATTTTGAATTGTTGACTGTCGTATGAAAAATTGTACTTTATACTTTCAAGCATGAGTGTGTGTTGTGACTCTTGTCACATTTAGTTCATGTCCTGTTTATCTGGACATATCAAGTTTTATTCAACACTTAATTCTCCCATGGTGCTGTCAAGAAGGGCAACCAAACTCCTTTGTGTGTGCGTACATTTGGAGTATGCAGTAGACCGGGTTATACGATAGCCATACTCCTTTGTGTGTGCGTACATTTGGAGTATGCAGTAGACCGGGTTATAGGATAGCCATACTCCTTTGTGTGTGCATACATTTGGAGTATGCAATAGACCGGATATAGGATAGCCATACTCCTTTGTGTGTGCATACATTTGGAGTATGCAAACCGGATAATAGGAGAGCCATACTCCTTTGTGTGTGCCTACATTTGGAGTATGCAGTAGACCGGGTTATACGATAGCCATACTCCTCTGTGTGTGCGTACATTTGGAGTATGCAGTAGACTGGGTTATAGGATAGCCAAACTCCTTTGTGTGTGCGTACATTTGGAGTATGCAATAGACCGGGTTATAGGATAGCCAAACTCCTTTGTGTGTGCGTACATTTGGAGTATGCAATAGACCGGGTTATAGGATAGCCATACTCCTTTGTGTGTGCGTACATTTCGAGTATTCAGTAGACCGGGTTATAGGATAGCCATACTCCTTTGTGTACGTGTGCATACATTTGGAGTAGACTGGGTTAGGATAGCCAAACTCCTTTGTGTGTGCGTACATTTTGAGTATGCAATAGACTGGGTTATAGGATATAGCCAAACTCCTTTGTGTGTGCGTACATTTGTAGTATGCAATAGACCGGGTTATAGGATAGCCAAACTCCTTTGTGTGTGCGTACATTTGGAGTATGCAGTAGACCGGGTTATAGGATAGCAAACTCCTTTGTGTGTGCTTATACATTTGGAGTATATGTAGTACACCGGGCTATAGGATAACCAAACTACTTACCATGTTCTTTGTGTGTGGGTACATTTGTAGAGTACTATGCAGTGGACTGGGTTACAGCAAGCCGGTACACTAATATACTTCTATCATATTAAAATTATTTTAAATTACTTACACCAAAATGGTGGGCGATATCTCCAGCAGGTCATGAGAGGTCTCCATTGTACATACAAGCTACAAAGAGTAGATTCCTCACAGCAGTAATACCGAGGAAGTACCTCTTGATCTGGTAGCAATGTTAATAGATATTTGAATAAGCATAGGCCTACAAACAACTTTGAGTTCATGCTTTGAAACACCATTTCTTCTTTTTGTTTGGTGTATCACAATAATATCACAATAAGTACAGAGAAAGGCACCAGCATACAATTAAGTTGGCATACCTTGTATGAAATTGGTGACGATATCAAACATACTGGGAATTATTTATGAAGTATTTTAAATTTAGAGAAAATAGGCAAATTACATTTAAATTTACCAAAGTTTTTTTGGTTCAAAATCTGACATTCACAATGTTGTAAAACAGCTGGGAATGATCAAACATGGCACCCTAAATTTGATCACACTGTTCATTATGACAAACTTTATGGAAGTTGGCCATGTGATCAATATGCAAATTATGCTTATTTAGATTACAGAGTGCAGTGTGAAATGGTCTATTGTGGCCAATAATATTTTGTGAATGTGCATAACATCATTTTACTGATAATAAAAACAAATTAATAGATCAGAATGTAAAATGTTTGGTTACCATGTATCACTTGATACCGATTATGCATTGTCTATAGTCCTTTAACAATCATACTTACCATACCATAATCGGAACAGACTATTTGAGAAGAACAATGGACTGAGTGGGAACCTCTCATAGACTGAAGCTACACGTGGACTTCTCACACCATAGAGAAGATCACATGTGAATAAATTGTAGCAACACTGTGGGCCTGGGGTACCAGGAAATTGAAATCTTCGCACAAAGCATACAGCAACTGTTATTTGAATAAGAACGTTCAACAGTAATCAATTTACTAGTTATGTTTTAGGATTCTTGGTCATTGAACCTCTTCACTGCCAGGTTGTTTTATTTCAGCTACCAGAGGTTATTTTGGGTTACCATACAAAATACAACTACAGCTAATTACCTACATTTATTTTCTAAAATATTCTCATTTTGTCCTCCCTAAAATGTTGAATCTACATATACATGTATGTCATGAGTAAAATGTGCAAAAGCATTCACAATTTTTACAGAAAATACATTTAGCATGTCTGGTGTTATCTTTGAAATGAGAGCACTTCTGAAGGAAAGACAATTCAGGATGATTCAAGATTGGTACCTATACCAATTTCACATCATGTTAGCTTTCAGATAATAATTTGTTCATATTGTTATCAGGTAGGCCTAATAACCAATGTTATACCTATTGATTTTAGTAAATTGTAACTAGTATAGGCTTGGGCGATATTGAATTTTTTCATCCACGATATATTGTCAAACATATATCGCGATTTTCGATATCGCAATTGTTTTTTTTTCACACATGAGTACTTTAGAGCCGATAATAACAGGAATGTACCCATATACGCGTGTCACAATAAATTGCCTGAGAGACACGTGAAATCACACCGTTCACGAGTGCACCATTGCCAGTGGCAAATTCGTTTGCATAATAATTATGTGGGACGGTTACTACGGCGTGCGTCCCAATTAAATCATCAGCCCGAGTTCATGGGATTCGCGTTCCACGTGACTATGTCATAGTATAAACATGTGACTAGGTTTATTCCTGCATAGTCTATTACCGTGGAGAATAAAACCATGTGATTGTGACACGTCATTTGCACTTCGAATAATGTGACCGTCACGTGGTTTATCAAGAGTAGCGTATGTGTTTAGTCACTAGAAAAGAGTCCCAGTATGGTATAATAGAATAGTGTCCTAATCCCCCAACTTTGATCAAGCCGCTGTCGATCCATGCTTTGATTTATTTCATGACGAATGTGAGCACCTGCGAATATTTTAAATGTTATTATGTTGTCGGTTTTTAAAGTAACGCCCATATTCTGCATATATTTAAATATGCATGATATAATGTACTCGCACGTGGTGCGCCAGCCAGTGCCACAGACCACCATGGATAGACAGTGAGACGTAAACATTCGTCTGAATATATTTCTTTGAGTGGCGGTGGATTTTATACGCCTTATTAGGCGACTCCTTTGTGATATGACAGTCGGCTTACCACAGATGTGGTTAAATTTTGTTTCTCACGTCCACTCGAAAGTTTATATATTTCTTAATCGCAATATATATTTTTTAATCGCGATAAATTTTTTTCATCGCGATTTGCTGATATCTCGATAATTTGAAAAGTTCTTGATATCATAATTGCATATAAAATATCGCGATATCCGATATTATCGTGTCATCGCCCAAGCCTAATTTTAACCATGAAAAGATGTTAAATATTTAACCTACAGTAAAATTACAGGCCTACTCACCATAGCCGGACTGTCTTTGTTTGGGAAGAACATACGAATAGGTGATTGGGACGTATCGTCTGTCAAACTTTGCCATGAACAAACTACAAGGACACGTGTGAGCATGTAGAAAGTAAAAAATGTAATAGAAAAAATCAAATCGCTGAGTACTGTGCCAGTTTCTGCACTGAAGCCGTGGATTTACAAAGTTAGCTGGGAGAGTATCCACTTGATAAACCCAACGTCCTCTTAATCCTGAATTCCCAATGACACTACCGGGACGGAACAATTGATTACTCGGTATTGGCAAATAGACTTTTGGGCCTGACCGTCCACAAGTGAAACCTTGGATAATATTCTTGTTGTATAAGAAATCAGGATTCCACTTCATATTGCAAGGATCGTAGTTGAAGATGACAAAACCATGGATGGAATCTGTCACAAGTACGGCTTGGAATGTGTTTGTCCCCTGCAAAGATCAAACGGAAACAATTAAACATATCACCCATGGTATTTTATTAACGCAATTTACAGATTTGTCATATTCATCTGAGCAATGCTACTTTACTTAAGGAAAAACAACATGCATTTTAATAACACATTTCTCAAAATATTCATGAGAAGCATTTACCATTTATCCCTAAACGAACTTATTGTGGGTCTCATCATTATTTTAGTTGGGCACTTTAAAACTGTAAAAACAATCTTCTGACATATATATTGTGAAATATCTCACTTCATCAAAGTATTTGTTTTCCTTTTTAAAAGGATATACTGTAATCACTCATCTGATAAAATCACCGGTAAGATAAAACAAATTGTTAAATATATACATCCATCAAAGTGACGGTGCAAAAGTGGTATTTGGTAGTGTCCATTCATATCAACCATCTAGTGTTCAAGAAATATATCACAATACTCCCAACCTGTGAAAATGTCATGTTATTGGGTATTAAAGTTTTTGATGGAAAAAACCTGTTACACATGAACATGTTATTTTCTGTTTCTAGGATTTACAAAAAAAAATTAAACATAACAATTCACATTTTATCTCAGATGAAAACACTTTATCAAAATAATTTATCTTTTTTTATTTTTTTATTTTTATTTTAGTATTGTTTTTATATCTCAAAGAGTGCCTAAAGCCATGTTGTTTATTGTTCTTTGTGTGATTCAATGTTTGTTTACTTCCTAAGTGGTACTGGTAGCATCAGGAGATCAACTCGACAGTAATTTAGTTTACGTTTTTGTAATCCTTACAGGGGTGCTACCTTTGTTTCTGTTTCAGTTAATTTAATGTAAATTTGTGTTTATTTGTTTTTCTACCTGTGAAATCAATAAATGAAATCAATAAATGAAAAATGAATCAGAAGTCTATCTACACAAAGTATGCCAGCCTGCTATAAACCAGTCCATATCATTGTACTACAAATGTAGGCATCCATAACCTTCCATTGGGGTATTTAGCGATAAGTGCTCGATGCAACCTTAATGAGACTGAGATGCAGCAATGAGTCACTGGTACGCATATTAAATGCACATGTGTTAAGTAGGCCTACATCTTATGCACTCCCAAGGTGCACTTTTGTGCATCTTTTTAAAGACCTTGTGCATCAGTCTGTGGAATACAACATCAAGAATGACCCATTCCATTGTTCTTGGAATACTATGCTGTGGACTATGTTATTACATGTCTGACACACTTTGTGTTTGCAAAAGATTTGGATAATTAAATTAACTGATCAATGAATCTGGCAAACAAATGTCAATATATCATCATAAACAGGAAGATGTCTGAAACATTATTGTAACAGACAAAATGCCAGAAACAGTTAGTATAACAATGGAGATAACATTTCATACAGAGATTTTTAAACCCTCCTATAGGATTGGTGAGTAAGTACAACCGATAGGGGTGCACTAACCTCCTATAGGTTTAACAATCAAAGACACTCAAAATTTGTATGTCACTCCCAACCCATTGACTTTGTGCAGTGCACTCAAATAAATGCAAGCACATGTGGCTATGGTAGGAGGTCAAACCAAAACCACTCGACTGTACATGTAACTTATGCAGTACATACACAGCTCTGTGTGACTCTGCATATAACTTGTAAGACATACACAAGTGTGTTTGACTTTGCCACTATCTCCAGCAATCTTATACACATGTGTGAACAATTGGCAATGCAACCAAAAATACTCAAGTGACTGTCTGTGGGTGCGGTGCTTACTGGGCCAAATTTCAGCCTGGGCATAGGAGGGTTAAGCATATAATTACCGTGTCTATTGAAACTGCTTGTACATTAGTCCACGTGACAACGATCATCCAGCGTGCAGCAAAGTTCCTGTATTGCGATCCTAGACTAGGGTGAGTTGACACAACAGTACTGACAGAATCCAACATGTGTTGATTAACATTAAAACTATACTTGTCATACACCTGCAAATAATAATTTGTAACAATTAATTATTACGTTATGGCAATAATTAGTTTTTCTTTACATTAAAAGTAATTACTAACATCTCATGAGATATATGTAATACTTACACTTCTACTTACCTGGTAAAAAACGTTACTTGATCCAGAAAAACGAAAGCTTGCAACATCAGACCAGAAGGGAGCAATGATCTTCTCATTTCCAGTGAATCTGTTTCTATGAGCACTGGGAAATGACCGTTTGTATAGACTTTGCTCATTAGATAGAACAATCACGCCGTTGTCAGTGAACTATAAAAATAAAATGATTTAAACACGTTAAACTAAGCAATATCAATTTCATATTCAAAAGACTTCAATTTTGAATTAGAATGTGTTGAATTTGAACTTCCTGTTTGGACCGGAAGTAAAGGTCAGATCAGGTGATTTAAAGGTCTTACATATGACCTCCTAATGATCATGAACAAAATAACGTTAATACCTGCTTTGGTTCAATTTCTGAGATTGGAAAAAAATCCTTGTTAAAACTGCTGGAAGGGGGTGCTCTGAACTTTTTATGACATCATCGAACAATTTTTTTTAAAGATAAGATCTATGTCACTAGTCACTTTATTCACAGAAGTCATATTCAACTTTCCTATGATTTTGTTGATAGAAAATTATTATTTTTCTAACTCTGTCGCCAGAGGGCACTGATATAGGTAATGATGTCATCAGACACATTTTTAAAAAGTTCACATGTCATTAGTAACTTCGTCCACTGAAAGCATGTTCAAGTACCATATAATGGACCCTATAAAAGTGCTTCAGAGGTCAGATTGTGTCATGTCCGTGTACGATATGTCACATAATTCAAGATATGTAAGATAATGCAATGAGTGAGTAAATATATTTTGTGGATCATGAGATGACTTTTTTGAAATATTCAAATTTGATTTAGTGTAATTTGATATCTGATGCATCACCATGATGTCGCAATTTTACCTGAATCTACATGTCACAAGTTTGAAGGATCTGTGAACTCTGCAACTATGTTTTTTTTTATTCAATAAGTTTTGCGAGGAAGAAGCCCCCCAAAAAACTAAACAATTTCAAAGAGGTGTTTGCACTGTCACCTACCGAAAAAATCCCCAAGATTCGAAACGTGGCAGTCGTACATATAACCCGCTGTGCCACCAACGATTTTTGAAACTTGACGCATGCACGCACGCACGCACGCACGAGAGTTAATGCATTACATGTACCTCCAACTGACTTATGTCGGCGGAGGTAATAAAAGTTTGCCAAATAATCCTAATAATGATAGCAATAATAAACTGAGTGAGACAAGAAATTCATGGAGCATTTAATAATACAAACAATATACTTACATACAACTTTTCATAGAGATCATTGCAGTAGGGAAAGAAGTCAGGCGGATAAAATGTTGGTGATATGTAATCATACACGTAGTAGAAGAACGATGCCTAGAAATCAAGAAGAATATGAAATTAGACATGTGACATTGAATAAATGAATGACTATTAAACCATTCAATGTCCAGTCCAGTGTATCACACACCTAAGACAAGGATACCAGTAGCTCTTTGCTCCAGAGCCTGAAAATATTGTTCCTGCAAAGGAAGAGCAATCTTTATGATCATGTTGCGATCATCATGTATACAACACACCGCATAGCACAAACACACCCATATGGACTTACATACACCATTTCCAATATGGCGGAGCAATGGGCAAGTCTTAGTTCAAGAAGTTGCTCGTTATCTCGCTACTATTGTTTTCCATTGAATGCACTACATGCACAAATCACCGAATGCTAGCGGGCACTTTCATAACAAACTGACCATAAATGTGATTGCCTTAAGGGTAGATTAGATTACATTAAAATTAACCAAGACAAGTTTAATCAATAGAGCTTCTGAAATGGTAACTTGGTGGATGTTCAAGTAAAATTATTTAACATGAGCTGTAATTTACTATGCCGTATTATTTTTTTAATTTAAAGTACAACTCGATCAATCAAAAAGTGGGAAGACGAAATTTATACTGTACAATGAAGTACTGTAGCACACAACCAATCAGAATCCCATGGCTATAATAAAGATGACACCAAAACAAAAGAACATTAAATATTTAAACAAACTAAATTGTTCACCTTTTTGCTTGTTTCGGGATATACATGTACCGCACCCCCTCCCCCACCTTTCCCTCTTCCACCACCCACCCCTACCACCACCCAACCCTCCACCACCCCCCCCCCGGCGCGAACTTACGCCCGAGGGTAAAGCTATGAATTGACACTAAGACAATACTTCTAATGTTACTGAGGCTTACACAATGATTAAATTCCCTCAAAACATTTAACTTTAAAACAATACATACCTGATAGTATGCGTATGACAGTAGTCGATCTCCAGCTGAAACACCGTGTGGAATGAAACTGACCACTGTTAAGCACAAGAATTACACACAACAATTTTCCTTTAGTTTATAGGTCCAACTTTTGTACAGCACTTTATTCAGCTTTTCTGTCTTAAATTTGTTCACTGTATGCATAAACTCCTAATTGAAAAGCAGTACCTACATTCTACACTTCTACATCACAGTAGCTACACTAATGACAGAGCTGGCTTCTATATATATCACAGTAGCTACACTGATGACAGAGCTGGCTTCTACATATATCACAGTAGCTACACTGATGACAGAGCTGGCTTCTACATATATCACAGTAGCTACACTGATGACAGAGCTGGCTTCTATATACATCACAGTAGCTACACTGATGACAGAGCTGGTTTCTACATCACAGTAGCTACACTGATGACAGAGCTGGCTTCTATATACATCACAGTAGCTACAATTATGACAGAGCTGGCTTCTACATCACAGTAGCTACACTGATGACAGAGCTGGCTTCTATATACATCACAGTAGCTACACTGATGACAGAGCTGGCTTCTATATATATCACAGTAGCTACACTGATGACAGAGCTGGCTTCTACATCACAGTAGCTACACTGATGACAGAGCTGGCTTCTACATCACAGTAGCTACACTGATGACAGAGCTGGCTTCTACATATATCACAGTAGCTACACTGATGACAGAGCTGGCTTCTACATATATCACAGTAGCTACACTGATGACAGAGCTGGCTTCTATATACATCACAGTAGCTACACTGATGACAGAGCTGGCTTCTACATCACAGTAGCTACACTGATGACAGAGCTGGCTTCTATATACATCACAGTAGCTACAATTATGACAGAGCTGGCTTCTACATCACAGTAGCTACACTGATGACAGAGCTGGCTTCTATATACATCACAGTAGCTACACTGATGACAGAGCTGGCTTCTATATATATCACAGTAGCTACACTGATGACAGAGCTGGCTTCTACATATCACAGTAGCTACACTGATGACAGAGCTGGCTTCTATATACATCACAGTAGCTACACTGATGACAGAGCTGGCTTCTATATATATCACAGTAGCTACACTGATGACAGAGCTGGCTTCTACATATCACAGTAGCTACACTGATGACAGAGCTGGCTTCTACATATATCACAGTAGCTACACTGATGACAGAGCTGGCTTCTATATACATCACAGTAGCTACACTGATGACAGAGCTGGTTTCTACATCACAGTAGCTACACTGATGACAGAGCTGGCTTCTATATACATCACAGTAGCTACACTGATGACAGAGCTGGATTCTACATCACAGTAGCTACACTGATAACAGCTAACTTCTACATTACAGTAGCTGCACTGACAACAGAACTCACTTCTACATTACAGTACCTACACTGATGACATATAGCTCACTTCTGCATTACAGTAGCTACACTGATCTAATGATGACCTCATAGTGCAGTTGTGAGTTATAGAAAGTAATAGTCTAAAGCAGACATACCTTGTACAGTGACAGTAAATGTACACATCCCTTGGTTTGAAGCTGCATCGTACACTGTACATGTGACTCTCGTGTCACCTACTGGATACCGGCTACCTGATGATGTCACTTCATTATTGGTATTATCCACACAGGTGATGTCCGTGATTAAACCATCAACATTGTCATAAGCAAACGGTGTTTGTGGCCAGAACACCACAGCACTATTGGATTCTGTACATGCTTCAATGTCTGATGGACACAAGATATATGGACGTATCAAGTCAACATATTCTGTAATAAAGTCAAAAACATCAAAACTAAATCATTATTGACGTTATCTTTACATACTGTAAACATTTTATTTGGAATATTCTGATGCTCAATGCTGCAAGCTTAAAATTTCTGATCACTGTTATACAGTTCATAACAAAATAAAATTCATGATTTCATTTAATATAATAATGAGAATACAATTGATCAAATAATTCCATAAAGGTCGCCTTAGAACAGTTTATATGAAGAAGGAATCACAGAATTCAGTCAAAGCATCATGCAAGATCCACATCAAAGCAAGATGCAGAACAACGTATGTGTCGGACGTTTGTCTTTCAGTCGTCTTGTTCACGAAATTATGTTCCATCCTTACAAGATGCAGATGCGACACGGGTTAATCGGAACTATCAACGGCGGGTAGTAACGCCCTATTCACACACCATTCCCTTGACTTCAATGCTGATGTTCGAACGGATGTTCGGGATGCTTTACATTGCTGGTGCGGAATTACAACTAGAGGAGACTTGCTCAGGCCGAGATTCTTCGTGGGAAACATGAATGGACAGACGTATCTTGAACTTATTAACAAATTCGTGCTGCCTGAATGCGAGCGTCTGGGAATGGACATCAATGATCAAGATGGGTGTCCTGCTCATAGGACAAGGATTGTGCGTGATAGGCTTCAGGAGCTATTCCCTGGTAGAGTTGTGTCGATTTCTTCTTGTGGGGACATGTGAAGTCTGTCGTGTATGTGCCACCCTTTGCCAGAAATCTAAACGCTCTCCAGGAACGATTGGAAGAGGCATTAAGAATTTTTCCTAGGGATATGATCATTCGTTCTATGCAGGATATGAACAGGAGGGCGGAGGTATGTGTATGATTGGGAGGACACATTGAAGGACACATTGCTAATTGCAGGACACTGCTGCCGAAAAGAGGATACTGGGGAAAAGAACTGTGCAGGAAAGATAACAAAATGAACTAACCCAGATGTGCCATACATGTACGACGTTAAGTTTCTGTTGAGTTTAAGTTGGATTTTTATGTTATACCTTCACTTCAGTATTTCTTTATTCATTACGCAGAATAAATCCTATTTTTAAACTCAAGGACACGCTATCATGATTTTAAGACCCTTGGGTTGAAGTCAGTGGAGTTATTGCATCCAATGTGATTCCCTAAGCTTGCGATGTGTGTCATCGCCAGTGCAGACCTCAATCACAACATGCTTAATACTATGATTAGGGTTGTTGAAGTGGATTGCTACAGGGTAGGCTTTCTGGATTACAGAAGAGCCAGGATTGGCAAAGCGGAGACACAATTTGGTCTTTGTCTCTCCTACATATTGTATACCACATCTTTTATTGGGTGTGTCACATTTATTTCTGATCGTGTAGGTGAGGCCAGTACTGTGGCTTTTCACCTTCTGAGCAGGTTTGAGATAGAAATAGGTTTTGCATCTCGAGCAGGTACAAGTAAAGCACTCCTGTGGTGATTCATGATCAGTAACGTTAAGGTCACTGTTGGTGCTAGGGAGCCTAGCCCGAACCAATATATCGCCGAGGTTGCGGGGCCGATAGAAAGCAATCAAAGGGGGCTCAGCGTAACCTATCAGAAGAGTGTTAAATAGTCAAGTCTGGGTAATCTGGGGTGATAATTAGTGACCAGGGGAAATCTGTTTTTTCTTTCTTGTTACCTGGGGTAGCCAAAAGGGTGCTATGGGGGGGGGGGGGGGTACAGCGGGTCCTGTTGATTGCTAGTTGGACCCTGCATTTGCTATGACCCCTAGATACAAGGTGTTGCCTCAGTTCAGACGACCGTCTACATGTACGAGGTATCAGTGGAACAGATACGTCTTATACGGAGGGCTTGACGGTAGGCCATTGCTTATTGGGCGAGTAATTAGCTTTGAACTTGATGGTGTGATGGAATAAATTAATGTAGTTGATGAATTCATCTAGGCTGTCTTGACCACCACACCAAATGGAGGAAATATCGTCAATAAATATCCACCATACTAGAAGGCGGTGGGGGCAGAAGATAGCAATCTGTTTTCAAGGTTAGACATAAACAGATTAGCGTATGAAGGTGCCATATATAAATATATTTATCAGACTTTTTCTCATCCACAATTGTATTTTCACCAATATAAATTCAGGGTCAAAATATTCTATTCAGGCCAACTCCCTTTCTTCAATGTATTAAATAATGCACTAGTATTTTATTCCTTATTTGGGGGAGGGGGGTTATTGGGAGGGGGTTATTGAACTGGACTTTTTCACATTGTATTCACATCCAAAATTGCAAAAATCTTTAAGCAAACATGTACCTCAATAGAATGAAATCTTATATGTAATCCACAGAATACATACCAGTGCATGTAGTACCAGTCCACTGAATATAGCATGAGCACTCACAAGTATCCCTGTTAAGTGTACCTCCATTCCTACAGGACAATTGACAAGCTGAAAATAAAGAAAATAATTGATGAAATATAATGCCTAGATTTACATTATATAGGTTGGTGAAATTCTTGCGTCGGAGATAAACAATTGATTTAATTTTGCCCTACACCGACGTGTGTATAGCACTGTATGTTCAGTGCTTTTCCGAGTGTCTGTGAAAAAAACTACACAGGCGACTCGGGCGGGATTCGAACCCACGACCTGTTTACTAGTGCAGACGTCTTAACCTCTGGTATCCGACATCTACTGAATATGAACAATCTCACAATGTACACCACCACGGTTATTCCAGGAGAGCGTACCATGTGATCCTGGGACTAGCCTTTAGTTAAGGCACACGCGGCAACCGGTAGTTAGCACAACGCACGAAACAAGACCACGTACGCAAGTAGTGGGAACATGAGCGGCGCCGCGTTGTGATTTCGAAATGTTTTTTAGCTCTTCACTGAACCGTAACTTCGTTGATATCACCGTATATTGACACAACATTTGGAGACAATTTATCACTCCGGTGATAACTAAAAAGAGCGATATAAATGTTATATCAGCTATATATTTTTGGAACATTGGCAATATTTTTTAAATATCATCAATATGGCTATATTTCGATATCTTAAAAACCAAAACTGATTTAGCCGATAATTCTTTGAATATCATATCGTTACGATATCGTCCACCCCCGTGTACACTCACATGCAGCCTTCCTGCATGCATTGGTATTATATACATGGACATGAAACTGTAAACCTTGTGCACATTGCCTGAGTGTGACACACAAACACACCAAACTGTGTAAACGCCTTCAAAGTGCACCTACTGTTACTGTTGTTCTCCTATATTGCTCCAAAAACCAAGGATGTATTTTTCTCCATTGTGACAGCAACCGAGGACCTACATGTATTTTCCCTTTTGTTAATGTAAGTCCTCAGTGATATTTGTGTCAGTCAAACAACATTGTAATTGTTGGTGGTTTTTCTAGCTCGAAGTACATTGTAATAGTTATTACCTACATAAATAGTATCACTCGGATGTAAACCAAGCGAATCTATCCAGCCTGATTGTAATCAAAAGTAAATTATTCAAAAGTTATGGAAGCAAATATGTGCATAACAATGACCTAGCAGTGTCTTTTGTGTCTTTGAAATTGTTCGTTTTTTTTCTGTTCTTCTCGTTCTTCTCGATGAGACTTGTTGAACAAAAAAACAACATAGTTCCAAAGTTCACAGAGCCTTCAAACTTGACACATACTTAGACCATAACATGTAGTTGTGAATAACGTTATGACATGTAGTTTCAGGTAAAGTTGTGACGTTGTGGTGACATCATCACATCTCGAAATACATCTCAAAATCTGTTTTTCTCTTAAGGACTCTTACCACCTGGAATTGTTCTTGTACATAGCGCATTGTAACCCTCGGAAAAATGCACTTTATAAATGCGTGTATTATTATTATTATTTTTAGAAAAATAATTTTCTATCTCAAAAACCATAGGAAATTTGAATATGACTTCTGTGAATAAAGTGATTAGTGACATCTTATCTTTAAAAAGTTTGTTTGATGACGTCATCAATGTTCAGAGCACCCCCCTCTCATGTATTGAACCAAAGCAGAACCTAACGTTTCTTCATAATCACGAGGAAGTTTTTTTTAGGTTGCTTATGATTGACATAAGCAACCTAAAAAGTATAATCTAGCAAATTTATAAATTGTTATGTTGCTTATGTCATGGTAGTACTATTTTATGAGCAAAATAAGCTTCATTGAAAATTGTCATAAAAGCCTGTTTCTGGTAACATAATCAAATTGCCATTGCGGTCTTATATTTATCGTCATGAAAATTAAAGTAAAACAAGTTCAAAGTCAACATTTTATGAAAAATAAATCAATTATAAATTGGCTTTGTGAGGAATTGTATCAAAAATTGCATAATGAATTCCTGAATGCCTAAATTCTCATATTTCCTTGGAACATAAACTTTCTCTAACATTTTGATACCAAAATTGTCTTCAAAACAACTGCCATATGCAATTTTTTAAGCTCTTTTTATGAACCTCATCACATCAACTTAAAGACCATAAAAATTGCAAATATTTTCAACTCTAGTTTAAAAAATAAGTAATTCTAAGTAGGAATAACCAAAAATAAGACATCCATTATTTTTCTTTAACCCTTCAAAAAACTTATGAAAACGTTGGGGTCACGTTCACTGAGCCTATTTTGATGATATACCTTTATGGGAGGGCGAATGCTACAACTGTTTACTGTGGTACTTTTCTTACATTAAGCATATTACATCGTATATTACATCGCATACAGCTGCAAAAAATAAGTTTACCAACTACGACTTCCGAAAGTATTTCGGAGCCACAACTTCAAAAAATCTGTCACCCCAAGAATGTTTAGAGACAATAATTGTTCCTTATGATCATGAAAAAAATAATGTTGGTACCTCGTTTGGTTCAGGAAATATAATTTTGTATAATATAATAATAATTAGAATTACATACAATGTGCTGAACATCTTAACTTCCAGTTCAGTCGTGTGATTGAATTTATACTTCACAATGGTAATGCATTGAATGTCTTTCATCATCGTTCTAAATCTGGTGAAATTCTGTTTGATAATTTCTGACATTTAGATATTTCTTTTTTAAAGATGGACTTCAACGAGAGCTCGTACACTGAATCGTCTCCTGAGTCTTGTTTATGTTGTGTTTAGTTATTATTTCATTATCAGTACGATGGTTTTATTCCCCGTTATTTTGTTTAATTTTGATTGTAAAAAATAGCCCCCCTTCTTAGATTTCTGAGCGAGTGTTTTTTTCTCGCCGTTGGCTGCGCGCTTTCATGGTTCCCAGCAAAGGCCCATAGAAATACAATACGAAATGAACGGTGAAATACCAGCGGCCACGTAAACCAGCGTAAGTGTGACGTACTATCTGGGGCATAAATAAAGGAAGCCGTTTTTGTATTTGTGTTTGGCAATGGGGATTTTACTTGCTCGAAGCTGATACACATGATTTTTTCCCCGTTTTGACGATTTTGTGTAAGACGGCATAATGCCTAGCACATGTGCTGTTGGTGGATGTACAAGAAGTGCCACCAAGAATCCAGAGGTTAGTTTTTTCCGATTTCCGCGGAATCCGGCGGCTTCCAAGGAGTGGGTGAAGTTCGTGAACAATACGCGAAAGGATTTCACGTTGACAAAATGGTCGTTGATTTGTTCAGCCCATTTTACGGGCGACTGTAGAGATTCTTCCAGTCAAGTGAAAGAAAGTTTTGGTTTGGATACCAAATATCGTTTGAAGCAAGGCTCTGTTCCAACTTTGAAAGCGTCAAATATCGAGAGAAGGCAAGTGAGTACGACTGGGAGTTCGTCGGCCGAGTCTTCGTTAAGTGCCGGAGACTCCGAGAGGAGGCATGGCCGGGGGCGAACCAAACGTACAGGCACAGCATTTGAGAAGAGAGAGAAGATACGGGAATGAAATTATTTTTAAAATAATACTTGGAGTTTTGAAGCTGCTTAGAATAGATTAAAGTTGTCTGGTAGTTGGACTGCAGAAAATATAGAGCTTCGTACGTCCACATGGACACTCATCGATAACCATGATAACAACGGCCGACAGTGTCATAATCATATCTCATGACATGTGGGCATAAGCAGCGAATGCCAGTCCTTGATTGTACGTCACAACTGCGATATGAATTATTCATGAGTTCGGGCTTTTTGCGAAACACGACTTTTCTAGATAGTGAAATGCTGATCAAAATGAATTTTTTTTTACATTAAGAAAATACTTTATTTGAATTTTAATCATATAGAAGTAATCATTACACACTTCTTGTAAGCCTAACAGCATCAAAACACTGTAATATATTCCGTTGAAGTCCATCTTTAAACTGCCACTAGAGGGCACTCTGCATGATCTGTGATGACAATGTCACATGTCATATTTCAATTCCAGATCACTTTGACTGCAGTGTGCAGACCCTATAATAGTGCTGCAGAATATATATTTGTTGAAGTTGAAGAAAAGATCAAAATGAGGTCATGTCTGTTTACGAAATGTCAACTAGTTTGAGTACATGATTGATAAGGTCATCATGATGTCAAAATATGTTAAGGACCAACTCCGTGTATGTGTTAAGTTTTATAGTTCTGTGATGTCTGCAACTATGTGTTTGCCTATAGAGAAAATTAAGAAATTAAAACAAACAATTTCAAATAGGTGTTGGGGAGTAATCCTAAAAACCTAATA
The DNA here is from genome assembly GCA_029582265.1 of Zoroaster sp. YZ-2022. Lineage (NCBI taxonomy): Eukaryota > Metazoa > Echinodermata > Asteroidea > Forcipulatida > Zoroasteridae > Zoroaster > Zoroaster sp. YZ-2022. The sequence goes on from CM055816.1 coordinate 3,543,876, forward strand.
AGTATTAAACATTATTCTTGGCAATAACAACACGTGGTATATAGATACATTTTAACAACTGATCTAACCTCAGAAACCTTGGAAACAGTCATAAACAGCTATGTTCTGCTTTTAAGTTGCTTCGTAATTAATGCACAATTTTAATTGAAACAGTAGAAATTTAATTGAATAAACATACATCACTTTACATCACTTTATTTGTCGTTTTGTTTCTTTGACCTGATGTGATTGCAGCGGCAAAAATGTTCCCCCTCTAGAAACAGGGGAGGGGGGTTCTAGTGATATTTTAGATCAAATCTGTTTTTAAGTTGAATTGTGAGATGATGAAAATGTAATATTGATGTTACATATTGTAGAACTACTCATATAACAAATGATATTTTTGTAGATCAGTGATTTGTATTTGAATGGCCGATGCCATCTAAACGGCAGCTTTTGCACAACAAACAAACAAACAAACATACATATCATTAGAAGTAAGGTTGGCACCATGTAAACAATCTCTTCTGAGAAGAACCGGTGAGGAACTTGACGTTTCGATCAGTATACTTCAGTATCAGTATATCGTCTTAAGGAGAGTATACTGAACAGCTTAAATAATATGCAAGTCTTTTATTAATACAGCTATTATTAATAAATATTGTACAACCACTCGTTTAACAAATGTTTTTTTTTGCAGACCAGTGATTTGTATTGAATGTCATTAATACTGTTAATGTATTCACAAGTTAGCATTTGAGTATGGCGCCCTCTGTAAGATTACCGAGTGGAGAAAACAATTGAGCCACGAATACGTACACGCGCATGAGGCATGTAAACAATCCTTCATGGCAGACATCTTTAGTCATGTTTCTCCGATAATCACGAGAGGTTTTCACCCTTTTTGGACTCGACAAACTCTTGTAAAGAAGGAAAGGATGCAAGGAGGTAATTTAGAGACTCATATTTTCCTTGAGAAAGAAGTATTAAGCTCGTATTTGATTGTCTTAAGAGATAATTCTGTGCTTCCCTTACCATTTCAAATAGCTCAAAGTGAGTAGGATTTCTTCGGTAGTATTCTTATAACTATAAGCATATGTTAAAACTGTTATCTTAGTCAAGTGATATACGATGTTTTCATAATTGATGTAATACTCTGTGAATTTAAGGACGTGTATTACTTTGTTTATTCACAGTTTTCACGGAGCCACTGCGGATTATTTCACTGAGAAAGTGCGAATAACTGAGAGAATAAAACATCAAAACTTTACTTGTTATAATCAACGGCTTCTGTAGAGACCCTTGCTTACTCCTAAGTTAGTCATCAACCTCTGACCTAGATGTGACCTGTGACCTGCGACCTTTGCGAAACCCCTAGCAGTAGCACTATGTATACACCAAGAAGACTGCAGCTCGAACTTGATGAAGTGCTGCCGCTACAAATACTATTTTAGTACGAGGCAGTATGTCAGGAATGATGTCAGTTTGCATTCTGGACTTTGAGGCAAGCATAATCTTCCTATTCAAAGCCAAAAATTATGTTGTTTTATTTTCTCTCCATTTCGATGTTTTAAAATCCATTGTAATCCACCTTTTCAGCCATCATCCTGTTCTTTTTTTTTACCAAAACTCAGTTTAATTTAAACCGTGGATAGCATCAATCTGACAATTTACGGGATTTCTCTTCTAGAAATTGGTGAATTTTTGTCTTCATTTTATGTTGACTGTTCGCCCTGATCTGATTTGAAGATGGCGTCCATCTGTAACATGTTACTATCAGCAATTTTCATGCTGTGGCTTTACCGAACCATAGCGCATCACTTCCAGCAGATCTGTTCTCTTAATGAAACAGTTTCCAAAAAGGACTTTGATGGATGGCTCTTCAGTACCGGTAAACATAGTTTCATTTCATCTAACTCTGGTAAACAACAAATGTTAGTTCTTTTGTCCAGCCTTCGTGTGCCTCTGAAGTCCAGGCGAGATCTTCGAATCATTATGAGATATATTGCTAGTAACAAATCCAGTCATTCTGATATTGATTTATCAATCCTGGTCACCTCACATTTCATACTGCTGAGTGGGGATATTAATCCTAATCCAGGACCCATCCAAAGCATTTGCCAACGTAAACCCAAACATGTATTCATTGCGGGATTGGTGTCGTGAGCAGAAGTCGAGCAATTAGCTGTGATTCGTGTGAGAACTGGGTTCACAGCAGAAATACTGGTTTCCTGTCTGCTTCCGCCTACGACAAACTTGTTACAGACAAGACTACATTTAGCTATGTCTGCAACAAATGCTGCTTTGATGAGCTCCCAAAGTTTCATAATCCGGTCATGCCTGACGAGCCTACTGTCAGCTTTGATGATAGAGCACCTGTTCAACCTAATCATTTAAACATTACGTTGCAAGCACAGAACCGTCTCATTTCCATTGCTTTCAGCAAAAAGGTCTTCATTTCATTCACGTCAATATTAGATCTTTAATACCCAAAATTTCAGAAGTGACACGCTTAGCTGCAGATTCAAAAGCTGCTGTCATCGGTATTTCCGAATCTTGGCTTGATAGCTCTGTTCCAGATGAGGAGATTAAGATAACAAATTACTCCATCATGCGACAAGATAGATCCAGAAGCAATGGTGGAGTATGTGTTTTCATCAGGAACGACTTGGCTTTCAATCCAAGACCTGACCTGTACAATACTCATTTGGAATGTATTTGGCTCCCAAAAACTAAACCTAGTATTGGCACCTGTTATCGTCCACCAAGTGACTATTTTTTTTGAGCACTTGGCAGTTACCTTATCCAAAATTCGATTGTGAATTGATGCTTTTAGGCGATCTTAATGTTAATTTTCTTAGTAACAAATCAGGTCTTATTTAATTGTAAACAACTCATTGACACACCAACTCGGATCACTAGTTCCTCCTCTACTATATTAGATCATATTATCTGTAATAACTCCGACAAGTTTAGTCAGTATGGTACTGTGAATATCAGCCTCAGTGATCATTTTATCATTTACTGTACTCGAAAGGTACTTCGAGGTCAAATAAGTCGTCACAATGTAATTAAAATTAGGTCTTTACGAAATTATAACTCTTCTCAACTTCTGTCTGATATGGCTGGTACAGATTTGTCAGAGGTCTTTAATTGTAATGACGTTAATTTAGCTTGGACTAAATTTAAGTCTTTGTTCATCAAAATATTAGATAGGATTGCCCCTATTAAAGAAATTCGATTCAAGGGTAGAACTGAGCCTTGGATAAGTACTGAGATAGATCCTAGATAATTATTAGACATCGGGACAATCTTCTGTATAGATTCAAGAAAAATACTGCCGATACCAAATTGTACCGTAGTTTTTGCAAGATCAGAAATCAGATTCAAAGGGACATTAGGCGGGCTAAAGCTGACTATTTCAGCAACAAAATTGACCAAAAAAATCAACCTAAAAACTATGGCAGCAATTAAAATCTCTTGGATATTGCTATACATCCAGGGCTCAGTCCAGAGTCGTTCTTAACATTGATGATGATTTATGTTTTAATTCATCGAAAGTTTCTGACCATTTCAACAGCTTTTTTACTACTGTCGCTTCTATTCGTTCTTTCTTTGGGGAGTGGTGGTACCTTGATTTGTTTTTGTCTTTCTAATTTGCAGATTGTATTTGTATTTTTTGATGTTTCGATGTAAGGACCCCAATGGAAATAAGCCTATATATGTTATTGGCTTTTGGGTTATCCTTGGATAAATTTGGTATGCTTTTCTCTTGTCTTTGTAATGTGTTTTGTATTTTTGTCATCTTTTTATCCGAATAAATTCAATCAATCAATCAATCAACCAATATGGATACATTGCTCTACGTACCAGAACAGTCATTACTGGTCCAGTTGGGCTCACACATACACTGACACGTACTGTCATCCCGAGCACCTCCATTGTTGCATGTCAGTTGACAATCTGGAAAACATAGTCAGGTTTCATGAATTATAGTAGCTGATATGAAAGTTGTTAAGTCAGACTTTGAGGCAAGCATAATTTCCAATTGAAAGCAACAAATTATGTTAATTCACTGCATCACTTTAAGTGTACCCCTTTCAAAAGTAGAATCCTCATTTGTAAATTGCAGCATATGGAAATTGTGGCACATAATTTATGTGCTTTATACAAGTTTTCAGTAAACTATTCTATACAAAACTACCATCAATATGTACACATTGTCTACTTACCAGAACAGTCATTACCGGTCCAGTTGGGCTCACAGATACACTGACATGTACTGTCATCCCGAGTACCTCCATTGTTGCATGTCAGTTCACATTCTGGAAAATATAGTTGGGTTTCATTAATTATAATAACTGATATGAAAGTTGTTAAGTCAGACTTTGAGGCAAGCATAATCTTCCTCTTCAAAGCAAAAAAATTATGCTAATGCACAGCATCACTTTAAGCGTACCCCTTTCAAAAGTAGAATCCTCATTTGTAAATTACAGCATATGGAAATTGTGGCACATATGTGCTTCATACAAGTTTTCAGTAAACTATTCTATACAAAACTACCATCAATATGTACACATTGCTCGACGTACCAGAACAGTCATTGCCGGTCCAGTTGGGCTCACAGATACACTGACACGTACTGTCACTCCGAGTACCACCATTGTTGCATGTCAGTTCACAATCTGAAAATTATATATATAGGATATGTAACTGATAATAATGCTCACAAGGTTGATATCAGCTATACTATCCTGACTGTGAGATACTTTTATCCTGTTTGAAACCCTCTTCTTCTAATGAGGATACCACATAGCCACCAGTTGGGAAACAGTTTGACAGTTTTATATTAAAAAATACAACCACTATGTATACATTGTCTACTTACCAGAACAGTCATTACCGGTCCAGTTGGGCTCACAGATACACTGACATGTACTGTCATCCCGAGTACCTCCATTGTTGCATGTCAGTTCACATTCTGGAAAATATAGTTGGGTTTCATAAATTATAATAACTGATATGAAAGTTGTTAAGTCAGACTTTGAGGCAAGCATAATCTTCCTATTCAAAGCAATTAATTGTACCCCTCTCAAAAGTAGATTAATACTAATTTGTAAATTGCAGCATATGGAAATTGTAGCACATATGTGCTTCATACAAGTTTTCAGTAAACTATTCTATACAAAACTACCACCAATATGTCTACATTGCTCTACGTACCAGAACAGTCATTGCCGGTCCAGTTGGGCTCACACATGCACTGACACGTACTGTCATTCCGAGTACCTCCATTGTTGCATGTCAGTTCACAATCTGAAAAATATAGCCAGGTTTCATGAATTATAATAGCTGATATGAAAGTTGTTAAGTCAGACTTTGAGGCAAGCATAATCTTCCAATTGAAAGCAAAAAATTATGTTACTTCACTGCATCACTTTAAGTGTACCCCTTTCAAATGTACAAATGTAGAATCCTCATTTGTAAATTGCAACATATGGAAATTGTGGCACATATGTGCTTCCTACAAGTTTTCAGTAAACTATTCTATACAAAACTACCACCAATATGGATACATTGCTCTACGTACCAGAACAGTCATTGCCGGTCCAGTTGGGCTCACACATGCACTGACACGTACTGTCATTCCGAGTACCTCCATTGTTGCATGTCAGTTCACAATCTGGAAAATATAGTCAGGTTTCATAAATTATAATAACTGATATGAAAGTTGTGAAGTCAGACTTTGAGGCAAGCATAATCTTCCTATTCAAAGCAATTAATTGTACCCCTTTCAAAAGTAGATTAATACTAATTTGTAAATTGCAGCATATGGAAATTGTAGCACATATGTGCTTCATACAAGTTTTCAAGAAACTATTCTATACAAAACTACCACCAATATGTATACATTGCTCTACGTACCAGAACAGTCATTGCCGGTCCAGTTGGGCTCACACATGCACTGACACGTACTGTCATTCCGAGTACCTCCATTGTTGCATGTCAGTTCACAATCTGGAAAATATAGTCAGGTTTCATAAATTATAATAACTGATATGAAAGTTGTGAAGTCAGACTTTGAGGCAAGCATAATCTTCCAACTGAAAGCCAAAAATTATGTTAATTCACTGCATCACTTTAAGTGTACCCCTTTCAAATGTACAAATGTAGAATCCTCATTTGTAAATTGCAACATATGGAAATTGTGGCACATATGTGCTTCCTACAAGTTTTCAGTAAACTATTCTATACAAAACTACCACCAATATGGATACATTGCTCTACGTACCAGAACAGTCATTGCCGGTCCAGTTGGGCTCACACATGCACTGACACGTACTGTCATTCCGAGTACCTCCATTGTTGCATGTCAGTTCACAATCTGGAAAATATAGTCAGGTTTCATAAATTATACTAACTGATATGAAAGTTGTGAAGTCAGACTTTGAGGCAAGCATAATCTTCCTCTTCAAATCAAAAAATTATGTTAATTCACTGCATCACTTTAAGTGTACCCCTTTCAAATGTAGAATCCTCATTTGTAAATTGCAACATATGGAAATTGTGGCACATATGTGCTTCATACAAGTTTTCAGTAAACTATTCTATACAAAACTACCACCAATATGTCTACATTGCTCTACGTACCAGAACAGTCATTGCCGGTCCAGTTGGGCTCACACATGCACTGACACGTACTGTCATTCCGAGTACCTCCATTGTTGCATGTCAGTTCACAATCTGGAAAATATAGTCAGGTTTCATAAATTATACTAACTGATATGAAAGTTGTGAAGTCAGACTTTGAGGCAAGCATAATCTTCCTCTTCAAATCAAAAAATTATGTTAATTCACTGCATCACTTTAAGTGTACCCCTTTCAAATGTAGAATCCTCATTTGTAAATTGCAACATATGGAAATTGTGGCACATATGTGCTTCCTACAAGTTTTCAGTAAACTATTCTATACAAAACTACCACCAATATGTCTACATTGCTCTACGTACCAGAACAGTCATTGCCGGTCCAGTTGGGCTCACACATGCACTGACACGTACTGTCATTCCGAGTACCTCCATTGTTGCATGTCAGTTCACAATCTGGAAAATATAGTCAGGTTTCATGAATTATAATAGCTGATATGAAAGTTGTGAAGTCAGGCTTTGAGGCAAGCATAATCTTCCTATTCAAAGCAATTAATTGTACTAAATTATAATAACTGATACAATTTAAAATTAGCTGCAGCAATCCACTTACAAGCCAAAATGACTTTCTTATATTACAAAAAACTAAAACTACAAATTCATTATCAGATTCATCAACTGTAATCGTTATTATCGTTATCTTTGCAACATGAATGTGGCTTTTTGGTAGTACAAACAAAAGTAGAACATATAAATATGTAATTAATATTGCATTTGTAACCTTTTACAATGGGACATAATTCACCATAATTACATGCACTATCTGCCTGATAAATAAAATACACACAACACCCTGCAGACGGATGGAAGTCAGAGACTATACTTGTAGCAAGGTTTTCTTTCCATTTCTATATTGACAAGTGAAATTTGTATAAATAAGACTCTCTGGGTACAGACTACAGGTATATTCAACATAATATTTATTTTAACATATTATATACGTTTTTACCTGGTGTGCATACAGATCCATTGCCTGTGAATCCTTCAGAGCAAATGCATCTGCGTTCATCACTATCAACTCCACAGAAAGCATTCTGGTCACATGCAACATCTGAACAGTTATAAACTCCTCCAGAAAAACACTCACATCTCTGGCTGCACATGTTGGTCAAATGGACGTTTCCAACCTGAAAAATGCATTCATTTGTATCAGTAAACTATTAGAGTACACATATCATCAAAAAATACCAAAAATGTAAGTTAAAGGGACAATATCGTCACGATCAACATGTCTGGGAATCAGACTGCTAGTTTTAGATTATTTCAGTGACTGAAACTAATACCCTATATTAAATGATCAAGTCATATTACCATTGCTGCTGCATAAATGAGCAAGTAATTTTCAGTCAATGTGTTCATCTTAAACTAGGACACTGATTCCATGCCCTGTTGAAATTCTGTTCTGATCATGAGGATAGTGTGCCTTTAAATTTAGATCTTTCTCTTCTAGATCAATCTAGTTGATTTCAATAGCATTAATGATGATGAGGTGCAGAATATTCAGTTTTATGTTGAAGGTACAAGTATAATGCACAAGAATAAAATGATGACAGAAAACCATAAACTAACCGCATAATAAAAGCCATCTTGTAAACAGCCACAGGTGTCACTGGGAACACAATTTGTCCCTTCCAAAACAAATCCTTGATTACACTCGCATCCCTCGATACACCTTTCATTACACGTAGTGTTCTGCCTCCCTATGTCTGAGCAGGTTGTTGGACAGGCTGATGAACATGCACTGTATGTACTATTACTTGGACATGGCAATGCTAAGTAATGATAACAACATACCAAATGGTTATAAAACATCAAAGCATTGATTTCAGTAGTAATTTCTAGTTACATGAATCATTTCATTACAGATGCTAGAAAATCTACAAATAGTTCTTACCAACAAAATAATTATTTCTGTCATTTGATCATCTTTAAATATGAGCTAAATTCATGTAGATGGTTCAAATAACATTTTTTCCAAAATAATCATATAATATTCTTACGACAAAAGGTTTCATTCCTCCATGTCTCGATGTCAACATATTTATTCTTGCAGGCTTGAGTGTAGTCAGTAAGTTGGTCACATAAGACTTCATCAGAAACATTAGGAAATGCGCATACATCAAACGTGCATGTAAAGTAATAAGGCTCAGGGTCAACACTGCTGTGACAACTTGAGAAAGGACCTGTAATAAAATCAAAATATTCAACCATTATACAGAAAGGACCTGTAATATAATCCACATATTGGACCATAATACAGTTGATGAAGATACAATGTCATTTTTTAAATACTGGAATCTCTTAACATTCGTTATCAATTACGAGTGTGGTTCTAAAATATGATAATATGGAATTCTTGTTATGCAGCTAGTAAGATCATTTGTTTGTTTTTTTCTAAAAAAGAAAATTTTATAAAAACTACAATGTTTGCTGTCAATGAAATCAAATGAAGGTTCACAAAATAACACTTGATGTAAAGTTCAGAAAATATATTGTATAAAATATATTCTTTATATGTAATAGTTTATATGCCTTTTATGTACTTTTCATGGGAAAAATCCTAATTTTAGGTCAAAATCTTCAATAACCATGTTTTTGGTAAAATATTAACCAAAATTGTGGTCATAGCGACCTCCCTTGAAGGAAAATACTGCTTTTGACCAAAAATGAAAAAATGGTTATAACCAAACACTAATCTGTGGAAGTTTTAATGACCTCATCCGATAACTCTGGTGAAACTTAATATCCCTTCTATTGTTCATTTACATCTAAATCGGAAGAAAATCCGGATTTATTAATGCAGTACATGAATGTTATTTACGTGGCAATTTACCTTCGGTGTTTCTTATTATTTCACATTTTTGCTTGTTAACATCAGCATCACTCCCATCCACAACTTGTGCACATGGATCAACGTCGTCAGTCTGTGAGATGCAGTTTGTATCATTGCCAACCTCCCAGCTATTACCAAAAGCTGCCACATTTGAAAGCTGCATAAAAATGTCAAAACTTGTTATATAAAAGCTTCTGATTCTTTCCCTACAAAAACACTGGGTAAGAATGTCTTTCTCCTGAAGCTTTAATTCTAAATGAGATAAACTTATTCATTGTTGACTGACTTAAAAAAAATGTAAATTTAGAAAGAGTTAACACCAAACTTTTTCTTCAAGCCATAGCAAGTAACTTTAATTATTCTAAAAGAAGAATAATCAACTTACATAGATTCTTTCTGGATTCCTAAACTCATCTTCTTTGGAGCTATTTCCATTGTAGTTACCACACAGACCACACATCTTATTCTTGAAGTCTGCACCTACACGAACCTCCACACTGCTCCTACCATCCCACAGAACACGCAGACCAAAATCTGTCACAAGTCGCTTCATTACAAAAAGAGTAAAAAGATCAATATTAAATATTTGACATTTCTGTATATTCCTATATATTCCAATCCTTTTTCAGTTGATACCATTCAATGTATGCGAGGGCAAACAAGTTATATTTTTCCTTTCTAATTGAAAATGTATTTACCACATATCTTCCAGTGATTGAGATCTCAATCCCACTTGTCGTAGCTGGAGGTAGAAGGCCGACTCCGTTGAAGGTAACTACACGGTTTTGTCCAAAAACGAAAGTCTGAAAAAAACATCAAAAGATTCACTGATGACAGGATTATCTTAATAAAGCATGCTTAAGATAGCTCAAAAGACATATGTAATGAAACGTTTTCAATCATCTAGGAATTGTAATGAGTTACTATGTATTAGATCTCACAGTTTGAGCTGTCTCTACTAAGAATGATTACAAAAGTACAAAGTATACACAAAGTACTGTTAATTTGATGCAAGTCTCAATGACCACCTTTGACCCAAGAAATAACAAACCCCAATAGGAATAGAAATATTCATAATGAAATTGTTAAAAGTGCTATCAAGGAATTAAAAATCTATAATTAGTTACTAGATCCAGTAAAAAGAGGGAAAATTCTATTCCTCTGGCAAAACAACAACAAACAAAATTGTTGGGCATTTTTTCGCTAAATAAGACTTACTCTAACTCTTACACATGAGCCAATGTTATTAATTAAAATCTCTTTCAAAACAAGTTTTCATTTAATGCAGTATGTTAACATAAATTATTTCAGAGAAGAAGTTATCCTCCTTGCTATCATTAAAATGTTAATTAAAACCCTGTGGGCCGATTGCCAAAACAATACACACCATCCACTATGAAGGAGGTAGCTGCTGCAAATTTCTTGTTGATGTGAAATGAGTTCTCTTAATACTTGAAATTGATTTTGTTTTTTTCCTCCAAGGTCATAGGGAAGTATCTACACAATATTTAAATTAAATTATATGATTACCATATCGCCACTGTCAGTTGTCACCACCCTTTCTACCCGCATTGTTTTAAGTTACCAATTATAAATGCACCAACAAAAGTGAACTTACTAAATTTTGAACAACAACGGTGACTTCATACGTGTAGGCAACTGCAGCATTTAGTGATCTTCGTCTGTTATCAACCTCCACTGAGAAGCTGGTACTGTTATCACCTATGCAATTCTTGGCCATAGTGTATTGGCAGTTACCTTGGAAGTGATGCCAGAGGTTGTCAAATGTGTTGTAGTGAGGGTCACCCGAGGCTGAGCAGATACCATACTCTATAAGCAAGGAAAATAACATGCAATATCTCTACATAATTGTGTCTTTATAAATCATCGGTAATGCTGACTTCAAATAGAGCACATCCTCCTACACTAAAAGATTTCAACTATTCAACTATAATTAGAGTATAACCAGAATAGAACAATTTATCAAATATACATCAATGTAACAACATAGAGAATTTGCTCAATAGTTTCTCAAAGATTTCAGATCAAACTATATACTTACCTTGTTCATCACACCTAGGTCCCATGAACTCTCCTGCACAAGTGCAAGTGTAATGGTCAATGAAATTGTTGCAGATACCGCCATTCATACAAGGGCCACTTAAGCACGGTGTTAACTCTGTTTTTATGATACAATTTAAAATTAGCTGTGGCAATCTGCTTACAAACCATAAGGACATTCTTATATTACAAAAAATAGCATTACACAGTTTCAGATCCATCAACTTTGCTATAGTTATTGTCCCATCTAACTCAACAAATTACCCTATAAATTCATTATAATCTACCAGTATTAATTAGATGCATCAACTTTAGTATAGTTAATTCGATATTCACTGTGCAGTACATGTACACTTGTAATGGTTATGTCCGTGTACATTCGATGGAAGGCTGCATAACTACGACAGAACATTGAGGACAAGACATGAAATGAAAGGTAAGAATATAAAAGCTCTAGCTTAATTTTTTTTTAAATGGGAAATATATTGTATTACCATACAAAAAACACTCTAGGGGCAATTCCATGAGGAAGTGGACATGACCCTTAAATTTAGAATCAGAGCATATATATGAAAGGTTCTGGGGAAAATGCTTAGGATGTCATGGCTTTGAGAAAAAATTGCCAAAAATTCATTTTTATGTGATTGATGTTTCAGTGTGAAATTATTTGCTAAAAAGAACTAGAACTTGAATTAATTACTTAATGAGAAAGAAATCAATTTATCTAATCAATCTAATCAGATTTTTAAATTGATTCAACCTAAATACCAGCTGTTATAGTCATAAGTTGTGATTCGGATTGATTTAGACCACAGAATAGAGAGACTTCTACCCCATTAACATGTATGTAATGTAACTAACCAAAACGTCTTGGGTTTTTTTGCCCACAGAAGAAGCATTTTGTTAGAAATTTGGTTTCTTATTTTGTCCTTCTTTGTCCAATCCTTAGTTCAAAAAAGCAATGTAGATTCCTGTGTATTGCTATATATATTGAATAAAAAGCATTCAAAATATGTAACGTAACTAACCTTGTAACGTAACTAACCAAGCGGTAACGTAACTAACCATTGTAAAATTGATGTATATGCTGCTTCATGGAAATTAATACAAATGTTGAAAAGTTAATACAAAGAGGGCACATTACAAAACTGATTGTGCCCTGATGTAACTGTAAGAACATTCTAGATTCATGCGCTATGTGCATCATCCATGTGCAACAAATCTTGCCACTTTCTCCTCCATTGACTTTGTGCACAAACGTCAGAAATCAGCTGAGGAATCCTCCGTTTAAGTGGTTTATGGGAATAAAAAATGAATCTTTTTTTAATTATACAAATATTCTGTATGTAATTTAAATAATTCTTAATAATTTTCTCCATAATTTTGCTATAATACGTAAAAAAACATAAATTTTCTGACCGACCACCTTTCTCCTCCATTGACTTTGTGCACAAACGTGTGCATTTGTTTACAATACAAACCATGCCACTTACAGTATTTTATATATTGTTTTTTGCACCTGGAATCTAGTTCCTGATCTTACTCTCAACATTTTGAAAGCATTTGAGACCTATATCCCTTTTCAAGTGTGATTAAAAAGGAGCTTTGAAAATGTGTGTAGGCATGGACAAACTGTAACGTAACTAACCGTAACGTAACTAACCATGATTTTTTGGCAGTCCTTAAAACTGATGATAATAATTGCTCCATATTTTATGTGAAAACATTTGCCAGTAACCAATCAATGTTAGAGATATTACACTTTCTTTCAGTTGTATCCCACTTGAGGAAACTTTTTATGTAAAGACGTGAACTTTTTTTCCATGTCCTTTTTTTGTAACGTAACTAACGGAGATCAAAGTTGCTTTTACAATTCACATAACATGTCTGAATGTTTTGAATTATTATTATGTGATAACTTTAGGTACAGATGTATTAATGGTACCATAATGAAGAATTGATAGGCTTTCATCCTAATATAGGAGCCCAAAGAACTGTGCAGAGTCACTAAAAATGTAACGTAACTAACCGTGGAATTGCCCCTAGTCTGTTGAGAAAGTGTTCATATATCTAGATGGCTGATCCGTATAGTAACGTTAACTACTACTTTTAGTACTACATGTAGTTTACAAAATGTTCAGGTTTTACATGAACAGCTTTCATGGGCTACCCATTAAAAATAATTGTTTGTATAAATTGTACAACTGCTGTTGAATACAAATTGAGATTGATAATGGCATTCTGCTGGAGAAGGGGAAGCGGATTGCCATGACGCAGGCCAGTGACAGTGCCACCAAACTGACCTGAAACCTCTTTATGGCAATATTAGAGAGGGAGGAAGTGGTTGGTCGAAGCCTAACCGGCACAATATACCGTATCATTATAGCAAACAAGGAAAAGGGTTACTTAGCAAAGATTTATCCACGGATGATAAAATAATAATTCAGTAAGATAATTTTCAATATATTAGGCCTTGATACAGTAAATGATGGCGTATTCAACTCAATTGTTTTGTGTAGCTTACTACATGGGAAATAAATCTTCCAAACTCTGTATCTGAACTCGCTCAAGTCCTTTTTTGTCTTTATTCTCCCTGATTTCACTCTACTGATCCTTCCTTAAGCGGATATACAACTGATGTGAGTTGTTATGAGTGGATATGGGCGATATAGGTGCGGTTCACTGTAATAAACCACAAAACACTAATGAGTAATGAGCCACAATATAGGGATTTACATGAACAATTAAATGCTACACGCAACAATATAGCGATCTTATGTGAATTACCTCCGATGTTATGACCAAATATCCGCTAAATTTAAACAATTAAACACTTCAAAAATGCCCCAAATTTAACTAAATGTCTTTTTCAAAGTCTACATTTAGTGATTTGTAACAATTAAAACAGAATCATTCCGATTGTGTGGAGTCTGGGGTAGGCTTGGGCGATATCGATTTTTTTCATCCACGATATATCGTCAAACATATATCGCGATATTCGATAACATCGCGATTATTTTTGTTTTCACGCATGAGTGCTTTAGAGCCGGTAATGACAGGGATGTACCCGTCTACAAGTGTCACAATAAATTGCCAGTGCTTACCTGAGAGACACGTGCAATTGCGCCGTTCAAGAGTGCAACATATGGGGCGGGTTTACGCTACCCTAACCAGAAACAAAACGGCACAGCTACGCGAAAATGCGAACGTAACCAGACAATTGTTTTCAGTTTGTGACATGTTCAGTCATCAACGTTTCTCAAAATAGAACTTACTCGCGAGTGCTAGTAACTTGAAAGATATACTGGTATACGAACAATCACTTAATCATGTTTTAACACTTTTTACAATCAGCCATCTTGAAACTAAGCGTAACCGATCACAAAGTTCGGTTTATGTACGTTTGGTCAGAACCATGATATCGATGTCATCGCAGCATGCACAACCGAACTTGCGAAAACGCTTAACCAATGACCAAAGCCCAAACACGTTTCTGGTTACGGTCGCAAAAACGCACCCATCGCTATTGGCAAATCGTTTGCATAATAATTATGTGGGACGGTTACTGCGTCGTGCGTCCCAATCAAATCATCAGCCCGAGTTCACGTGACTGGGTCATAGTATAAACACGTGACTAGGTTTATTCCTGCATATAGTACCGTGGAGAATAACACCATATGATTCATAAAATGTGGATTGTAGTCACACTATTTTAAATAAACGTCACATGGTTTATCAAGAGTACGTGTATGTGTTTTGTCACACAAGACAAGAGTCCCAGTATGGTACAACATAATAGTGTCCTAATCCCAACTTTGATCGAGCCGCTGCCGATCCATGCTTTGATTTAATTCATGACTATGTGTTTTTAAGGCAACGCCCATATTCTGCATATATTTAAATATGTATGATATAATATTCTCGCCCGTGGTGCGCCAGCCAGAGTCACAGACTACCACGGATAGACAGTGAGACGTAAACATTGTCTCCACATTGTTGGATCAAATACCCCACTCAATCCCAACACTTAAATCAGTCTTAATAGAATTCTTTGAGTGGCGGTGGATTATTAAACAACACCCTGTCAGGCGGCTCCTTTGTGATCTTGACAGTCGGTTTACTACAGAAGTAGTTCGATTTTGTTTCTCACGAAAGCTGAAAAGACTTCCTAAGTTTTTTCCCAGGGAATTTCTGGCCCAAATGACAATCGAGGATTTTGTTTAATCGCGATATATTTTTTTCTTCACGATAATTTGTTTTCATCGCGATATATTTTTTTCATCGCGATATTTCTTTTTCATCGCGATCTGCCGATATCTCGATGATTTAAAAAGTTCTCGATATCATAATCGCGTAAAAAAAAAATATCGCGATATTCGATATTATCGTGTCATCGCCCAAGCTTAGTCTGGGGTAGATAAAATATCAATTTCTGGAATTACGTCGTTCATTATTTCACAACTGTGAATACAAGCCGTGGCGTGACCTGTGACCTACGCGCAAGCCCATCCAAGTAAACAAAGGGGGCGTCCTACATAAATCACCATGAATGAAATCAGCCGTAACTGGTAAGTGGAATTTCTTTTCGTTTTTTGAACGACATGTAATTATATGCTTCGGCGGCTTTTCGCAGCGCCACTCAACACGTTACGCAATAAGGAATGTCCATTCATTTCTACTTAAATAGAGCTGCTTTAGTTCTTTGCATTCACTCTCGGTCAAGCGACACACCTTGCTACACGAGTTACGCCCACCCTCCCATTCCCTATAATCACTCAATCTTTTACATCAACGTGTATACGGTATCGGTTTCAGGGGGAGTGCACCTTCGCCGAGAGCCCGGGCTGCACCCACGTTTCCTCCACAGGTTTTTTTTCGTGGCCACCGAGTAGCAGCACTAAACGTGCTGCACTGGCACTCAGCGCGGAACCGATACCAGTCTGAATCATATCTCGTCATATAACGCGTATTCTCCTAGCAGGTCGTAGCATGATTCTAATTCCTTACCCGATAGACCGGTGTACTTTAACACCGTACAGACGCATTTGTTCGTCTGACACACCGTACTGTTGGTCTCTATTTTACTTGCCTCCAACAGATATATGGAACAACCGTGCATCCTCCCTCAGCGACCCATCCCTTCGCGTACTAGCGGGCACCACGTTGCCGTCTCTCTTGATGTCGGCCAAGGCTGAATCTACCACGACCAAATACAAGGCTTCTTGGACCAAGTGGGAGAACTGGGCCTCATCAAAATCGGACATCACAACGTTCCCGGTCAGCCCGTTCCACTTCGCATTGTACATATCCCATCTGTCGACCACCGGATCCAAGTCCTCCGCTGAGCTTGCCGCAGCATCAATCAAGTGGGCGCACAGTTTGGCCGGTCTGCCTTCACCAACAGACAGCAGTATGGCTAAGATGGCTCTGCAGGGTTTCAAAAGGCTAAATTCCACACCAACCGTACGGAAAGACCCCATCACACCGGATATTCTGGCAAAGCTACATACCAAACACGGACACAGCTCTGCGACACTGGCAGATCTCCGTATTCTGTTCGTATGTTTTATCTCATACGCGGGATTTCTTCGTTTCGACGACATAAAAAACATCAATAGAAATGACTGTAAAATAACGCCAGACCGTCTAACCATACATCTTCGAAAATCCAAAACTGATCAATTCAGGCAAGGAACGGAAGTCGTTATTGCCAGAACGTTTAAGCCAACTTGCCCAGTGTTAGTGGCCGAACGTTACCTCACAACATTAGGCGATCCCGACGATTCACCCTTACCTGTTCTCCGCCGGCTTGTCGCCTCCAAGAAAGGCCTTAGACCATCCACCTATTCACTTAGCTATACACGCACGCGTGAAATAGTTCTGGACGCTCTCCGAACCATCGTCCCCAACGTTGCCACTTACGGCCTTCATAGTTTGAGATCAGGCGGGGCATCTGCTGCCTTCAACGCCAATGTTCCCCCATTCCTTATTTCCAAACAGGGCAGATGGAAAACGGAGAGCGCCAGGAACGTATATTTCCAGTTAGAGACGAAGAGTCCACTTTATTCGCCACAAAAAATTTAGGCATTTAAACTTTACACGCTTTGGGCTCAGATTCTAATCTCCTGTGATAATTTTCAACAGATTATTCCGACTCCAGAAATGGATTCATAACGATTGAAACTTTCGAGTTTAAAAATCGTATAGTAATTACAAGTAGTAAGAGTGTTGAACAGAGTTCAAATTATTTGTTACTAGAACCTAATAAAATTCCACAGAAAATACCTGTTTATTTAAACTAAGGCCAACATTAATGGCCGCATTGTTTCAAATAATTTTAAAGTTAATTCGAGATACAATATCACGATATAAGATTATTAAACAGCAGGGTCCGCTTACGACCAACCCCAACGTGCACCATCGAAAACATTGTCAGTTTCATTCTTCTTTTTTCACTACCGACTCGTACCGAACATGAGGTAAAAAAAATAGAAAAGAAATGTATTTTCTGACGGAAGAATGTAGGAAGAAAGTAGACGTTACATTTTGTGTAGTCCTTTACTAAATAATGTTGTTTTTCTTTTTTCAGATTTCTCCCTCAAGACGTTTCCCGGTGTTTCAACATCCATTGTTTTCCGCTCCTTGGCGAAGAAAGTGAAGGAGCTAAATACAGTGCTTGTGTGTGGTGTAACCCTTAATACCGTTAAATATACATATTCTATGTAAATCCTCATTTCCTATTCATTGCACTTTTCATTAATGAAAAGAAATTAATTACTTAAAGATTTAAGTCTTAATTGATTCAGGCATATAGATGAATTTTTTTTTTAAATGCACAACATGACAGATTACAATTGCTTGTCAAATGCCATATAATGACACACATGGATTGTTTAACAATATCCACAACAGCTATTTTTAAGTAATGTATTAGCTGGCTGCATACAAAGAATACAAAAGTGTGCCTAATTAAAAAAAAAAATTATAAATACATAATTAAATAAAAATGGAGAAATCACTACACAGAATATATGCAAGGTATTAGCCAGCAATGCATCTGGGCATTTTTCAACGACATATTTGATTTTTGGACACCCTATAAAAATGTAGAACGCCTTCGAACACGCCCTGTTTAATTTGATAAGTAAATTTATCCCGAAAATGTAAAAAATCACAATACTAGACTACTGGCTGCTTCTTTATTATGATAAAATGCATCACTTTTACTTTCATCAATGAATGGTTCAAGTTCGTATTTCTCATTTATAGGCCGTCCACATTCATTGTTTACGGACAAAGGGATCTTGTGTCAGACACAAAAAATGTTCATACCTATCGCTCAGTTGTGCCGCCTTGCCGTAATTGCGCAATAATCGCTCCAATGACATTGTCTTTGTTACGTCCTCTGTGGCTCCATCAATGTCTATCAGAACTATCGATTTTCATCGAACAACATCTTCCTTATTTGGGCAATTTTGTAAAAGAAAATACCATGAATAAACGTTGTTTATATTTAATTTTAAGTTCGGTGTAATTTTTATAAATTACAAATATAGCGCTTCATACACTTTTCAAATGTTTCCCAATATTTAAACTAATTAAGGAGAGATTTTTGGCAGAGGAGGATGAGACCAATCTGCTCGACTATGTGTTGAACTTCAAAGAGAGGTTATCCAAGGCGTGTTCTGTGGAACAAGAACATCTCAAGGTGTCTCAACGGGTCATGAAGACAAGAGCAGACAAGATATCTGAGGTCCGCATCTTTAAACCCGGCGAGAAAGTACTAGTGCTGTTGCCTCTGCCTGGCGAGCCCCTTAAAGCGAAGTTTAGTGGGCCCTACTGTATCCAAAAGAAACTCAATGATGTTAGTTACGTAATCAGTACCCCAGACCGAAGAAAGAGCCAAAGAGTTTGTCATGTTAACATGCTCAAGAAGTATTATAAGCGTGATAATTTTGGTCAACCAGTGGGGGTAGCTGTTATTGAGTTAAAACCCGACGATGACAATTCATGTAATGAAGACCTTGAGACAAAAACGTCTGAACTTGAGTTTTTCGCTGTTCAGCTTTCAAATTCTGAAATTCTGGCTAACTTGGATGAAATCCTTGGCCATTTGCACAATGACCAACGGACAGATTTATCAAACCTACTCCAAAAGTACGAGCAAATTTGTTCTGATAAACCGGGTCGTACGTCGGTGGCAGTTCATGATGTTGATGTAGGAAATTCAAGGCCAATAAAACAGGCACCCTACCGACTTAATCCTAACAAATTACCGAAGGTTCGGGAAGAGGTTAAGTTCATGATAGAGCATGACATTATAGAACCTAGTCAGAGTTCTTGGAGTTCTCCCATTGTCATGGTACCAAAGCCTGACGGTACTCTTAGATTTTGTATAGATTATCGAAAAGTCAATGCAGAAACTAAGACTGATTCATATCCTATCCCTTGGTTAGAAGACTGCATTGATCGGGTGGGAAATTCTGCATTTGTCAGTAAAGTAGACTTGTTAAAGGGATATTGGCAAGTGCCCTTGACTGACCGAGCCAAAGAAATTTCGGCGTTTGTGACACCCGATGGTCTGTACCAATGTAAAACGATGCCCTTTGGGATGAAAATGCCCACTACGTTTCAGAGAATGATGAGTCAAGTCATTGCTGGGCTAGAAAATTGTGTTGTCTATATTGATGACATTTTGGTATACAGCGATAGCTGGGAAGACCATCTGAAACACTTGAGTGCCCTGTTTGATAAGCTTTCAAAAGCAAACCTGGTGGTAAATCTCAAAAAGAGTTAGTTTGCCAAAGCAACAGTGACCTACTTACATGTAGGTCATGTGGTCGGTCAGGGTCACGCGCTACCACGAGTAGCAAAGATTCAAGCCATTCAAGATTTTCCCGTACCCACAGGAAAGAGAGAATTGATGAGATTTCTGGGTATGAGTGGATTTTACAGAAAGTTTGTTCCAAACTTCAGCACTATTGCGACTCCATTGACTTTTACAGAAAAATGAGAAGTTTGTTTGGTCTGACTCATGCCAAAATGCATTTGAGAAATTGAAAGCCATTCTAACGAACGAACCGGTTCTGGCTGCGCCAAAGTTTGACAAGGCTTTTAAAATAGCCATTGACGCCAGTGATGTTGGTGTCGGAGCGGTTTTGCTCCAAGAAGATGAGTCAGGCATCGAGCGACCGATCAGTTACTTCTCAAAGAAACTGAATAAATACCAGGCAAAATACTCCACCATCGAAAAAGAGGCGTTAGGTCTGGTCCTTACCCTACAACACTTTGAAGTGTATATAACCAATGGTGCTGGAGAGACGATCATTTATACTGATCATAATCCACTTGTGTTTTTGGAGAAATTCAAGACCAAGAACCAAAGATTATTTCGGTGGAATTTGATTTTGCAACCCTATCCACTCAAGATTGTTCATATTGCCGGAAAGAGCAATGTTATTGGTGATGCTCTGTCCAGAGTTTAGAAGATTGTACTTAATCACTTAATATTTATTTATCTGGTAAACCAGTGGGCCTAAGAGTTTTAATAAGACTTATTTTGTTATTACTGTAAGAAGACTTAGCCAAGCATAACTGTTTAAACTTTGTTATAAGTTTATGTTAAAATTTCTTTTTGAAACGAAAATTTCCTTCTGTAAATTTTCTTTATTTTATGGGGGGAGATGTTACATATACACACAAACTGTATGTGGAGATAATCCGTGCGTGACCGCGTGTTGAACCCAAAGTCGGCGGCATTATGTTTACGGGTTATAAATAGAACGTTCTGGAAGTTTATTTTTGGACAATGATGTAATTTAACAGAAATTTCTAGAAGTGAAGTGAAGAAGAAACCTTTAGTATTTTCTAGAAGGGATTAAAAACTATAAATACGGGCTGGTAGAGGATTTTAAGCAGGACTTGAGCAAACCAAGACTTCGGTAAACAGGAGTTGATGAGACTTCAGTGTACACCCACTAGGACCTGTGATGTCGCTTACGACTCGTCTGTGGAGTGATTTGAGAAAGTTCGTATTGACCGAGTGAAGTGTCTGAGAGCTGAATTTAATTCCGGAAGAGACATTTTGTGAACTAAATCTATAGTTCAGTATTTTTGGGATCTCTTCTTTCCAAAATTTTTGTCATGGTAGTCGACTTGTGTCCCCGTGGTTTCGTCTATTTCCGGCCGTTTGTTGGAGGTGAATTCGCCCCACGTTCAGCTGTATTTACACCGTGTCAGAGAACTGCGTTTTCGCTGGAGCCTACTCAGTCCTCGGCCCGTAAGATCTTCTTATTTAGTATAAGATCTTCTTCTTATTTAGTATAAGATCTTCTTATTTAGTATAAGATCTTCTTCTTATTTAGTATAAGATCTTCGTCTTATTTAGTATAAGATCATCTTCTTATTATTTTAGTATAAAATCTTTTCTTAATGTACACTTGTTTACCCTAATCATTGTACGCTTGTTAAACCCCATCGATATTTGTAGCGGTTGATATTTCATTATTAAATCACTTTGTTTCTTTGTTCTTTATATCAGTGTGACCTTGTTTGATTTCTTTGGTGTATCTGAGAAAATTCAGGCTTTTTGAGTAATTTGCATTCACCTATAGTTTGAAGATTTTCGGATCGTAACAATCCGTATATGCAATGTACATTCTCTGCAATTATCCATTAAAAAAGGAATAGTACATGTAAAGAGTTATGCCGACATCATCTCAATACGTTCATATTGAACCCAGCACGTATAATTTAGGCAAGTTGTATGGTTGTGCTTCCTATGGGTATGCTTGTGTGTCAAAAAAGGTTGCTCACAAATGAACTGCAAGTTATGGTTACTGTCAGATTGTTTAGTTATATGAATGCTGATACTGTGTAATCGATTAGAGTGCAACCATAGCACAATACAAGATTTTCACAGGTCTTGATTTTCAAGACCTACAAATTTGGAAACACCATTGGTCCGAAAGCAAGACCAGACCAAGACCATAAGGAGAGAAGACCAAGGCTGAGACCAACAAAAGTGGTATTGAGACCTGTAATACTGTTCAACATTTACATTATACGTTACATCAGCAAGCATTCTGTAAATAAGTATCGTTAATAATGGTAAGTTACAACTTCATTCATTTGTTAATAATTCATCTAGACTCTTCTAGCTTTTAGATAATTTCAACATAGCATCAACATATCTGATATCAAAATTTTGCTTCTAATAACCAATAAAATAACTAGTGCCATAAATAATCACCTGGTTCCATCGTTGTTCCGACGGTGGTCGCCTCGGTGGTCGCCTCGGCGGTCGGCTCGGCGGTCGGCTCGGCTGTCGGCTCGGCAGTCGGCTTGTTGGTCGGCTCAGTCGTCGGCCCAGTCGTCGGCCCGGTCGTCGGATCGGTGGTCGGCCCGGTGGTCAGCACGGTGGTCGGCCCGGTGGTCGGCCCAGTGGTCGGCCCGGCTGAAGATTCTGTTGTGTAATCAGGAGTTAATTCTGTTACACACAAATTATTACAAAATATTACCAGTGTTTTCAGCGTCATTTACATTATAGTTACATCAGCAAACATTCTGTAAATACGTATCGCTTATTATTTGTGAATAAATCTGCAAATCTTTCGTTCGTTAATAATGGTAAGTTACAATTTCATTCATTTTGTTATTCATGAATGCTCACCTGTTGTTCCAATCGTTGTTCCGATCGTTCTTCCGACGGTCGTGGACTTGGTCGTGGACTTGGTAGTGGGCTCGGTGGTGGGCTCGGTGGTGGGCTCGGTGGTGGGCTCGGTGGTGGGCTCGGTGGTGGGCTCGGTGGTGGGCTCGGTGGTGGGCTCGGTGGTGGGCTCGGTGGTGGGCTCGGTGGTGGGCTCGGTGGTGGGCTCGGTGGTGGGCTCGGAGGTGGGCTCGGAGGTGGGCTCGGAGGTGGGCTCGGAGGTGGGCTCGGTGGTGGGCTCGGTGGTCGACACGGCTGGAGATCCTGTTGTGTAATCAGAAGTTAATTCTGTTACACACAAATTATTACAAAATATTACCAGTGTTTTCTGCGTCATTTACATTATAGTTACATCAGCAAACATTCTGTAAATACGTATCGCTTATTATTTGTGAATAAATCTGCAAATCTTTCGTTCGTTAATAATGGTAAGTTACAATTTCATTCATTTTGTTATTCATGAATGCTCACCTGTTGTTCCAATCGTTGTTCCGATCGTTCTTCCGACGGTCGTGGACTTGGTCGTGGACTTGGTCGTGGGCTCGGTGGTGGGCTCGGTGGTGGGCTCGGTGGTGGGCTCGGTGGTGGGCTCGGTGGTGGGCTCGGTGGTGGGCTCGGTGGTGGGCTCGGTGGTGGGCTCGGTGGTGGGCTCGGTGGTGGGCTCGGTGGTGGGCTCGGTGGTGGGCTCGGTGGTGGGCTCGGTGGTGGGCTCGGTGGTGGGCTCGGTGGTGGGCTCGGAGGTGGGCTCGGAGGTGGGCTCGGAGGTGGGCTCGGTGGTGGGCTCGGTGGTCGACACGGCTGGAGATCCTGTTGTGTAATCAGAAGTTAATTCTGTTACACACAAATTATTACAAAATATTACCAATATTTTCAGCGTCATGGGAAAGACTTAATTGCTGTATGTGAAAAATGATATTCATTGATGTAAATTGCTCATCATTCTTTCACATAAAACACTCATTATGACTTTACCACTACAGGGTGAAGATCTTAGATGAATACTGCAATAATTTCGGTCGAGTTACTTACTCAAATCTATATATGTCTGAGATGCCAATGTTGTTTAAAAGCTACATTGTATTTAAAATAACTGCATGGTGAATTCCATCAGAACAACGAACAAGAATCTTGGATAAAATTACAGTTATAATGATGAATACTACATTTAATTTGACCTATGACAGTGACATTGAAGCCACACATCGCAGTTTTGATTGCAGCATCAGATGTATAACATGTCACCAGTGCGTCACCAACTTCCAAAAAGTCTCCTGAATTCACTTCTACAGTTTCATTATCACACCCAATCCAGCAAGTGGTATTGACGACTCCATCAACAATGTCAGATGCATTGACCATCCAGTATACTGTACTTCCGTTGGTTCCCATGCTCGCATTGACAGTAATAGCAGATGGACAGTATATATTTGGACCAATGCCTGTTCAAAATATTATCAATAACAACATTTGGTTTTTCTGTGAAATTTCCAACCGTCATCAGCTTAGTTTTATTAACATTTAGCTTCAACAGTCTCTTCTTCCCCGATTCGTTAACTTTTTCTGTAATTTGCGTTATATTCTAGAGACTGTTTGATACCAGTGCAGTATCATCAGCATAACGCAGAATTATGATGTTTTCGCCACCAATAGTTATTCTCAGATTTTCAATGTCTGTGTCACGCATAGCGGTCTCAGTATATAGAAAGAAAAGGGATGGCGAGGCAATACAAACTTGTTGAACACCTTTATGTATGGCGAAGGGATCGCTGTACTTTCCATCTTATAACAGCTGACTGACCGATATATACAGTCTCTGGAGTAGTGCGACAATACGCTTGGGATATCCCATATTGATCAGCATGTCAAAGAGCTGAACTTGACTGATGCTATCAAAAGCTTTGCTGTAGTCTATGAACGGCTTAAAATGTTTGTATGTTTATTATTGCACCCGTATATGCAATGTACATTCTGTGCAATTATCCATTAAAAAAAGGAATAGTACATGTAAAGAGTTATGCCGACATCTCAATAAGTTCATATTGAACCCAGCACGTATAATTTAGGCAAGTTGTATGGTTGTGCTTCCTATGGGAATGCTTGTGTCAAAAAAGGTTGCTCATAAATGAACTCCAAGTAATGGTTACTGTCAGATTGTTTAGTTATACTGATACTGTGTAATCAATTAGAGTGCAACCATAGCACAATAAAAAGATTTTCACAGGTCTTGATTTTCAAGACCTACACATTTGGACACACCATTGGTCCGAGAGCAAGACGAGACCAATACCATGAGGAGAGAAGACCAAGACTGAGACCAACAAAAGTGGTCTTGAGACCTATACAACTGTTCAACATTTAAATTATATGTTACATCAGCAAACATTCTGTAAATAAGTATCGCTTATTATTGTGAATAAATCTTAAAATCTTTCGTTCGTTAATAATGGTAAGTTACAACTTCATTCATTTTGTTATTAATTCAACTAGACTTTTCTTCAAGCTTTTAGATAACAATCAACACAGCATCAATATATCTGATATCAAAATTTTCCTTCTAATAACCAATAAAATAACTAGTGCCATAAATGCTCACCTGTTGGTCCGATCGTTGTTCCGACTGTTGTTGTACCAACAGTCGTCGGCTCAGTCGTCAGCTCGGTCGTCGGATCGGTCGACGGCTCGGTCGACGGCTCGGTCGACGGCTCGGTCGGCGGCTCGGTCGGCGGCTCGGTCGACGGCTCGGTTGGCGGCTCGGTCGGCGGCTCGGTCGGAGATTCTGTTGTGTAATCAGGAGTTAATTCTGTTACACAAAAATTATTACCAAATATTACTAATGTTTTCGGCGTCATGGGAAAAACTTAATTACTGTATGTGAAAATTGATGTTCATTATTAACGTAAATTGCTCATCATTCTTTCACATAAAACACTCACTGTGACTTTACCACTACAGGGTGAAGATCTTAGATGAATACTGCAATAATTTGGGTCTAGTTACTTACTCAAATATATGTCTGAGATTCCAATGTTGTTTAAAAGCTACATTGTATTTAAAATAACTGCATGACGAATTCCATCAGAACAACGAAGAAGAATATTGGATAAAATTACAGGTATAATGATTAATTCAACATTTAATTTTACCTATGACAGTGACATTGAAGCCACACATTGCAGTGTTGCCTGCAGCATCAGATGTATTACATGTCACCAGTGTGTCACCAACATCAAAAAAGTCTCCTGAATTCACTTCTACAGTTTCATTATCACATCCAATCCAGCAAGTGGTATTGACGACTCCATCAACAATGTCAGATGCATTGACCATCCAGTATACTGTACTTCCGTTGGTTCCCATGCTCGCATTGACAGTAATAGCAGATGGACAGTATATATTTGGACCAATGCCTGTTCAAAATATTATCAAGAACAACATTTGGTTTATCTGTGAAATTTCCAATCGTCGTCAGCTTAGTTTTCTTAGCATTTAGCTTCAACAGTCTCTTCTTCCCCGATTCGTTAACTTTTTCTGTAATTTGCGTTATATTCTAGAGACTGTTTGATACCAGTGCAGTATCATCAGCATAACGCAGAATTGTGATGTTTTCGCCACCAATAGTTATTCTCAGATTTTCAATGTCTGTGTCACGCATAGCGGTATCAGTATATAGAAATAAAAGGGATGGCGAGGCAATACAAACTTGTTGAACACCTTTATGTATCGCGAAGGGATCGCTGTACTTCCCATCTTATAACAGCTGACTGACCGATATATACAGTCTTTGGAGTAGTACGACATTACGCTTGGGATATCCCATATTGATCAGCATGTCAAAGAGCTGAACTTGACTGATGCTATCAAAGGCATTACTGTTAGTCTATGAACGGCTTTAAGTGTTTGTGTGTTTATTATTGCATCCGTATATGCAATGTACATTCTGTGCAATTATCCATTATAAAAGGAATAGTACGTGTAAAGAGTTATGTAGACATCGTCTCAATAAGTTCATATTGAACTCAGCAGGTATAATTTATGCAAGTTGTATGGTTGTGCTTCCTATGGGTATGCTTTGTGTCCAAAAAAGGTTGCTCACAAATGAACTGCAAGTTATAGTTACTTTTAGATTGCTTAGTTTTATGAATGCTGATACTCTGTAATCAATTAGAGTGCAACCATAGAATAATAAAAGATTTTCACAGGTCTTGATTTTCAACATCTACAAATTTGGAAACACCATTGGCCCGAGAGCAAGAAGAGACCAAGACTTTAATTAGAAGAGAAGACCAAGACTGAGACCAACAAAAGTGGTCTTGAGACCTACAACATTGTTCAACATTTACATTATACGTTACATCAGCAAACTTTCTGTAAATAGGTATCGCTTATTATTGTGAATAAATCTTAAAATCTTTCGTTCGTTAATAATGGTAAGTTACAACTTCATTCATTTTGTTATTAATTCAACTAGAGTTTTCATTATTAATGCTCACCTGTAATTGTTCCAACTGTTGTTTCAGTTGATAGTGTTGTTGATTCTGTTGTAGATTCAGTTGATGATGTTTCTGTTGTGGAATCAGGTGTTGATTCTGTTATACACAAGTTATTAGAAAAAAATTATCAATGTTTATAACTCATTTAGAAACCTAATCTTAATTTGAAAGACCTCTGCAATCTAAATCAAGACATATTCATGTTTAATTCAACTTATAATTTAGTAACTCCAAATACTGCATAATCCATAATAATAATTCTTTTAAATTGATTAAACAAATAAGGGTGTTTTGGCACAATCAAACTCACCAAAATATTCAGCACCATAACTACACCAAAAATGATGCATGGCATGGTGCTCATTTGGTGCTTATTTAAATATTTGCCATGCACCAAAACCGCACCAGTTGTTTGTAGTGCAGTTTTAGTGTATACATATAAGTATATGTACAACTGCAATGAAAATACACCAGCCACACCAAAACTACACCAAATGCCCACACCAAAACTACACCAAATGCCCACACCAAAACTACACCAAATTCCCATACCAAAACTACACCAAATGCCCACACCAAAACTACACCAAATGCCCACACCAAAACTACACCACAATTCCCTGCATCAAAACCACTCCACTGGTGCTCTTTTGGTGCTAATTTAAATAATTGGGATATCCCATTTTATCAGCATGTCAAAGAGCTGAACTTGACTGATGCTATCAAAGGCATTACTGTTAGTCTATGAACGGCTTTAAATGTTTGTGTGTTTATTATTGCATCCGTATAAGCAATGTACATTCTGTGCAATTATCCATTAAAAAAGGAATGGTACGTGTAAAGAGTTATGCCGACATCATCTCAATAAGTTCATATTGAATCCAGCATGTATAATTTAGGCAAGTTGTATGGTTGTGCTTCCTATGGGTATGCTTAGTGTCCAAAAAAGGTTGCTCACAAATGAACTGCAAGTTATAGTTACTTTTAGATTGTTTAGTTTTATGAATGCTGATACTCTGTAATCAATTAGAGTGCAACCATAGAATAATAAAAGATTTTCACAGGTCTTGATTTTCAAGATCTACAAATTTGGAAACACCATTGGTCCGAGAGCAAGACGAGACCAAGACCTTAATTAGAAGAGAAGACCAAGACTGAGACCAACAAAAGTGGTCTTGAGACCTACAACATTGTTCAACATTTACATTATACGTTACATCAGCAAACTTTCTGTAAATAAGTATCGCTTATTATTGTGAATAAATCTTAAAATCTTTCGTTCGTTAATAATGGTAAGTTACAACTTCATTCATTTTGTTATTAATTCATCTAGACTTTTCTTCAAGCTTTTAGGTAATAATTAACACAGCATCAATATATCTGATATCAAAATTATCCTTCTAATAACCAATAAAATAACTAGTGCCATAAATGATCACCTGTTATTCCGACCGTTGTTCCGACTGTTGTTGTACCGACAGTCGTCGGCTCGGTTGGAGATTCTGTTGTGGAATCAGGAGTTAATTCTGTTACACAAAAATTATTACAACAAATTATCAATGTTTTCAGCGTCATGGGAAAGATTTAATTACTGCATGTGAAAATTGATGTTCATTATTAATGCTCACCTGTTGTTCCAACTGTTGTTTCTGTTGATAGTGTTGTTGATTCTGTTGTAGATTCAGTTGATGAAGTTTCTGTTGTGGAATCAGGTGTTGATTCTGTTATACACAAGTTATTAGAAAAAAATTATCAATGTTTATAACTCATTTAGAAACCTAATCTTAATTTGAAAGACCTCTGCAATCTAAATCAAGACATATTCATGTTTAATTCAACTTATAATTTAGTAACTCCAAATACTGCATAATCCATAATAATAATTCTTTTAAATTGATTAAACAAATAAGGGTGTTTTGGCAGAATCAAACCCATCAAAACACTCGGCACCATAACTACACCAAGAATTATGCCTGGCATGGTGCTCATTTGGTGCTTATTTAAATATTTGCCATGCACCAAAACCGCACCAGTTGTTTGTGGTGCAGTTTTGGTGTATACATACATACATGTACAGCTGCAATGAAAATACACCAGCCACACCAAAACTACACCAAATGCCCACACCAAAACTACACCAAATGCCCACACCAAAACTACACCAAATTCCCATACCAAAACTACACCAAATGCCCACACCAAAACTACACCAAATGCCCACACCAAAACTACACCACAATTCCCTGCATCAAAACCACTCCACTGGTGCTCTTTTGGTGCTAATTTAAATAATTGGGATATCCCATTTTATCAGCATGTCAAAGAGCTGAACTTGACTGATGCTATCAAAGGCATTACTGTTAGTCTATGAACGGCTTTAAATGTTTGTGTGTTTATTATTGCATCCGTATAAGCAATGTACATTCTGTGCAATTATCCATTAAAAAAGGAATGGTACGTGTAAAGAGTTATGCCGACATCATCTCAATAAGTTCATATTGAACCCAGCATGTATAATTTAGGCAAGTTGTATGGTTGTGCTTCCTATGGGTATGCTTAGTGTCCAAAAAAGGTTGCTCACAAATGAACTGCAAGTTATAGTTACTTTTAGATTGTTTAGTTTTATGAATGCTGATACTCTGTAATCAATTAGAGTGCAACCATAGAATAATAAAAGATTTTCACAGGTCTTGATTTTCAAGATCTACAAATTTGGAAACACCATTGGTCCGAGAGCAAGACGAGACCAAGACCTTAATTAGAAGAGAAGACCAAGACTGAGACCAACAAAAGTGGTCTTGAGACCTACAACATTGTTCAACATTTACATTACACGTTACATCAGCAAACTTTCTGTAAATAAGTATCGCTTATTATTGTGAATAAATCTTAACATCTTTCGTTCGTTAATAATGGTAAGTTACAACTTCATTCATTTTGTTATTAATTCATCTAGACTTTTCTTCAAGCTTTTAGGTAATAATTAACACAGCATCAATATATCTGATATCAAAATTATCCTTCTAATAACCAATAAAATAACTAGTGCCATAAATGATCACCTGTTATTCCGACCGTTGTTCCGACTGTTGTTGTACCGACAGTCGTCGGCTCGGTTGGAGATTCTGTTGTGGAATCAGGAGTTAATTCTGTTACACAAAAATTATTACAACAAATTATCAATGTTTTCAGCGTCATGGGAAAGATTTAATTACTGCATGTGAAAATTGATGTTCATTATTAATGCTCACCTGTTGTTCCAACTGTTGTTTCTGTTGATAGTGTTGTTGATTCTGTTGTAGATTCAGTTGATGAAGTTTCTGTTGTGGAATCAGGTGTTGATTCTGTTATACACAAGTTATTAGAAAAAGAATTATCAATGTTTATAACTCATTTAGAAACATAATCTTAATTTGAAAGACCTCTGCAATCTAAATCAAGACATATTCATGTTTAATTCAACTTATAATTTAGTAACTCCAAATACTGCATAATCCATTATAATAATTCTTTTAAATTGATTAAACAAATAAGGGTGCTTTGCCACAATCAAACTCACCAAAATACTCAGCACCATAACTACACCAAAAATGATGCATGGCATGGGGCTCATTTGGTGCTTATTTAAATATTTGCCATGCACCAAAACCGCACCAGTTGTTTGTGGTGTAGTTTTAGTGTATACATATAAGTATATGTACAACTGCAATGAAAATACACCAGCCACACCAAAACTACACCAAATGCCCACACCAAAACTAAACCAAATGCCCACACCAAAACTACACCACAATTCCCTGCATCAAAACCACTCCACTGGTGCTCTTTTGGTGCTAATTTAAATAATTGTCATGCAACAAAACAGCACCAAACAGTACAATTTTCAGGTTGGGTTTTTCATGGGTGCACCAGTACACAAATTTATTGAAAGTACATAGACCAAAACCACACTACTTCTGTAACAGTTGGCTATAAAGGGAATTATACACAAGAACGACAGAGGTTCATTTTCTTTATAGACAAAGAAATCAAAATATTTTCCAAGACAAAAACTATGGTATTAGAAGAACAATTTTGAAAATCATTCAACATTAGTCAAAAAGATTTATATCTTTTTTTCTCAAAAATTCGCAGTTTTTATGATACATAAATCACAAAATCAAATTAATTAAATATTTGTTGTGTATTGAAAGTATGTATATAGCCTATGATAGTGTTTATCTGTACCTTACGGAAGACCATTTGGGTAAAACAGTGCATTTATGGATAAAATATAAGTTGCCTGATGTTGGCAACATTGGCCAGACTGTCCTAATGTAGGTAATACATTTCCGGTATTATACATGAGCAATTAATGGGAGAGAAAACATTTTTCAAAATATTATATAAGCAATAAAGGATTCCAATAGTTATTCCCAGATTTTCAATATCTGTGTCACGCATAGCGGTCTCAGTATATAGACAGAAAAGGGATGGTGAGGCAATACAACCTTGTCAAACACCTTTATGTATTTCTTCTACCTTGCCGATGATTCGGCTCGTTGGCTAACAATTTATTTTGCGGCTTAAAACTACTATTAGAGCTCCATACTGCTTAGTCATTGCCACAACAGTGCGCAGTTGAGGTCATGACCTTTCTTTTGATACCAAACACGTACGTTTAACGTTAACGGAAATACTCGTGTTGCTGTCTCGAAAACAAGGATATTTTGACCTGTTTGGATTTAACGGAGGCCACATGAAAGACAAACATGATACAGACATTGTCCAGAAATCGTCCTTTTTTATGGATTTATTAATATTTTTATGAAAAGGTAAGACCACCATAAGATTGATCGAGATTTTATCAAACTAAAAATATAAAAACCTAGAAATCGATATGCAATGTTTTTCGAATTTTTTTTTTGGCGAGCACAAGTTCAGACTCGAATTACACGGAAACCTCCGTTGGGGGACAAGTCTCATTTCGACGGAGCGGGTCACAAATTAGCATCCTTAAAAAGGTGGCTAAAAATGTCAAATGGCAAAGTTCTCCATGACACCAAAAGAAACAAACCATTTTATGTCTTTAAATTATAAATTATTTCATATCAGAGGAACTAGAACACGTGGGTACACATCTGTTACCAAGATATGCATGATATAGACACCATTTCTGAATGCCAAATGCAATTATTTCCAGGCATGAATTACCAGACTATGCTTTTAAGGCAACCTTTCAAAACCTGCATAGAGGAAACAATTTTAGTTATGACAAGCCATTCCCACCTCAACCCCACCCCCGCCAAAATATATATATATAATCAGGTTTACAAAGAAAAAAAATTCCCAATGAATTTTCAACACAAACATTTCTTGTTAGAATGAATATGGAAAAATCCATCATTAAGACCTGCAACATTTACATGAAGTCCCAGGGGATAATATAGTCTGCTATATTTTCGCATCAATTCTGTGTACCCTCTTAAACAGCACACTTGATAATTCTTCATGATTTTGTGTTTAATTTCAAGGATTTTACATATAAAACATTTGTTACTACTATGACACATAAAACATTTGTTACTATTAACCCTCCTACACTTTAGTGGCAAGTACATGTAGCTATGTAGAGGTCAAAATCAGTCAACTGCCTGTTTTGACTGTTGCGCACAGCGGCATTTTTGATTGGTTTTGACTGTCATTTTGACCACTCTGAACATTACCAGACAAAGTTTTTACCAGTCAAAAACAGTTGACTCATTTTGACCTGTAAATGTACTTAATGCAAGCAAGTGTCGGACCCTTTTAGTTTGGGACTGCTCCTTTAAAACAGTTTCCGACTACATTTCTGCTTAATGTTGACTGCTTAAGGCTGACACCTGAGGGCCCTATGGCCATACCACATTCCAAGGTGTTTACATGCCCTTCCTGTTCTCAGCTGCTGGTCTATTGTTGGAACAATTTTTCCCACCATATTTAAATCTCTTATGGGCATAAATTGTTTTAGCTAAGCTAATTGTAAAGACAATTTGGTGAGGCAATGCCGGCCCTCATTAGCAGTGTTTTGATTGATTAGAAAAGTTCCCCCTTATGGTGGTATTCCCTAATAGCTTGCCCTAGTTTATATAATTTGGGTATCTCATTGGTTAACACATTAGAAGAAGGTGGGACCACAGTTTTTTCCACCAATGAGAAAGTTTTGAACACTGGCAGAGGGCAAGTCCAGGAAATGTATGTACCCTTTTCGCTTCCCCAAAAAATCAGAAGCGAAGAAACCTTGAAGGCAATAGCACTAAAATCGAAGCCCTCTCGGTTTTTAGTAAAGGTTACTAGATAACTTCTCACACTTAGTTATCGGTTCGAAGACTTCATCACTCTATCGCCTCATTTGTGCTGTGCTCTGTTGGTACAGGTAAGCTCACTTTATTTTGTTGTATTCTGATTTTATCCTTGCGGTTATTTAATTGTACAAATCACGCCGAGTAGGAGTTAATCTCTCCTGTGATTTAAACTTGTATCCGCAAAGATCAAGATGTATAAATTCACTTCTCCAACGTATACCCAGAAATCCCCAACTCCGTTCTTGCGAATAACATATGTGACTTTTGTAAACTTATATCTCCGATCCGACCCATTTCCCTGGGGTTAAAGGAGCCTAACCTATATCATGTGGTGTCCTTTAGAAGAGAAGCCTATGTCCTAATCAACCCAAATATAACAATTCCTAGCCATATCAACCTAACGAATAATGGTGTGAATTATCGAGTGTTCCTTTCGACGGAATCCGCCAAATGTTTCAATTGTGGGGAAATTGGCCATCTCAGTAAAGCCTGTAAAAAGAACATAGCCCCCACCCAACCAGACACCCCAAATGAGCCAAGATCAGATGACAATCCACTAGCCCCTCTTCCAGTTTTCATCCACTCCAAAGGCAAATCCAACCCAAAACACCCTGCGAAAAATCCAAAGCCAGCAAAACCCCAGAAAGAACAGGCCCCTCTAAATCACCCTGCCAATCCACGTCCAAATTGCCCTCTGGGCCTAGCCCTAAGCGCCTTGCTCCGTCTCTTTCCCGAGCTCGCCCCCACCGTTTCTACCCCTCCCAACACTAAACAGTCGTCGGAGACCACGAAGCAACCGTCGTCTGCCCCGTCTTCTCCACAACCGCAGGAAGCAGAAGTCAAAACTACCAGAGACAAAACCCCAATGCCCCGACCCTTCTGGACCCCACCTGCCCCCTCACGACAAAACATCCCTCGTTTTCCACGGTTGTCTCCCAAAAGCGACAAAATAAATCCGTGCCGAAGGATATGACTACAGTTCTTACCCCTCTGTTAACCTGTACCACCTCTTCCCTCCCCTCCCCCGCATCCCGCCCCTCCCCTTCACCCTCCCCTTCACCCTGTCCTTCACCCCGCCCTTCCCCCGCTAACTCCCCCAACCTATCCACCCCGATGGAAGAGGGAGAACTGAGCGACCATGATTCCGTCTCCTCCGACACAAGCCAGTGTTCTCAGGACCTTCACGAGTTCTCAAATCTACACATTCCCAAAGGCCCCCTAACTAACAGTGAGATGGTCAATTTCCTAAAGCGCGTGAAATCAAGCAAAAAGGCGTGTCTGATCGCGCGAAAATTCACACCAAACATCCCAGGGCTAGTACAACAGCTCAAACCCATGAGGAATAGCTCCCTACTCCATAAACACCAGCAGCAGAGGCTTAGGCTACTCATCAAAAGACTGGACCCTGATTAAACCCCTCATCACCCGTAAAAAATTAACAGTTGTGTTGTTTTTCTTATGGCACTAAGCATAGCTACCCTTAACACCCGAGGGTGCTACGAGGAAATCAAAAATCTAAGTATCAAAACATACGTCGATTTTACCCTTCATAACCCCGACATTGTTTTCCTGCAGGAAACGTATAAATTAAACGAAAACTCTTCGTGTTGGGAACACTGGCCCTATCGCGTCTTTTGCTCGCATGGGGTTACCCGTGGGACAGGGGTCGTTAGTTTGTTTAAAAACAATTGTAATTTTGATATTTCGATCTCTTCCAAAATTTTTCAAAATCACATTCTATACAATAAAATTGTGTTAGATTCCACCACCTATCATGTTTACAATGTTTTAGTTCCGCAAACGGATTATGTCGCCCTGCAATGCATGAATGCCTTCTGGGCTCATTGTACTGAACACAGTGACGGTTACATAATAGTGGGCGGTGATTTCAATTGTACTATTAATCCCAGTCTAGACAGATTTCACACCTCTTCTGAAAGAAGGATTAAAGTCGCTCAAGCGCTGCAAAACTTGATGAATGAGTTGAGTGTCAGGGACGTCTGGCGCAGACAAAATCCCACCAAGCGCGAATACACCTGGTTTAGGAATGGTCCGTGCAAAGAAGACCACAATATGTCCAAGGCGAGACTAGACAAGATTTATATTTCTAATGATCTTTTTCCAACAGTGGTGTCCTGCAAAATTACTCCCTGCGCTATATCCGATCACAGCGCAGTAATCATCAACTGGAAAGTATCCTCCTCTCGATCGAGAAGTAGCCCGCACTGGCATTTTAATAATTCCCTCTTAATTAAAACCCTCCGATAAATTTGAACGTTTCGATTTACACGAACGTATTACGGTGGCGGTTTGTAACCGCCCAGTGTAATACGTATGAATAACATGCTGTACACTCCATTTTATACCATTTTTCATGCAGAGCTACACCTCACACAGTCCCTGAATGTAGTCCAGGCCAAATAATACAAAAAAAACTCTCTAAGAATACATAGCCAGCCATCTGCGGTGTATTAGTGTAAGGGAAAATCCCTAAACCACCCCCCCCCCCCATTTGCCAGTAGCCAATCTCTGCCCAAACACATCAATTCTGAGTTTGTTTAGGTTTTTTTATTGGTCAATCCTTTCCAGGCACTGTCAAGCAACCCCTGAGCATGGATGATTGATCACAGATATCCTGAGGGTAGCCTGTAGACCAGGATGATTGATCACACAAAGGGTACCGCTGCGCTAAGGGAATATAGGCTGTGTATACCAGGTTTTGTACACAAGTTATGGCCTTGTGGCGAAGGGGTCATGGTATCTGGGTGAACCATGGCTGAACTATAAACAATTACAATAAAGGGGCTATGCCATGTTGTTAGGCTATGGCTGATGTAGGAACTTGAAAAAAAAAAGTTTTTTTGAGCGTTCAATTAAGGAGTAATTAATTAATTAGCCAAAAGTGGCGGTTAACAACCGCTACCCAGTTTTATCGCAAAGACTATACGGACAGCATTTCTATTTTTTGGAGACAATGGCAGTCCCAAAAATCTTGCTTTAGCAATATTCACACTTGGTGGGATTTTGGCAAGAACAATATAAAACAATTGACGCAGATGTTCGGCGCCAAAAATGCCGAGACCAAACGAGAATCTTTCCGTTTTCTCAATGAAAGCATCCAGAAGCTCCAGTCCTCGCCACATCTGTCTCCTGACACTCAACTCGCTCTCAAGGAACAGAGGGAAGCCCTAACATCATTGTACGAACAAGAAGCCCGGGGCACCCTCATAAGAGCGTTAACGAAGTAGACACCTGCTCTAGCTTTTTCTTCGGTATGGAACAGTCCACCTCACGTGCGAAACACATCTCTAAAATGGGGAAATTACTGAAAACCCGAGTGAAATTAACTCCCATATTCACAATTTTTACACGGACTTGTACTGTCGCACGGATACCGAGGAGGAAGCGAGCGAGCGCCTGCTTCAAAACATCCCCACGGTTGACCCCTGCGACGCGGAAGACTGCGATAGGCCATTCTCATTCGAAGAGTTAGACGTCGCAGTCGGACAACTCGGTTTTAACAAATCCCCCGGTTTGGACGGTCTCACGCCCGAATTCTACCAACATTTCTGGCCCGTCATTAAAGATGACATTTTTCCCCTATTTAATGATTCCATCCTTTCAGGGTCTTTACCGGTTTCCTGCAGGAGAGCTGCAATAACTCTCCTCCCAAAAAAGGGTGACTTACTGGATGTAGCGAACTAGCGCCCAGTTTCTTTGTTGAACACCGATTACAAACTCTTTGCCAAAGTCCTTGCCAACAGGCTAAAAAATGTTATCGAACAAGTAGTACATTCCGACCAAAGCTACTCGGTGCCGGGGCGCTCCATCCACAATAATGTCAACATCATCAGGGACAGCTTAATGTACTGTAATTCCGAAAACATCCCACTAGCTCTTTTAAACTTAGACCAGAAAAAGGCCTTTGACATTGTCGACCACGGATATCTATTCAAAACCATGAAAGCGATGGGCTTCGGCCAAAGTTTTATTTCCTATGTCAGGCTGTTGTATTTTAATACAGAGAGCATGGTAAAAGTGGGCGGATCGCTTACCTCCCCCTTTCCTTTTGAAAAGGGAATCAGACAGGGGTGCCCCCTATCCGGCCTACTGTTTTCGATCGCCATCGAACGTCTCCTGCATACCCTTCGCAACACACTTTCCGACAGTGGCCTTCAACTGCCATGTAACAGTGGCAGAAACCTCGTCATCTCCGCGTACGCAGACGACATTACCGTCTTTATCACCGAAAACCGTGGCTTCGACATTGTCAAAGGCGTTTACAATTTGTACAGCCAAACCTCTACTGCTCGTTTAAATCTTGACAAATCCCGGGGATTATGGGTCGGATCATAGGCTTCTAGGTCAGACCAACCACTCGGTTTTAAATGGAATAACGAAGGGTTAGTTTTTCTTGGAGTTCATCTAGGCAATTCAAATACTTACGTTCCAAAAAACTGGTCTATGAGTCGCGAGAGAATCGAAAAATGTCTCTCACGATGGAAAAGATTTTCCTGCACAAAGTCTCTTAAAGGCCGAGTCCTCGTGGCCAACCAACTTGCCGCGTCCAAACTGTTTCATATCCTAGCCACACTTTCTCCACCCGAACAACTCATTGATGAACTCCAAGAAAAACTGATAGACTTCGTCTGGGCTGGGAAAAGACACTGGCTTAAGAAAAGTATTTTGTTTTTGGATCAGGACAGAGGGGGACTGGGCCTCACCTGTCTCCGGGCACGCAAGTTCACCTTTGGTTTTAACTTATTACGTACTTTTCTTTCAAAACCCCACGACAACCCATCCTTTTATTTCATCGGTTATTACTTTAGGCGGTATCGTAATCTTGGGCTTGATTTCGAATTATTTACCACAGAAATTGACCCCAGTTTTTTCCCGCACCTCCCCACCTTCCACAGTGAATTAATGCGTGCCTGGTTAAAGATAGGAGCTCGAGTTGCAACACTCCCCACTGATTTCATTTCTTTTGTTAACCTGCCAATTAATAGTTATTTCTTTAATGAGTTAGATGGAGACGGGGGCGCCCTCACTCGGCGACTCGCGACGTGTGGGATCAGGCTCGTCAATGATCTTCTGGACATGAACACCGGATCCTGGCACCCTCCAGAATATTTCAAGAAATCAACAACCGTCAGAATATCTACCAGATGTCTCTCCAAGGATCTCAAGGATTTTCAACACCTCATCTCTTCATTAACCAGAGATTTCGACATTAAGGACACAACCCACGCCGGAAAAACTTGGAAGAGAACAATTGTCCTCCCACGCCTCACAACATCACAGTCATGGCCGACACGGACGGACTAACAGCATCCACAAGAACCCTGTACAAAGGTTTCAACAAAAAACTCAACGACTTTCCAAACAAAATCACCACCCACTGGCATAGAACAGGTCACATCGACGAACAAAATCAACATTCAGTGAAAAAACATTCATCACCTTCCAACCTCCAAAAGGGAAGGAGATATCCAAAACAAACTCCTCCATAATATTCTGCCTTCCCTACAAGTTTTACACCACATCCAATCTGACTTTTCCCCTCTGTGTGGATGGTGCAGCGACGAAGGGTCCATAACCCATCTCTTCATAACGTGCCCGGCCATACAGGCTTCACTCACGCTTCTCCACACTCTGCTCCAACGACTACTCCCGAACCTAACGCTTGACTTCACCCTGTACTGGACGTTCGTCCCACACGTTAAAGGTCGCCCACGCAAGTCGTCCGTCTCTCTAACTACCTCATTATTAGTTTAAAGTCCGTTATTTATTGCTTATTTTAAAAATCTCTCGTTTCCGATCCCTTCGTTATCTGGCGCAGTCGCATTCAATACAAAATCATGTCCGAATTCTTATTCTATAAATCCCAGAACGACATACCTACCTTTGAGCAAAAGTGGAACATAAATAACGGCATTTTTACCTTCGTTGAAAACAAAATCACCTGGTTGATTTAATTTGCGACTATGCCAACTTTGTTTTTGCCATTTATATGTAATATCTGTTTATTTAAGTAATGTAACTTTGTAATATCAGTTGGAACTGCCCCTCTAGGTTGTATATTGTTTTAAGAATGTTTTGAGGCAATAAAGTTCCAGTTGTGACGTCATAGTGAGGTCATCAGATATCGAATTACACTCAAACAAAGTTTAATATATTCAAAAAATTATATCTCATGAACCACAAAAGCTATTTTCACAATCTTTGCACTATGTTATAGATCTTGAATTATGTGATTTTTTGTACACAGACGTGATCCCAATCCGACCTCTACTTCCGGTCGAAACCGGAAGTTGAAAATTAAAAAAATCATATCTCATGAACCACGGAAGATATTTTCACAATATTTGCATCATCTCAAAGACCATGAACAATTCCACATTTCTTACACAGACATGACCCCAATTTGACCTCTCCTTCCGGTCGAAAACAGAAGTTTAAGTGAACAAATATTCAGAAGCACAGCCCATTCCACGTGTGAACGGCCTTGACACACACAGGCAAGAGACAGACATTCACTGTACACTAACAGTATCTAATCAGAATACTGAGTGAACGGCCTTGACAGTCTCTCACACACAGACAAGAGGCGTTTATACACTGTGACACTGCAGTATCCAATTAGAATATAATACCTTCGTTTCAACACAATTTACGGTAATTTCACTATCGTTGTCCTTTATATATCCGACCTCTCCTTCCGGTCGAAACCGGAGGTTGAATATTTCAAAAAATCATATCTCATGAACGACAGGAGATATTTTCACAATCTTTTCATCACCTTAACCCTGCGTGAGAACACCCATACTACACGGTGCAGTAGCACTCCTTTATTCGTGTAAGTATTTTTTAATTAAAGGGTGAAAATGTTCAATTCTTCGCAAGTTCCTTTGGATCACCATTAGACATAATGTGTTAGAATCTTAAAGTATTCGGGAAAGTCGTTCACCCCTTTAAGCCAGCCGCAAGTGCCATTCCTGAGAGGTCCCTATGGGATTTGTGTACAAACTGCCTTAGCGTTGGGGGTCACCAAGGTCGTAAACACACCGGCTGATTACCATCAGATAACATGCCTGCAGCGGTCTGGGAGACATATCAAATGGCTCTGTGATGGCATTTGACAGGCCTGATGTATTTCGACCAATAAAATACGTCTATGTTGGGGGGGGGGGGTTGGCTGATATTGGGGGATGGCTCTTTGGGGGGGGGGGTCGGATGGCGGTATCTGAGTGATCGATCGATAGCAGGTGGCTTTTTATGAATGGGCAATGGGTTTGTATATATTGCAGCATGTATATATAGTAGACTGGACTACTATTGAGTAAAAAAAGTACAGGTTTTGTGTTTAAAAATGAGGTTTTTTGGGGTTTTGGGGGGGAAAATGAGATTTTTTAGTATTAATTAGTAATTATCTTTCTAAGAAAAACATAAAAATTTACAATTTTTTTTTTTTTGATAGAAAACATCTCTAGACCCTCTGAAACAAGATAAAATTAATAAAATTGGGAAAATCAGTTCATTTACCCATGTAATTAACGATTTACAACCTACTACACGGTGTAGTATAGGTGCTGAGGCCGCGTATAAATGAATATCAATTGAGTCACATTTCGTACACAGACATGACCCTAATCTGACCTCTCCTTCCGGTCGAAAACGGAAGTTTTATATTTCAAAATTCATTTACAAGACCGCACAGCGACAGTGGTGGTAAATTAACCTATAGCTAGAGCATGCAGCAGCAACAACAATGGCTTCCCTGTCGACTGTCGGGCCCGTCTGCAGAAAATGCGTCGCAGAAAATGTGCATTTGTCTAGAGTGGAATCCAAATTGTTATCATTTTCAGAAATGAATTGGAAAAAGTTTCTTTCATGCGGAAGTGGATGGAAAAAAATTAGACGGTGCGGTTGAGTGTGATATTGCCAATAAAGCATGTCTAACCATGGAGGAAGGAAGGAATGGTCTAACGTTAGGGCTAGAGCTAACGTACACAACAATGTGTATAATGTAAGCGATCGCCACGACGCGTCGCCGGTAACGAACAACTCTCAGAATCTCTCTTAGAGGTAACGTAGGAATTTTGTTTAAATGAATTTGAAAAATATCGGGACCTAATCATGAAAAATATCCTTGACAATTTAACATGTGTCGTCAGACTTTTAACATCGCATTCTCTTGTCTATTGTTGACATATCATTATCATACTTTTTCGAATTGACAGTTTCAAAAAAGAAAATTTCTGATGATTATTTTCAATAGTTGTTGATACCTTGCCCAACAAAATAAACTATAATATAATCTTTACTGAAGTATATTGACTATTTATGCCTTTAACGTTAGAGCCCCATTCATGAAAAATGGGATCTTTATGTTGGACTTTGTTCAGAAATTTAAAACATAACTTTGTACATGGGCCAAGAATATTCAACCTTTGGCGGTGTGAATAAGCATGGAAATGATGCTTGTTCGGCTGAACTAAAGTTTGGGGGAACTTAAGTTAATGTGTATACAATGTGTATACAATGAAGATGGATGCTGACCCATTTCTTTTTAGGTGTTCGGGTATGTGCCCGAAACACCTATTGTTTTTGTTCGTTTTTTTCTTCTCCTTCCTCTTCTGTCCATATGAATGTTAAAATCGCCGGTTAAAATAATGTCAGATGGGTGTAAGAGATAATCGACAATTAATTTGTTTAATTCCTGCAGAAATCTGGAGAAGTTTACATGTTTACCATCAACATTCCTTTGTGGTCGATAAATATTAACAAGGCGAACAGATCTAGAGTTGCACGTTACCTCAGAATGCAGAGATTCAAATGTTAGGTAGTCAATGTTAACACTTTTCATACTGACAGATAAACTGGACCTAAAGAGTAGTGCAACCCCTCCACCGGCCTTTACTGGTCTGGGGATATGATGGAGAGAGTAGCAAGCAGGACTACACTCACGGGGTAGCAAGTCATCATCAGGTTTAAACCATGTCTCGGTTATGGCAACAAGATCCAAATTGTTAGTACAAAGTCAACAAATTCAACCGATTTGTTACATATGGATTGGGTGTTCAAGACACAGAGCTGAAGTTTAGACTCATCGTGAACATTTGGAGTTGAAGTTATGCCAATGTCGCTTGTTGATGTGGTTGAGTTCACTGCTGGGGGTTGGTAAGGCTGGATCGTGCCAGTTGTGTAAGTCTGTCCATTCTAATGGCGACCAGCTTTTTTACCTCTATGTGTGCGGCGATTTGGGGTTGATTAGCAAGTATTCCAAGACAGTTCAATTGACTCAATGCTGAATAAGATAAAGCTACATCAGTACATGGAGCATTGCGAAGATTGAGTAGTTTATTGCGGCTGTAGGAAGTTTTATGGAACTGAGTGGCGTTTGTGGGTGTGTTGATCAGTGTTTCAGGTCCAGGGTTTGGGTTTATGTCACCAGAAATTAAGAGTTCCAGGTGAAAGGTGGCAGATGAATTATCATAGTATGATATAGGACGTCTCAAGAATTTAAGATGGCGGATTTGAGGTGAACAATCTGTAGATTGCATCTTGTAGCCATCTACTGATGAGTCATTGAGACACAATGGTCTGGATAGCAGGAGTAGAATAAACAGGATGTAGACCTCCATTGTCTGATCACAAAGTTGTTGATCCAAACAAAAGGCTTGTGGTCAAGCTACAGGTTATA
Source organism: Zoroaster sp. YZ-2022 (assembly GCA_029582265.1). Taxonomy (NCBI): domain Eukaryota; kingdom Metazoa; phylum Echinodermata; class Asteroidea; order Forcipulatida; family Zoroasteridae; genus Zoroaster; species Zoroaster sp. YZ-2022. The sequence continues at coordinate 3,587,679 of CM055816.1, forward strand.
ATCTCTAGCTACAGGTTATAATCTAAATCAGAACTGGACCATCAACGTGAGAACATCAGAACTGGACCAAATTCTACAACCAACCCAACTTGAAGCAGGTATCTCACACTGGACCAACTCGAAACAAATATCGCAGAACCTCTCCAAGTCGCCGCAAAAACAACGTTCCCAGTGACAAACCAAAATAAATCGGTTTTTAGCACTTGTTGAAGAACATAGGAGGGAAAAGAACAAGACGAGGCTAAAAAAGCTGAATATACTGGTGTGAATAATGAAGATTAACAAGTGCGATTAACGAGTACTCTACATGTATAGGGAAAAGTCTGAGGCTTTGAACGAAGCCGCACAGAGAGAATGGACACGGAAAAGTGTTGGTCGCTCATGATCAGACGCTAATGATCAAAAAGAAGCCGTTGACCGAATTCTTCGAAAAAAGCTTTGCGACAAAGGTGACTTCCCAACACCCCGTTACATCACAGCCAAAAACCTCCAAACAGAGACTGCTCCATCGAGATAGATGAATCTACTCGGAGGACGAAATCAAGGACCTGTTTGCTTTGTTTAAATATGGGAAGTGTATTGGGACAGATCAGGTGTACGGGGAATATTTGAAGTATCAAGAATCAGACTCGCTAGGCGCTATCACCTCCAGCTTGATTCAGAAGTGGTGGGAACCGAAGCAGGTACCAAACAATTGGCTCCGAAGTGAAATTACTTGTTTGTTTAAAAGTGTGAGAACATTACGTCATCATACAACCAATAGAAATATTGGTTACGCGCGTAAAAACTTTTCTTATTGATCGAACGAGAACACATACCTTCTCATACAACCAATAATAATATTCGTTACGCGATTTGGATCATGTCACTCACCAGAGTATAAGCCAGGATTTGTTTTGTTTGTTTGTTTGTTGGGGGTGTTTGTTTGTTTGTTTTTTGAACGGTCACGCCACACATGTGTTACACGAAGTTGACGTGTGTCCCTGTATTCTATTACACAGGGAACGTTGGTTAATTTTACTCGTTTATAGCTATTTTTCTCTAGCAAAAGCATACAGTTACGCGTCATTCGAGATTTCATCTTGCTAACAAAGTAAAAATTAATGATCTTTGAGATTAGAATGATATCGAAACCGATATGAGAAATGATGAGAAATGATGAGAAACTACCTGAAAGTGCATGTAGAATAAGGAACAAAAGGCGATATGGTGATATGTGTTCAAAAATGATTAAAACGTTACTTTCTCTCAGAAAGTGTATATCTGCATTCGACACAGATTTGTTGTCGAAATGTATTCCACCAATGAAACTGAGTGCGTTTTGATCACAACCCCTCTCTGGAATGCATCTAATTCACTTCATTCAAACATTACAAATTCAGTATAACTGTATGCTGTCATCGTACGTAGACTTGATGTCGTTTCCTTCTTTCTATCTTCTAAATTTTATCTCGAGGACGGGATCATATGGTATAAGTTTTTATTTGTTTTAATTTATTTGTAAATTTTTGTCAAACTGGTACCACAAAAAACACTTATATACACACTTAAATTACAATATTATGTATTTCTTTATCAGTATAGTGTTCATATTAATTTAATTATTGTAAAACTTGCTCTTATAATTGTAATGACGGATCCGTGTTGCAGTGGGCCCAACGAAACGAAAGACAAAAACCAATGACAGAAATAAATTTGCAAAGAAGCCTATTGCTGAAAAGTCTGAGTTATCAGATTTGGATATTCTAAAATACTGAAATTCTGTTTCTGCTCTTGCCTTAATCAAGCCTGTGCATGAGAAATGTTCTTAAAAAAAACTGAAAATTAAACTTACCTTAGGCATTTACTGACTGCGTATTGAGTATAAGCACTGTAGCCAGTAAGAGCGCGTACGCTCCTTTATGGCGTCCCATGTTTTCCTCTTAATTGACAAGCGATATCCTTTATTTGAAATTGTTTCTAAATATCACTTCTTAAAATTATTAACTTGTGCAATTCCTTGCGTCCTCTAAGTTCAGTGATGACGTCTGATCTGAGCCAACATTAGAAAGCTTGGTGATATTTATATTACTTAAAAACTTAACTGGGTCAAATGTCGTCTCTTCACCAAATAATATTGATGTTTAAAAATGTAATAATTATTTTGCCACAATTGGCTCTAAGCTAGCTGCTAAATTCAATGAGAAGGTTAATTACGAGTGAGAGTTACCAAAGAGTATCTACACCTTTAAACTTGAATCAATTAGCACCGATATGGTACTTGAACAACTTAATAATCTAAAGAGTAAATCACATCTGGATGTGTTAAATATGGACTGTAAACTGCTTAAAATTGGAGCACCTATTATAACACCCTTGTTAACTAAAATTTTAAATATGTCAATAAATGAAGCTAGTGTCCCGGAAGATTGGAAATTTGCTGACGTCACTCCCATTTATAAAGGTTAAGGTTCGGTTGAGGATTATGGAAATTATAGACCAATCTGTGTAATAAGTCATGTATCTAAAATTATGGAAAATATAACTAAAATAATATTTATACGACCATCAATGTATAACTACTGCACAGTCTGCTTATTTAAAGAACCATTCTACAAACACTGCCATACACAATGTTGTTTCATATATTTTAGTATAGGTAAAGGTATAGCGTTGATGAAACTAATGCTTTGTGTGTTATTGATCTCCAAAAATGTTTCGACACTATTGATCATGAAATTGTATTGAAAAAAATTGATAATTACGGTATTAAAAGTTTTAATCCCTAGGAAGAATACCGGAAGGTAAATGGCCTACCCAGGTTAAATATTTTGAAATAAAATAAAATAAATAATAAATTACTGGGTTGTTTGTATTCTGAATCATTGAATTCAAAAGATCCCCAAAATACCACCCTCCCTTTTACCCCTAAGAACGTGACCAGGAACTACCCGCGGGCAAATTTCAATAGAAAGAAGTTACTCTTTGTGTTTATCATGATCGTGAGACCAACAATTCACTGTTATTACCCACTCGTTTAAAGGGAATTCAATGAAAGGGGAATTATTTTTGATACAAGAAAAGCTTGTGGATTGTAGTACTATATTCGACACAAGGCCAATGGCCACTCCAAGGTGGGGGCTACTAAGTCATTGAGTTGTTACAACGACTCCATACTGAAGAAACCAGCCCCTCACACCGAAACAAGACAAGTTAATAACCGGCCTCTTCACAGTGCGAATAGGACTGGGAGGGGTAACTAGAACAAGGCAGTTGTTAAACTGCCTCTGCCCCTATAAGCAATTATGGTTAAGTGTCTTGCTCAAGGACACAAGTGTCACGGCCGGGATTCGAATCCACATTCTGCTGCTAACACCATAACTTGAGTCCGGTAAGCTAGACCGCTCGGCCACGACACTCCAAAGCGCATAGCGCATTGTATCCTTTAGAAAATACGTGGTTTATATAATGTAATTATCATCAAAGAAGATCATCTTCTACAAAAACCACCATTATTTTGTTAGATATTATATTCTATGCCAATGTTAAATTAGCCTTTTATGGCCCATAGATACAGTACCTTTCAAGCTTTGAATACTTATGTTCACGTATATATGCATATTCTATTATTACACAAGTTTTAAATTAAGCACTGCAATCGGGCTAATCACCTGCATCATGATCATCTGTCCACTCGGCTACTTAAGCAGTTCCTATACCTAGAGTCTGACTTTCTCCTGAAGACGATCAGAGTACACTGGTCGAAACGTCGAGTTTCAAAACTACAGGTTCTTCTCAGAAGCAACACTCACTATAACGCCACCGTTAACCTTATTTCTACTGTACTTCCACCATGCAAAACTTCAAGTCCGCCTTATCAGCACTACACTATTAGAAGAGATGTTAAGTGATTGGTATTACCCCAACAGAAAAGAAGCTTTCTAAGTTTTAAGATGGTAATGCTAACAAATATCCTGAGAAGTCATTCAGTCTGCATGCATTTTGGAATTTTCGAGAAAACATGAATTAACAATTCATATCATTCGTATCATCAAGATCTACATTAGAAAGAATACTAATAATCTCAATGCATTTTGACCATTTCCCCCTGTAAAGGTATTGGTATTAAGTATCATAACAAATTACTGGTAGAAGTATGGATCTTTCCTGATAATGCTTGTGTCCAAGGTGCTTTCATCTTTAAGAAAAGTGAAACAATTGTCCATATCTAGAACTGTCAACTATGTGAATGAATACTGGCCGTCTATATTGACTAGTGATATAAATTATACAATAAATGTTTTCAGTTTTCTCCCAAACGCGTGGACCGATTGAGATGAAACGTTTACAGGTTGGTTGTGCAATGTGTTAATTGATTCAAAGAAAGTATGGATTCTTCATAACAATCACTTAATACTATACCTCACCTTTAACGACACAACGAAATGAGCTTCTGTACATAACAATGGATGCATTTACAGATATTTAAGCCAACGTTTATACGGCCTGTAGCAGACATGTAAGTTTTATACAATGAATCCAATGGGGATGAATCTAGGAAACCTAATGCGACACTCAGTTTCCATTAAACTTACAATATTATTGTTTAGGAAATTGTGCATCACATCAACATCAAATTAGTTAATAATGAAATTAATTATGAGTGAGTTCTCTCTACGGGTCCAAACCAAGCTAGGCTATATACGACGACTAATGTACAACAATCCTTTGATACCACGAGAGGGACAAAGTAATCTGGCAATTTTTAAGTTATCTGAATCCACACAATAATATTAATTGGAATACAGGAAATCTGACTTAGATGGCCGCTGAAGAAAGCAATAGACTACTGCGTAGGAGGTTCCGTCTGCTTCGTTGATCATTCAAAGTAATGTTATGAGTTTTATATTATATGTTTATATGACTACATGTGATGTGTAACACATGCAATGGCAAAGTCTGAATGAGTATTCAGAATACATCAATAGGCAGATTTTTGTTTAGCAGCCCGTGCGTATCAACACAAGGATTTGCTTCGTAATACATGTTGGTATACTGCCAAATTGTTGACAATGGCATCTTTTGGGATGGAAAGGTTTTGATCCTCAACCAGAACAACATGTTCGAAATTAATCCGCCAACCACTGTATATTGAATAACTCACACACTCCTAGTATAGATCAAGAGAAGGCTTTTGATAGAATTAGTTGGAATTACATGTTTACTGTTTATGAAAAAAATGGGGATTCCTCCGTCTTTGATTAAGTGGCTTAAATTGTCGTAGTAATCATAATTGTAATATCATTATTAATAATGTTATTGGCTCTCCGGTTAAAGTCTTTCGGGGGATCAGACAAGGGTGGAGTGTCGTGGCCGAGCGGTCTAGCTTACCGGACTCAAGTTCTGGTGTTAGCAGCAGAATGTGGGTTCGAATCCCGGCCGTGACACTTGTAGTTGTGTCCTTGAACAAGACACTTAACCATAATTGCTTCTCTCCACCCAGGGGTTAAATGGGTACCTGTGAGGGAAGAGTTGGTTGATTAGCCTATATGCGCTGTAATGGCAGCAATTGAGCTGTATACTCCCTAGGGAGCTGAGATGGTTTCAGGAATGATTTATGAGCCTTATGAGCCTTATGAGCAGGGGTAATAATATAATGCGCCTTGAGCACCACTTAGTTGGTGGATATGTACGCTATATAAGTCCACACATTATTATTATTATTATTAAGGGTGTCCTTCGTCCCCTCTCCTTTACTCTATATGTGCTGAAGGGCTAGCGAGTTTGGTTAGAATAGATTGTAACTTAAACGGCATTATTACGCCTGAAGGTAAAAGTAGTATTCGGTTAATACAACATGCTGACGACACTACATTCTTTGTTAGTGATAACAATGAATTTGATGCTATTCAGAACATTCTTAATACCTATTGTAAAGGAAGTGGGTCTAAACTCAATGTAGAAAAGTCTAAAGGATTGTGGCTTGGGAAATTTGAATAATAGAACTGATAAACCGTCTATTTATTAACTCACTTGTTTGGCCGTACCGAAGACATAATCTTGGGGGGGGGGGGGGGATGGAAACCCGCAAACTGACTTCAGCAGCGGTACAAAATTTAACACCTTCAAAATTGGTTGAAATTTTGTGAGAGATAGGCGTAAACAAAAATTCCCGGAAAATCGCCAAACGAGAGGGTGGGCGTGAGAAAATTAACCCCGAAATTAAATCATTCCAGGCACAAACAAAAACCATAAGCCTGCAGGGAACTTTTCATTGGGGTTTCTGATCGGGGTTTCGTTGGGGGGGGGGGGGGCTTTGCACTTGGGTTTGACTTGGGATCCAGCACCTGTGGTGGGTCTTATAGAGTGTACTGTGCAATGTATCTCTTAACTTTATTTTTAGCCTAAATTGATATTTCTTTTATATTTATATTTATATGTAGTTTAATGATTGCTGTTGGCACCTTTGATAAAAAGTGTTCCACTGAAATGTCTCCCCAGGTTAAATAAGAACTAAATTAATAAATTGATTTGTGGGTAATTTACCGACTGAAGCTCTAAATGCCAATATAAACAAATATTAGGAGAGTATCCCACCTACACCCCCCTTCGGCTGTACCCCTGATCGCTTGTGGTTTTTGTGTAATCATTGGCGCATCCAGGGGGCTAAGCGGGCTGTAGCGCCCCCCCTCCCCGCCTAAAATCGTTAAAAAAAAAAAAAAAATTAAAAGGAAGAGAATAAGAGAGAGAGAGAGGGGGGGGGGGGGAGGGGAGTGGAGAACGCATGCACTCCCATTCCCACAGTGTGCTATGTGTTTCTTTCCCTTTGATTATTTCATTGGGATGTTGGGATTTGGCTGTTAGCCGGGGTTGGAGAATGGCGGTACTTCTTCGTAATTGATGACCTCGGTCACAGCTGGCTTTTATGAATGAGCCAGGGTTCTATATTTTGCTGGAGCATGTATTGTATGGGTACCAGCATAGAAATTACAGAAACTGCCCTTTTAAATAAAAGCTGAGACACGATTTTAGGAACGTAGTGTTAATTAACTAATTAATTAACTAATTAATTAATTAATAAAACATAAAAAACTTTAAACATTTTTTTGGATAAAAAACATCTCTAGACCCTCTGAAACAAATTGAGATTCATAAAATTGGGGAAATCAGTTAATTAACACAGGTAATTAACGATGTACGACCTACTGTAAAAATCAGTGGGTCCCACGGGACTGGATTTAATTGCATTACCACACGCACCGCAGGGATATGATGCCTGACGCTATGAAGTCGTATGTTTGTGTCTGTACAAACTGAATTATGTATTACAATGGGGTCTGAAATCTTTCGAAGGTGGGGAATCGAGTCAGGCGAGTTTGCAGCGTGGAGCCAAAACGGCGTGGGTTCCGGGCCCATCCAACGGTTCTATGCTCTATGCTGCAATCTCGGACATTCGTAAATGAAGAATTATATAATGAAGAATGAAGATTTATATAATGAAGAAGTAAGACTAATTGCGGTGACACCATGTGAAATTCTCAATTGAGTAGTAATTAGTTCTGAAAAGAACAGGAGGTACAACTCGACGTTTAGATCAGTGTGCTCTGATCGTCCTCAGGAGGTGTGCAGGCGGGAAGTAGGATAAACTGCGGTCGATGTCGGCGAGAGAGGAACGTGTGGAGGTGATCCTCTCACGAAGTAGGGAAGATGAACGTAGGATGCGACGCGAACGGAGGCTGCGAACTGGGTCTTGGAGCTGGAGGCCCAGCGGGATGAGGTTAGAGTTTTGGCATCGTTTTAGGAAGGCAAGGTTGTTTATCCATTTAGAACGTCTGATCGACGCTCGTTCGAACAACCGGACCTTGGTGGCGGTAGGCTCCCCGTAGAGCATATGACATGTGTTGATCTTGCTGGGTGAACACACACACTCCTTCCCCCAACTCCTAGGGGTGCAAGTTTTTAAAACTAAAAGAAAAATATTGATCGATATATAACCTTTATTTTCTTCTCTATTTACTGTCTAAAGTCCAGGTTTCCAGGGAGTTATCCTCATCCCAATGAAAACCACCCTCTACAGCAGTGAAAACGTGCACACTGAAAAGCAGCCATTTTGGAAAAAGGCCTTATGCTTAATATCAAATTAGGACCACTTTTCAGGGCCTAGTGTATCCAAAGTACTCACAGTTGGAAGTCTAGGATCCCAGGTTATGATATTGGGCCATCAAATGTATGGGCCTCAAATCTGTTTTTCAGAAAAATTTGTGAGTTTACACTTTATGGTAAACAGCTCGGCGCATGAATTCCTCACTATTTAGTGAGGTGCACCCCTAGGATCCTATTCTCAAAAGTTATCGCCTGCACGCCTCAACGAACTAATCCTCCAGCATCCTGTCATCGCGGAATCCTCCAGCAGCCTACTTAAGCAGCAGCATTTTCAGAGTCCGGCATTCTCCTGAGGACGATCAGAGCACACTGATCGAAACGTTGAGTTGTACCTCCAGTTCTTTTCAGAACTAATTACTACTCAATTGAGAATTTCACATGATGTCACCGCAATTAGTCTTACTTAAAAAAAAAATAATAATAATAAAATATTATTGTTGATTTTACCTAAATGTGTGATAAGCACTGTATACTCCGATCCCCACATTCCACAACAGGTGTCTTGTCCACTATACCATACCACCGCCGACAAAACCCCAGTTCGATCCCATTCATCTGACGATGGATAATGTAACCACGGTTCACCACTGTACAATAAAGAAGAGTCACTCCCTTCTTTTTTGGTTTCAATGGAACACCGTTGGATATTTCGTCAAAATAACAGAATGAGGGGATGAAAACAAATTGAAGAGGCTTGTATGTTGTTTGTACCGAAGCGTTGTACCGCCACATGGATAACAACGAATTTGCTCCTATCGTGTACGTACACGATAACTATCGTTAATTATCGTGTACGTACACGATAATTAACTTTGAACTTATCGTGTACGTCCACGATAGTTATCGTGGACGTACACGATAAGAGCGACATTGTTTTAAATTCATGTGGCGGTACTACGCTTCCGTATGTTTGTGTATCCTAATGCGCTTTTCGCATTGAACACTGTGACGGTCGCAGTTTCTAAGTTTTACAAAATGTCCTTATCTCAGAATGCTCAATTATTGACTTCAGTAATGTTCACTCTGTCTATTCATTTTGTTCATTAACCCTAACTCCCTAAGTTCCCTAATCTAATTGGAACATGAGATAACTACTAAAAAGGCACATTCACTTATATGTAATGTGAAGCCGAAATACTAATAATAAACCTTAAAAGAGACGAGGTCAAAGGTCATCATAACGGTGAACAATGTAGAGGTGGGTACATGTGTGCATACAACAATAAACCACATGTGCCTAATTATAACAGCAAGAAAATCTGGCCCTAAAAAAGGCCTAAATATCAAAAGATTAATTGTGTAATGTTCTCTAATAATCAAACTTTACTTTACCTCTGTCCTCGGGTCATGGGATTGAAAGGATGCTCAAATATAACTGGCAAAGTACCACTCTAAATTTACGACGAAAAACAACGCGAGACCAAAATGTCTATCAATGGCAAAGATGAAGAGCGCCACCAATTGTTCAGACTCACTCATCAGCAGTTACAAACACAAACTCTCTTTTGAGAACTTATGGACCAAGATGGCATGGTGAACTGTTGTGGTGAACTGTTGTGGTGAACCGTGTACGGTGCACGCTACAATAAAGTTCTGTTTTGCGCAAGCGCATTGCAGCCATGCATCGTCCTTGTATGAACTAATATTCTTATGGATGAATAAAATTGCACCCAGAAACATGTTATCACTGAAAAGAGAGTTCGTGTTCAACACGAAAAGCGCATTAGGATACACAAACAACGTATAAGCCTCTTAAAGGGAGTGACTCTCCTTTTTCTTTATTGTGCAGTGGTGAACCGTGGTTACACTATCCAACGACGGATCTGAAATACGGAGATCGTAGGTTCGAATCCCACCCGAGTAATATTTTTGTCCGCAATACCTACAATAATATTTATTTAATTTTAATTTTAGTATATATATAATTTTTTAATTAATTAAATATTCTTTAATTCAACCTTTGGACGCCATTTCATGTTTGGGAAACAAAAGCAAACAAAACAACCCCCCAATAAACTGAAATGAAAAAAAAATTCCCAAAAACAGAAACACGTTATCACTAAAATAGTATGAGCGATCTCAATGCCACCAGGCATCATGTAATGATGGTGCTATTGGATGATGATTTTGAGGAGGAGAGTGACGATGATTACGGTGATGACGAAGATGACGAGGATAATGAGGATGAGGATGGCGTCCAGCGTCACCTACATCACTGCCAACACCATCACCTGCCTTGTCCCTCGCTTTTTTTTTAAATTCTATCTAAAGAAACAATTTTTGGGGGGTCTGTGATCCAAGTTAAATTTACATCTTCGGAATAAAAACCTTTGACTTTATTTTTAACATCGAATTCAAACTTAAAATGTTCGCTATGGTTTATTATTTCACCGGGTTTATAGTTTTAAACGTAAAGTTTTCAAAATTTGTGAATCATTTCGTTAATTCGTTCCGCCGATCTATTCAAGTTTGAATCGATTTCGCCGGCTTCCATCAATCTTAATTTTTCTCTACTATCTTTTTCTTCTTTTTCTAATCTCGTTCTTTCTATTTCTTCAAAGTCATCTTGTTGATCATCTTGTTTGCTCATTGGATCAATGTTATCCATCTCCATCTCTAACCCTTCTTCTGCCATTTTACAATTAGTTTTTATATTTTTTTAATAACTCGCGTAGCCTACTATGGTCATACCCAAAATTACGAATAAAAATTCTCAATTTTTTTTTCTTCGCTCGGAGTATAAAAATCCTCTAGTTTAGGTTCGTCGTATAAACTCGATGGTAAATAGAGTTGACTGCCGGTAACGATATAATATTCATTCATCGCTTAGTTGATGTCGTTAAAAGTTTGTTTAGCGTGCGATTCTTTTTCGAGTCGATCGTTTAAATAATTTAGATATTTCGATCGCTTTTTCGTAAATTCGTCTCTCGCTTTCGTAAGTTGTTCTAGCGCTAAATCGTGCCTCTTTCGTTCTTTTTCGATATCGTTGTTACGTAAACTAGAAAATGCAAAATTAGATCTGCTAAAAGCCAACGCGTTTACTACCGCACCTCCGGTCATCATCGCTATCGACACCATTTTTTATAATTTAATTTTTATTTAAAAAAATTTTTTTTTTTAAATAATGTTCTGTATTAAATATGAATCAAGCGTACGGAGACAAACTAAATCCGTACAGAAAATTGCGAGAACCGAGAGGTATAAAGAGGAATAGGTCAAAAAGTCGTCATTACAAACAATCCGAGTACAATCACCGAAAATCAACTGTTGACGGTTCGTTTTCCAAATTTAGGAACAAACGACCTCATCGTTCCGGGTACGGTTAGATTGGCTTTTAAAATTGATCTCGAATCTGCAGACGACGATGCAAGAACGATCGTAAATAATATAGTGAGAGTCATCGTAAAAAATATAACCATTAAAATGGAGGGGAATGAAGTGTTTAGTTTAGACGATGCGGACGTGTTCAATTGTTTCAAAGACGAGTGGTTGACGAAAGAGCAACTCGAAAATCTAGCGTCCCAAGGAATCGAAGATCCTAACGTGAGTAAATTAAGAGTGAATGCCAGCGACGGTAATGGTTCAAACAACGGAGGAAAAGACAAAGCCGTCGCAGATACTCTTAAAAATAAATATCACATTCCGCTCGATTTTGAATTATTGACAGTGCATCAACCGTTTTATCAATCAGGGATCGGAGATCGGCTAACCTACGAACTCGAGTTTAATAAATTTTCTAAAGTTATTAAAAGCTCGGATGATAATGCTAAATACATCATAAGCGGAATTTCTTTAGAATACGAAGCCGTTAAAATGGCACATCTAACGCAAACGATTAAAAATCAATATAGCAACAAGTTAGCGATATTGTACGATAGAGTTTTGAGACAGAGCGTAACACCGTTAAACAAACGCGAAACAACGTGGAATATAAATCTAAATACACCTGCAAAAAGCTTGAAAAGGAATATTGTTTTTATTCAAAGAGCCCGATGTAAAAGATCCTCGGAAATGTTATAATCCAAAAGTCGATAAAGTTTCGATTACTATAGAAGGAGTTCCCAATCAACTCTACGCGCAAGGGATGCGCAGGTATCAACACTGGGAAGAAATTCAAAATTATTCCGGAGATTCGAAAAAAGAACACGCCATGCGATAATAGTTTTATTAGCATTTAGCTTCAACAGTCTCTTCTTCCCCTAATCGTTAACTTTTTCTGTAATTTGCGTTATATTCTAGAGACTGTTTGATACCAGTGCAGTATAGTCAGCATAAACATCTTCTAAGGATTGTTCCTTCTAAAAGATCGTGGGGTGAGCGATCCTTTGCCTCAGCTGCGTCTTCACTGTGGAACAAATTACCGGAACATGTCAAACTGTCTCCATCACTGGCATCTTTCAAAGCTTCACTCAAGACTCACTTGATGCAATCTCATTAACTGTACATAGACCTTGGTTGTGATATTTGTTTTTCTTTGTTTTTCTTGTACTGGTGTGTCGCTGCGCCATGAGCATCGTTTTTATGATGGATACCGGCGCATTACAAATGTTCATTATTATTATTATTATTATAACGCAGAATTGTGATGTTTTCGCCATCAATAGTTATTCTCAGATTTTCAATGTCTGTGTCACGCATACCGGTCTCAGTATATAGAAAGAAAAGGGGTGGCGAGGCAATACAAAACTTGTTGAACACCTTTATGTATGGCGAAGGGATCGCTGTACTTTCCATCTTATAACAGTTGACTGACCGATATATACAGTCTTTGGAGTAGTGCGCCAACACGCTTGGGATATCCCATATTGATCAGCACGTCAAAGAGCTGAACTTGACTGATGCTATCAAAAGCTTTGCTGTAGTCTATGAACAGCTTTAAATGTTTGTGTGTTTATTATTGCACCCGTATATGCATTGTACATTCTGTGCAATTATCCATTAAAACAGGAATAGTACATGTAAAGAGTTATGCCGACATCATCTCAATAAGTTCATATTGAACCCAGCACGTATAATTTAGGCAAGTTGTATAGTTGTGCTTCCTATGGGTATGCTTGTGTCAAAAAGGGTTGCTCACAAATGAACTCCAAGTTATGGTTACTGTCAGATCGTTTAGTTATACTGATACTGTGTAATCAATTAGAGTGCAACCATAGCACAATAAAAAGATTTTCACAGGTCTTGATTTTCAAGACCTACAAATTAGGACACACCATTGGTCCGAGAGCAAGACAAAGACCAGAGAGCAAGACAAAGACCATGAGGAGAGAAGACCAAGAATGAGACCAACAAAAGTGGTCTTGAGACCTATAAAACTGTTTACATTTACATTATATGTTACATCAGCAAACATTCTGTAAATAAGTATCGCTTATTATTGTGAATAAATCTTAAAATCTTTCGTTCGTTAATAATGGTAAGTTACAACTTCATTCATTTTGTTATTAACTCAACTAGACTTTGCTTCAAGCTTTTAGATAATAATCAAAACAGCATCAATATATCTTATATCAAAAGTTTCCTTCTAATAACCAATAAAATAACTAGTGCCATAAATGCTCACCTGTTGGTCCGATCGCTGTTCCGACTGTTGTTGTACCAACAGTCATCGGCTCGGTCGTCAGCTCGGTCGTCGGCTCGGTCGGCGGCTCGGTCGGCGGCTCGGTCGTCGGCTCGGTCGGATATTCTGTTGTGTAATCAGGAGTTAATTTTGTTACACAAAAATTATTGCCAAATATTACTAATGTGTTCAGCGTCATGGGAAAAACTTAATTACTGTATGTGAAAATTGATGTTCATTATTAATGTAAATTGCTCATCATTCTTTCACATAAAACACTCACTGTGACTTTACCACTATAGGGTGAAGATCTTAGATGAATACTGCAATAATTTGGGTCTAGTTACTTATCCAATCTATATATGTCTGAGATTCCAATGTTGTTTAAAAGCTACATTGTATTTAAAATAACTGTATGATGAATTCCATCAGAACAACGAACAAGAATCTTGGATAAAATTACAGGTATAATGATGAATTCTACATTTTAATTTTAACTATGACAGTGACATTGACGCTACACATTGCAGTGTTGCCTGCAGCATCAGATGTATTACATTTCACCAGTGTGTCACCAACATCAGACAAGTCTCCTGAATTCCTTTCTACAGTTTCATTATCACATCCAATCCAGCAAGTGGTATTGACGACTCCATCAACAATGTCAGATGCATTGACCATCCAGTATACTGTACTTCCATTGGTTGCCATGCTCGCATTGACAGTAATAGCAGATGGACAGTATATATTTGGACCAATGCCTGTTCAAAATATTATCAATAACAACATTTGGTTTATCTGTGAAATGTCCAACCGTCACCAGCAACCAAAGCTTTAAATGTATCCAACGTGAAACAAGCCGATTATTTACTAGATAAATACGGCTTATATTTTAGATATGAGAAGCAGCGACGACAAAAAAATGCACGGAAGCGGAAGGTGAGTAGAAAACTTATCCGAAGGAATTACCATTCAACTTGAAAAAGAGGCGGAAACCGCGGGTGAATTATACTGCTACACTTTTATCATTATGGACGCCCAACTCAATATTGAAAAATGACGATTTCATAGTGTTGAATATTAACATGTTGACTATTATTAAATACTATGTTAAAAACTATGTTACGAAAAGATCCACACGCCGCGTTAATTAGCGGACAAACAGGATGTGGAAAAACATCATTTGTTTTAAATCTATTACAAAAAGAATATCGTAAATATTTTGAATATATCGTTATACCATGCCCTACTGTCGCGGTAAATCTCGCTTATCAAAATAGAAAATGGATTTTGAACGACGAGCGAGTGCACGTCAATGATCTGAGTGATTTATCGCAAAACAAAGCGATAGAAAATTAAAACGTTTTCAAAGGAGACAGACGTTGTTTATTATCGACGACTGTAGCGCGAGTAAAGAATTACAGTATAAAAAATATGATGAGAATAATAAATGTATGATCACCAAGTTGGCTTTTAGCGGAAGACACGCTAATCACAGCTGTTGGATTCTTTCGCAAAAATACAACAGCGTGTTGAAAGGTTTTATAGAGCAACTAAAGTGGGTGTGTATATTTTATTGTAAAGATAGAGACTCGTTCGAAAATTGTCTTCGAGAAAACGATGTTATACCGACTAAAGAGTTGAGAACACAAATGCACGAAAAATTAAAACTAGTCAAACATAGCAAGTTAATTTTAATAACGGATCAACCGACTAATTACGCGATACTTGACTAGGTTATTTGATAAGATTATAATAAAATATATATAGATAAATATGCTCGTTGAATGTTTAATTGTACTTGTTTTAAGGGTAGTATTAGACGACCTAACAAGTGACTTGACTAGGTCGTATTAGGTTACTTGTTAGGTTGTACTAGGTTATTTAACAGGTTGTACTAGGTTACTTACTAGGTTGTAGTAGGTTACTTACTAGGTCGTACTAGGTTACTTACTAGGTTGTTCTAGGTTACTTGTTAGGTTGTACTAGGTTACTTACTAGGTCGTAGTAGGTGACTTACTAGGTCGTACTAGGTTGTACTAGGTTACTTAACCCTGCGTGCTCTTACAACGTTTCAATATACACGAACACATTACGTGGCGGTTTGTAACCGCCCAGTGTAATACGTATGAATAACTACTGTAATATATGTTTTATACCATTTTTCAAGCTGATAATCATTCCAGAGGTCTTATAGATTGTTTTAAAAAAAAAAAAATTAAAAAAATTACTTTACAATTATTTTTTTTAATTTAATTATTGTTTTATTTATATTACACATGTGTAAATGCTGTAGTACGTGGCGGCTTGTAACCACCCCTTGGTATACGTATGAATAACTACTGTAATATCTGTTTTATACCATTTTTTCAAGCTGATAATCATTCCAGAGGTCTTATAGATTGTTTTAAAAAAAAAAAAATTAAAAAAATTACTTTACAATTATATTTTTTAATTTAATTATTTTTTTAATTACATTTTTATTTTTATTTTTTATTTTTTTTATTTTTTTTATATTGTCTTTCCAGAAATGTTTGTCCAAATGTTAGGAAGTTGATTTAGTTTTTTAGTTTCTGTGAAATCTCCAATCCCCCATTTGCCCAGTAGCCAATCTCTGCCCAAACACAAATAATACCAAAAAAAACTCTCTAAGAATGCATAGCCAGCCATCTGCGGTGTATTAGTGTAAGGAAAATCCCTAAACCACCCCCATTTGCCAATACACTCCGTTTTATACCATTTTTCATGCAGAGCTACACCTCAGACAGTCCCTGAATGGTCAGGCCAAATAATACCAAAAAAACTCTCTAAGAATGCATAGCCAGCCATCTGCGGTGTATTAGTGTAAGGGAAAATCCTAAACCACCCCCATTTGCCAGTAGCCAATCTCTGCCCAAACACATCAATTCTGAGTTTGTTTATTGGTCAATCCTTTCCAGGCACTGTCAAGCAACCCCTGAGCATGGATGATTGATCACAGATATCCTGAGGCAAGCCCGTAGACCAGGATGATTGATCACACAAAGGGTACCGCTGTGTCAAGGGATATGGGCTGTGTATACCATGTTTTGTACACAAGGTATGGCCTTGTGGCGAAGGGGTCATGGTATCTGGCTCGTGTCTGGCTGAACTATAAATAAATACACTAAAGGGGCTATGCTATGTTGTTAGGCTATGGCTGATGTAGGAACTTGAAAAAAAATAGTTTTTTTGAGCGCTCAATTAAGGACTTACTAGGTCGTAGTAGCAGACTTGTGAAGATTATATAATACAATTTATATACTCATAAATATGCTCATCGAATGTTTCGTTGGATTTTGTGTATTTACAAACTGTTTGATTCTCGATGGAGTTGTATTTTTGATTCGACAATATTCGCACGTCAATAATGAAATAATAATAATAATAATAATAATAATAATAATAATAATAATAATAATAATAATAATAATAATAATAATAATAATAATAATAATAATAATAATAATAATAATAATAATAATAATAATAATAATAATAATAATAATAATAATAATAATAATAATAATAATAATAATAATAATAATAATAATAATAATAATAATAATAATAATAATAATAATAATAATAATAATAATAATAATAATAATAATAATAATAATAATAATAATAATAATAATAATAATAATAATAATAATAATAATAATAATAATAATAATAATAATAATAATAATAATAATAATAATAATAATAATAATAATAATAATAATAATAATAATAATAATAATAATAATAATAATAATAATAATAATAATAATAATAATAATAATAATAATAATAATAATAATAATAATAATAATAATAATAATAATAATAATAATAATAATAATAATAATAATAATAATAATAATAATAATAATAATAATAATAATAATAATAATAATAATAATAATAATAATAATAATAATAATAATAATAATAATAATAATAATAATAATAATAATAATAATAATAATAATAATAATAATAATAATAATAATAATAATAATAATAATAATAATAATAATAATAATAATAATAATAATAGCGCGCACATATCCACCCTGCTGGGCGCTCAAGGCGCGGAAACAAAGACAAAACATGAATACAAACAATATACAATGATAGCATAAGGGAAAAAATAAAATTATGTACCGAGATACATGTACCTACAATGCAATTACAAATATACATCATCTTTGAAGAGTTGTGACATAAGATGAGTTTTAAGCATCGACTTAAATCTGGTTATACTATGACAAGATTTGAGTTTAGTTGGAAGATGATTCCAGAGTCTCGGAGCTGCGACAGAAAATGACCTATCACCCCGGTTCCGTTTTGAAGTTGGTTCCTTTAGGAGTGACATGTTGCTGGAGCGCAAATTGCGTGATGAAGTGTAGACTTTAAGCAGTTCAGAAATATAAATTGGAGCAATGTTATTGAAAGATTTGTGAACAATTAGCATAAGTTTAAAAACAATTCTCTGTGAAACAGGAAGCCAGTGCAGTTCTTTCAAGATTGGCGTGATATGGCATGACTTTCTGGACAAAGTCACAACACGAGCTGCTGTGTTTTGTATGTGCTGAAGACGAGATATTTGATTCTGTGGGAGACCGTAAAGGAGAGCATTCCCGTTATCGAGCCGTGATGTGACAAACGCATGTATAATTTGTTCAGCAGCACTTTTATTCAAGTATTTCCTAATTCGGCTTATATTTCTGATATGAAATGATGATATGCGAACAATGTTGGAGATATGTGGTTTTAAAGTCATTGTCGAGTCAAATATAACACCCAAATTACGTGCATGTAATGAGGGGGTTATCTGCGAGTCACCAATTGTAATAAATGGAAGAGAAACTTTCGACAATTGCTGATGTGATCCAAATAGAACAAATTCTGTTTTTTATTTCATCGTTCAATTTCAGGAAGTTTTGTCTCATCCAACTTCGAATCTCTTGAATACATTTCTCCAGTGTTTTAATGCAGGAATCAGCAGGTTCTTGAGAAGATTTAAAAGTAATGTAAAGCTGCGGCTGCGTGTCATCAGCGTAAACATGGTAATTTAAATTATACTTCAAAATGATATCACGAACTGGAAAGGTATAAACGGTAAACCACTGTGGGCCGAGCTCAGAGCCTTGGGGTATAGAATAGGCAAGAGTAACAGGCTCGGAGATAGCGTTACCAATATAAACATGCTGAGGCCTATTTAAAAGGTAGGACTTACACCAATCCAGGGCTGTGTCATGTATTCCAAGATGATATTGAAGGCGGGAGAGAAGGATCCATTTGTGTAGCATTGGCCTAACCTTCTTCAAGAGTGATGTTTTTACTTAAATATTATCTCTTTTACCTGATGATATTTTGATTAACTGATTTGTGTTTCTTAAAGTTAAGGATTTACAGAAGTTATTTATGTTAAGATTTGTATTGGATCACTTTTCCAACTATGTGTATTTTAAGTAGGAAAAGCCAGCATAGAGTTTATTTTAGAAGATTTAATTGATACTATTGTCTATCTACACTTTGCATGTGTATAGCTAGGCATGGGGCACTTATCAGACCTCATGGTCTGAAACAATTATGGGACCACTGTGTAGCACATTCCATAGCCAAGTTGCTGGTAATTAACACCAAGCCCTGGGGCTTGATTTTGGTAGTTGTAGTAGTTATGTCCTAAGCAAAACCAGAGATCTCAGTCTTTTTTTTTTCTTTACTTTTAATTTTTTAGAACTCTCCCCAATAAAGGGTTTTTGCAAATATTGAGTGTTGATGGTCATGGGCCTTATAATTATCTCAGTAAATGTTGAGTGTCGATGGTCATGGGCCTTATAATTATCTCAGTAATCGGTGGGGTTATTTATTTTTGGAACTATATACTGAAATTGGGACAAATTTTCTTTGTGTTGAAAGGAAAGTGCCGAGCGAACATTTGTTATCTATTAAATTCAGAATATAATGGTTTTAGTATTTATTCATTTCATGTTTTGAACTTTTGGTACTTTGCATTCTCGGTTTTCCACTACCACTGCAGATAAGCTATAAATTATTGTTATATGTAGGTACAGTTTGGCCATTTTATAGTGGTGTGCAGACGTTCTGTCATATATAGATACATGTTATTCAGTACATGGTATAGTGCAGGAAAATCAATGGATTATATTACTCATTATTAGTCACGAGTTGGCCATATGTGATATAATAAACAGACCCTTGCTTATTCAAAAAATAGAGAATCTGTTGCTTAATAATTAGACTTGTGCCAGTCAATACAATTGTGACGACTTCATCAAATTAATCCATCCGGCCATTGAGATTCCTCGTTATCAAATTATTGTACTGCCTTGGTCAAGTATTTTTCAGAGATAAGACTTAGTGAGTTGATATGGTTGAGACTATGATATATTTTGTCAGATTGCCTTTTATAAGTTATCAAAGGTTTGTTCATCTCTGCACCTTCATCTCTGCACCTTCAGAGATTGAAATAATCCAAACCCAATCGGTGCTGGGGTGAAAAGATCTGTTTGACTCCATATGTCAATTTACACGGACACTGTTACAGCTATATATTACACTATTACATAACATCTTTCTGTAGGTAATGGCTTAAAAAAGTAATGAATTACTTTTGAAAAAAATACACACTTGTATGTTTATTTGGCTATAGCTGTCACGACCAAAAACCAAACTGATCATGACCCTTAACCAGGAGTATGTTTATATGCGCTAATTTTACTGACCATAAAATAGCTTATTTTGTTGTGTGCTTAACTGTACTCTTAAAACAATTATTATTCTTGGCTGCGGTTATTCTGCGGTTTAAGACAGATGCATTATATCAATCAATCAATTTGTTTCCACATCAACATTCTGGCTGATATTGTGGTTGAGTGCCGTAAACGATTTTTCATTTTTCGTGGCACCTCTTTTTCGGATAGATTATTTGTTGATTTTTGTTTTATCATCACTTGTCTGTAGTAGCCCAGATTTGAGTTTGGTGTCGGGTAGTTTATCCGCGAACGTCAACTGCTTTATAAATCTTTGATCGGGGGCTCTGACACAATGACTGATCCAATTATTCTGCATTTTACCAATAAATTCTGAAACAAGACCTCGGTTGCAGTTTCAACTATTTTTTCGTGTTTCAGTCTATATTTTTTGAAAGTTTTTGTCTCACCTTTCGCATTTGTGTGGGAGAGAACTTCGTTGAGTTTTTGGGTACCTCCTCGAACGATATGTCGTTGAAAACCGATATAACTTGAATACATTTTTTTGGGATTGTATTTTGGTAAGGCACCAACTTTGGCACCCGTAAGTGAGCTTTGACCGAAATAAAGCTTCCAAAAATTTGCACCGAGTTTGGAGTTCTATTCCATAATTTCGAAAAAAGGTTTTCAACTCGAAAAACTTGCAAGTTGCTGCTGTAATTCGATTCTCAATTTCCATAGTTCCGGTACTGGAATTATCGAATTCGAGTTTTGCTCCCAGATATTTAAAACTTTTGGAATTTTTGATTTTTTCCTCTCCTATTGTCACAATTGATTTGGGGTATTCATCAGGGTCTCCTTTCCCCAATTTCCAATTTAATATCAAAGTTTCAGTTTTATCAGAGTTCATTTTCAGGCAGTAATTTTTGAAAACTTCATTGAGAATATTAAACATGGTATTCAATTCTGTTTTTGATAGAGTTGGTAATCCAAGGTCATCAGCGTAACCTAACCATTTCAAAATGGCGAGACCGGCGGCAATTTTGCCTGTATCTGAACATTCACACGGAATTTTGAAAGGTATCTTAACAAATCTGATGCCTGCTTCTTCACAACGTTGACAGAAAACTTCCATCACATGGTCAGCATACAGATTGTAGCAATTCGGCGACTCTGTACCACCTTGTCTGACTCCTGAGGTTGTTTGAAATGATGTTTTATCGCCTTTCAGATTGCACACAGTTTTGGAATACATATTTTCGAGTAATTTAATTATTGTAGAATTTTCTCCGAAAACCATCCTTAAGATGGTCATCAAAAATGGACGTGAGATGTGATCGAATGCTGCTGATAAGTCGACCATACCCACATATATCTCAATTTGATTTTTGCGAGCTCACTGGTGTAGGCGTTTCAGGCAATAAATGCCGTCGTTGCAGCCACGATTGGGTCGGAAGCCCATCTGACCTTCATAAAGCACCCCGTCGTAGGTTTTGTTCAGCCTTACCAGTAAAATATTCACTAGAATTTTGGACAAAATTGTTGACAGCGTGATTCCACGGTATTTTGAGGGGTCTTTCATTGATCCTTTGTTCTTGAAGAGTGCTGAAATTTCCCCTTTTCCGAACGAATCCGGTACTTCACCTTTTTCCCAGATTTCAGAATAAAAATTGTGGATAGTTTCGACAAAGTGTTCACTAGATATCGCTAGTTTCACAAGTTCACCAGGTATGATTTCGCAATTTAGAAATTGCTTCGATAATTTCTTCCCGTTTTGGTGTAGATTCATCAACATTGATTGGTTCACGGTATGGGTGGGGTTTTTGAAGAGTGATCAGGGTTGAAATATTTGAATGATCCGGGTTGAAATGAGATTTGAAGAATTGAGATAGTCCATCACATTTTGTTTGTTTCGGTTTTTCACATGTGCTGAAGCTTGCTGTTTTGCAACAGGCTATGCTTTTTCCATTTCTCTTGTCAAAACTGCAAATTTGATTTTGTCAGCTTCGGATTTGAAATGTTCGTTTTTCAACTGTTTGACTCGTTTTTTCACCATCTTCGTCAAGCGACGGTAGTCTGATCGGTCACGGCGAATATGATAATTGCGACGTTGAGCAAGAAGATCTTTCAGCTCCATATCATCATCCCATGGAAACGATTTTTGGGATGGTTTTGGTCTTGTTGGGAGCACCTTTGAGGCTTCTTTTATGAGAGAAATAATTTCGATGTCGGTTGGATTTTGATTGATTTCAAGATTTTCATCTAGAAGCGTGAGAAAATCTGATTTTGTTTGGTCAGAGATGTTTTTGAAGTCGATTTTTAAGGATTTGTTGTAGAATTTCCGACTTTTCATATCACTTCGTTTTATCGGAGTGGCAAAGCGAGATATAACCAACCTGTGATCACTGTGAAAGTCGTAAGATGTCCGTACTCTACAGTCCTTGCAAAATCTTTGAAGAAAATTTGTAGTGATTTGAAGATCTAGGATTTTTTTGAGTTTACCGGTGTTGGAGTACCAAGTAAAAGATTGACTGGGTTTATGTCGGTAGTAGGTGTTCAAAACTGAGTACTGAAACTCTCTCAAAAATCTGACTAGTCGGTGACCGTTGTCGTTTTTTTTTTTTGGTCTTCTACGTACTGGCCATAATAGTTTGTTGCTCTGCAAGCAACTGACGAGGTCGTGGAGTTGAAGTCACCGAGCAGAAGCAGTTGTTGACGCTTTTTCGTGACTGTGTGTTTCTTCAAATTACGCCAAAATTCATCTTTGTAACTCGAAGATTTCTCCATTTCGGTTGGCCCATAAGCCGAAGCAACTTTGATTTTCATACCACCGATGATAAGATCTGCAGTAATTAATCTAGGCCCTACCGACTCGACCGATTCAACTTTGATTTGAGGTATGTTTCGAATTGCTAGCGCGACCCCTGCTTGACGGTTCTCTCCCTTCACCGTTCGCTTGTGACCACACCAGTACAATCGATAATCTCCAATCAAAGCATTGTCACTCCCAGATATTCGCACTTCTTGTAATGCCGCAATATCAATTCGCGCTCTCTTCAATTCATCCATGACGATGGATTTCTTGACGTCGTCGTGCATGGTTCTCACGTTGATGGATCCTGCCCTCCAATAAAACAACGACGATTTGGAACTATCAGGAGCGTTGGATACTGAACTTTTTGAAGAGATGACTGGGTTCGATGAACGAACACTAGTTAAAGCCGGAGCTTGCGAATTGAACATCGTAAAATGTACCTCTGTTAATTGTTAGATATTTTTTCTTGAAGCTGAGAGTAAATTTTATTCTTCAAGTGTTGTGCGTAAGATTTAATTTGTAACCAATCCTATACCGGCCTTTTGCACAATTGACCGGGGGGTGAAGCTGATGAGTTTTGATTAG
The DNA here is from genome assembly GCA_029582265.1 of Zoroaster sp. YZ-2022. Lineage (NCBI taxonomy): Eukaryota > Metazoa > Echinodermata > Asteroidea > Forcipulatida > Zoroasteridae > Zoroaster > Zoroaster sp. YZ-2022. The sequence continues at coordinate 3,611,509 of CM055816.1, forward strand.
GTCAGCACACTGGTATCATCAGAGCTTGTAAATCTTATTCACCGCATGTCATTGTAAAATAGACATGAAAAAAAGAAAAAAGAAGAACAAAAACCAGCTTTGCATAAAATAAACAATATTTTTGATACACTTTGTGTGAGTTTAACATGGCTAACATGACAACGTTCTGTGTTCGCCATCTGCGTAAGCCTACAGTAGTTGAACTCCACTCTATTTTTGAAAGTTTCTTAACTTTTTGGCCAAATAGATATGTTTGCAGTTGTTCTATTCAAAGTCTCAAACGAGGTGGAAATTGTACCGAGCACGTGGTTAAAGACCGACAAGCTGGCATTTTGACCGCCCTGGCGTTCTTCTACGGCGGTTGTTAGAGCCGTAAAAGATCAGCTGCAGCCAGATGAGTTGAACTGGAAGCAGTTTGACGTCAGAGTTCTGGGTACCAGACTTAAGTACAGTTTAATTAATTTGTTTTGAGTGCAATGACAAGCCATTAATTATGCACTACGCTTTCTTTCCTTGAAACAAGATTTACACCAACAAGGCAAGACAATTGTCAAGGATCTGACTTTTAAGAAAATTCAAGACGTCCAATGCAACGAGTCGAACCTCTCCAATTTCTACGAAAATACATGAATTTGCGTTTGAAAAGAAAATTTCATGAGGCCAATAATATAAATATTTTGGGTAACGACAACAAGAAACACGCACCTGATCCACACGTGACTGATGCATCTTCGCCATGCACGCAGTTATGCGAACCCCAGCCAGAAAAGTCGCACTGACTTAAGCCTTCTTCATTTCCCACGCAGTTGACATTATCCATGTATATCTGACCGGTGCCCTCGCCAAAGTGCGCACTCTGCCATGCTGTAGTTGCGGCGGAATAGTTGAGTTGTCTGCACACAACAGTAGCGTCGTTGATATCCCAGCTGTCGTCACACACGGTTCCCCATTGGCCGTTGTAGAAGATCTCCACCCTACCTTCCGAAGCGACGTTTCCATTCACGAGTCGAACCTCTCCAATTTCTACGAAAATACATGAATTTGCGTTTGAAAAGAAAATTTCATGAGGCCAATAATATAAATATTTTGGGTAACGACAACAAGAAACACGCACCTGATCCACACGTGACTGATGCATCTTCGCCATGCACGCAGTTATGCGAACCCCAGCCAGAAAAGTCGCACTGACTTAAGCCTTCTTCATTTCCCACGCAGTTGACATTATCCATGTATATCTGACCGGTGCCCTCGCCAAAGTGCGCACTCTGCCATGCTGTAGTTGCGGCGGAATAGTTGAGTTGTCTGCACACAACAGTAGCGTCGTTGATATCCCAGCTGTCGTCACACACGGTTCCCCATTGGCCGTTGTAGAAGATCTCCACCCTACCTTCCGAAGCGACGTTTCCATTCACGAGTCGAACCTCTCCAATTTCTACGAAAATACATGAATTTGCGTTTGAAAAGAAAATTTCATGAGGCCAATAATATAAATATTTTGGGTAACGACAACAAGAAACACGCACCTGATCCACACGTGACTGATGCATCTTCGCCATGCACGCAGTTATGCGAACCCCAGCCAGAAAAGTCGCACTGACTTAAGCCTTCTTCATTTCCACGCAGTTGACATTATCCATGTATATCTGACCGGTTCCCTCGCCAAAGTGCGCACTCTGCCATGCTGTAGTTGCGGCGGAATAGTTGAGTTGTCTGCACACAACAGTAGCGTCGTTGATATCCCAGTTGTCGTCACACACGGTTCCCCATTGGCCGTTGTAGAAGATCTCCACCCTACCTTCCGAAGCGACGTTTCCATTCACGAGTCGAACCTCTCCAATTTCTACGAAAATACATGAATTTGCGTTTGAAAAGAAAATTTCATAAGGCAAATAATATAAATATTTTGGGTAAAGACAACAAGAAACACGCACCTGATACACACGTGACTGATGAATCATCGCCATTATAGGTACTCGCATACATTTGTAAAACCAACAAACCCGCTACATGTAAAAGTTGTATCTAATTATTTTGTTGCATCTTTGCCTGAAAATCACTGACTTGCTAATAATTCATGAATATAGGCTATGCAGATTGTCATTAACATACATTTAAGATCCCAAATTGCATCGAAACGCCCATTGACTTTGGGAAATTGACTGTACCAAATTCACACCAAGTAGGTTTTATGAACCCTTTGGGGTCATCCAGTATTGTACTCTCACTTCAATAGTGGAGAATGATGTGAAAGTGTGAAAACACTGCGTACTAAAATTCCTTAATGGAGGCCGATCGAGTGGCCCACAGAATCAGACTATTGTAAAAAAAATAAAAATAAAAAATAAGTCTTCAGTATAATACTATATTATATATTTATACATATATATTTAAACATGGAATTGTTCTCTTGTAATTTTATTAAACAAAATTGTGTATGTTTGTACAGAAACTTATAAGGATGCACGCATCAAATTTAAAAGGTCCGAGGACGCATCAGACCTCCAGACAGAGGATGGCGAGACAGCCAAGACAAGTAGAAAGTAAGTAAAAATTATCAGCAATTTTGTTTTATGTCTCATGGAAATCACAGATATAAAAATTATCATGAATGTGTGCGAGTCCCTTCAGGGCCACCATACATTGGGGATGATTCCTTAACCCTTTCAACTCAGTCCTGTGTAAAAATCGACCGCCGGCGATCTATATATTTTGAAGCACTTTTTGTTTGCTGCCCAAAACTCACCAAAAACAATAACATTACCCCCAACATTTGGTATTTAATTGGGTAATATAATGTTTCCTCAATCCTTCATGATTAGAGCATAATTATTTGGTAAAGTTCTTTAAATGTTGGCATTAAAGATATATGGCCGTTTTGACGTAAAAAATTGATTTAAATGTTGAATCGCTATTTTTCTGCGGTTATGGAAGTTATAAGCTTTAAATGTTTCACTCATTAAATGAATAAACACCTTTCATGGATTAGTACCAATACAATTAATAAAATGCTGGCCCACTTTTTTAAAATCTTGTTTAATGTTTTGTATGTAACAGGCCAAGGTGGAACATGGACAGTCTGCGGATTAGCTAGTGCGGCTGTCAATCAGGATTTCATAATTTTCATGTTTTTTGGTTTAACAACGATATTATATTTTAAAATTCGTTCGTTTTAGAAATTTTATTTTGTAGGTCGTACTCTTAGCCAAGCAGGGAAGATATGTCTTTAATGAACAGTTTTCCATAAATGTACACGGCACATTCAGGTTGTTTACAAGTTCGGTGTTGATTTACTGGGTAAGACTTGGCGTCCTGACTGCCTGAAACTTCTTTAAACAACGAGTAATCTTTTACAGTCTTTATAGGTTGATGAAATTCCACAGACACTCGGAAAGCACTGAGTATACAGTGCTATACACACGTCGATGTAGGGCAAAATTAAATCATTTGTTTCTTTTACAGTCTGCTCCCAGAAACACTCCAAAACGTAAACAAAATACATTATATAGAATTATTTTTGTTGTAGAGCGCCGAAAAAAGGCTCGAGTTTCCTCATCTTCGTTAAATGAAGAAGACGAAGATGATGAGACTTCTCCCAGGGGAAGAGGTCCTAGGCCAAGAACATCAACACCAATCGGCAGGGCACCCACTCCTCCTCTGCCTCCTCTGCCGATGTTTCCACATAGCCACTCAGACAATGATTCAAAGGGCACTGATGCTGTTGCAGCTGCAGCTTCAGCTTCAGCTGTGGAACCGATATCAGGTAATTTGTTTTCATTGAATGTGGAGGTGAAAGGAAATTGTTACACTTAGTGATCAACAACCCATGATGTTTATGCACATGAATATTTTGCTGTACCCTGCTGTAATTTAATTTATTGTTTTACTGATGTTCGCGACAAAAATTTGATCAAATGGAAAACAAAATCTCTCAAATAGTATCCTCCCGCCGATAATTTCCATGAAAGCACAAGGGAAATAAAAACAACCTAACTTGCATTTTGAGTTGATCAATACTTGCCAAACACTTTAAACTTTTCGGAAGCACCTGTCTTAAGGGTGGGCAAAAAGTACCAACAGATTATTGAATTTAACAACGACCTGCCCAACCCCCAATTGGTTTTAGACGAATATCACTACCAAATAAAGGTTTCCAACACGCAATATATCAATGTACCGCAAAAATGTATAATTATATGTTGTTAAATCAGTAAATAGAATAATAGAAACATGACAACTTCCTACTGGTATTCTCTCAAGAAATCTAGAACTAAGGTGTTTATTGTTTGTATATGAATGACCAATTGTCAGTAACAGATAACAATATTTACTCTGCAGCAACTGACCGCAGCATGATACGCAGCATGAGCGAACTGCAAGTGACAATGGCCGAAATTTCAACGGAATTGAAAAGCCAAAGAAAACTGCTTAATCAGGTTCTTCAAAGACTAAGCGGGGGAGGGGGAGGACCCTCCATTGAGTTGCCCGATGCGATCGGCTTTCCACTAGCCTCCTATGAAGAAGTGGAAAACCTTGAGCAACAGCTTCTTGACAAATCACTTAGAAAATCCGCGGTAAGCATTTTGAAATAATGCATGGTAGATAGAGCATTGATAACTAATTGAAAATAATATCAATCCGGTTTTAATGTTTAAAACTAGCTAGAGGTAAAGCTCATAATTATACTAGTCTTCCCTATAATGGCTGGTCACATAATGCAGCATGACTCAGCTTTGGTCACAGTGTTTTGGTTGTGACAACTTACAAACAACACTTAGGCCTATCCGAGTATGTTAAAAACGATTTGTTAAAAACGATTAACAACCGTGGACAGGGTACTAAAGTTTCAGTACGAATGATAGTTATGAGTACCGGTACTTGAAGCATTGTGGATATATGTACATTAAAGTAGTTTTGCCTATAATGCTACACCTTGCCTAACCCTATCAGGCCTGGGGGAGGGCGTGCAATGTGCCCCCTATATATACGATGTTTTTATAACTAGAACGCTTTGTCCGATCACGCTGATCTTTTGGACCCTCTCACGCAAACATCTACGTTAATTGGTGTTCATAGTTGCCACGGTAACGTTTTTTTTAAACTAACGAATTTTAATGAATGTATTCTTCCAAAAAAACAGCAAACTAGTGAAATATGTATGGACATATGTTACACATAATGTTGCTAAATTCAAACAAATTTCCAGAATTGTCTTAAATTTAGTCCATGCTTTTTATGGCATTGACAAACGGTTCTTAGGTTTTATGAATCATCAATAAAACATTCATGTGTAATTTCAGTATTTTCTCTAAAAATGCAGCCTTATACGTTTTGTGTGGATTTATAAGATTTTTCAATAATTCATTTGGTCCTAGATATACATATATAATCTCAATATGTAATATTAACTGTTACACATAATTTTCTCTATATTTCTTCAGGTAAACAATTTAACACCGGTTGGTGGCAACTCAATGAAAGATACAGTGAAGCGTGTCATGACCAACGTCATGACATACGACCTCACTCTCCGTTTTAATTGAGCAGGGAAGCCGGGGTGGAAGTCGGCAACACCAGTAACCAAGAGGGCATTCAGCAGTCTGATGCTATGTGCAGTAATAACAAGTAGGTTACAATTATGTATAGACATTATAGAGCTCATTTTGGTGATTATCAGGGAAAAATTAACAATGTTTAAAGGAATGATACAACATGTATTCCTGACCAGTCAAAGATGACCTATCGTCCTGAGAAATATTTCCTAAAATGCAGTCATTTCAGAGAAAATTTCACATGTCGGTGTTAAGATATGTCTGTTGAGAACTTGAGAATTGGAATAAATATACCGGTCCAAAAATGCTGCACCCTCCCTTGAACATTATTGTTTTTGCGGCTCTACTAAAATGGATAAATTTCCAGGGTCAGTTAATGCTATGGTCCCACAGAGATTTCGACTCTCTCGATCGTGTTTCGTCAAGATTTTTGATTTTGTACCAGAAATTTTCGAGAAAAGTCGAAACAGTCTAAAGAGTCTAAAAAAATCGAAACTGTCGATATTTGTCGAGATTTGTCGATATTTGTCCAAAACAAAATCATTAATCGAAAATTATTAAACCTGACCAATATTTTTCTATAAAGTTTCGATCAAATTTATCGAAATGTTTTCGAAATATTATCGAAACTGTCGAAAATGAAATCGAAATAGTCTTAACAGTCTAAAAGTTCGAAAAACAGTCGAAATAAATATACTCTGTCTAAATAGTCTAAACAATCGAAAAAAAATGTGGTTAAATTTTTGGAAATAAATTTGAAGAAATATTTTCGAAAAATTTCGATACATTATAACTGTTTCGAGAGTTTAGATTGTTTCGACAAAGTTTTCTATTTCGATATTTCGATATTTCGACTATTTCGATATATCTCGACAAATTTCGAAATATTTGACGAAAGAGTCTAAATTTGTCGAAATAAATCGAAAGATTCTAAAATATCGAAATCATGTCGAAATATGTCGAAACAATCTAAAAGTAGTCTAAACAATCGTAACAGTCGAAATAAATCGAAACATTTGTCCAAATTTTTTTTTAATCGAAAAATAATCGAAAAAAATCGAAATCAATCTAAACAGTCGAAATGTCAGTCGAAATGCCAGTCGAAATACATCGAAACAGTCGAAAGTTTTTCAATTATTTTCCAAAAAATAAAAATAAAATTTCGACAAAAATCGATATAGTCGAGCTTAGTCGAAATGATCTAAACAGTCGAAATGATCTAAACAGTCGAAAGTCGTCGAAATAAAATCGAAAATGAATCGAAATTGTCGAGAAAATACACAAAAACAATTTTTCTCACGGAAAACAGATATTTTGTCGATATTTATACGAGATTTTGACGAAATTATAAAAAATAACAAAAAAACCAAGAATCGAAATATATTTCGACAGAAAGATCGAAATATTCCTGTGGGACCATAGCATAAGTCTCTGGTTTCTAGCTCCGCGCACTATACATGTATAACGCTGCCCAATTGCAGCCAAACTTGCTGGATCGATTGGAATTCTGCCATGCTGTGTTTGAACCCTTTTCCACATACGGGTATGAACATTGAACATTTGCCCGATTTGTGAGGCCTCTCTTACTTTGTGTATAGGAAAGTTGGTCCCCGCGTATACATGTATAACCCTGTTGGAAAATATGTTTTTAATGTGGCACCGCACCGATTTTAAAGCCGATCGATGACCAGAAACCGGAGACTTTTGGGGCTTTTGTCAATGGTTGGGAGTGAACATGAAGTATATTTGCTGTCGATCATTTCTACCAAATCTTACTAGCAATTAAATGTTTGCGCATTAATTGACCTATATTATAACAACTGAAAAGCATGCGGTGTGAAAATTCATAGAATCTGGGTATAGAATAATGTCAAAAAACAATCCTAATACAGCTGTATAGTTGGTATTCCATGTAACAAATAACTGGTGTACAATTTGAAATGGATCAATGGCCTGTGATCTATTTCAACATTAATATGGAAACAAACATTTGAATATAAATATTATCAGAAGTCTATTACATATAATAAACCTCTTATATTATCTGTTTCCTCTTAAACGGTTCAATAAAATAAGCTTAAGGTCAGTACATACATTTACTCACAATCTTATCGAGTATGGAAGCATTTACAGACATGGTGTTTACCTCATTTAAGCCCTTGGTCATGCCAAGCAGTTGCAACATCTATTTTGCTGTTCTAATTATGCTGAAATTTATTAATTGCTCATTTCAGAGGCTGTTTTGCGGAACCCCATGGTGGTAAACGGTTCTGAGGCCGGTTCTGAGGCCGTCCCTCCGTACTGCGCATATTTATAATTTTGTTTGTAATTTATCATTATAAAAAGGCATGCAACTTTTCAGCGGATCAGCTGATTTCATCTTTTTTTTAAGTATCCTAGTGCCATTGAAAACTGTAAAACACTGTACAATGTTTGTTTTTTGTGCCTAGCCATTTCCTCTTTTTTTTGCAATTACAAAGTTGCATGCCTGTGTAAATTATCTGCTAGTGGTAATATTTTAACCGTATTGCTACAACGCACTCTTGCAACGGGTTTGTGCCCTGTATCGTAAATTTTTATAATTCCTTTTTTTCCCTTTCCTTTTTGCTTTTTAATCTCTGAAACGGTTGTTCTGCACATGATCTTGCTGTGTGCTGAATGAACATACTTCGCATCGTTTTTTTGTAGCATAAAGCTGTGCTAAAAGTAATTAAAAAATTAACAGTATAAAATCACGTAACATTTTAATTTTAATTAAACAACTGCGATTAATTTACACTAACCCTAAGTGTTCAATTATCTCGCTTATTTATTACACATTGATTTGTTTGAAAATGTAAATTTGTTTTCATAAATAATAACCATGAAAAGATTTACTCATTGGTCACTGCCTTGTCGTTTTAATTGCCTTTTCCCACGCGTGCGCAGTAGTGTTTTATGCACGATGAGTAGTCATGAATCATCACTACTCATCAGTAGACATCACCTGCATATGCTACACTACCGCGCACACGTGGGCAAAGGCAAGTACACCGGCAATGCCAAAGGCAGTGAAATCCCACCGACCCACTTATAGCATGAAGTTATTGTCACGCTCCATTTAGTTACCAGGAAAAGTTTCTCCAATAATGATAGCGTAATTAGTGGTGAGCATAAGTCAATCACAATGGCCATTAATTCCCACAGTAAAATGCATAGGCCCTAATTAGTTCAGGGTAAGTTATATTTAATGTTGTATTGAGTTACATTTTGTATTTTATAATATTAACTGAAGAACTTTCATTCAGGATTAAATCATCACTAAGGATGTTTTCTAAAACCATGTGTAATTTTGCTGTTTTAGTAAGTGGTTTTTCCCCCCACCATTGGCCCTGTACTGGGCCAGTACTGGTACGGTAATATTTTTGTATTGGGCCAGTACTGGTTCAGTACTGTTTTAGTAAGGGTTTTCCCCATTGGCCCTTTACTGGGCCAGTACTGGTACGGTAATGTTTCTGTACTGGGCCACTACTGGTTCTGTACTGTTTTAGTAAGGGTATTCCCCATTGGCACTGTACTGGGCCAGTACTGGTACGGTAGTGTTTATCTTCTGGGCCAGTACTGGTTCTGTACTGTTTTAGTAAGGGTTTTCCCCATTGGCCCTGTACTGGGCCAGTACTGGTACGGTAGTGTTTATCTACTGGGCCAGTACTGGTTCTGTACTGTTTTAGTAAGGGTATTCCCATTGGCCCTGTACTGGGCCAGTGCTGGTACGGTAGTGTTTATCTACTGGGCCAGTACTGGTTCTGTAATGTTTTAGTAAGGGTTATCCCCATTGGCCCTGTACAGGGCCAATGCTGGTACGGTAGTGTTTATCTACTGGGCCAGTACTGGTTCTGTACTGTTTTAATAAGGGTATTCCCCATTGGCCCTGTACTGGGCCAGTACTTGTACGGTAGTGTTTATATACTGGCCCAGTACTGGTTTAGTACTGTTTTGGTTAGGGCATTTTGTGTCGGCACGATACTGGGCCAGTACTGGGCCAATAATGCCCAATTAACGGAATCTGCATTGGCCCAGTACTGGGCCATTACCGGTTTCGTACTGTTTTGGTTAAGGCATTTTGTGTCGGCACGGTACTGGGCCAGTTCTGGTTGTGTACCGGATGAGTAAGGGCTACATGAACTGGGCCAGTTCCAAGCCTCTGTGCAAGCCAGAACTGTTCCAGTTCCATTTGCCCAGTGCCAATTTACCGGCGCTGGGCGAGTAATGGCATCAAAATTGCCCCTGTACTGGGCCAGTAATGGCCAAGTAATGGAATCTGTATTGGCCCAGTACTGGGCCATTACCGGTTTCGTATTGTTTTGGTTGGGGCATTTTGTGTCGGCACGGTACTGGGCCAGTTCTGGTTTTGTAGCAAATTTCGTATTCAAAATGCTGCAATTCGTGGTTGAAAGAAAATTTAATAGCTCGCTCCGGAGAAGGAATAAGCTCTACATCGGCATGAAAATTGCGCGTTACCGAATGAGAATGAAGACCGTTGGTTTTTTATAAATTTTATCAAAAATTTAACAGTACGTAGGTGATTCATCGAACGTAAAAAAAAGGGTAGTTTAAACGCGCCGTGCCATCCGAGTTTAATGTTAAGTTCACTAAATAAATTTACCAAAGGTATCGTTTGTTGAATTACATTTGGCTCGATAAATCCATGACGTTTGTAAATAGACGGATTGTTGATATTTGGTGCGCTATAATTATCGCTACCGCTTCTTCGACAAGGTCCGTAAATACTCGCCATTTATATATATATATATATATATATATATATATATATATATATATATATATATATATATATATATATATATATATATATATATATATATAACTTTTTTATTTAATTTCGACGGTTAAAATAATTGGCATACCGTGATTATTTATGTCTCTGCCGATAGAATCTTTAATTTGAAAACTTAATTCATTAAAAGTACCAGTTTTAAGATTTTTTTGGCAATGGATTAGAATATTCCATCCATGTACTTTCCCCCAACGAGTTATCTTGTAACGGAAAAACGTTTAAAAGAGTACAAGGTTTACCATCGACAAAATTTTCACTCGTAGAAATTTGATCGCAATGAATGTATATTATTTTAAAAGGTTGCAAATCAAGTTTTTTAAATTCGTGCTTTCCAACAGATAGATAATCATTTTCAAACCCGAGTAAATTAGCTAATCCCGATGAAAATTAGATTTTTCGTTTTTCTTGAGTAATAGCCTATTTATAAAAGATTTACCAAATTTTTCATCTACGACGAACGTAATCCAAGGTGTGTTTTTTAATACAATGTCGATAATTTATTTTATATTATAAAGTCCGGGCTCAATAACCTCGAGATCTTCTCCTTGATCTTGTTCATTTCTTTCATTTATCCAGCTTCACCATCGGTATATTTTTTATTTTTTTACGCACGTTAAGTAACCGGCCCAATGGTTGATGCTCTTTAACGAAATGAAAAGTTTACCGTCACGATTATCGATTGTATTATTTAATAAGATTGTATTATTAAAATGTTAAATTTCGATCGTATGATACATTTTATATTAACATTTATAACTTATATTTATCTTATAATAAAATGTCGATTCCACAAGCATTTCAGAGCAATTTATCGAAGCGGTATCCGCAATCTGGAAATTTTATTGCCGCTAAAACAATTACTTCTATCGACTTGACGAATATAGATAGTTACGTCAATGAAAAAAAAAAATTTAATGTAGAACTCGATGATCCTTTTGAAATAATATAGGTTGCCTCACGTCGTTAGCGACGAGTTCGTAAACGATTAGAATTCCAATCCGCTAAAGTTTTATCAAAATCAAACAAATTTTGTAACGTTTGCTTCATTCGTACGCGATGATTCGCATTTTTTTTTTTTTTCACGTTTATTATCAAATTAGACGATTGCTCAAAGAAATGAGCTGTCCAGCGTCTTTTCAAAATTTGTGCGACGCGTTCGAAAACAATATAGACATCAGGGCGTATAATAAAATATGCAGAAACTTTCACGTTTCGACGATATCGGATTGGAAACAACGAGTAGACAAAAACTCGAGAGGATTGGAAATAGCTTATTATTACGACAACGGTTACAAAGCGGTGCCCGGAAACGACTACGATAATTCGAGTTTACAGGTAAAGTTTCACGACACGAGCGATTACGATTATTACAAAACCGCGACAAAGATGGGTTTCGGAGATCATCCGTCGACGTATACGGTCGGTTATATTTCACAATCTCCCGATACTCGTCAAGATTGGGTTAAATTTATACTCGACGAGTCTCAAAGTTTTACAGATATAGGTACGGAACGAATCAACGACTCTATAAGAACGTACGTTTACGCGATATTGGAAGCTCAAGCTCAAGCAAAAACTGGAATTCTTGTCCCCGGCACCGGTTTAGACGCAAAAAGAGAATTTTTTAATATTCTCGACGCTCCGATCGATTCTCCGATCGATTTACAATCTTCTATTCAACGATATCAAGATTCTTTACAACACGCTCGATCTCAATTAAATTTTGTCATTGGTGAAAATTTATACTTGATGCCGAGTGACATGAATTTGAGAATAGGTACGTACGTGGGATACAACAATAATATTTTGATCGCGACGTCGGATCTATCGCTCGGTTCGAATCAAGACACGAATTCGACACCCACTACCGCCACCTTTAATCGTTACTCAACAACCGTCACAATCGTTAGAAACTCAACAACCAGCGAGTTTCGATATAGAGCAAAGCGATCGTAAACTAGGCTCGCCGATAGTCGTCAATCAGCCTACTTTACCGACGATAACGACTACATCAACAGCATCTATAGATAATAATAATAATAATAATAATAATGTGTGGACTTATATAGCGCACGTATCCACCAACTAAGTGGTGCTCAAGGCGCATTCTTTTACGTGCATTACACAACACACGGGACCTACGGCTTTACGTCCCATCCGAAGGACGAAGCAATTATGGTTAAGTACCTTGCTCAAGGACACAAGTGTCACGACCGGGGCTTGAACTCACACCCTGCTGCTGGCAACACCAGAACTTGAGTTCGGTGGGCTAGACCGCTCGGCCACGATATAGCGCAAAGCGCAACTTTACCATCATCATCATCATCATCACATCATCATCATCATCACATCATCATCATCATTTTTTGTAAGCCGAGATGCTACTCATGAAGATGAAAAAAATTATTTGATTGTCGGTTTTGCTATACTAGGTGAGCTAGGTCTAATTATTTACGAGGTGATAACAAAAGTCTAGCGATGAGTCTGTATATAGGTTAAAACTAAAACTCCGATTCCAGTCAAGGCTAGCCACACGTGTTCCGCCGCCCATCCGACTACTTTTGAAATTGTCGTAAATAACCAACTCAACACCGATCCGATAATACCCGGTAAAGCAGCCAAAGCTTTTGTTCCGAGTTTTTTTTTGCAGATCAGATAGATTTTTAATTTTTTTTTGTATCCACTCTTTTACACCACCGCTACTCGGGGCAGGTGGGGTGGGTGGTGCAGGTGTTGGCGCTACGGTAGGTTTTACGGCATTTACGATCGCTTCGACGATAAAACCAATGGCGAGACTGACGGCCGTTAATAGACTGACTATCGTTACGCCTTGTTCTCTAAATAAAGTTAAAATTGTTTCGGTTAACGTAACGTCGCTTTCCAACATGTGACGAATCGTTTATTTGATTCTATTGATTTGACTGCGAAGAATGTGTTCTTGCGTGCTCGCGGCCTCCAATCTAGCTCGTCTTTCGTCTTGTAGTTCTTGCAGCTGTCTCTTGAGTTCGTCGACAGCTTCTTCATCTCCTATCTCATCTTCGTCGATTCTTTGCACAAGATCGGAGATTTCTTTGTCGAGTGTGCTCAATCTAGCTAAATTATTTGCTAGTTCGCCTCGATTCGTTTGCATGGCTTTATTGAAACCCAACAGTTCTCGCATTAAACATCCATATGGTCGCAAAATAGGATCTTCTTCATCATCCCATTCGAGTTCATCCGCAAGAGGAAATTCGTTTAGAATAGAAGTTATTTCACTGACGTCTCGTTCTACATTCGTCGCGACTTGCGGTACCTCTTTCATTTCGACGCTTTCGGGAATTATTTTATCGAGCTGACTGACGTTTTTTTTAACGCCTCACGAGCCTTTTCTGAGACTTTACGCAATTCACTTTTGCTTCCTATATATAATGCTTCATTAGCAAATGCAGTTGGGTTTTCATATCCTTGATCCCTCGCTCTTTTTTTAATTCTATCTAAAGAAACAATTTTTGGGGGGTCTGCGATCCAAGTTAAATTTACATCTTTGGAATAAAAACCTTTGACTTCATTTTTAACATCGAATTCAAACTTAAAATTTTCGCTATGGTTTATTATTTCACCGGGTTTATAGTTTTTAACCTAAAGTTTTCGAAATTTGTAAATCATTTCGTTAATTCGTTCCGCCGATCTGTTCAAGTTTGAATCGATTTCGCCGGCTTCCATCAATCTTAATCTTTCTCTACTATCTTTTTCTTCTTTTTCTAATCTCGTTCTGTCTATTTCTTCAAAGTCATCATCATCTTGTCGATCATCTTGTTTGCTCATTGGATCAAAGTTATCCATTTCCATCTTTAACCCTCCTTCTGCCATTTTACAATTAGTTTTTATCTTTTTTTAATAATTTATAACTCGCGTAGCCTACTATGGTCATACCCAAAATTACGAATAAAAATTCTCTCGTTTTTCTTATCTTCGCTCGGAGTATAAAAATCCTCTAGTTTAGGTTCGTCGTATAAACTCGATGGTAAAATAGTTGACTGCCGGTAACGATATAATATTCATTCATCGCTTAGTTGATGTCGTTAAAAGTTTTTTTAGCGTGCGATTCTTTTTCGAGTCGATCGTTTAAATAATTTAGATATTTCGATCGCTTTTTCGTAAATTCGTCTCTCGCTTTCGTAAGTTGTTCTAGCGCTAAATCGTGCCTCTTTCGTTCTTTTTCGATATCGTTGTTACGTAAACTAGAAAATTAAAAATTAGATCCGCTAAAAGCCAACGCGTTTACTACCGCACCTCCGATCATCATCGCTATCGACACAATTTGTTTTAATTTAATTTTTATTTTAAAAATAAAAAAATAAAAATAAAATGTTCTGAATTAAATATGAGTCAAGCGTACGGAGACAAACTAAATCCGTACAGAAAATTACGAGAACCGAGAGTTATAAAAGGAATACGTCAAAAAGTCGTCATTACAAACAATCCGAGTACAATCACCGAAAATCAACTGTTGACGGTTCGTTTTCGAAATTTAGGAACAAACGACCTCATCGTTCAGGGTACGGTTAGATTGGCTTTTAAAATTGATCTCGAATCTGCAAGAACGATCGTATATAATATAGGTAGAGTCATCGTTAAAAATATAACCATTAAAATGGAGGGGAATGAAGTGTTTAGTTTAGACGATGCGGACGTGTTCAATTGTTTCAAAGACGAGTGGTTGACGAAAGAGCAACTCGAAAATCTAGCGTCCCAAGGAATCGAAGATCCTAACGTGAGTTAATTAAGAGTGAATGCCAGCGACGGTAATGGTTCAAACAACGGAGGAAAAGACAAAGCCGTCGCGGATACTCTTAAAAATAGATATCACATTCCGCTCGATTTTGAATTATTGACAGAGCATCAACTGTTTTATCAATCAGGGATCGGGGATCGGCTAACCTACGAACTCGAGTTTAATACATTTTCTAAAGTTATTAAAAGCTCGGATGGTAATGCTAAATACATCATAAGCGGAATTTCTTTAGAATACGAAGTCGTTAAAATGGCATATCTAACGCAAACGATTAAAAATCAATATAGCAACAAGTTAGTGATATTGTACGATAGAGTTTTGAGACAGAGCGTAACACCGTTAAACAAACGCGAAACAACGTGGAATATAAATCTAAATACACCTGCAAAAAGCTTGAAAAGGAATATTGTTTTTATTCAAAGAGCCCGATGTAAAAGATCCTCGGAAATGTTATAATCCAAAAGTCGATAAAGTTTTGATTACTATAGAAGGAGTTCCCAATCAACTCTACGCACAAGGGATGCGCAGGTATCAACACTGGGAAGAAATTCAAAATTATTTCGGAGATTCGAAAAATGAACACGCCATGCGATAATAGTTTTATTAGCATTTAGCTTCAACAGTCTCTTCTTCCCCTAATCGTTAACTTTTTCTGTAATTTGCGTTATATTCTAGAGACTGTTTGATACCAGTGCAGTATAGTCAGCATAAACATCTTCTAAGGATTGTTCCTTCTAAAAGATCGTGGGGTGAGCGATCCTTTGCCTCAGCTGCGTCTTCACTGTGGAACAAATTACCGGAACATGTCAAACTGTCTCCATGACTGGCATCTTTCAAAGCTTCACTCAAGACTCACTTGATGCAATCTCATTAACTGTACATAGAGCTTGGTTGTGATATTTGTTTTTCTTTATTTTCTTTGTTTTTCTTGTACTGGTGTGTCGCTGCGCCATGAGCATCGTTTTTATGATGGATACCGGCGCATTACAAATGTTCATTATTATTATTATTATTATAACGCAGAATTGTGATGTTTTCGCCACCAATAGTTATTCTCAGATTTTCAATGTCTGTGTCACGCATACTGGTCTCAGTATATAGAAAGAAAAGGGGTGGCGAGGCAATACAAAACTTGTTGAACACCTTTATGTATGGCGAAGGGATTGCTGTACTTTCCATCTTATAACAGTTGACTGACCGATATATACAGTCTTTGGAGTAGTGCGCCAACACGCTTGGGATATCCCATATTGATCAGCACGTCAAAGAGCTGAACTTGACTGATGCTATCAAAAGCTTTGCTGTAGTCTATGAACAGCTTTAAATGTTTGTGTGTTTATTATTGCACCCGTATATGCATTGTACATTCTGTGCAATTATCCATTAAAACAGGAATAGTACATGTAAAGAGTTATGCCGACATCATCTCAATAAGTTCATATTGAACCCAGCACGTATAATTTAGGCAAGTTGTATAGTTGTGCTTCCTATGGGTATGCTTGTGTCAAAAAAGTTATGGTTACTGTCAGATTGTTTAGTTATACTGATACTGTGTAATCAATTAGAGTGCAACCATAGCACAATAAAAAGATTTTCACAGGTCTTGATTTTCAAGACCTACAAATTAGGACACACCATTGGTCCGAGAGCAAGACGAGACAAAGACCATGAGGAGAGAAGACCAAGAATGAGACCAACAAAAGTGGTCTTGAGACCTATAAAACTGTTCAACATTTACATTATATGTTACATCAGCAAACATTCTGTAAATAAGTATCGCTTATTATTGTGAATACATCTTAAAATCTTTCGTTCGTTAATAATGGTAAGTTACAACTTAATTCATTTTGTTATTAATTCAACTAGACTTTTCTTCAAGCTTTTAGATAATAATCAACACAGCATCAATATATCTGATATCAAAAGTTTCCTTCTAATAACCAATAAAATAACTAGTGCCATAAATGCTCACCTGTTGGTCCGATCGTTATTCCGACTGTTGTTGTACCAACAGTCATCGGCTCGTTCGTCAGCTCGGTCGTCGGCTCGGTCGTCGGCTCGGTCGGCGGCTCGGTCGTCGGCTCGGTCGGATATTCTGTTGTGTAATCAGGAGTTAATTCTGTTACACACAAAAATTTACCAAATATTACTAATGTTTTCAGCGTCATGGGAAAAACTTAATTACTGTATGTGAAAATTGATGTTCATTATTAATGTAAATTGCTCATCATTCTTTCACATAAAACACTCACTGTGACTTTACCACTATAGGGTGAAGATCTTAGATGAATACTGCAATAATGTGGGTCTACTCAAATCTATATATGTCTGAGATTCCAATGTTGTTTAAAAGCTACATTGTATTTAAAATAACTGTACGATGAATTCCATCAGAACAACGAACAAGAATCTTGGATAAAATTACAGGTACAATGATGAATTCTACATTTAATTTTAACTATGACAGTGACATTGAAGCTACACATTGCAGTGTTGCCTGCAGCATCATATGTATTACATGTCACCAGTGTGTCACCAACATCAAAAAAGTCTCCTGAATTCCTTTCTACAGTTTCATTATCACATCCAATCCAGCAAGTGGTATTGACGACTCCATCAACAATGTCAGATGCATTGACCATCCAGTATACTGTACTTCCATTGGTTGCCATGCTCGCATTGACAGTAATAGCAGATGGACAGTATATATTTGGACCATGCCTGTTCAAAATATTATCAATAACAACATTTGGTTTATCTGTGAAATTTCCAACCGTCACCAGCAACCAAAGCTTTAAATTTATCCAACGTGAAACAAGCCGATTATTTACTAGATAAATACGGCTTATATTTTAGATATGAGAAGCAGCGACGACAAAAAAATGCACGGAAGCGGAAGGTGAGTAGAAAACTTATCCGAAGGAATTACCATTCAACTTGAAAAAGAGGCGGAAACCGCGGGTGAATTATACTGCTACACTTTTATCATTATGGACGCCCAACTCAATATTTTAAAAATGACGATTTCATAGTGTTGAATATTAACATGTTGACTATTATTAAATACTATGTTAAAAACTATGTTACCAAAATATCCACAGGCCGCGTTAATTTGCGGACAAACCGCATGTGGAAAAACATAATTTGTTTTAAATCTATTACAAAAAGAATATCGTAAATATTTTGAATATATCGTTATACCATGCCCTACTGTCGCGGTAAATCTCGCTTATCAAAATAGAAAATAAATTTTTAACGACGAGCGAGTGCACGTCAATGATCTGAGTGATTTATCGCTAAACAAAGCGATTGAAAATTATAGCAACGTTTTCAAAGGAGACAGACGTTGTTTATTATCGACGACTGTAGCGCGAGTGAAGAATTACAGTATAAAAAATACGATGAGAATAATAAATGTATGATCACCCAGTTGGCTTTTAGCGGAAGACACGCTAAATATACAACAGCGTGTTGAAAGGTTTTATAGCGCAACTAAAGTGGGTGTGTATATTTTATTGTAAAGATAGAGACTCGTTCGAAAATTGTCTTCGAGAAAACGATGTTATACCGACTAAAGAGTTGAGAACACAAATGCACGAAAAATTTAAACTAGTCAAACATAGCAAGTTAATTTTAATAACAGATCAACCGACTAATTACGCGATACTTGACTAGGTTATTTGATAAGATTATAATAAAATATATATATAGATAAATATGCTCGTTGAATGTTTAATTGTACTTGTTTTAAGGGTAGTATTAGACAACATAACAAGTGACTTGACTAGGTCGTATTAGGTTACTTGTTAGGTTGTACTAGGTTATTTAACAGGTTGTACCAGGTTGTACTAGGTTACTTACTAGGTTGTACCAGGCCCAGTAGGCATTACTATAATAAGGACTTACCAGGTCGTTCTAGGTGACTTGTCAAGGTTATAGACTTGATAGATACAATTCCATAGAGTACAATATGTCTCATTAGGTCGTAATGTTTAGTTGATTTTAAAGCCATAAACTGTTTTGATTCTCGGTGGTTATTTTTGATTCGACATGGCCTGCACGTTATATAATGAATCATTATAATAACAACAACAACAATAAATAAATAAATAAATAAATAACAATAAATAAACAACAACAATAACAACAATAAATAAATAATAAATAACAATAAATAAATAAATAAACAACAATAATAAATAAATAAATAAATAAATAATAACAATAATAATATAATAAATAATAATAATAATAAATAATAATAAATAAATAAATAATAATAATAATAATAATAAATAATAAATAATAAATAATAATAATAATAATAATAATAATAATAATAAATAAATAATAATAAATAAATAATAACAACAATAAATAATAAATAAATAATAAATAACAATAACAATAATAAATAATAAATAATAATAATAAATAATAATAATAATAATAACAATAATAAATAATAATATAATAATAATAAATAAATAATAAATAATAAATAAATAATAATAATAATAAATAAATAAATAATAATAATAATAATAATAATAATAATAAATAATAATAAATTAATAATAATAATAATAAATAATAAATAAATAATAATAAATAAATAATAAATAATAATAATAATAATCAATAAATAATAATAATAAATAAATAAATAATAATAATAATAATAAATAATAAATAATAATAATAATTAAATAAATAAATAATAAGCTAATTTAGCTGCAATAGGGCGACAGTGTAGAAAATGCTACAATGGGCGACAGTTATCTATCTTGAAAAACACGCTTTTCAACATGTTTTTTTAAGGTTCTTGGCACGTCTAGTTACAGTTCAATTGGTGTTAGATAATGTGGGTTCGAATCACGGCCGCTGCACTTGTGCTGAACAAGACATTATTAATTAGCTTCTCTCCACCAGGGTTAAATACCTGTGAAGCAGTTGGTTTCTCTATCCCAAATGCCATGGCTTATATACCCAGGAGCTGAGATGCAGGAATGATTTATGAGCCTTTGAGCCTTGAGCGGGATAATAATGCGCCTTGGCCCCACTTGTTGTGTTGCTATAAATCCACATTTATTATTATTATTATAAGTTAATATTTTTAAAAATTCAATTTTTATTAATTTTGGAATATAATTTATTTGAAAATAACCTTTTTCGTGTCGCCTATTATGTTTTATTACTTGTCGCAATAGGGCGACATTATCTGTCACCTATTATAGCATTTTCTAATGTTAAAAACCACAATAGGGTGACAGTTATCCGTCATCTATATTCTTGTATAGGATGTACGTTACCATGTCATAAGTAGATGCACTCATGATTCTTGAAATCAACCTCCCGAGAGTGTTTTATCTGTGCTAAGTTATATCAGCAACAAAGGGAATTGGTGCTGGAGTGAGGTTTGCGTCAGCGACAGAATACAAGTGAAAACTACCTAAAAATTGGGCTTATCCTATGAGATGTTGTACCTTAATGATTATGTTTAAATGTTTAACTGATAAACAATATAGCAAATTTATTTTTGTCATGTAAATCACAAATATAAGGCGACATTTATGTTTATGTAAGATCACAACAATAATGCGACAGTTATTATTTGTTATGTAAATCACAACAGTAAGGCGACAGTTATTATTTTTCTAAAACAAAAATCTAGTTTAAGATTTCAAATACTGTATAATTAACCCCACATATTCCAAAAGGTTTCATGTTTTAATCAAAGCAGTTTTGAAATGATAATTTTATGTCTTGAGTTTTCCCAGAAACAATGCGTCGCCCTATTATGCATTTTTATCCGTCAGATAATAACAGGGCGGGATTTTGCAATCTCACAGCTATCCATGTGACACACAAATCCCAAATCAAGTTTATTTTTTCTGAAGAAGATGCCCGTTGATGTATTGATTAGGTAAGTTGTCACACAGAATTTGTTTAATCCTGATTTATTGGCCTAAAATAATACGGCGACAGTTGGTGTCGCCCTATTATAAATGTCGCCTATTATAGCATTTTGCAGTATGAAGTGTCGCCCTATTGTAGCATTCATCTTATAATAATAATAATAATAATAATAATAATAATAATAATAATAATAATAATAATAATATTAATAATAATAATAATAATAATAATAATAATAATAATAATAATAATAATAATAATAATAATAATAATAATAATAATAATAATAATAATAATAATAATAATAATAATAATAATAATAATAATATAATAATAATAATAATAATAATAATAATAATAATAATAATAATAATAATAATAATAATAATATAATAATAATAATAATAATAATAATAATAATAATAATAATAATAATAATAATAATAATAATAATAATAATAATAATAATAATAATAATAATAATAATAATAATAATAATAATAATAATAATAATAATAATAATAATAATAATAATAATAATAATAATAATAATAATAATAATAATAATAATAATAATAATAATAATAATAATAATAATAATAATAATAATAATAATAATAATAATAATAATAATAATAATAATAATAATAATAATAATAATAATAATAATAATAATAATAATAATAATAATAATAATAATAATAATAATTAATAATAATAATAATAATAATAATAATAATAATAATAATAATAATAATAATAATAATAATAATAATAATAATAATAATAATAATAATAATAATAATAATAATAATAATAATAATAATAATAATAATAATAATAATAATAATAATAATAATAATAATAATAATAATAATAATAATAATAATAATAATAATAAAAATTTAAAAATAATAATAATAATAAAAATTTAAAAATAATAATAATAAAAATTTAAAAATAAAAATTTAATAATAAATAATAAAAAATTTAAAAAATTTTTAAAAAT